>OZ007586.1:441798925-442998925 GCA_963931845.1 Maratus michaelseni
TTACTTAACTATGTAAATCTTCAAAGAAACATTTTTTAAATAAGCAACATTTAATAGGCAATCAAAAATAGATCAAATATCGAGAATTGTTATTTATACGGAAAAGTTAAATATTTCGAGTTAAGCAAATGTATGCTTGAATAAACATGCAAAGAAAAGAAAACTATTTAAGAACTCTTTCAAAACATAAAATTTCTTGCAAGATGGTCCTAAAATCATAATTTGACAAATTGCATAATCATTTACATATTGAAAATAATAATTTTAAAACAAGCAACATTCAAAGGAAAGCAAAAATCTGCATCATAAAGAAAAAACATATCCTTGAGTAACTCTGACGTAATATTGACGGTGACAAGGTGACAACACCTTTTACTGCAATGTTTTTAACTTCTAAACAATCCACAATTTTAATTCTTACACCGTCGAATAGAAAAAGTGTTCTTTCACAGACAGTTTGAAAACTGTATCTCAATTTACTGATTTTTTTATGGTTTAAAAAAACAAGCATGAGGTTTTTTTAAGATATCTCTATCGCGTGCAGCCCAATTACGAAAGATTAACCCATTTGCACTTAAAACAATATACACAGTTCAGAATTAAAACTTCATCAATCTATAATAATAAAAAAGGAAGTTTGTGTGTGTGTTTCTCGGTTGTGTTCTAAAAAGACCGCTACACGCAGAGCTGCAACATTTGGTAGGAAAGTACCTCTATGCATGTAGTTTTGCACCTCGAAGCCCGAATTCCGAATTTTTGAATATTTTTTTTTAATTAAATTTTTTATGGGATTTTTAGTGCTTTTTCACGTTTCGCTGCGATTTTTCCACATTAGTAACCAGAATCCGGTTCCAATCTTTTAGCCCAAAATAGTAAATTTTGTCCTCGTTTCAATAAAGTTTATACGAAATTCGTATAACGATTTTTGGGGAATTTTTTTCTTCGACACTAAGAAATTTTCCCAGAATGCTTGATTGGTTTGGTGGTTGCTTCCATTTTAGCCTCAACTATGATCAGAATCGTCATTTTTTAGCTCACAGGCTATCAAAGCCTGGGAGCTAATGTGCCCGCCCGTTCTGTATGTATGTACGTATGTACGTAACGCGATAACTCTTGATAGAAATATCCGATTTGTTTCAAATTTTGTTTATAGGTTCATTGTAATAAGGCGCTTCCCTGATTAGTTTTGGGGTTTCATTGGTTAAGTATAAAGGGGGAAAGGGGGCTAATTCCCCCCCTTAATTTAGATAAATGGGTTTTTCATACAGAATCATCCTATTTGCTTCCAATTTTGTATATAAGTTCATTGTGATTCCCCCCCCCCTTAAGTTAGATAAATTTATTTTTCAGGCAGAATTATCTGATTTGCTTCAAATTTTGTATATAGGTTCATTCTGATAAGGCGCTTCCCTGCTTAGTTTTGGGGGTTCACTGGTTAAGTATAAAGAGGGGTAATAGGGGGGTTTCTCCACCCTTAATTTATTATCGATTTTTTTATTTTTCGTGGGCATTATACTTTGAAATAAGAGTATAATATACAATTAATGTGAATAGCCCGTTCAATGCCCGTTCAATGCCCGTTCAATGAATGAGTTCAATGCCATCAGTTTAACTGGGCACTTTTCTTTTTCTTTTTCTCTTTTTAGCTTGGAGAAAGTTGATAATTCTTTACAGATAAAAAAATCATGATTTTAAAAGGGAAGGGCGGATTATCCATTATCCCGAATTTTTTATTATTTTTTTAATTGCATTTTTTATGCGTTTTTTAACTTTTTTTCATGATTTGCAGCGTATGACGTCACTTGATGCCGCTAAAAGTCAAACACCGTTGGAGGGCAATTGTGATTGGTAGCTGATAGGATTATAGGCACCGCGGGAAGTCAATCGGGCAATTATGATTGGCAGATGAAAAGGTATTCAGCTGATTGCAATTCGAACAGCTAGTTGTGAATTTTTCGCGATTTGTTTTATGCGATTTTTAGAGTTTTTTCATGTACGTGACATCATTTATGTATTTGATTTCCTAAATTAACAACGATAACTTGTTTATGTATGTAAAAAAAATTCATTTTGTTTCTGTTTCAAAAGTTAATGATAATTCCTATTTTTTTAACGTCTTTGGTTTAATTCGGTTTGGGGGAGGTGAGTGTTCGGTTGTAATTTAAATATCGCGTTAATGCTCTGATATAAACTGCCTCCTTCCCCCCTGCCTCCAAAATCAGAACTTTTTTATTATTAGTCCGATTCAATCGAAACCTTTTCTCATGTCCCCCAGATACTAGATAAACTTCGGTATAATTTTTTTCAGCCCTTGGTTACCACTATTTCTGAACATTAATCACGCGGGAGGGGTATTTTCTCGGGTTCTAAGGGCCCAATTTCAACGAGAATTAGTTCATTCAACTTAATACGAACTAATTAAGATATAGATAACTAATTAAGATACAAATTTGGCGCCTCCTGTCGATAGAAAATGGAACTAAAAGATTTTGCTGCGCGTGCGCTGCACGTCTGCTATACGGTGTCTTAGGCAGCAGGGACACGTGCCGGAGTTTCAATCGGAATGAATTTTATTTAGAACAGAGTGCACCCCCTAGCGGTGGGACGTGGAACTAAAAAATTTGCATTTACAATTTGTCAGATTCAAACAAAGGCCCCGATTTCAACGAGAATTGATTCATTCAACTTTACATGAACTAATTAATATATAGATAACTAATTAAGACAGATTTGTTGCCCCATAGCAGTGGAAAGTGGAACTAAAAGATTTTCAGCACGTGCACAGCACGCCTTCTATACGTTGCCATAAGCAACGCGGGCACGTGCCGGAGTTTTGTTCGGAAAGAGGTTTGTTTAGAACAGAGTGCACCCCTGGCGGTAAAAAATGTAACTAAAAGATTTTGCATTTAATCTTGGTCAGATTCAAACGAAACCTTTTCTGACATTCTTCCGAGGTCTCCCAGGTACTAAATAAACTTCGGTATAATTTTTTCAGCCCTTGGTTACCACCATTTATGAATATTAATATCCAGGGAGGTGATTTATTTTCTCGAGTTCTATGGGCTCGATTTCAACGGGAATCGGCTCATTCAACTTAATATGAACTAATTAAGATATAGATAACTAATTAAGGTACAAATTTGGCGCCTCCTGTTGGTAGAAAATGGAACTAAAAGATTTTGCAGCGCGTGTGCAGCACGGCTGCTATACGGTATAGTAGGCTGCAGGAACACGTGCCGGAGTTTCGATCGGAAGGAATTTTATTTAGAACAGAGTGTACCCCCTAGCGGTAGGAAGTGGAACTAAAAAAATTTTAATTTAAAATTTGCCCGATTCAAACAAAGGGCCCGATTTCAACGAGAATTGATTCATTCAACTTTACATGAACTAATTAATATATAGATAACTAATTAAGACATAGATTTGGTGCTCCATAGCCGTGGAAAGTGGAACTAAAAGATTTTCAGGGCGTGCACAGCACGCCTTCTATACGTTGCCATAAGCAGCGCGGACACGTGCCGGAGTTTGGTTCGGAAAGAGGTTTGTTTAGAACAGGTGCACCCCTGGCGGTAGAAAATGTAACTAAAAGATTTTGCATTTAATCTTGGTCGATTCAAACGAAACCTTTTCTGACATTCTTCCGAGGTCTCCCAGGTACTAAATAAACTTCGGTATCGTTTTTTCAACCCTTGGTTACCACCATTTATGAATATTAATATCCAGGGAGGTGATTTATTTTCTAGAGTTCTATGGGCCCGATTTCAACGGTAATTGACTCATTCAACTTAACATGTACTAATTAAGATATAGATAATTAATTAAGACATAGCTTTGGTATCCTCTGGCGGTGGAAAGTGGAACTAACAGATTTTTCGCGCATGCACGGCGCGCCTTCTACATGGTGCCGTAAACGTAAACAGCGGGAACAAGTGCCGGAATTTCGTTCGGAATGAGGTTTATTTAGAACAGAATGCTCCACCTGGTAGTGGAAACCGGAACTAAAATATTTGATTTTGCAGAGCGTCAAAAACACGTCTGCTATACACGTTATCGTAGGCAGCGGGGACACGTGTCGGAAAATTTGTTTAGAACAGAATGCATCCCCTGGAGGTGGAACTAAAAGATTTCCCTGCATGTGCGCCGAAAATGGCTATTTTTATTAAAACCGCAATAGAAAGTTACGGATTTGATAATCCCAGACAAGGAAATAGTTTAATTTTCACTCATACTCGAGTATTAAGAAAAGTATTGGACGTATTGAATTGAAACTCGCAATCTGTACGTAGTTTATTTTTCTGATTCCGAAAATGCAAATTTTGTGAAAATCCGACGGTAACCTTTTCTTAATTTTGACAAAAAACTGACGCGCTTTATATCAAATGATTCAGGCATTTGAGGAGGTGCACTGTAAAAAAAAATTCGGAAACGTTACTCTATCTGGTGGGGCAGCAATGTGGCCCATCGGTTCTGTTATGTTTCCGCATATTTTGGTCAGATGTTCGTAAAAGTTTCCGCATATTTCGGTCAGATGTTCGTAAAAGTTTCTGCATATTTCGGTCAGATGTTCGTAAAAGTTTTTGCATATTTCGGAAACATTTACGTGCATTTCGGAAACGTTTCTTTATTATTCAGTCAGATGTTCAGTAATGTTTCTGCATATATCGAAAATGTTTTTGTATATATCGGAAAGGTTTCTGCATATATCGGAAATGTTTTTGTATACATAGGAGAGGTTTCTGCATACATCAGAAATGTTTTTGTATACATCGGAAATGTTTCTGTGTATTTCTGTTTTATAATTTCTTTTATTTCAGAGAACAATATGCTTTTTAAAAAAAAATTAATATTACATTCGCTCGAGGCGAAACCCCACTCCACATCATCGTGGTTGGGTTTTCTGCGAAATTCGGTGAGCGAACTCGCTAATCATACTATAGAAATGATCCTATGAAGTATGATCTTGTAGATGAATTATCGAGGCTAACGAAAAAGACAGGCTACCGCGGTGTATTCGATTTATCTTTTTTTACAGACCGCTAGAGTGACGTGATGCTCTTTTCGTACACCTGGATTGGTGCATTCGAGCATCACGTGACTTCCGCGGTCTATAAAAAAAGATACGCGTAAAGCACCGCGGTAGCCTTTCTTTTTCGTTAGCCTCGTGAATTATACTCTAGAATTAGCAATATTATAAACTTTCTGTAATTTCTGGTGTGAAACATATATTTTTCTGATCTCGTTTTATTATTCACCTTTTATTATTAGACTGCTACTCAAGATATCACTTTAAAGTTATTTATGCAGGCGAAATAAACTTTGAAAAAACTTAATTCTATGACAAATACTTCTGTCATTTTAAAATAACTCCAAATTTGAGAGTATGTCCTTCTACTGAAGAGAGGCTTCCAAATTTTTCTTTGTAGGAACAGAGTTGAGTCGTCTGGAAACTTCTTTAGTTTACCTGCAACAAGTTTACAAGTACAACACGTTTAGAAGTTGTTGTATACACAGTTAAATAACTCGTTCGATAGTTTCTTTATACTCTTGTTCCATGAATCTATAATAAATACTAGATATTTGATTGATGAATAATAATGTAGTACTAGTATCAATGAAGTACAGATAGCACCGTATATACGTCTTTAACATCTTTTCGTTTTGAAATCGGTTCCGTTTCATAACTTTTCTAATGATGAAATGTATCGTTTATATGACAGAACAAATTCCTAATGTATACTATACGTTTTTCACTCACTTTTTATGAATCAGATATTTGTAAATAAATAACTTTTAAAATTTGATTTATGGATCTATAAATAATTCTTTTTTTAAATGCAGCCTCATGAGTTCCATTCTCTAAATAGATACTCAATGAAAATATTTAATTTCCCTATACTTATAAATAGGTAGATTTTAGTAATACATTTCAACATTTTTTTTTAAATCTTGTAACTAGTTATACTATTCGAAAATATTTTATATCTGTAGTAATTGTTTTATTTTCACGAATTGCATACTTATAAATAGATATATTGATAAAAATGTTTTGTATGTTTGTAAATATTTTTACTATAGTGTTTTACAACTATCATGCTTCTAAATATATTCATTTAAAGGTATTATTTTATTCGTATAGCTTGAGAAGTGCTGAGATAACCTGAGAAAATAAATATATTTTTATAAGTATACAGTTCATAAAATAAAATAATTATTTACAGATACGAAATCTTTTGACATAATATCTATACTTACAAGATTAAAAAATATATTTATTTAAAGGTATTAAAAATAATACATCTATTTTGCGAAATAAAGCATTTTCATAATGCATATGTATCTGTTTACAGCATGGAATTCACAAGACCGGATTTTAAAAAAGAATTATTTATAGATTTATAAATCAAATTTTCAATTATATTTATTTATAAATATCTGATTCATAAAAAATGAAGGATAAACGTATAGTATAAGTGAAATTAGGAATTTGTTCTGTCATATAAACGATACATTTCATCATTAGAAAAGTTATGAAACGGAACCGATCTCAAAACGAAAAGATGTTAAAGACGTATATACGGTGCTATCTGTACTTCATGAATACTAGTACTACATTATTATTCATCAATCAAATATCTAATATTTATTATAGATTCATGGAACAAGATTATAAAGAAACTATCGAACGAGTTATTTAACCCTTTCCGGCACAAACAAATTCTGTTCGTAAAATGCGAAATTACTGACTGACAACGGAATTTACAAACGACTTTTTTAGAAAAGAAAAATTCCTTATTTTAAGCTTCCATTACGGAAGCAAAATTTTATTAAAATATTCTTGGTGCCGAATGCAAGTTTGGAATTAAAGTTAAGTTTGCCAGGAGTGAGACCACTGTGTCGGAAAGGGTTAACTTTGTGTATACAACAAAAGATTAACTGCAAATGTAATATTAATATGTAATAAAATAGAATCTGATAATATTATTTTTTTAAAGCATATTGTTCTCTCAAATAAAAGAAATTATAAAACAGAATACTTACAGCTCATATAAATACGTTGCATCCGCATCTGTTTTAAGCTGTCTTTCCTCTCAAGAACAATAGAAATCACGTGATAATGACATGTGCAATAAGTCGGAGTAGATGAGCATGCGCAAATATCACTTCATTTCGAATTCCATTTTAAAACTTTACACGGAATGAGTGTAACATTTCCGAATTTTTTAGTAACCATCATTTTACACTACCTATTCGAAAACATTTCCGGTATGGAATGTAACGTTTCTGACTTCTTCAGAATAATTCACCGCTTTGAATATTTTTCCGAAAATACGTGTAACGATTCCGAAATAACAAGTAACTGAGGAGAACACAAAGTTTACTATAAATTTCCGGAAACCTTTCCGCCTTGTGCCGAAACGCTTCTGAGTTTTTTTACAGTGTGGTATTAAATTTACTTCCTCTTTCGGGGTCTCTCTATTTAATTTTCGAAAGACAAAGAGTTACCAGAGGAATGGTTTCGTGAAGCGATTTTTAGAGTCATTTCGCGTTTCGTATTATTTTTTTTACGGGACCGGGCAACGCTGGGCGGATCAGCTAGTAAATAAATATAATAATATAATAATATAAATAAAACACAACTTTAACAGACATGTAATCAACTACACGTTTAAACCATTGAAATTATCAGAATCAAAATCGTGCTGTAAGTAGCGAGCGATCTTTGGCAATTTCTTTGGCTATTATCTCCTGACATAGTTTTTGACATTGCTTTTAATAAATTTAAAAACTTTATTTGAGTGCATAGTTAGTATTTTTCATATGAACATTTATTTTTGGTGTTGTTACAGGGCAATCTTAAAATATTTATAAATGTAAAAAATTTAAGAGTTTTCAAACTAAAAAATAGTTTTAACATGTGTTCTGTAACCCGCGAAACCCGGATTGTATTCCCTAGTTGATTTGAAAAATAAAAGTCAACAATTTTTATTCTTGAGTTCATATTTGCTTTCTTTATGTTTAGCTATCATCCAGTAATAAAAGATTTATCATTTTCACAAATCATACGAAGAGAAATTTCCAAATTTGTCACATTACATAATTATTTAAATCTTCAAAGACACATTTTAAAAATAAGCAACATTCAACAGGCAATCAAAAATAGATCAAAATATCAAGAATTGTTATTCATAAGGAAAATTTAAATGTTTCGAGTTACGAAAACTTATGCTTCAATAAACATTCAAAGAAAATAAGAAAATGTTTCAGAACTCTTTCTAAAGATGAAATTTCTAGCAAGATGGTTTCATACGATAAGTTGAAGATTTTGGAGTGGAATAGATTTTACTTGCGTATCTCGTCCTGGGGGAAAATGCTCACAAATTTGCTTGTTAACGCCTGCCACCTGATCTCAGCGAAAAGAGCTCCAGGGTTCTTGCCAATTTGCTCAGTTTCCTGCTAAAGCCCACTTATATCTGAATCGGAGGTCTTGGAAAGTCAAACCTGATGCGCAGTGAAATGGGTAAAGTTCTTATAAGGAATTATTGATGCTAACAAGAAAACATTGATAAAAGAATGAATTTTAAGATCCGTAACAGTGGGTTACTACAAATGGAATGATGATGATAATTTAATCTCTTGAGTTTCGGCATCAAAGAGGAAGAGAATATTCAATATTATCATCCTGAATTAAATAATTAATTGGCATCTAAAGTAATTATTGATGATGACTAAAAAAAACCCTCTGATAAAAGCATTAATTTTAAGTTACATATTAGTGGATTCCTAAAAATGGAATGATGATGATGTAATCTCTTAATTTTCGGTATCAAAAAGGAAATGATGATTTAATATCATCATCTTCTTGAATAAATTAATTAATGTCTTTTTATAAAAGAATTATTGATGCTAAGAAGAAAATACTAATAAAAGTATAATATTTAAATTTTACAATAATAGGCACTTTGGAATGATGTAAATTACACAAATGGAATTATGATGATGATGATGGTGATATAACCCCTTAAACTTTGGCATCAAAAAAGAAATGAATATTTATTATTATCATGTTACTGATTTAAATAATTAATGTGCAGTTTTTATAAAGGTATTATTAATGCTAACAAAAAAAAAAAAAAAAAAAAAAAAAAACACTGATAAAGAAATTTATTTTAATTTACGCAAAATTGGATTCCTAGAAATGGAATTGTGATGATTTAATCTTTTAAATTTTGGTATCAAAGGGTTAAGGAATACTCAATATTATCATCTTCCTCAATTAAATAATTAATGGTACATAAATGAATTATTGATAATGACAAAAAACACAGATAAATTGATAAGTTTCGTAATATTGGATTCCTACAAATGAAATGATGAGGATTTAATCTCTTGCATTTCGGTATCCAAGAGGAAGAAAATATTCAATATTATAATCTTTCTGAATTAAATAATTAATGGGTATATATAAAGGAATTATTGATAATGACAAAAACACTGATGAAAGTATGATTTTTTTCCTATACAAATGGAATGATGATGATTTAATCTCCTGAATTTCGGTACCAAAGAGGAAGAAAATATTCCATATTATCATCTTCCTTAATTATATATTTAATGGGTTTCTAAAGTAAATTATTGATGATGGCAAAAAAAAAAAATCTCTGATAAAAGTATTAATTTAAGTTACGTAACAGTGGATTCCTAAAAATCGAATGATGATGATATAATCTCTTAATTTTCAGTATCAAAAAGGAAATTAATATTTAATATCATAACTTCTTGAATAAATTAAGCAATGGCTTTTTTTAAAACAGTTATTGATGCAACCAAAGGAAATACTAGCAAAAGAATGATATTTAAATTTTGAAATAGTAGGCTGCTACAAATGGAATGAGGATGACGATGGTGATATATAAAAAAGAAAAAAAAAAAAAAAACACTGATAAAAGGATGAATTTTAAGTTGCGTAACAGTGGATTTCTAAAAACCGAATGATGATGATATAATCTCTTACTTTTTGGTATAAAAAAAGAAATGAATATTTAAATCATCATCTTCTTGGATAAATTATTTAATGGCTGCTTCTAAAGCAATTATTGATGCTAAAATGAAAATACTAATAAAAGTATGATATTTAAATTTTTAAACAGTAGACTCCTAAAAATTAAATGATGGCAATGATGCTAATATAATTTCTTAAACTTCAGTATCAAAAAGGAAATGAATATTTAATAATGCCATCTTTCCGAATTAAATAATTAATGGACAGTTTTTATAAAGGAATTGTTGATTCTAACACAAAAGCACACTGATAAAAGAATAAACTCTAAGTTCCATAATAGTAGTTTCCTGTAAATGGAATGATGATAATATAATCACTTAAATTTCTGTGTTAAAGGAGGAAATGAATATTTAATATTATATTATTCCTTAGTTTAAAAAATAATGGGTAGTTTTTAAAAAGGAATTATTGATGCTAATTTGAAAACACCGATTAAAAGGGAATTTTAAGTTCTGTAACAGTGGGTTCCTACAAATGGAATGGTGTGATTCATACTATATTTTTTTCTACTATCCTTTATGACGTCTTAAATTTCGATATCAAAGAGGGAATGAATATTTAATATTATCATCTTCCTGAATTAAATAAATAATGGGTAAGTTTTATGAAGAATGTTTTAGGTTAATAGGACACAGCGATAAAAAAAATGAATTGAATGTCCTATAAAAAATATGTTGCTAGAAAGGATTATCACTAAAAATGGGGTGATGATTAAATAATCTGTTAAATTTTGGTATCAAATAATCTAAAGTAATAAAAGAAAGTTTCGCTCTGTGTATCTGTGTGTCTGTGTGTGTGTGTGTCTGTTGGCGATGGCTAGGAAAATCTGGCCCACTTAGAAGGCTGGAAATTTAGATTTAGGTAGTCCAAACCTTTTCCTGTTGCAACATTACTTCAGAATTTTAATATTTTAATTACTTTCTGAAATATTAATTAAAATGCACAAAGAACAATCATTAAAAATACGCTTTTATTCTCTTGGGTTGGTTGGTTCACTGGTTGGTTGCATCGATTCTTCACAGAAGTAATTAAATAAACCAGAGTAGCGATGCATAAATAAGGATTTCTAACTAAATAGTGTGAACATGGATTGAAGTTATCAACGTAGAGGAGCCATGCGATTGTCGCGCCACCTGTGCATGACAAATTACACATACGTCCCACTGATTGAAATATTTTGCAGGCATATTTTTCTTCATGACAATTAGTCGGGTTTAAGTTTTTTTTTTTTTTTTTTTTTTTTTTTTTTTTTTTTTTTACATGACATTTATTATTATGATGGAGATTAAAACTTTATTTAACAGATTGTTTTTTATATTTGCGGGAATGAAGAGGGGGAAGGGTCTAATTACATTTAAGCTTCAAGGTGTATTTCTAGAAAGCAGTTACCAGAATTTCCTAATAATAGTGTCAGCCAAATTTCAAATTAAATTCCTAACATAACCAAATGAATCAATCATTAAAGATGTATTGTGATCCTCCTAATTAGTTATTTGCTGAAGGCCACTTGAACAACCCACCCACCACCCACCCCCCTCCCACCCCTCCCGGCCCGTCTTTCAAGGTTTTTTCTCTAACTCTGCTCCGTTTCCATATCTCAGCAACTATCTTTCCGATTTCAACGCAAGTGATTTCAAACATTATAATTAACTTAATAGTCACCCTTTATAACATTAAACTAAATTTATGAGTAGCGGTTACCACTATTTACGAATAACAGTTTAAGCCAAATTTGTAATTAAATTCAAAGCTTAAGGAAACGAACGATTTTTGAAAGATACATAGTGGTCCTCCTAATTAGTTATTTGCTGAAGGCCACTTGAAAGACCCCCACCCCACCCCTCCCGGCCTGTCCTTCAAGGTTTTTTCTCTAACTATGCACCGTTTCCATATCTCAGCAACTATTTTTCCGATTTCAACGCAAGTGGTTCCAAACATTATAATTAACTTAATAGTCATTCTTTATAACATTAAACTAAATTTATGAGTAGCGATTACCACTATTTCCGAATAATAGTTTAAGCCAAATTTGTAATTACGTTCCTAGCTTAAGCAAACGAACGAATTTTGAAAGATGCATAGTGGTCCTTCTAATTAGTCACTTGCCGAAGGATACTTGAACAACCCCTCCCCCCACCCGGCCCGTCCTTCAAGGTTTTTTCTCTAACTCTGCTCCGTTTCCATATCTCAGCAACTATCTTTTCGATTTCAACACAAGTGATTCCAAACATTATAATTAACTTAATTGTCACTCTTCATAACATTAAACTAAAATTATGAGTAGCGGTTACCACTATTTACGAAAAATAGTTTAAACCAAATTTGTAATTAAGTTCCTAGCTTAAGCAAACGAACGAATTTCGAAAGATGCATAGTGCTCCTCTTAATTAGTCATTTGCTGAAGGGTACTTGAACAACCCTCCCCCCCCCGGCCCCTCATTCAAGGTTTTTCTCTAACTATGCCCCGTTTCTATATATCAGCAACTATTTTTCCGATTTCAACGCAAGTGATTCCAAACATTATATTTAACTTAATAGTCACCCTTTATAACATTAAATTAAATTTATGAGTAGCGGTTACCACTATTTACAAATAAGAGTTTAAGCCAACTTTGTAATTAAGTTCCTAGCTTAACAAAACGAACGAATTTTTATGCATGCATAGTGGGCCTCCTAATAGTCATTTTCTGAAGGACACTCGAACATCCCCTCCCCTCGGCACCTCACTCAAGGTTATTTTCTCTAACTGTGCCTTATTGCAATAACTGGGCTAATAATGTTCCAATCTTCTCGAAACCAGCTCAATTTTGTAGTGCGCCTACTATACAGTAACGTAGGCAGCGGGGACCTGTCTCAGAAGTTCGTTCGGAAAGAAGTTTGTTTAGAACAGAATGCTCCCCTGGCGGTGGTAGGGGGAAATAAAAGATTTTCTAGAGCGTACGATCATGCCGGGTATAGGGTTCCGAAGCTATCGTAGACCGTGGCCAGAGTTCCGTTTTTTAAGAGATTTAAGTTTATTACAAGGGATCGGGCAACGCCGGGCGGGTCAGCTAGTATAATAATATTTGGCATTATCATCTTCTTGAATTAAATTATTAAGGGGTAGTTTTTATAAAGAACTTCTCAGGTTATAAGACACATTGATAAAAGAATGAATTCAAAGTAATATAAAAATAACTTACTATAAACAAAATGTCGCTATAATAAAATAATTAATAATTTAAATAGTAAAAAGGAAACATGTATTTATAATGTAATGTTTCTAAGCTAAGAAATTTATAGTTAAATTTTCTGTTGAGAATGATTGAGGTTAACAGATAAAAGAAGGGATTTTAGTGTCCATAACAGTGAATTACTACAAATGGAAAGCTGATGGAATGAATGATCGCTTTCATTTCGGTACTAAAGGGACAATAAATATTTAATATAGGCCATGTTCTTAATTAAATTATTAATATGTAAATTTATATAGTTTTTTTTAAGTTGATATAACACAGTTATATCAGAAATCTTACTAAGTCCTAATTCGCTCTAAATGGAAACACGATGAAAAGAAATCTCATAAATTCCACTCGAAAGAAGCAAATATATAGAAGAGAGGAGTCGGGAGTGGGATACAGGTGGTATCGGACAACACTAATTTTTCTTAAACTAAACACTATTATTTATTTATCATTTCGACACAAGATGTAGACCTATAAATCCATCTATATATGTTATGAATTCTATATTTTCAAGATTTTAAACATTTGTTGTCGAAAAGTCTCATTTCTACAGATCAAAAGAGAATAATGAAATCGATTTTGAAATAGATTTTGGCACTTTTTAAATTTTCAAAACAAAAATAATAAATTGTTACGATAATTCCACATATTGAGTGCTTACAAATCATTAAATGAGTTAAACATAAAAAGAAGTATGATTAACGTAATAAGCCACATATTAAATTGATTATCTGAGAATGGGACGCTGAGAGAGGTAGGTATGTGACACGTTCCATTTTTTTTCCTTTATCAGTGTAACAGCTATAAATATTTAATTTCATAATTTCCTTTCATTTTTATAATTTTCAACACTTTTTGTAATATTTATTTTGTAATAAACGTCAAAGTCCATTTCAACATACAATTCACTATTTACTTTGATTAATAAAAAATAGATATTTGAACTACAACTGATATTTTAGTCGCAACTTTTGTAGAACATATAGTAATAAATAAATCCGATCCTTCTTTTCACTTTTCTTAGATCTGTAAAAGTATAATTTCTTTTAAATGTAAATTTCTCATATTTTTCATCTGCATTAGATCAATATTATCATCTTCCTGAATTAAATAAATAATGGGTAAATTTTATGAAAAGTGTTTTAGGTTAATAGGACACAGCGATGAAAAAATGAATTGGAAAGTCCTATCAAAAAAAGTTGCTATAAAATTATTGTCCCACTCCTCCTGAATTTGAGGGAGCAATGAAATAAAATTTTCTCAATTTCAAAATTATTTGATAACTGAAAATTTCAAATATTTTAGTTATCGTGTTTTTTAACATTTTCCAACCTAGTTGAAAAGTGTGTACTTGTCAAATTGCTCACTGAAAAGTATGGTGTGCATTGCTTTTATCCTTCATTTACAGAGACACACAAAAGCATTTCGTTACAGTTTTAGTACGATAATTACACTCTATGTGTGATAAGTGCGTTTTCAACTTTGGTTTGCGTTTTAAAGTTTAACTAAATGTTTGTGTGACTTGTCTTGTTATATTTGTCTGGCCGTCCGTCCGTGCTCTAACTCCCGTAAATATACTCGGATTGCCTTGAAATTTTTGCATGTTATTGATGTTTACTATAGCATGTTCTCTATTGAAAATAAAGTATTTAGCATTTATAGTTTATTTACACGGGGGACAGTGAAAAGTGTTTTGATACATTACAATCAATGAGGAAAAATCGTTTAAAGAGCATTTTGATTATTTTACGCCATTTGAAACATAATGAAATTGATACACAGTTATGAAGCGCACTAAAAGATGCTTTTGGTAAAATATGGGGTGCAAAGCCTTTATTATTCATTTACAGGGTCACACAAAAGAATTCTGTTACACAATGTTTTACGGGGGAAAATCGTTTGCAGTGTAATTTAATGATGTTTGACGATTTCAGATAGAATGAAATTTATGTGCATTATAGAGGTGCACTATAAATTGCTCACTGAAAAGTATTGCTTTTATCCTTCATTTACAGGGACACACAAAAAATTTCGTTACAGTTTTAGTACGATAATTACACTCTATATGTGATAAGTGCGTTTTCAACTTTGGTTTGCGTTTTAAAGTTTAACTAAATGTTTGTATATTACGTGGTGTGTATGAATTCTGTTGATCATATACAGGGCGACGCAAAGGAATTCGTAATATTACTGCCTATAGGAGTGAATTGGTTAAAGTATGCTTTAATTGTGTTACGCATTTTCTTGCTGAACTATATTTAGTAGACTAATAGAAGTTTGGGAAATATAGATAAATTCACATACAGTGCTACGCAAAGAACAACATACATATTCGTTTATGGTTGGTAATTGCTGGAAGTGAGTTTTAAATTGCCTTATGTGTTTTTTACCTGAATTAAATTTTAGCTTAATATGTTGTGTGTGCAAAAGTCTTTAGATAGTATGCAGGGCTGTATAAAATATTTCGAGTGCATTTCCATTGATTGGCAAAAATTACTAAATGGGAATTCTCTAATTGAACTAAATTTTATCATGCTATGTAGAATATATCCATATCTATAGATCATATACAAGGCTGCACAATATAATTCGACTACTTTTTCAACTATGGATGGTAATTGCTAAAAATGGATTTTTAAATATATTATATGTTTCCTAAACTGTTTACTATATATCTCCTATCACCTTATTTAACGGTGAAGTTTCGTTACAGTTTTCTGGATGTGTTGGAAAGTGTTTCATAATCTAGGCTTGACGCATAATTTTTTGGCCTTTTTCTTTTCTTTTTTTTTTTTTTTTTTAGTTTTAGATAACACCAAACATTATTATGGCCCGGTTGTATCCGAAACTGAAAATTAGATATTGTGTTCAAAATGTTTTTATAAAAATTGTCCCATACCTTCCTCTATTCCCTATTTATTATGTAATATTTATAAACTAAGTCATCAATGGATAACTTTTTATAAGGAATCATTCACACTAATATAATATTATGATAGAAGAATCAGTTATATTAAAATGACTGTCTGTTTGTATTTCACATCTACTCCTCCTAGAATATGTAACGCTGCGCGATGATATTAACCCCATATGCCCGATTGGATTAGAGGGTGTCATTTAGCCAGGGCCTGATTACCCAAAAGGCACATGAAGCACGTGCATCCCTCTAAAATTTAAAAGGGGCCCCAAGTAGGTAAATGTAAAAGGGGCAACTAGGGGGGTAGTAGTAAAATTTAAAAGAGGCCACTAAGTAGGGCCCCTAATTTCTATTTTTAATTTTTGTGGAGGGACAAGTTTTCCTAATGCATAGATAGAACATCCACACTACTTCAGAAAATTTACCTAACAGGAAAATCTAAATGTGATCAACAGGCTGTTAACCAATCATTGCATCCTGATGTGCTGATTAAAAATCACCCTGATAACTGATCATATAAAAACTAGATATACTACTAATATGCTCTATCTAAAGTAGATACAGTGAAAATAAAAAAGGCTGTTTAATGAAGTATATGAAGTTGACTAAGTCACTCTCGTGAATAATACTTACAGCTTGTATTGACAAGTTTTCATGTATGAAGAATTTAGAAAACTTTTACCGAATGAAAGGGGCACCCTAAAATGATACTGTGCTTTCTTCAGTTCCAGAAGTTATTCGAGCCCTGCATTTAGCTCTCATATATTTTTAATTTTTAATTAGTTTCTGACATATTAATTTTCTTTGTAATTTTAATGAAGTTTTTCTAAATATGAAAACTAAATTAGTCCATTTTTCTGAAAAAAGAAAAGGCAAGAAAAAGGTAAATAATGTGATATTATCTAGTATTCGGTGAATAAGTATCTTTATTTTTGTTTGGTTTGAATAAGCCGATTTAATAATTTTTAGTCTACATTCTCTTTTAAAAAAGTAATGTAAGGAATATTCATATGACTTACTTCCACATTTACTAAATTTACTATCAAAAGCTGTAAGATTTTAATATTATTGATACGTATGAAATCATATTTTCCGAATTTGTTTAAATTGTAAATTAATGGATTCAGCATTAAGTTAGAACATACGTATAAAGCATATGCTCAGATTAAAAGTTTTTGACCAAGTCATAGCAACCCACAGTACAGAAATTGACTATATTCGCATAGAGGAATTCGCTTAGACGAGGACAAATGAACAAACATTAGCTTGGCGATAATGATAAGCTCTCCAAATTTTTGTTTAATTTCCTCTCGACCAATAATTTTTTTTTTACCCATATGTCGCCATTTTCTTATAAAGGCATTTTACTATAATTACATTAAAATCAGGTAACTTGCAAAATGTAATTTTCGTAATTTTCAGTTCATTAACATTGTAAACATGATTTCTTGTTTGTAATAAAAAAATTTATAAAATTAATATTATAAACCTTTTCTAAATCTAGAATAAAATTAGATTTATTTTTCCCCAAAAATTGAAAGACCACAAACAAGGCAAATGCAATACATCGGGCTTCTACTCTAGTTAGTGGATTTTAAGTTCCGCAGAAATGAGGCACTACAAAGGAACAATTATGAAATAATCTCTTAAAGTTTGGTAAAAAAATGAAAAATATATTATATATACATCATCTGGAATTAAATAATCAACAGGTACAACTGAGCTGCACCACCAGGCGCCTGAGGGCGCCCGTCATGCACGTCAACCTCCGTTCCCAAGTTCTGAGGAACTTTTAACGAACACGACCAGGAGAGTTCTTGTGTGCTCTACGGCCGGTGGGGGCGCCGCCACCTGCTGACCACCCCCATTTTCCCAAGTGAAATGACGACGTAGGTCGCTGCGATTTGTGGTGTTTCCCACCCTCTTGGGAGACCATCACATTTACACCTGAGGACGAGCCGGAGTCCCCCAACAGCATCGGAGCCGGACACCCAAAAGGGAGCTGGGTCCTAGGACTTAAGTCAGGCTTCTCCGACCCGCACTTGCTTTACCAAAGCTCGAGGGACGTGAAAATCTATTAAGATAGTCACTGTTCACTCTCACAATGGATGATAAGAATCAACAGGTAAGATAATTATGTCGAATTCTGAGATCGAAAGATAGATGGATAAAAGAAAGAATTGTAACTCCCCCAAGAATAAGCCACTACACATGGAATTATGCTGATGAAATTAACATTTAAATATTAGTAGCAAAAAATAAACCTATACTTATGATATAATAGTTATAAACTAATTCATTAATGTGATTTTTATAAGGAACATTGACGCTAGTAAAATACCATTATAAGCGAAAGAATATTGTGCTCCATAACAATGGGTTGTTACAAATACGATGATGAAGATAAAAAATTCCAGTAATTTCTCTTAAAATCCGGTATCAAAGAGGAAATGAATATTTAATGCATATTATTACCATTAATTAAATAAATAATGGGAAAATATCTATACGGAGTTTTCTAAGTATATGGGAGACAGTGATAAAAGAAAGAATTACAAGTCCCATAAGAATAAGTCGCTATAAATTAAATAATGTGAAATAATCTCTTTAATTTTAATAGGGAAAAATTATATATACGTATGATATAATACGTATAATATTCATAAACCAAATAGTTAATGAGTAAATATTTTATAAGCTGAAAGAATTCCATATGAATGCTCCTCAACAATCAGTCGATACAGATGGAATAATGATCATATAATCTATTAAATTTCGGTGCTAAAAATAAAATATATATTTAATAAACATAATCTTCCTGAATTAAATAATTAATGGTAAAACTTTTATAAAGAATTCATATGGTTAATTAATATACAATAATATCAGAAAGATTTGTAAAACTCCCACAAGGATAAATAATGATGAAATAATCTCTTACATATTAGCAGAACAAAATGAAATATATATTACTTATATAAAATTGACAAATTAAATAATGATTGAAAATTCTTATACGGCAACATTGACGTCAACAGAAAATCAAAATAAAAGATTGGGTTTTAAGTTCCATAAAAGTGATCCACTACAAGTGGAATAATGATTAAATAATCTCTTAAATGTTGGGGGGTAGCAAACAAAATATAAATATTTAATGTATATCGTCATCTTGAAATAAAAAATTAATGTGTATACTTTTAAAAGTAACTGTTTTGGTTAACAAGGCATGATAATAAAACGAATGAATTGTATGTCACTTATAAATAAGTCGCTATCAGTGGAATGATGATGAAATAATATATTAAGTTTTACTAGCAAATGTATATATATAGGTAGTATAAAATATTTGTAAACTAAATTATTAATGAATAAATATTTTATAAGAGTCATCGGCGATATTAAATTTACATGATAAATTAGTGGATTGTTCCACACACTATAAAAATAATAAATGTTTCTTAATCTACTGACATATGCACTAACCTTTTCCGAGTTACCCACGATTCTGAAAAACGTTTCTATCTATAGAAAACTCGAAAACCATTATATATTCGAGATGTAAAGAAGCATTAATTAAAAACTGAGTTTCTTTTGCTGCCACTGATTTTCGGAAACGTTTCCGATTAGTTTTTATAGAGTGTTAATCAGTTTCTCAAACCAAAATATCGGTTTTTAGGTTTCTATCAATTCGCAATTAAACATTTTCAGATGAGTAATTGAACTTATATATACAAGAGTAACAAAATAATTATAATTTTAATGTTAATGCTAATGCTGTTAATTTATCATGTTTGTATGTAAAGCATGTTTTTTGAACATCAAAATGTTTACTTGAGAATTGATAGCCTCCAAAAAAACCTATATTCTGATTGCGAAAATTGATTAATACACTGTAAAAATTAATCGGAAACGTTTCAGAAAATCAGTGGCAGCAAAAGAAACTTTTTTTTTTGTTACTGCTCCTTTAAATCTCGAAAATATATTGGTATCTGAGGTTTCTAAAGGTAAAGAACGCTTTTCAGAATCGTGGATAATTCGGAAAAGGTTATTGTATATTTTCGTTCGTGGTTGTATTATATTTTCCTAGTTTAAGAAGTGTTTGAATTTTTTAGAGTGCATCAATGAGACACTACAAATTTAATGATGATGAAATAATGTCTTAAATTTTGGTAAAAAGGAGAATATAAATATTTAACATATTTAACCTTCCTCAATTAAATCACTCATGTGCATTTTTTATAAAAAAATGTTTTTGGTTGACAAAGCATAGTGATAAAAGAAGGAAATATAAGTCCCATAAGAGTGGGATACTACAGGGTGTTTCAAAAATGACCGGTATATTTGAAAAATCAATAAAAACTAAACGGGCAGCGATAGAAATACACCGTTTGTTGCAATATGCTTGGGACAACAGTAAATTTCCAGGCAGGCAAACTTTCAAAATTAGTTACAATTTTCAACAACAGATGGCGCTGCAATCTGGAAAAATCTAAACCACGATATTTTCCACATATCCACTATGCGCAGCAAACCTGTGACTTCTTTCTGTGGGGACACTTGAAAGACCAGGTATACCGCCACAATCCAGAAACAATTGAACAACTGAAGCAGTACATCTCTTCTGCATGTGAAGCCATCCTGCCTGGCACGTTTACAAAGGTTTCTGGTAATCTCGTTCAGAGACTACGCCATATCATTGCTGCGCATGGTGGATATGTTTAAAATATCGTGGTATAGATTTTTCCAGACTGCAGCGCCATCTGTTGTTGAAAATTGTAACTAATTTCGAAAGTTTGTCCGCCTGAAAATTTACTGTTGTCCCAAGCATATTGCAACAAACGGTGCATTTCTATAGCTGCCCGTTTAGTTTTTATTGATTTTTCAAATATACCGGTCATTTTTGAAACACCCTGTATAAAAGAAATGATGATGAAATGACTTCTTGAATCTTTCAAGGGAACCTCTTTTGGTGCAGCTCGCACGTAGCATTGAGACCTGGTGCATTTTAAAGCTCTATATTACGAAGTTTGAGAATCGATAAAAATTTTCTGTTAAAATCATTTTTTTATGTTACAGCAGCATGACTTTCTGAAATGCAATTTTCGAGACAACTTATCGGTCTATTAACAAAGAAGTTTCTTTTAAAAAAAGCAGTTAAAAATACAAATTAGTCAATAATAAGTATAAAATATTGAAAAAAGCTTAAAATTCCTTCCTATGAATTTAATTTTGAAAAATTGCAACATTATATTTACATTTTTGTCCTTGAAATGTTGGCTTTTTTTCTTTTTTTTAAATATAATTCTGATTTAATTTTAATACGTATGGTACACCAGAAATAAAGCAGGCGAAAAATTTGTAGCTCCATATTTGGCGACTTCTTTTGGCGTGAAATTAACAATTAAAAATCCAATAATAAACAAATAAATTATAAAAAATATATAAAATATGATTTTAACAGCGAAATTTTATCGGTTCTCTAACTTCTATGTATAGGGCTACAAAATGCACTAGGTCTCGATGCTAGGTGCGAGCTACCCCAAAAGTGGTTCCCTTGTTAGTAGAAGAAAGGAAATATCTTTTATAATAGACTATTTCTGAACTAAGTAATTAATGTATTTTTTTAATAAAGCACAGCTGACGCTAACAGATGTGATTAAATAAAGAATTTTACGAAAACATTTTCCGAATTTCTGGAAATTCCAAAATAACCATAGAATGTTGAACGATTATAACAATTAATGACACGAGTAGAAGAAGGTATTATATCACATTCGTTCCCCCCTAAACATTTTTTAATGTATGTGTTATGAGGCTAAATGTGTTATAAGATAATATGTCATATGGTACAGCCATCCCATTCGGTCAATTTTTTTTAATACCACTTTTTTAAAATAAAAATCTTATTTTTAGATCTCCAAATATTGTACCATAATTTAAGATTATGTTAAAGCTTTCTGTATTTCAACTGAACTACTGACATACAGAGATGGTTGAGTGCTTTAAAATTCCGTAAAATTACTTCCATAAGTGTATTTAAATATAATGTTTGAAATTCTGCTGATAACTTTAATCCTTTGCGCGTAATTTCTTTCAAAACTATTTTTTCTTGGTAAACTCTGTAACTGGAGAGTTTATAAATATTTTTAAATATAAATTTTGGTGTAAAATATTTTTTATAAAACTTGAGTAATTTTTCTGACCGTTCTAGTGTTAATATCACATGAACTTTATAACATTTTCAATTACAGGATATGTACGTTTATCTTCGAAAAATACATAAGCTAATCCATCGATACAAAGCATGTATAAATACATTTCGAAATAGAAATTAATTGAATGTGGCAATTATATATTTCAAATGGTATAGAATTGTCAAATATTTGTGTCATAGTATTTGATTTTTTAAAATCATTTATTAAAATCGCTGTAAAAACATGTTAATGCAATCTAAACATTTTAAGAAAAAAAGCAGAAGAAAAAGGGGCAGCGAATTGTTGTCTATAATGATCATGAACCAAAACTTAGGGTTAGGCTTTATATTTTAAAGATGAACGCCTTCCCATATTAATATGAAATACAGAAACTAGAAAATGCTTAATGTTTCATCGAAGAATATCATAAAGAAATCCATAAATTATTATGTGTTTATGTTTCATTTGACAGCAATTGCTTCAACATAAATAATAATGAAACACATTTTCTAGAAATATAACCTATATTTAAGTTCACATTCACTATTAGAAATATCTTATCCTCGGGAATTTGAAAATTTTTACTTTTCATGAGTTTTTTTAAATAGTTGTAAAATTGTTCACAAAAGTAATTAGATATTCTCTAACATGTAATATTAAACATATAACATGGTGCACTGAATAACTGTCGAACTACTCATTTTTTTATAATTAAAAAAATGCTGAAGTTTAAGTTATCAAAATATTGAGAAAAAATATTATTTAGATGAAGATAAAATTCGAAGGATAATTATATTCAAATGAATTTTTATTGTTTTTTATACTAAAAACATATTTTGTCATTTCACTGAATATATCTGCAAATTTGTTTGAAAAAAGGAATAGAATGTAGGTATTAAAAGAGTTTAGTTCGGTACTTTACCCTTCCGACTACCAGACGAGTCCACTGCACTTTTAAAAAATATATAGTAACTTATCTGGGATTTAATAGGCAGCTGGTTACCCAAAAACTATTTCCTGAAAAATTGTACATTTATTTTGTGAAACATTTCTGATCAAATTTGCCAAATTCTAATATTTTAAGAAATGTTCCTTGGACATTTTGAGCAACTATCTGTTTATTATTTTCAGGAATGCTCTTGCATTTTTTTTCTTTTACAGTGTGCATTCGAAAGAAATCTTTGCCCATTTGTACTTCTTGTACACAGTAATTGAAGATATTAGGTGTATAAACATAACTCCGCTCTTTTTCAAGTAAATAAAATACACTTGCTTCTTGTTAAAATTAAAGAAAGATTTATTCAAATTATATCCAAGCAAGAAACTACATCTTTCAGGCAACAAACTAATTGCGCAATGGAAGAAGTATGGCTGTTTTAAAACAATCCAGTCATCTAGAAAATTTTGGATTTCTGCATAGGAATAAAACCACTCTTCGGAATTAGTGCTCTGCGTAGCATAAAGCAAAACAAATAGTAATCCGAAGGAGCTACATTCGGTGAATACAGCGGGTGGGGTATCACATTCCAAGGAAGTGTTTCTAGAGTGGTCTTGCAACGCATGGGTGAGCATCTAGTAGGACGAACGAGGCGTAGTCTACTATTAACTATTGCCACCGCATCGGACAACAAATGGTTAATGTTACAAGTATGTATTAATAAATTTGAACGAAGCATTTAAGCAAAAACGTCCAGATACACAGACAGACACGACAAGTTTTCTTTTTCAACAAGACAGTGACAGGGGCAAAACCAGTCAACGAAAATCTAGAAGCACTTTGCTGGAATATATTGGCCCACCCGCTTTATTTCGCCAGGTATTGCCATAGGCGCAGGCTTCACGCTCGCAAAAATGGCAATCAAGCATACTTAAACAACTAGTTTTGAAACGTTTTTTGTCCTAATTAATCATAATTTATTAAGAAAAAAATAACATTTTAAAATTAGTTGTGGAAGTTTGCCCGCTTCGCCACTATTAAGTCGGCGCCTATGGATGTTGCTCCTTCAGATAACCATATGTTTCGCTCCATGCAGAGCACCGATTCCCGAGCGCAGTTCAGTTCTTTTGAAAAAATCGAAAATTGACTTGATGAATTTTTTGCTTCTGAACAACCATACTTCTTCCACTGCGGAATTCATTTGTTACCTGACAGATGGACGAATGTTGTAACTTCTGATAAGATATACGTGAAATAAATAATACTTTCATTTTGACGAAAAGAAAAGTGTATTTTCTTTACTCGAAAAAGAAGGATTGGTATTTATACACCGAATAATAAAAATAACTTTCATATTCATAACTTTTCTTTTCTATTTTGAATAGATTATGTTATATTATTAATAAATATACTCATTGTAAATCAGTGGTTCTTTTGTACATTGGTAATTCTATATATTTGATATAGGTGCAGTATACTCGCATGTTAATGCTTGTATAGACTTTTTTGGTATATGGAGAGATAAAAATGTACAAATAAATATGTATATTATCTCTTAAACTTTTATTAAGGTTCTGTTAAAAATGGATATAAGAATCCCTCCCAAAAATTACTTTAAATATAATACATTTTATAATATTTGTTTTATTTTTTATAAATAAAAACATTTACTTTTGACGGAAAAATGCATAATAAAAATGATTTATAGGAATCTGACTCTTTACAGATAAAAGCAGAAAAATGTAATTCTTTAATTCGAAATTTTAATTCTCCTGAGATAAAAACTGATACACGTGCTTTGTTTTGAAGGTTAAAAGATTGCAGCTAATAAACATAAAATAAAACATGAGAAGCCAAAAATATTGTTGCAATTTAAATAAACAATTGCAAACACAACTCTTTAAATTAGAGAAGAAAAATAAAAAAATGTGATCTCATAGGACTCTTTTTGTTGTTGTTCATAGAAATAAACTACGAAAACAATGTATATTTTACTTCTCTGGAAGTGCAATTCATATGCTTTATTAGAAACATAAATTTATTACATATCATCCACATAGTAATTTGTATTAGTAGCGTATGGTAGAATTTTACCATATTCTTAATTTTTATTAAACACGAGGGACACACACAACATTACCAATGCTTTTTTTCTGTGAGTAAACACTTGAAAAAACTTTTTTTTTAAAGAAACATTAACACTTTGAAAATTCAAAAAAATTATTTTGGCTTAAAAGTTTAAAATTTAGGCCTCAGAGGATTCTATATATCAATGTCTGATATTAAATTATACATACATCAACATTTCTTTCTTCAAAAGCTATCGGGATTGAAAATTAAAAATAATGAATACGCCTAGTTATATTTTTATGTTCTATTGAATTGTAAACTTTTGAAACAAAAATACATGCAGTATAATCAAAAAGTCCGTATAAACTTTTAAGATTCATTTTAAAAAATAGCAAATAATAGCAAAAAACAGCGATTTACACTAAAAGCTTGTTAGGACTTGCTAAGATGAAGGTTTCTTTTAACAGCAAAATTAGTTGAAGTTATAAAAAACACCGATAGGGGGCGTCACACGATACGCGCAGTTTCGTAGCGCAGGGGTGGGAGCAGGGGGATTGCCCCGGGCGCAAAATGTTTAGGGGCACCAAAATATTATTTCATTTTATGTAACAATTTTTTGTTGTAAAATTGCATTAAAAAATTCAAAGGATAGGCCGAATATTTTGTTCTTATGTTTGATAGTACACCAGATATTTCAATAGCACACCAAATGCCGATCAAATGTCACAGGTTCTTCTGCTTGTGCATATTGAAGAAACAAAAATCAAATTTGAAGAGTACTTTATCGATTTCATTCTGTTAAATGGGAGATCACCTAATTCAATTACAGAACAAATTTATGACAAGTTCCAAGCATATGGCCTAAAACGTGAAAGCTACTATGGACAAGGGTATGATAATGCTGTAACTAAGGATGGACACATACGTGGTCTTCAAAAATGTATTCCAAA
This sequence comes from Maratus michaelseni, assembly GCA_963931845.1. Taxonomy (NCBI): domain Eukaryota; kingdom Metazoa; phylum Arthropoda; class Arachnida; order Araneae; family Salticidae; genus Maratus; species Maratus michaelseni. Next base: position 441,825,278 of record OZ007586.1, read on the forward strand.
TGTAAATACCAAAGACATGCTCGTGCCATCTAACAGTTCCTCGTTTAATCTTGCTGGTGTGCATGCAGCAAGTGTTGAATCAATATCTGCAACTTTTCTCTCTGAGCAGAATATTTATAAATTTTTCTCAATCTCTACACGCAAGTGGGACGTACTTAAGGAAGTTGTGTCAATTAATGTGAATCGATCCTGTGACACAAGATGGTATTCAAAGAATAAAGTTGTACGCATTTTTACTGAGTGCACTGAAAATTAACTAGAAGCTTTGGAAGTAGTGAGAGATGGGTTTGAAGAAACCTCTGAAATTAAAGGAGATGCGTGTAGTTTGTTAGACTGTATTCTGGCATATAATTTCTTTTCTTTATTTTTGAATACCTGTGCCTGCCAAAGTTAATGATACGCATATATTCTTATAACAAATAGGACTTGTACTTGATTAATGAGTACAAAAGCTAAAAGATCGGCGCAGCATGTTCCTAAAAAGACCTTGAACATTAAACCTGATACAACTAGCCAACTAATCAAAAGTTAAAAGAGATAACTCTATTTTGAGAAAAAAGCATGATTATCTAGTCACAGTAACAATCGATAAAGCTGTGCAGATATACGAAAAATATGACATTTCTACAGAAAAATGGAAGAAGAAAGAAGATGTCAAATTTAAAATAATATTGATTCTGATTTTATTTTAGAAGCACGTCGAAAACAACTTGAAGCATTAAACAACCTAGGGGCTGAAATAAAAAAAAACGTACAATGAAAATGAATACAGTTAATGAGTTATTTTCTTTTCTGCAAATTCAAATATTCTTAGATACCGAAACGAGGCTAAAGAAAAAGACTGGCTACCGCGGTACATTCCACTTATCTTTTTTTACAGACCACTAGAGTGACGTGGTGCTCTTTTCGTACATCTTCATTGGTGCATTCGAGCATCACGTGATTCCCGCGGTCTGTAAAAAAAGATATGAATAAAGCACCGAGGTAGCCTTTCTTTTTCGTTAGCCTCGTACCGAAAAAGGTGACGTCATTGTTCAACAAATTTAGCACTTAACTTGACCTAAACGCTGTAGCTATGAGTGCTGAAGTATACCATATTAGACATAATAATGTTTTGTTTAATGAAGTTCATCCGGATGTGAGAATTTTTACATGAACAGATGTAGATTTGCTACACTGGATAATTAAGGGGAAGCTGCAAGAAATTTTAACAAACATCGTTGTGTCACTGAGGTTTTTTAACGCTATTAATGTGTTCAATTGTAGTTGTGAAAGAAGCTTTTCAAAAGTAAAGCTAATGAAGACATACCAGTGGTCAACGATGAGCCAGGAATGATTATGTAATCTTGCAATATTATCAACTAGCAGTATACCCGTTCTTCGCACAGTCGAGAATTAAAACAAGTACTTATCAACTCTGAACTGAGAAAAACGCAACGCTTTCATCGACGGCAGTAACGTGTGTAAAAGTATATCGGCAATTTTATCCATAAAAGTGAAACATATTACAATGATTATTTAAAGAAGATTAATTTTTCCCTTTTAATTTCAGTTTAGACTAACTTAAGATTAAAGTAGCACATCACAAAGATCAAGTGATTTAATTTCCACAGATAAATCAAGCTGTGAAACAATTAAAGAGGATAAGTACCAAGATTCGACATTGAAATCCAATCATTATTAAGAGAAAACAGACATTTCCGTACATGAATTTGAAGCATTTTACTTACTACTTTGTGAAAAGTCAGTCCCTTAAGTCTCATTGAAATCCAATCATTATTAAGAGAAAACAGACATTTCCGTACATGAATTTGAAGCATTTTACTTACTACTTTGTGAAAAGTCAGTCTCTTAAGCCTTTATAGCCCTTAAGTCTCAGAAATCTTATGATAATGTAATGATTTGTTTTCGATCACATTCTCTACAAATTTTGGCGAAACCATTTGACTACATAAAAAGCTAAAGCTATAAAAGAAATTATATCTTATTATACATTTTAGCATCGTGTAATTTTTACCTGTTAAAATAGGTAACATTTATTCAGTTAATAACCCTTTAAATTTTCATGGTCAAATAGAACTGTTTTCAAATATTAACTTATCGTCCTAATCTGAAAAAGACGAATGTCTTCCGTGGTGAATGTGATCTTGCGCTTAGTAGCAAATGCGCATTTTTATCCATTATAATAAAAATATTCTTTGCAAGAGAAAGAAGTAATATTATTTTCACTCATTTTTACTCCACGTGTGCTTAAATTAAGGTACGTCAAGTTGAAAGAATATTAAAATTTAAATTGCAATTAATCTTCTGTGGTAACTGAAATAAGTTGTCTCAAATTTTCGCCAAACTCTTTACCAGTGTTTCTAAAATGACTGGATGTCGTCACAAAACCTAAATTTTAGGTTAATTGAAAGCAAACTTTTTTAATACTTTTTTTTTCTTTGCTAAGTATTATTTTCATGCTTTGTAATATTTTTATTGAAACCTGTGATTTACGCTGTAAATTTTGTATAGCAGATAACCAACTTTCTATAATGCAGACTCAATGCACTTATAGGGTGACAAATATCTGTATGCAAGTTTATACAGGATGTTTCAAAACTCATTGTTCAAACTTTAAGGGAGATAAAACACACCTAGATAACCACAAAACAACATACAACGTATGGTTGTAACTTAACGGTGAAGCTCTAGAGGGCACATTCTGATTGTGAAACGAAATTTATTTAGTACCCAATATCCAATAAATGATAGCTGATTTTATTTATACATAATATTTTTGCTGATATGGATGATAATTACAAGCAAAGTAATTAAATTCTAAAATAAATATTTTTTTATCTACAAACAACTGCGTTCAAGCAAGGGGAGAGGAATTTTAAAATATGCCTACTTTTCTTAAAAGAAATTGCCCTAAAAGTAGGACAATACTTTAGGAAAGATTTTAGGCAAAGAAAATTATAAAAATTCGCTATTATATGTTACTATAGATTCTTCAAAAAATGTCAATATATTACCCAGTCCTGGTACAGCTTCAGCCCCCTGGTTCGGATCCTGGCCTGGAAATTTTTCGCCCAGTTGGAAAATTACAATTCATATGATTTATTTACCAATTAGAATAATTGTATTAACATTAATATAGTGTAATTACGTATACAGCGTTTACTGGAGTTCCATTAGTTGCGATTCATTTTGTTGAGCTTATTCAGATATCAGACCAAATGCTATGATCAAAAAAGTTAGCTGGGTGAATTAGGTCCTCCAGATTCGTCCAGGATATCTCTGTTGGCGGAGAATTGGCAGCTTCAGCCAAGATGTCCTTATTTCGAATCCTGGCATGGACAATTTTCGCCCAGTTTGAAAATTACAACTCACATATGTATGTAAACTTATTGTTTTATATGTGTTTTCTATTTAATTTGGACCTTTTTTCCTTTTCTTTAAGACTTTTCTATATATAACTAGATAAAATACTGCTATAACTTTGAAATAAGTATTAGTAAATACAAAAAAATAATTTTATTTATAAATAAATAAATAAACATTTTTTTATTATAGCTCTCATGGCTAACTAGTCATTAACCCTTTCAGGCGCAGAGTAATTTTGTTTGAAAAATGGTAAAATGAATGACTCACACCAGAACTTACAAACGAATTTCTTAGAAAATAAATACTTGCTTTTCTTCCTGTTCATTTTTAAAATCAAAATTTTAATAAAATATTTTTGGTGCCAAATAGAAATTTGGAATTAAAATAAAGCGCCCTTGAAAGGGTTAAGAGATGGAGCGCAATATTTTGAGCTTTCGCCGGCTCTCATAACCCACGCTACACCACTGGTGGTGTTAATATCTTCTGGAATTACGCAAATTAAAAAAAAGCAGACTAATCGTTGGATCCTTTCTTAAATAGTATCATCAATTTTATTTGTGAAACAAGCAAATATCACCAAGAATAAGTCTAATTATGTTATCTAAACCATTTTCATAAGCAATAAAAGTGGACATACACTTAAAATGACTAAGATATGTGTTTGCAGAGATTCGGGTTACAATTGCAAGGGTTACACATATACCCCGCCACAAGGATAAACAGATTGGATGCGAGTAAAAACGCATGATATTTCAGAACGCATCATTTCCGGATGCTCGATACAATTTTCCGTCAAATAGCTTCTTTAAATGTCAGTAATGTGCATGGACTGGATCGGTATACCCATGATTTCAAAGAGTCGCACAACCATAAAGCAATTGGTGTCAAATCATTTTCTCATCATCATCATTCTCTTTTTTAGATGTTTCTCTTGTGAGAATTTCCACAAAACAATCGTTACTATTTCTACTTTTACAAAATTCATAGTCAACATTTGCTCAATAAATTGTCCTACATGCCAAATTGATGATTAATTTGATTTGATTGCCTAAGAGGGACTGCTCAGACAAGAAAACCAAGTCTGTAGAGCATAGTATCCCACCCGGTCTCTTTATTAATGTCTTAAAAGAAATACAGAGTTCAGCCGTATCTGAAGCCGTCAGAAAACGTGACAATGGGCGGCAATTACATACATACAAGTATGAAAGAAAATCGGCCTACGGCCAGCGATTCTCCATTCGCAAGCAAGTGACAAAGAGTGATCGAGACTTTACATTAGTGGTCCGTCACTGCCGGTAAACATGAAATAGGTAATCCATCAAGTAGTCAGTTCTTTTATAGTCATTCTCATTTCCATAATTACGGAGGATGCATTCAAGTTAGCGCCCGCTATCGGTTATCTATAAACATTTTTATTGTTAGAAAAATTCCGTGTCCTGACAATGCTTTAGTATGCAATGTATATTCTTTTATTCTATTTTATGAATTTTTAAATCTTATATTATACGGACTTTCTGCCCATTCTGTATTATAACCTATTGTTGAAAATCGTCTTATCCACTGCCAACGAAAGAGACAGCCCGCGATACTTCCACTCCTCTTCTCTGTCATGTGATCAAGATAGGGTGACCCACCCATCTAGGTGTTTTCCATCTATTTTTAAACTGCCATGTTTTCAAGATAGGCTGAAAGCATCCGAGATTGGTGGAGTGCCGAGGCCTGTCTCTTTCTTTGGCTGTAGTTTATCCTACCCAACTCAGCAGTAACTAAAAATTTGTTTTCACGAAGACAAAATTGTGAAAACTGATAACTCGACTTTATTATACAGTGCCTTAAATACAATTCCCAATTCTTATGTTTTAAAAGGGAACGTTTACCAATTAAGCTCAAAATTTATTGTCTTTGACAAAAAATGAAACATGCCTTTAAATTATTCTATAGCTCAGAAAATGTCAAAAATATTCACTTGTATAACATTTCCTAATTCGCTATTTCCCTTTTTTAACAGCTGAAGCCTATAAAGTGAATACGATTTTTAAAGTATCGTTAACAGATACTAAAAGATTATAGACATTCTCCTTGCGATTGTTCTTATCTCCTTTTCTAACTCAATTCTATCTACTCCTAAAACATCTCCCTTTTATATATCTAAGAGACGAGAATTCAACTAAACGAAATTAGACTGATTTCCCCTACCAACAGGTCTTTTTCTCCTCGGAATACAAGTGTGATCCAATAAAGACGAGGAATACAGGAAAAGTAAATAATGATCAAACTTACGTTAGTAAATACAAAAAATAAAAGTTTAGGAAATCATCACATGTTTTAAAATTAAAACAATGTGTACGCATTATTCACATAGAACGAAGATAATGATTTTCTATTTAATCAATGCAAATCTCAAACTACATCATTAAATTAAAACAAATATATTAAATTTAAAAAAAATTAAAAATGAAAATTAATCGATAAATTAAAAATAATGCTTTATTTAGTTGAATCAGAATTGTTAATTCTACCTTTGTTTTTCTCATTAGACTCTTATTTAAATTATTTTCTACAATAAAAGATTAAAAGACTTGTTAAAACCCTCTGAGCGTCTGAGGGCTTTCTTGCATTTTGATAAAAATATTTGTAAAACTTAAAATAATTTAAATTTTCTTTTCCCGTTTGTTTCTAAAATACACTTTATGTCTCTTTATTTTACATGTATCCTAAAATTCATTTTTGTTAAAAAAAATTGTCTAGAGCCAATTTAAGTTGTTTTTAGGAAACGGAAAAATATTGGCAAAACGCTTAGAGGGTTAAAAAATACATACTAATATAGACTTGACAAGTTACTGAAAAGTGGACTGAAAGTTAGGTTATTTAAGATGCTATTAAATATTGTATACACACATAGACTGCTAGATTATTTTAAAAACAATGACACAAATAAAAATTTTTATGATAATATTGAGAATTTGCAGCAGAATAGTTTTATATAACATAATGATTAAGTATAAATATGTCGTATCATTTTTTATGTATGATTGCGCACATTTTGTTTCTTTATAAAACATTTAGGTATCGAAATGTTCATATTATTTGTTACGTTGTTTACTAAGTTTTTGACTTCGATTAAAGAAATGTTGACCAAATGTATAGAAATGTAAGTTTTCAAAATAAACATCAGTTAAATGAAGCACGAGGAAACTTAATTTCACTAATACGTGATTAAATATTGCATACACACACCGATTGCAAGATTACTTTCAAAGCAATGAAATTCGTCAAAAGTTTTATGGTAATTTAGCAAGTTTGTAGCAGAATGGTTTCGTTCAAAGTTGGAAATTTTAAAGCGTAATAGATTTGTGCTGTTGGTCCTCAAGGGAAATGCTCTCGAATTTGCTTTTAACAGCCACCTGAGCTCGAAGAAAAGTGTTCTAAGCATGATATCATTTCACTCACTTTCGAAATAAATTCACTTAATTCCGTACGCATGAACTGTTGCTATCGGTATTGGTTTGCAATCAAATAGATCGAATAATAGCAATATACTGATGAACGTAAACTTAACAATGAACCACCACGTATCTACTCACAGAATATATATGCAGTTATATCAGTTTGGATTTCATTAATGCATTTTAGCCATTAATGAAATCTGCCATCATTATGATTTCACTGCACATAGTGTAACAATATATACATTCCCCAATAGTATAAATTACTCTCAATATAGTTAAATTCAAGCTTGATTGAAATGTTACTTTTATGGTTCTCAAGCGAAAAAAAACGCTCTTAAAGCTTGTTATTATTTTAACAATAAACTTGTGAAAAGTACAATCCCAAAAACAAGAAAAAATTGGCACATAGGTGACATGTTTATATTTCAAAGACGATATATAAACAAATAAGAAATTAATACTTCTTAAGTGTCGATAGAAGCAACTTGGTGAATATGTGGCTTTAAATGCAAGTAGAACATATCAAAAGCAGCGTTGTGAAACTCACCAAAAATATGAACTAATTCAAACTCAAATTCACCTTCTGAAAAATGAATTAAGTTCGTGCTCAAATTCAAAACTTATTAAACGAATCTGTTCAATTCAAACTCATTTTAAAAACGAACGAAACCAACTAAGGACTTCTTTGGAAAATATATTTAGAAAAAGAAAGAAGAAAAGCATGAGAAAAAAAAATAGAAAAATTATTTTGTTTAATTTTATGAACTTACTATAGTGATGTTAAAATGTCTTTAATTAATTAGTATAAGAATAAGACTTAAAATACTCCGGTGTAATTGAAACAATTGATAGAATTACTTTTTATCCATTAATCTTAAATTCTTAAATTACTTGAGTAGTTTTATTATTAAATTTTCAGAGTAATTTTTCTCTGCAAAATGTGACTTACCATTAAGAAAATTAAAGAAGTATATCGGTTTAGTTTTCTAATTTAAGTGTTATCATGTCTTTCTTATTCTGTGACTAATTTATAAATCGACCAGAACAAAGAAGTTTATTAAACAGTTTTAAGGAATTATAAGAAAATATGTATTTTTCAATTCCACAAGTTTGCCAGGCGTCTTTTCTTAGAATTCTACTCTGGAGTTCCGCTAATTTGTGGGAACTAGTTTTTAAAGTAAAGAAATCGTGTTTTTAACGGTTAGAAAATTTTTCAGGAAATCGTGAAGAAAATTGAATGAGTTTGAATTGTAGTTTTGATTCACACTTTTAAGGATGTATTCAGATACTCATGCTCGTTCATCAAAAAGTGTATAAAACGCAACTCAAAACTCACATAAAATGACTCACTCTCACGAGTTTCTACTCAATGAGTTCGCTTTAGTACAACACTGATCAAAAGCATTGTTATTCTTTGAGAAGCATTGTTTTCCATATATTGAGCACGAAGAGTGTCTCGGAGCTATCAGCAACATAAACATCAGTAGCTAATTGCACTTGATAGAGGCTGTCGTACATATCTTCCAGCAGATGAAATTTATTTGCATCAGCTATAGGAAGAACGTATATGGTGAATGCTCTTTCGATACGCAGTTGTTGACAGCAATGATAAACAAAAGTTTAGTCGCAATAATACCGGGATCCGTAGTACCAAATCACTCGAGAAATAGAAGATAATAGTTTGTCGCTTTGAAATTGAATGACATCGGTGTTGCATATTCAAGTTTTTGTGATACAAGCGTCACAGCATGAATTGCGTTTAATCATTTACTGAAATTAATTTACATTTTGGTTGTCCTGCAGTGTGTTTGCAATTAACTACATATCTCTTTAGATTTCGTCTTTAGTGGTTTGAAACTACGACCAATTTAGTGGTTTGAAACTATGACCAGAATGCGACTTGACGATATACACTGTTAACAATTTTAGTTCAGTGATGAATTTTGTAATGTGTAAAGTATTTAGAATAACCAAGATATCATTCCTCTTATCTTTAAAAATATCTTCTCCTTGGTTAAACGTTGAAAATTATTTCAAATTTAGCCAAAAAATGGAGCAAATCTACCGCCAATCGGAACAAATGGTTCTACACATTCTCAACATGTTTGCTTTAGAAGACGAATGTATTCGCATGCTTTACTAGTGGTTCGAAAGTAACCGGCCACTGTTTTTACTGGTTTGTTTGACTACTGTTGACTGTTGACTACTTTTGGTGACTACTTTTGACTAGTTTGACTAGTTCTAACTGGCTACAAGTCAAGAAGGTATATGGTTTTAATTCTTAACAGTCTTGGATGTGTCAGATTCCACTTTAAACAGAAGCCCCGGTCTGATTAGCACTTGTTTGCAAAGAAAAATCGTACCGACTTTCAGTATTTCACTTGCTTATTGTTCAGAATATTACTAGTTCTCGCTTCAACATTTTACCAATTCAAGGTTCAACATTCTACCAATACATTGTTCAACATTTTAGGAAGTCATGGTTCAACATTTTACCAATTTATAGCTGGATCTAAATTTTCAAAGTCCATGGTTGAACCTACACAAATTTATGGTTCAACCGGAGTACAAATGTTGGAACAAGGTACCAGATTAAAATTAAAAGATTACATTAAAAGAGAAAGATTAAAATAAAAAAAGAGAGATTAAAATAAAAAAGAGAGATTAAAATAACTTAAAAAGAAATCATGTTTCATTATTTCATAGTTGCTTTGATATAAATGCGATAACAAATAAAAATAACAAAAAATAGAAATACATAGTTGCATGTTAAAATCAAAGCCATACCGCTTGAGGAACAGGAGTATGCTATATCGCAGCGTAAGAAACGGTCGGCCATTTTTAATGCTTTCCAACACAGTTGAAAAGTGTTTATGAATGAGGTTTGTTTGGACATCAGACTGGCTGGCTGTCTATCTGGCCGTCTGTCTCTCTGGTCCTTTGTCTGTCTGCCTGGCAATCCGTCTGTCTGGCGTCTCGTAGTGATCTATCTCGCGTAAATATATTCGCAATTCCTTGTAAATGATATATGTAATTGAGGTTTATCATGACATCTTTGGTATTGAAGATAAAGTGTGTAGCATTTATAGTTTGTTTACAGGAGTACTCAAAGCAATTCCGTTACATTATGGACTATGAAGAAAAATCGTTTGCCGTGTATTTTTAATGATTTTAGACTATTTCAAACATATTGTAATTTATATATATTTATATATATATATATATATCACTTAGGTGCACTACAAGATGCTGACTAAAGAATATGATGTGTATAGCATTTATCGTTCATTTACAGGGACATACAAAGAATTCGGTTACAATACTGTCGACGAGCGATACTTGTTGGAAGTGCAGTTTCAATTATAGTGTTCTTTTTTAAATTTAACTATTTTTTCAGATTACTTGGTATGTATAAATTCTATAGATCATACACAGGGCTACACAAAAGAATTCGAGTGCATTTCTTTTTATTGTCGGAAATTGCTGAGAGGGGATTTTCAGCTGTGTTATGCGTTTTCTAACTGAACTAAATACTATGTAGTATATATACAAATCTATAAATCATATACAGGTCTACGCAAAAGAATTTGTATAGTTTTCTGACTATGGGTGCTACTTTCTTAAATTGGGTTTTCAAATGTTTTATACGTTTACAAAATTGTTTACTAAGGCATCATCTATCACCTTATTAAAAGGCAATATTTTGTCACAATATTCTGAATGTGTTGGAAAGTGTTTCATAATCTATGCTTGACGCATGATTTTTTTTTTGTTCAATCTATTAATTATTCAAGGTGTAAGCTGATTTTTAACGCCTACTATCTCTAAACCTGAGCTCCGCTGAACAATATTCCTTGACCAGAATAATTGGGGGTAAAATTTTACTGCATATTTCGATTTCATTGAAACTGCGGGATAACATGTTTGGCTGTCCTTTATTATTATTTATGGAGAATTTTTTTTTTAAATGCGGCAGCAGACTTTTTCTAAACTGCACCGATCTAATTACTGGATTTAAGCATTTTGTAAATATATTTTCTCTGTGCCTTTAAAAAGGCGTAAAATGACGTAAAGCAGCTGTTTTTTTTTTTTTTTACAGTTATGAAATAAATAGACAAATAAAAAAAAATAGCAATTTTTTCAAGAAGAATTATTTCATACAATCTAAAATTACAGTTCCTTCTTTAGAGTTTTGGATAACTTACAAAGGCCTTTTTCAGATTTCTGATTTCATTTTTATCAAATAATTATTACTTTATTTGCTTACAGTTTTCATCTAAATAATATTAATAACTACTTTTAACGGAATACAAGAAAATACCATATAAACTAGACTGGTTGACTTTGTATCGATACGATAATTTTTTGCTCAGGAGAGAGAAACATTTAAGAAACTCCAGTTTGAAGTTAATTCCAAACAACTACGAACACTTAAACAGGAATTGACAACTGAGGCTGTTAAAACATCACAAATAGTATTCATGGTAACAGTGGCGGCTCGTGGGTGGTTTTTGGAAGGGCACTAACATAGATAGCAACTAAATATACACTATTTTGTTACCACTATACTTTAATAGACATTTTTGTTTTATTTAATGACAGATGTTCTCTGCCATTAAATAAACGAAAATTTCTTTTAAAAAATAGTGGTAACAAACAAAAGAAATTTGGCAATGTAAGTAATGACTCAAAAAAGTCAGTCATACTCCTTCACAGATAACCTTCAGACACAAGGTGTAGAATCTGTGTTACTGTAGAATCAACAACCGTTCACCCAACAGATTTCATTCTTAAAGTACCAATTCAATAAACACAGAATATTTTAACGCCACCTGCTTTTTTGCTTTGAACCGTAGTGCAAAAGTCACTGGAACAGTTCGGAAAATTTCTTCAATGTAAAAGGAAGACGACATGACCATTAGAAGATCATGAAATCTGCTTAGTAGTATTATTCGAAATTAAAAGTGACAGTTTTGCACGTAAGAACGTTCTTTACTCTGACCAAGAATCTGTGTTGTATAAGGACAATCTGAATTTTCTCCTCTCGAAGATGGGTACTCGAACCAGAGGAAAATCGCCTGAACAAATGAAATATGAACAAAAGACCAATCACAACAGCCTGAACTCAATAGAAGTTGTTGAAAGCTTGAGCGCGGATATCGCACGTATTCTTATTTACTTATCACGACAGATGTGTTCAAACGGGCCATTGACTGCTGGAATAGAAAATTTTACAGAACCCATCATATAATCCTAAATTCCCTTTAAATGAAACTCACATTTTTGGTCATTTTTCAATCAAATTCATAATTTTACGTTTACAATAATGAGCGTATACAAATTCGTTTAATAAATATTTTTATACCGCTGAACAGGCCCCTACCTGCCGGGCGGAGTGTCTAGCTTAACGTTGATGGAGGCCTCACTCTTGCACAATACTCGCAAGAACAGATTGGATAAGCCGGTCCCTGCTCGAACTGACAATCGTGAGAAAAAAACCTGTAAAAAATGAGTTAATGCATGGTGTTAGTACACTTTTGCTAATTAAAAATCTAAAATTAAGATTAATTAACTTACAATTAAAAACTACTAGACCATTAACATTAAAATGATTCTTTTAAGAGGAGGGATTCGTTTGTTAGGTACATACTTCAAATAAAATATAAAAAAATAATTAACCAACTTAACATAGAAGCATAAAAGCGTACTAACAAACTTACACACATTCATACATCTTACATACAGTCCTGCAATCATACATATATGCCTGCCAACTTACTTACGAACATACTTACAAACGTTCATAGCAACATATAAACAGAAATTATCACATACTATAATATTATGACAATTTAAACCAAATTAAGTCAAAGAAAACAAAAAAGAAAATCATGCGTCAAGCATAGATTATAAAACATTCAGAATACTGTAACAAAACTTCAGTATCATAGTATGAAAGATGATGTCTAAGTAAACAATTTGGAAAGCGCATAACATATTTGAAAACCCAATGCCAGCAATTATCGTCAATAGTTGGAAAAGGATCCGAATTATTTTGCGCAACCCTGTATAGGATCGATAGATTTCTATATATACTGCATAGTATTCTAAAATTTACTTCAGTTAGGAGTTGAAATTTTCCCTATAGCAAATTCCGTCAATAAACGGAAATGTACACGAGATCTTTTGTGCAGCCCTGTATAGGATGTATAGAATTTATATACACCAAGTAATATACAAAAATTGAGTTAAATTTAAAGACGCGTGCAACAACTGAAAACGCACTTTCAATAATTATTATTAAATTATTATTGATAGACAGTGCGGTAACGAATTCTTTTGTGTGTCCCTGTAGCCCTGTACATCAGGCATAAAACTATCCTGCGCCGTCGGGCGCCCACGGGGGTCGCCGACGCGCGTAAACGACCATCGCACCCAAGCCTCTGAAGGGCTTATAACGCACCAGGGCTTTGTCTCGCCCGGCGCTGCGATCGGCCTGAGGCCGCTCCCCACTGCGGACCCCCAGGTCATTTTACCAAAGTTGGTGACATAGGTCGTCACGGCAGTAACCCCACATCTCGGAGGAAACTTCCGATGTCAAACTCATTTACCGCCGCGGGCCAAACTAAGCATTGTATACAAAGCCGCGGACCACATAAAAAAACAGATATTATTATTACCATTGCCCAGAGAAAAATTTGTACATACAAAGCACAGCCATATGAAAGAACTATTCACGTAAAATTCCAAAGTTACTATTATGCATAATTTATTTTATCTTATTTTTCTGAAAAAAAATGTTCAAAATTACTTTTTATCAACGAAATCTATAAAATTTAATTGAATTTTTTAAATTGTATCTATTTTAAATATTTATTCTACACGCTAACTTGCTATAGCAAAGTCATTAGCTGTAAATCTTCGGTGTTTTTTCCAAGTAAAAAATAAAAATGTTTTGAATCAGAAAATTTATTTAATAAAATGTGTCATATCTATGCACTACTTATATGATTTAATTTATTAAATATATTTTCTAGTTCAAATTTGATTTATATGGCTTGAAAAATAACAAAAAGTTAACAAAAATGTTAGCAAAAATGTTCCATAAAAGTGCGCACCCAACATAGCTAAAATATGCCTAATTACATACCATACTTTAAAAAAATCGGTCAATTAATGAATAATTATAGAAATTTCGAAAACCCTATACCCATATATTTTCGCTCTAATGTGGAATTGCACTGAAGATTAACTGCAGTAATAAATTTTGAAGAATAATTTCAGCATTATCGGAGGTGAAGAAAAAAAGATTAAACTATTTTTAAATTTGTTCAAATTTAAAAATTTGTTTTTGAATTCATTTTAACACTTTCCAACCTAGTTGAAAAGTGTTTATGACTTCGGTTTGTCTGCCGTCTGCCGTCTGCCGTCTGTCCGTGCTCTAACTCCCGTAAATATGCTCGGATTGCTCTGAAATTTTTATATGATATTGTCGTTATCTATAGCATGTTCCCTATTTCCACGGAAGTGTGTAGCACTTATAGTTTTTTTACAGGGACACTCAAAAGAATTCCGTTACATTACGGTCTATGGGGAAAAATCATTTGCGGTTTATTTTAATGATGTTACACACTTTCAAACACGTCGTAATTGATATATATCACTATGGTACATTACAAAAAGCTTAGTATGGTATAGGGTGTGCATAGCACTTATAGTTACACTTTACAGGGACAGTCAAAAGACTTCCGCTACATTACGTCTATGGAGAAAAATCGTCTGCGGTTTATTTAAATAATGTTTCACTATTTTAAACGCATTGAAATTTATATATGTCACTAAGGTGCATTACAAGAGGCTTACTACAGAATAGTGTGTGTATAGCATTCATCGTTCAGGGACACACAAAAGAATTCTCTACTGTCTGTTAACAATAATTCCTGGAAGTGCGTTTTAAGTTACTGAACGCGATTTTAAATTTAACTCACTTTTTGTTTATTACGTGGTGTGTATAAATTCTCTAGATCAGGGGTTCTCAAACTATGGTACGCGTACCAGTACTGGCACGTGAAGCTCTGGCTACTGGTACGCAGAAGTCCAATACTGGTACGTGAAATAAAATACAAAATGCAGCATATTATTATAGAATCAAAAAGGCTTGTCTTTATTTACTTGTAAGTTTTCAAAAAAATTTCGAATGCGATTTAGGATCTGTAAACGCTTTTTCTATTTTTTTGTTACAAAAAATGTTTGGTATAGCAGATTTGCTAAAATTCGCACACACCGCTTATGATAGAATCAGTTTTTCAGAATTAAAAACTCAATTATTAGATTTTTATGCATAAAAATTGAATTTTTTATTAAAGATCTAATTTTAAATTTAATATATGAATCAAGTATTTTTAATTAGCGGAAGAACTGTTTTTAAGCATGCTTTATAAATTGAATTATGTGAAGGAAAATTCTGAATGTTTGGAAGTAGCAGGAGCTATTGTGAGTAGGAGGAGTTAAAACAAAATAACATTCCAAGTGTAATTTATAACCCATTGTTCTCTTTGTACTAGAAGAGCTTCTAGGAGGTGTTGAAATGAAAGTCTTATTTCAAACATAATTCATAAATTAATTCATTGTGTTGATTGAAATATTTTTCTTCTCTTGTACAAAAAGTGTTATAGTTTCCCCCTATTTCATGGAAATCAGTTTTTAAGAGAATAAGGTTATTTAAAATGGTCAAGAGAGTAAGGTTATTTAAATCAAACAAAAACTGTGGTCATATGCATTGCGGATTTGAGATAGAATCAACATATGTATTGAGGTGGTATATTCATAAATGTATGAAGAA
This sequence comes from Maratus michaelseni, assembly GCA_963931845.1. Classification (NCBI taxonomy): domain Eukaryota; kingdom Metazoa; phylum Arthropoda; class Arachnida; order Araneae; family Salticidae; genus Maratus; species Maratus michaelseni. Next base: position 441,840,938 of record OZ007586.1, read on the forward strand.
ACTTGCAAGTGCTTGCCTACTGAGCGACATTATTGTCACATTTAAAGGTATCCATATTATTAATACGGTTGTATTGAGCCTATGTTAATTGCGCTAACTAAGCTTTGGATAAGAAATTCGTTTCTCATTTGAGACACCCTGCCACTGTATCTCACGAGAGAGGAAAGAAGTTAACTTATTCAGCTCTCCTCTCCTGTGATGGATTACTGGAGTCCACATTCAAAAGATGAATGTAACAGAATTTTCGCTGACGAGAATATCAGAATACCGTCTAATATCGTCAAAGTCTGTTTGTGTTTAGCACAACATACCTCTGTGAATGTGCTTTTCCCCCGTTTGTTATATGAAAAACAAATACAGGAATAAACGAAACATCGAATCTGACTTATGTCTAAAACTTCCTAATATTGAGCCAGACATGAGGAAGTTGTGCTTGATAAAACACGCCCACCCTTTTCATTAGCCTACTACAACAGTATATGAATCAGTGTGCGCCAATATGTACTTAAGTATTAAAGTTTTTTTACTATACCAAAATACTGTATTTTGATAATTGTGCATTATTAAAAATTAAATAACTTTGATAAATGCATTATTAAAATTTAATGGTGATACTGCTTTTTACTTGAATGTTATTATAAAACAGTCAATTTAGTAAGGTAATCATTTATTTTTAAATACAGTAAAACCTGCTATGACGGAAACACAAAAACTCGGAGAGATATTGCGTTTTAGACAGGTTTTTCTATATTAGTTTTACGTTTGTTACCTGGTGGTACGCGGAAGTATGAACTTCGATTTTACGGTACGTCGGTCTGAAAGTTTGAGAACTCCTGCTCTAGATCATATACAGGGAAGCACAAAAGTTCGCGAACACATTTCCGTTTATTGACAGAAACTCCAGAAGGAGAATTTTAAACTGTGCTACGCGTTTCTTAACTGAACTAAAATTTAGCATCCTATGTAGTATATATACAAAACTATAGCTCATATACAGGGCTGAATAAAAATATTCGGATACTTTTCCGAATATTGTATATGTTGGAAATTCCTGACATTATGTTTTTAAATATGTTATGCGTTTTCCAAATTGTTTACTTAGATGTTATCTTTCAGCTTATTAAACAGTATGATTTGTAAAATTATTTTGGAAGTGTTGGAAAGTGTTACATAATCTATGCTTGACGCATGATTTTTCGTTCTTGTTAAATATAGTTTTAGTATATGCGAAAATTTCCCTTCCTATGATTTTTTTAATAATGCCTGGCAACATTTAAAATAAAATACATTTTCTTTTTAAAAATTGTTTTATCAAAGTAATAAACTCTATATGAAAACGCTAATACTATTAAACAACAAGATAGCATTATGAAATTTGCCTTGAAGTTGAAGTTTACTCAAGTGCTTAGTAATTTAAGATGAAAACTTCAAGTATTTTGTCTATTTGCGCTCTTTTAATAATCCACATTCATGATTTGTCGCTTTAATATGAAAATTGCAGATGTGTTTAACAATTCGAAATAAATAGTTAAATCTAATAAATAAATAGTTAAATGATGGAAATCCGTCAAATATCTGTATAAGTAGGTAGATCTGTTTATTCCCGGAATTATCTCTGTATTCCCCCAAATTATCTCTGTATACCCGTATTTCAAAGATATTTTCTAGATTGAAAATAATTAATCAAATGTGTACAAATATAAGTTTATAAGCACTATAAGTTTTAAAGCACATATTTGGCTTTTATAAATCTGTCAGCTATACATAAATCTTTCTAACAATGGTACTTATGCTTATATTATTTTCAAATTTCTTTAACTGCTCTACACATCATATTTGTTCAATTTCGTAGCAAATGATTTCGACTCGCGGGATATGTAATGTAATAAAGATAAGAATTAGAAGCACTTTGATTTTCTATTAAGAAATATCAGTTTCAATACTGACAGTTTATCTTTCCGATATTTAGCCAGAGTTTTGATAGTTTTCTTTATACTTTGTGCTGTAACACTTTTTAGGTGCGTTCGTAATTATATAAATACGTAGCACCTATTGTCGTCGTCTGGTCCGTCCGTCTGTCTGTCCGTCTGTCTGCATATAAAAACGCAAAAACTACCCAACCGAATGGTTTAAAATTTAAGATATATTATCTTTGCAGAATTTTGCAGTGACATTTCAAATTTTATGAAAATCGAATCAAAACTTTAGAAGATATTAATAAAAATATTTATTAAGAAATTAGAATTTTTTTTTAAAGTCGGTGCTTTCTTGTTATAGGAGCTTCCGAGGTTTAATCGCCAAGCGACTGAGATACTTATTTTATTACAGAAATTAATTTGCAGACGATATAATTCATTTCACAGAATTAAAAATCATCAAGATCTGAATATTTATACAACTAGCTATAGTACGAACGCACCTCGTTTGTCACGTTTGACGTACAATTTCTAACTTGTTAATACTGCATTCTTTCCAGACTACAACGTTGTTTACATATCAAACGTAAAATTCAGTTTTCATTTGAATATAATTGTATTGTAAATCACCCTTACAAAATAAACGATGTTCATCTTCAGTTTATCATATTTATTCATAGTAGTAGCTTTGACATATTTTTTAAGTCCCGGGATATATGAGAGTATGTCAATAAAATGAGTTATATCAATAATGAACGAAAGAAAGATTACGCAGGATACCAAAAATATGACACACAATTACTAACCTAAGTAATGAAAATAATTAAAAAGTTTATATCCAAAATCATTAAGTTTGACTAATGCACGAGTGAAGAACCTGAATGCCCATATTCGGAGTTTTTATGTCAAGTACAAAAGTGATAATTTGTATCACTTTCAAAGCGACTCATTAAAAGCTATTAAATTTTATATTTTGATTTTTTTTAATTAACTGTTTTTAATTAGTGCAGACTTTTATTAATTTTTCAATACATTTCTTAGTATTTAATAAATACATCATATTATTGTGTAAAGTGGTGTAAAATCGAAGAGAGAAAAGTAAATATTAGTTTCGACATAAAACAAATAAAATTACAAGTAAAATAATTAGAAAATTTAAAGATTTGTAAAATTTTTAAACTGAAGATTTCGTGTTTTGCTACGTTCCAAGTGGTTATCTGTGTATCCACAATTTTCTGTCTGCTAAAATTTAAAATGAGTTACAGCTGTCTATATAAATTACTGTTGCCAGATGAGAGAGGTTGTTTTAATGCAGAATGCTACGATATTCTGAAGAGAAATATTTTCCTTATTTAATGAAAGAACGAATAAGAAAAATACTATTATTCAAAAATAGTGGTGGCATTCTGAATATAAAAAAAGAACCCTGCCAAACTGGTAACACTCTTATTTTTGCCATCCCTAAGACCACGGTTGGTGCAAGTGTGTTCGTGCAAAGTGTATTTTCAACGTTTTCTAACAACTATATTAAATACAGTTAAAATGCCAAAGGCTTAACGGGCCACTGCTAAGTTGTCGGCGGGCCACGTGTTTGACATGTCTGCTGTACATGAACGATGAATGCTATGTACACAATATTCTATACTAAGCATCTTGTAGTGCCCCTCAGTGATATATATTTCAATATGTTTGAAATAATGTAACATTATTAAAGTACACCGCAAACGATTTTTCCCCATAGACTGTAATGTAACGGAATTATTTTGATTGCCCCTATAAAAGAATTATAAATGCTACACACTTCATTTTCAATACCGAACAAGCCATAGTAAACCTCAATAACATGTATTAATTGCATGACATTCCGAGTATATTTACGCGAGTTAGAGATGGAAGAGAAGCAGACATACGGCAGACAGAAACCGAATTCATAAACACTTTTTAACTATGTTGGAAAGTGTTAAAAAAGGTGAGTTAGCTAATTGATCTAGTAGTGTTAGTAAAATGAAAAATGGCATGGTAGTGATTAAATTCACTGAATAATTGCATGGTTCTAGCATGTGCACAGTACACTATTAAAAATGTTGTTCTATGTTAAACCACCTTTTGTGCTGCAGTAGATTCAACCATAAGATAGTAAAATCACGTTCCAACAATGGGAGTTCCATTTAAACCATGACTCCAAATATTGGGACGAGATTTCACTATGTTATGGTTGTAGTTACTGCAACACCAAAATTTGGTTCAACCTAGGAAAAAATATTTAATGGAGGTTCAGAGTAACTATTTTTTTATTATTAAACTGCTGACAAGGGCCTACCTGCCGGGCACTTGCCCAGCTTAACGGGTTGAAGCCTGGTAACGGGGCGAGGATTCGCATGATCTCCGCATGGCGAAGATCTGTTTGATAAATCTATAGGCCTACGTGGCTTCAGTACGTCTTATTGCCTAAGTTGTTTTTACTTAGTTAGCCGGTTTCTAATTGATGTTGGATGAGACGGTTCAGCACTGCACAGTGTAGCGAAGTCATGCCGGTCGGATGTGAGATGCTGGGGTATTTACTAATTTCACGCTGCATCGCACAACCATGCGTCATGCCATAGCTACTAGAGTTGGTCTCGTAATTTAGAACCTTGATCAGGTGACGAGACCTTCACCTGATTAGGCGTAGGCACCTCCAGAGGTATAATTCACAGGGAACTTGGAGAACTTTCCACTCACGACCGATTTTACATGCGTACATGATCAGAGTAATTATTTTAACACACGACGAGGAGAATTTTATTGAAATTGCATAGACGAATGAAACTTGTCGAATAAAATTAAACTAAGCAAAGAATTATGAATAAAATTTTAAAATATCGTTACGTTTCAGGGGCTGCCTTTTATTTAAAAAAGAATTAACATTTATTTAACTTATAGACTATTTTCTTCTCGATATTTTTATAAAGTCTCTTCTCTGTGTTTTAAATTTGTGTCTTGTATCTTTTTTCACGTCTACTTACGACATTAAACTAGGACAAGAATAAAGTAAAAATCAATTTTCTTGTGTTTTTGAATTTTGTCCAGCTATGTTTGTCCTTTTCATTATTATATAGGCTTGGATATCAGATAAAGGGAAACCTTGAACCTCCTGTCTGTGATACAAATGCCAGTCAAGATGAGATTCATGGCATGGATTCATATCACATACTGTTCATTCATTTCTCTTTCCATAGTTATTTTCAAAATAGAATTGAAAAAATACAATAAGAAGAAATAAGTTTTTATTTTATTATTTCGGATTCGTTTTGATTCATTGCACAAAGAACTTTCAAGCTGTGTACTTATTTACCGAAAAATACCGTGAGTAATGTTTATAAAATAAGTGTAAGGCATCTTCAAGTCCAGAGAAAATGTTCAAAATATATTTATATTTTTTTGTCTTGTTAATTTCAATAGGGGATGCAACCCGAACTTCCTGGATTACAGAATATAGATGAAAACTATTTTTTAATTGAAAACTTGAATAGATTTTTTTACATTTAATATTTTTTTTAGAGTTAATAGATTTTTTTACATTTAATAAATTTTGAAATTTATTAAAAGCGATACTAGCAAGGTATTAGCCGCAAGACAGGCGTTAATAGCCGAAGAAATCGCGAAAGATTTTGCTACTTACATAACAGCCTTTTTTATTCTGATTTTTCCGTGGTTTAAGCGCGTAGTTCGATTACATTGTCTGTTAAACTTGGGATTTATTATATTGTTTTATAATTTTCTGTATTTATTGATGAAGTTTCGATTTCGCTATGGAATAGTAGCCGGAAACAAATGTTGAGCTATTTGTAGTGTTTTAAGTGAACGGATTAATCATTCTTAATCGGGCTGCATGCGATAAAGATAATTTTTTTTTTTTAAATCATGCTCGAAAATTATTTTAAAATCATAAAAAATCCGTAAATTTAGATAAAATTTTCAAACAAATTGAATTTGAAAAAACATTTTTTTTTCATAATTGACGGTGTACGCATTTAAATTTTGCGATGTTTAGAAGTTAGAAAAATTGCAATAAAATCTAAATTTATTGGTCAGGTGTTGCCACCGTCAATATGACGTCAGCATTACTCACGAACATGGTTTTGCCTTATAATAAAGATTCTAAATATGTACAGAGAAATTTATATTCCAAGAGCAGTGCGAAATCATAGATGTGCCAAGATTGTCATGATTTAAAACCAAATGAAATTAATTAAAAATGTTCTGTTAATAACATAAATTTTATTTGCAGTTCTAATCACTTTAGCAAACGTTAAGGCAGTAAAAGCTTTAAATATCAAATAAAATTTTAGATTGTAATTTCTTTACTTGGCCTACCCAAGTAGCACAGTTTCTTGGCCCATCGTTGGCAGTTGGTGGAAACCGTTGGAAAATAGTGGCATTGGGAAAGATAGTTTGAAAAATGGTTGGGGAATGGTAGGTGAACAGCAAATGGTTGGAACACTGTTGAGAATCTGTTGGCAAATACTATAGTTGGCTAATGGTACGGCAAGGCGGACATTCATTACTGTAGGTCAACATGGAACGACCATTAGCCAAAGTTGGCTCAAACATTTTGTGTTACTTGGGTATGCATTTTATTGAAAATACGTACAGAATGAATTACATTCTAGATAAGAACTGGACGTCATTCATAGGACTTTTGCGACTCAATCTTTTGCGACTATACAGGCCGGAACACTTCACACTTCTTTCCCCTAAAAAGAGTTTTAAGTTAATTTTTAATTACATCCAGATCACATCATTAAAATATGACTGTATTTTTAGGCTTAATTTTTTATTAAAGTACAAAGCGAATTATGGTCTCAAACAGAGGTTTTCAACTGCTCAACCGCATACTGTAGGGCTGACGCTATTTTGAATTAGTAAACTTTTATCTTATTTTCTCTTGAACTACCTGTCATTGAATTAGGAGAACATTACTATTCAGAAATAGTGCGAAAACGAAAAATTTCCAAATACAGGCTATACTTTAACTACAAATTGCATATCTGCAAACCTTTAGTAATTTTTAATCAAATAAACCAGAAAATTGATTAAATAAAAGAAGTTAGTAATACATCCCATAGAATCAAGACACATTTTAATAAATATTTTTCTGTCTCAAATTATATTTATTTGACTTGAAAAAAAAGAAAGTTTGCAGCTATGTAATTGGTGCTAGAAGAAAAATTTGCCGTATTAATTCGACCCATTCCACAGAATTTCGACAATCATGGGTTATTGCCGCACTATTTTTTATTTGTCCATATTTTGTATGTGAAATCCTGTATAGAAAAGAATATAAAATCAATTTGCAAAACTTTCTTAAAGTTATGTATAATTAAGAGGAGGTCTAAAACTGCAATTTTACAAAATTCAAATGTTCATAAAATCTCAACTGGTAGAGATAAAAAAAAATTCAAAAAGATCTAAAATTTGAGTAATGTTTTCCATTAAATCACGTAATTGTAGTGGCTTTATCTGTATGTTTTTTTTTTAATTGAGTACTTTAAAATATACTAAAATATTATATAAGTTGTAAGTTTTTCAATTGTGCAAAAATTTGAATAATTGTGTTAAAATTAATCTTGTACTAAAATATTAGTCAAAATGCCAATTTTTGAAAACGTATTTCTCATAAAGGGAAAGAGATAACGTACATTTTTATATGTTTTCTTACTACCGCCCAGCATGTTTAGAAAAATAAATTAAATATTAAAAAAAAATTAAATATGCTTTCATTAAAATTTACAAAATAAGTCAACTTATATTATAAAGCACAAATGTGTGAGCCGCTCAATGCTGACCTCATAAGGATGCGGGCAACAATGTAGTTAAAATGGATGAATGTTGCAACAATGGAGCTATTTTTTTAATTAATATTAAACAATCGTAACGTTATCTGTAAGGGGAAAATGCAAGTTGGGGCTGACGTTGCCCCCCCTTTCCCCCCTTAGGGAACGAATTTTTAAAAATCAATGTCAAATTCATGTATTGCCTTATACATATATATTCCAAATTTAATAGCTCTATGTCTACAACAAAATTTGACTGCCACATACATACAGAAATGTACGTTAAAAGAAAGCATGTAAAAAAAAGTAGGCTCTTTTCCTCTTGAATTGTAACAGTTTAAATGAGGAACATTTTCAAAAATCAGCATTTTTGACAACTTGTATCTCAAAAGTGGGAAGTAGTATTTATATTCGATTTGGCAAGGAAAGATATATCTATATATCTGTACATCGTTTTCTATTTCTCCAACTAGTTCAAAAATGAAGTCTTGAAATTGGAGAAATGACAGCCAGCCACGAATACAAAGAACATTTAGAAGCAATAAACATTGTATTGAATAAAATTTCTGGGTTTAGTTAGAAAAATATTTCTGGAATTCACTATACTTTTAAATAACTAAACCCAAAAATTTATTTAATAAAACATTTCTTGTTTCTGGATGTTCTTTTTATAAGTGGATGGCTGTCATTTCTCCAATTTCAAGACTCAACATCTCATATACTAGTTGGAAAACAGAAAACAACTTACAGATTACAGACAATATATAAAGAAGTTTTTTCTTTTCCAATCGCATGTGAATACCACTTCCCCTTTTTCAGTTACAAACTGTCGAAAATGCTGCTTTTAGAAAATCGTCAAAATTTAAATTGTTATAATTTTGAAAGGAAAACTGGATAACAGCCAGTTGTTTATTCTGGACATGTTCGAAGATAGTAATAACACATATGGAATTAGATACTAAGGTTAAGAAAAAAAATAGAAACCTTATACTCTTTAAGGGAGGGGGGGGAGCAATTCAATCACATAAATTATATTGCAATATATGAAGTTCAATCTCCTGCATATATTAATATGTGAAGGAGATTTAACTTTACATATTACAATATAATTTATGTGTTTGAATCGCCACCCCCCCTTTAAAGTATAAGGTTTCTATTTTTAGGTAGCTTTCAATACAAAAAGGTATAAAGCTACCTATTGCAGCCGTTCGGAGGAAAGCAATTCCGGAAAATTTCGATATATTTTCACCGATCATGACCCCCAGACCCCAAAACCACCCTCCGTTCAAATGTTGATTTATATATATATATATATATACAGGGTGATTATAAAGAAACTTTGCCAACATCTGCACTTCTAGCGGCCGTTCTATTTAACCGATCAAGATGAAATTTTAAATATAGTTGTTTGAAGGTATGCGCTCGAGATTCTGTGAATGGCAATACAGTGGTGCTCACGGTTACGGTTATAGTTACAGAAACTCGAAAATTTCGAATGGCAACGCCTACTTTTTCCTGTCTCAAAATGTTCAGCGCATGCGAAAACCCTAAATAGCGTTGAAACGGTACCGATATGTCCAAAAACAAACGTGTTATGCATACACAAAGAAGAGTTCTGAAAACCGGCCAACAAAACACGATCTGTGCGCACGCAGTAACTTTGCATATGACACAGGCAAGATACCAATCACAGAACGCCGTTCGCCAGATATTCAGCGGAGGAAGCCTATAAAATACCAAGCGGGTATGCGAAGTCGTCATTCATGAACTCGCACATGCCGACGATATGACTCTTCCTGGGAAAGTTCGCGGTGAATTGATCAAACTCTATTATCTAAATGGGATGAACGCTGCGGAAGCCTTGCGTGTGTATCGCCGCAATCATCGACAACGACGTGGGCCATGTACTCTGCAAGCTGTGCGTGATTTAGTGCGCAAATTCGAAGATACAGGCTGCACCTGTGACAAACCGCGCTCCGGACGGCCAACAGTTTCTGAGGACGTTGTCATGGAAGTGCATCATACAGTGACTACAGGGCACACAGAAACTGCAAGAGGATTATCGCGCTTGTTGGATATTCCGAACACAACGGTCCGCAAGCTCTTGCGCTCAGTACTTCACATGTTTCCCTATCGATTTCAGCGCGTCCAGATGTTGCAGCCGGGTGACCCACAACAACGTCTGGACTTCGCAAATGAATTTTTATTACGATATGATGCTGATAACGACTGGCCACTTCGCATACTATGGACGGACGAGGCGCATTTCACCTTACATGGCAACATTAACACAAAGAATTGTGTGCACTGGGGAGAGACGAATCCTCACGCTGTGGCACCAGTACCATTATTTGACGCCAAAGTGACTGTGTGGTGCGGCATTACAGCTACATTTGTTCTCGGCCCGTTCTTCTTTGAGGAAACGACCCCAGCGGGTCCTGCAACATGTTCTGTAACAGGCTCTCGGTATGCAGCCATGCTGAAAAATTCTGTACTACCGGAGTTGCGTCGGCGGAATGCACTCAATGACGTTGTTTGGATGCAAGATGGTGCACCTCCACATATAGCGAGGTCAGTTAAAAGGCTCCTAGATCAGCATTTTGGTGATCGCATCATCTCACGCCATTATCCTATTCCGTGGCCTGCGCGATCCCCAGATCTGACGCCTATGGATTTCTGGTTTTGGGGATATCTCAAATCCAGAGTTTACCTGTGCAATCCGCAAACATTGTCGGGCTTGCAGGATTCTATACGGCGTGAGATTAGAAACATTCCTCGCGTCATGTTGCGTTCAGCGGTATTGTCCGTCGTCTCCCGCATGCAATGCGTAATTGCTTGTGATGGCACCCATGTGGAAAATGTTTGATGCCAATAAAGGTTTTCTTTTGTCTGATATGTGTTCTCATCATTCAGCAGTTTCTTGTCTCTGTCGAATGCATTATTGCTCGGTGCGCCTTAAAGAACGGTTTGTATGTCTATAACACGTCGGTTTTTGGACATATCGGTACCGTTTCAACGCTATTTAGGGTTTTCGCATGCGCTGAACATTTTGAGACAGGAAAAAGTAGGCGTTGCCATTCGAAATTTTCGAGTTTCTGTAACTATAACCGTAACCGTGAGCACCACTGTATTGCCATTCACAGAATCTCGAGCGCATACCTTCAAACAACTATATTTAAAATTTCATCTTGATCGGTTAAATAGAACGGGCGCTAGAAGTGCAGATGTTGGCAAAGTTTCTTTATAATCACCCTGTATATATATATATATATATATATATCTGACCTATGTCATACGATAACGCTCGTATTTATAAATCAATTTTGATGAAACTAATTGTGTGTATTAAGCTCACCAATGTCTCGACCGAGTTCGTTGGCCAGCTTAGTCCGCCATTTTGTTTCAAGATGGCGGCCACTTAAAAATTTAAAACTAAAATAAATATACAAAAAAGTTAAAAATTCAAATTTATTTTTTAATTAAGTGTTAGGCCTTGATACGAGGATTCCAGAGCATTTTTTGGTTTACGTCTATTTTAAAAAATGGCTGAGATAGAGCAGTTTGAAATTCTAGGCGGGTTGACATTTTGAAACAAGACAGCACATTACAAAAATTTTCATTGTTGTAATAATTTTTTCAATCATACGCATAAAACTATATATTCTTATCCATTAGCGCCAAATTCTCGCCAAACTTGGCGACATTTGGCGAAATATCGCCAAATTTGGCGACCAAAATAAGTCTTTATAAATGAAGCCAATTTGGCTATTGCTCAATAATTTGGCGAATTTCGTATTCAAATTCAGTATTAACGAATCTTTTGTAAACGTTTTCTTTGCATTTTAATTTGCTGTTTTCGTGTAACTTTAGCTAAAATTTTAAAACGCAGATATAGGAAAGCTACCTTTTCCTCCCGGTACAGGCCAGAAGGACTTTTTTTTCCTTAACCTGAAGTTTAATTGTCTAGTTCCAAATTATTTATTCTCAGTTTCCTTTTCCTAAAATTTAAGTTATCATTTTATTTCGCTCGTTAATATCCTCTGACCACATTTTCATCTATTAAAAAAAAGGAAAGAAAAGTCTTGTGCCTAGCATCAGTAAAAAATCTCTGTTCACAGATGCACGCTACATCTATATTTTAACGGTTGTGCATCTTTAGTCAATTCTAACGGCCTATAAAAATTCTTTCTTTCTTTTGCTTATTCACATGGCCTTTTACTTGCCATATATGGTATGTCGGCGCCCAATCGGGATAATTTTAGCTTACATCTTCCGCTTACATAGTAACCTTTCAGGGCGGTTTCTCTCAAAAAATCACCGGTTTCCATTTTGCGATTTTAATTGGTCTGGCATCAAAATTCATAATTGCCCTTTGACGCAATCCCATTCGCTTCATACTAATGGATAAAACCACATGTTTCTCCTCGGACTACTGTATCGCTAGAATATATATTTTTGGCTAATTTTTATTGCTGTTGTTTCGCCAACGCTGCATACGAGCTGAGAAAGTTGTAACAGTTTTCTATAGAGACTCAGCTCCTGCTCTGCTTAGCATAAACATGTGACTGCTTTTGCCTCCTCTCTGGCACAGACGTCTATTAACCGGCCTTGTATTGTGTATCCCGAAAAGAACCTGGAATTCAAATAAACGGAATATATATGTACGATCGAAGTCTCCTTTCATCTTGAATAATATTAATCACGGCTCTAGTTTATTTAAATTTTCTAAATAACAATAAAATATCATCGAAATGTCATCCCTGGGAAATCAACTACCTCACAATCCCGGTCTGATAAGCCCATTGTCTGCAAAAAGTAACTGTAGCCTTTTTATGTTTCAACAATTTAACACTTTATTGTTCAACATTTTACCAGTTCTTGGTTAAATGTTTTAACAGGACATTGTTCTACCTGCACATGTTTAAGGTTCAACCAGAGCACCAAATGTTGAAACAAGGTTTTGATGTCAACAATTTCGGTACCATGTTTTCGTGAAATTTTGAATCAATTGTTTTACAGTGCCCAAGTATTATAAATACATACGATTACAAACAAGAATTTTAAATACTCATAAATCTTTAACACATTCAATCCTTTTTCAATTTTCTTTACTTTGCATCACTTTCTGCAACTACACGAAACATTTCGCCGTTTAAATGATATTAGATACTCAAAAATGACATGTTTTTTATAATGTTTTGCCATAGCAAAATTACATTAGGATCAAATCAATATTACTCTAATGTTGCGTCAATATACCGTTCACTGGAAATATAGTATAGTACGTTTAACCCTTTTGTCGACGCCTACTCTTCAAACATTCGTTCAAAAATCAGCTGTTTTTTGTTGAATTGGATTAATGGAATGAAAAATTAAACACGAGGCATACTCAGAAGAATTTTTTCTTAAATTTAAAATATTTAAAAGTACGAAAATACCTTATACTTTTCTTAGTTTAAAAGTAGGTGTTACTAAAAGTTTTCTATACATCTGCTTTTATTTATGGTTTAAAAGAAATGTCACTGAATTGAACAATTCATGACACGAATAAAAATAAATTTCTCATATTTATAATCCTTTATTTTAAAAAAAATCGTTCACTTTTATTGCGAATTTATCTTATTTATTTTTTGTCAAAATCAGTAATTCTGATGCAATATCTTGAAGAATGATTATGCATAGACTTGCATCTAGTCATCTTAATAAATTAGAGAAAAGAATTAGTTGTAAATCCGTTTAGTTAAAAAGACGTAGTATACGACAATGCATACCATTTCTTTCACTGCAAAATAAGACTAGGTACAAGGTAAATTTATAAGACAGTAGAGACATATGCACAGAGCGCATGCTCAGATTCATAGATTTTGTAGAAACTGTGGCAACCCACATTAGCGGGCGATACTCACTAAGATGTGTTAACCGTCAAAGTATATATTGTTACAACTTTCAAATATGGCTTCACAATAATGGCAAGATTCATATTACCGTCCAGTATGATTTTGTCCAAAATCTCTCAACCAATCAACATTTGTTCTGATTTTTTATAGAAGTAGGGGAGACCGGGCCACGTTGGCCCATCCGCGATATTTTCCAAACTATCTAGTGGATAGCGTTACTAGCTAAGTGACATGCGTCTTATTACGTTATCTTTTACCCACAACAGCTTCAACAGTAAAGAAGCAATCAAACAAAAGCCACTTCAATTTTTTAACACATTGACGGACAGTAGGAACAAGTGAAGTTCGAAAATTGACGCTATATGTTTTTGTAATTTTTAGAATATTAGAAGTATAGTTTTACTCTTTCTGCTTAAATAAACTTAATTTTGATTAATTAAGCACCTTTAATTAGGTTGCACTACTTCCTTCATAACCACGTCAGGGTGGCTAGTGGTCAGGGAAAAATACAGTCAAAAAAAGTGATAAACACCAGTATATTCTTATAGAAAACTTTATGTTGATTATTCGATCAAATAATCAATTTTAATTTTTCTATAAGAATATACTGGTAATTACCATTTTTTTACTGTATTTTTCCCTGACCACTAGCCACCCTGCACGTGCATACTGAAGCTGCAACTCGTATAACAAGTGGAAAACGAACTTCAACCTAAAAAATTGTTTTCAAAGCATGACACTGGGCTTCTACTTGTACGCCGGTAAATCCACATTTGTGCTGCTATAGCCGTAGTGTCTAAAAACGACCGTTTCGTTTTGGGCGGCTATAGCCGTCATGCCACATTGTGAACTTCGCTTTGGCGGCTATAGCCGCAAGTGTCCGTCAACGTGTTAAATTTTCAATCAGGTAAGTTCTTTTTTTTTTTTTTGTACTTATAAATAATCGTTTCTGTTTTGTTTCTAAATTACAGTTTCACTTTGGTGAATAGCAATCTAAAAGACCGTTGTTCAGAGCTTATTTTCGTCCTACTGATTTTTAACACTTTCCAACGTAGTTGAAATATGCTTATGACTTTGGTTTGTCTGGCCGTCTGCCGTCTGTCCGTCTGTCCGTGCTCTAACTCCCGTAAATATACTGGGATTGCCCTGAAATTTTTGTATGTTATTGTCTTTTACTATGACATGTTCCCTATTTCAACTGAAGTGTGTAGCACTTTCAATTATTTTATAGGGACAGTCAAAAGTATTCCGTTACAATACAGTCAATGGGAAATAATCGTTTCAAGTGCATTTTGGTGACGCTACGTCATTTAAAACATAATGAAATTGATATATAATTATGAAGCGCATTAAAACATGATTTTTGTAGAATATGGGGTGCAAAGCATTTATTTTTCATTTACAGGATCAAACAAAAGTTTTCTGTTACACATTGTTCTATGGGGAAAATCATTTGCAGTGTAATTTAGTGATATTTCACTATTTCAAACATAATGAAAATTATATGCATTACTGAGGTGCACTATAAATTGCTCTCTTGTGTGCATTGCGTTTATTTACAGGGACACACAAAAGATACTGGTTACAGTACATGTACGATATTTACAGTCTATGTGTGATAGGTGCGTTTTCAACTTTAGTTTTCGTTTTCATGTTTAACTAAATATTTTGATAATACGTGTGTGTTTATAAACTCGGTTAATCATATACAGGGTTACACAAGAGACTTCATAAGTATTACAGACTATGGGCGTGAATTGCTTAAGGGTTGTTTTTAATTGTGTTTACGCATTTTTCTGCTGAACTATAATTAGTGGACTAATAGAAGTTTGTGGAATATAAATAAATTCATATACAAGGCTACGCAAAGAAAAAGATACATTGTCGTTTACGGTTGGTAATTGCTGCGAGTGAGTTTTAAGTTGCCTTTTATTCTAATATGTGAAGTGTCCAAAAGTTTTCAGATAATATACAGGGTTGTACAGAAGTTTTCGAGTGCATTTCCTTCGATTGGCGAAAATTGCTAATTGTGAATATTCTAACTGAATTAAATTTTATCATACTGTATATCCAAATCTATTGATCATATACAGGGCTGCACAAAATAATTCGACTACTTTTTTGACACTGGAAGGTATTTTCGAAAACTGTATTTTTCAATGTATTATAAGTTTTCTAAACTCTTTACTTAGATATCTTCTTTCACCTTATTTAACGGTGAAGTTTTGTTACAGCCCGCATAGCATGCACAGTCACAGTGACGTCATTGTGACGTCACTGTGAGTCACGTACGTCACGTCACATCTGTGACCAAAATGACACCACTTTGTAACGTCACACTGTGATCAAAATGTGAACGTCTTGAAGATCTAAAGAAAACTTAAAATAAACTTTAGAACATCTTATGGCATGAAGAAAATTACTTTTTGACAGCTTTAAAAAATTTTGTGACGTTGCAATGACGTCACTGCAAGTCACATAAGTCACGTAAAACCTATGACCAAAATGCCAACACTCTGTGACTTCACGGTGTGATCGGAGAGAGAATTTGGAAAAAAACTCATAAAATATAGAATTGAATTATGTCATGTACCTAAATCATTAATAAAAACATTGTCACACATTATTTAAATATATTGTATTTCCAAAATAAAATAATAAATAAATATTTGTCTACATATATGAGGCAGATATTTTTTTACAATTTTCATTGCCATTTTCATGAAATTTAACAAAATATACTATATAATACACAGGTAAAAATCCTTAAATAGAAATTTAGTAACGTAGGAAAGTTTTGGCGGAAAGTAATTCAGAAATAGATCTCCCATTCTAATAAAACTGTTAGCGATTTAGAGATTTGTTAGCATTTTAAATACAAACATTTAATTTTTTTTCCTACCACCGCATAGAACTCATTTGCTAATTTTGTGATACTAAAAATATTTTAAAAATCTCCAATCTCTTATTATTTTGAGGGGCCAATCAACCCAATCATCAGCTTTCTGTTTAAAAAGTGAGGACACCATTTTTGCGAGTTCGACATCGGGGGTGCTCGGGGTGACCGTTGAATGCGTTCAAGATTTTTCTTGTACTGAATATTTAAGGTGGTTCTCAACTGACCTGCTCCACAACGCGAAACTTTCTGACATAATTTCTGACTCATTTTTAAACGCAAAGGCATAAAATGGGCAGGACTGACTATGGAAGCAATTTGGAATCGAAATGAGTTTTCCATTTTTTGATAAATATATTACTTATCGAGTTATAAGCAATTCGTGTCACGTGACGACTGGTTTTTCTCTTTTCTTTCCCTGTTACGTCGGGTATTTGGTTCAAAACGCTGACTTTGACATTCTTTTCTGAAATATCTTCTGATTTTACTAAAAAATGGAAAACGTCTTTCAATTACAGAGTTTCTGAATAAAAACAAAAGCCAATTTCATGCGTTTCCGAACAAAAACGAATTAAAAATATGTCATAAAGTATATGTCATTCCTATAGCAATTTATTCCAAAACTGGTCAGTGCTTAATAAGATATCAGCTCTGTTAAATATATTGCTCTTTTCAATAGAGTGTAAAAAATGAAAAAAATGTATTTAGGAAATCTGATTGTAGAATAGTATTTATATTTATGTCGTAATTATTTTATAAAGACTAAAGATTTTATTAATATTAAATCCATTTTTATTTAAAATTTATGTTTACTTTGGACGCCTAAAACAAATGCAACTGATTAAAAAATATATAAAAATTTAAATTTTCACAGCTTATTTCCAAGAATACTAAACTCTCTCATATAAAAACAGAATATTATAGTTTTATTAGAAGTTATTTGTCAGCCATATAAACTATAAAGCATTTGAAATGTCTTTATTTAACTGTTTTCTTTCTATTCTTTTTCTGGAAACACCTGCTAGACGTTACTTTGTGGTAAACATTACTGCGCAGATCATGATCGCAGATGTTGAGGGCAGACGATTAATTTCATCGGCGGATTAGAGTGTGTGGTGTTCTTTTAGTTTGTGGAAGTATATTGTGGAATTTATACCGTGAAAGTAAATTAACGTTTTAAAGTGAATCATCCATTTTAACCTATCCTTATGTCTAGCTGTGTGCGTTATTAAGGTCTGCGTGTGATATTTGATATCTCAGATCTATGAACACACCTAATCTGGACACTTTGAAAATTAAAGCAGTGGATTTGAGTCTCCTTTTCAATGAAAAGGAAGCAGTCAACGACCAGTAAAACTTAATACCTAGAACTGGTGGTTTTACTTATAGATTAGCAGGTAACTTTTAATGTCTTCGCAGTTTTGTTAATAGTGCATATTTAGTAATGGTACATTAATAGTACATTATTTAAATGTTAAGATGTTTAAATCTATTTTTTTTAATCACTTGTATAAAATTTTATCTTTAATGTTTTAAATCGTTTTAAATAGAGAGTTTTGAAAAAAGCTTAAAGTATTTACTAACAATATATATTCTAAATGTAAAGTGTTATTTATAACGAGGAATGTATTTATATTTTGCGTTTCTCAGTTCAATTTTCATAGTTATTCATTGTAATTAAAAACATTGCAATTTTTAAAACTATTAATATTTGATTTACAATTTGAAAATTTCTTAGCTAGTGGAGGTTTTGAGAAATAATTTTCTGGTATATTTGAAATAATTGCGACAATTTAACTCATTACAAATTTAGTTGTCAAGATATGTCAATATTAGGTGCAAAAAAATAATGAATATTGATGAAACAATAAAACAGCTATTCAGTTAAGGTAATTTTTCCAGTTATGTTATCGAATTTTTTCTACAGTAAAAATTGATATTTAAGCTCTGCATTTAGTATTCTATCAAAAACTATAAATGAAATAATTTGTAAAGAAAAAAAAAATGTTTTTTTTCTTTGCGTTTATGATCCGAAGTTTTAAATTTCATTTGCTTCGAAAAATGTTTTATTGCTTGATACAATGTTTATTATTTAATAATATCGCACAATAGGTAGATCTATTATTTAAATGGATTCCTAATATAAATTTTTCACAATGCTTATTTAAAAATCTATACTTTTATTTTCATTAAATTTGTAATCAAATCCAAAATAACTAATTTCTGAATTCATTTTTATTCGGAAACACATGAAATTGGCAGGTGTTCTTATTCAGAATATATGTAATAGAATGGCATTTTCCATTTTTGACAAAAGATGTTTCAGAAAACACTATCAAAGTCGGTGTTTTGAACCGAATTTCCGATGCGCAGCGTCAGAAACGGAAAAAAGTGACCAAAATTGCTCTTAAGCATTTCATTTATCTAAAAATGGAAAACGCTATTCATTCCAAATCGCTTTAATAATCAGGCATGCAAGTGCCAAGCGTTTAAAAATTTGTTCATAAATGTGTCAGAAAGTTTCGTGATACTGAACGAGGGGAAATATGGCAAAGTATACACATTTAAAAACTTCAATACTTAAAAGCAAAATAGCATAGTTTTAATTATTGTCAACATTTTTGGTGGTTACATAAAACAAATGGAAGTCGAAGTTATTTTTAAAAGTGGTTATTTGCACAATAGAATTTCATATTATTAAAATATTTAATTTTATTATAATTTTTAATGGATTCATCTATTATTTTTATATTAGTATGCGTTTTTTACATTTATAATTTTCTTGTTTAACGGCTACATTAGCCGGTTTCCCAATCAGATGCAAAGTTTTAATTTGAATACGAGTTGCATAAAATAAATGATTGCCGATCCAATCCTTATCGTCGATCTTATCCGTATTTGGTGAAATCTTGTTATCCGAATCTATGCGAAATCATTTATCAGGTTCGGTCGGGTTGTGGGCCTACAGAATTTTTGTTGTTGTTGTTGTTGGGTTAGGGTAAGATTACGGGTTGAATGTAAATATAGTTTCAGTCAACCATCATTCATGTTCAAGTAGACATTCAATCATGTTCAAGAAGTATATAACCGGATTCGTGCATGACTCTAGATCCGAGCCGACATCAGCGTAACACAATTTCTGATAAAATCTGGTTACTTGGTCGTATGCAAGATTCTATTCTGAACAAGACTTACAGTAAAAACATTATACCCGACTCGGGTCAGATCGGGTTCACGAAAATCAGGTCACACGACAACTAATCCAAATCTATTCTGTAGCCAAACAAATCCAAACAGATCGATCCGAAGTTTCTGGATTGTATTCGGGTAAAATCTGGTCACCCGACCCGGTGCAGTGTCGTCACAAACGTCACAAACTTGAACCATAAAAAAATTTTGATCCGAACAATCCGTATAGGATTCGGGTAAAATCTGGTCACCCTATCCGATGCAGATTCGTCACATTTTTCACATTGAAGTCGCACGGTGACTTCACAAAGTAGTCACATTGTGAGGTCACAGAAAGCCTTGAAAACGGCCATAACGACCTCGCATTTACGTCACAGTGACTTCACATCGACGTCACGTGACGTCATGACGACTGTCACAAAGTCACAGTGTGACTTCACTGTGACGTCGCCGTGATGTCACCATGCCTTACGGGAGTTTTCTGGCTGTGTTGGAAAGTGTTTCATAACCTATGCTTGACGCATGATTTTTCGTTCTTGTTTAAAATATTAACAGAGTATTTTGATACGGCGATCAAAAACCAAAATGGTGATATGGGGCAAGTTGACCCATTTAATCCGGCCGCAGCCTAAGATTTTGTTTTCTACATTCATAAGCCTATAAAAGTCAATAAAATTCCTTAATTAAGTGCGTTACTGGGCAGGGCGGTATTAACTATTAGGCAAATAAGACAAATGTCTAGGCCCATAAATCAGAGGAGCCTGGCTTTATAAACAGAAAATAATAATAATAAAAGTAATATTAAAATTCCATAAAAATCTAATTTTTATATAATCTAAAATTTATAAGTTATCTGAATTCAAAAAATATTTGTTCCTTTATTGCGTAAATAGATGACAACAAAAACGGTGTAATGTAAAAGAGACTCTAGGACTAGTTGTTTCTTGAAAGCTAGGAAGTTTCCAAAAAATTATTTAGAAAAACTTTATTATAAAATTATTGTATTCTCCATTATTAAATAAAACTGTAAATGACATTATTTAAGATTTCTTTAAAAGCAACGTGCATTAATATGGGTCCCAATTTAAATTTTGTCTATGTCCTGCTGGAGGAAGCTTTTGCAGCGCATGGAACGCCCGTGAAGCAGACACAAGTTTGAATGTGGCGTTGGGTTTTCAGAATGCAGTGTCGAGCAGCGATACGCAATAACGTTTTGTGTAAAACTAAACAAATTGGCTACTCAGACGCTTGGCATGTTACAAAAAGACTACGGGAAGAATTCTTTGCCCAAGGCTAAAGTGTTTAGGTAGCGCAAAGCCTTCAAAGATGGAAGAGAGGACGTTGATGACGAAAAACGCGTGGGCGTTCATCAAGTTCTCGAACTTTGACTAAAATTAAAGTTACTTTTGAAAAAACATACTAAATTATACAATAATTTTACTAAATTAAAAAACTGTTGGACTCTGATCGTCGGATGAGTGTCCGAAATTTTGCGGTGACGTTGTAACTTACAAAATTGATTGTGCATCAAATGCGCAAAACACATACTTCAAAGTGACTCACCTCCTGGCAAAACACAGCTTCGCAACGCTGCCCCAACCACCGTAGAACCCCGATCTGTCGTCGACGGATTTTTTCTATTCCCTCGGTTAAAATCCAGCTTAAAAGGTCATCGTTTTGACAATCTGGAGAACTTGCAGAAAAACATAACACACGTTCTGAACAGCATTCCAGTTAAAGACTTCCAGGCGGGCATAAATAGGTGGCAGAGTCGTTGGCAACGGTGTATCAGTGCAGCAGGATAAGGCTATTTTGAAGAATATTAAGTATCTGTAAAATTAAGTTCAAATAAACGAGTTTTATGGAATCAGTCTCATTCTTCCTGGACAGACCCTGTATGTTAAAAAATCTGACATGGAAAAGGTTCCAGAAGAGACAATGAAAGTGGTTATTCTCGAAGTGAAATTGAACAAGAGACCAATCAAAAAATCAGTAGATCTATCCAGTGAAGAAGAAAAAGAAGACAAAGATAATTCCCTATGCTTTCGTTGTTTTAAATCATTCAAAAATAGTAAATCAGGAGAAGAGTGGATTCAATGTACCATGTGTACCATCTGTCCATCTCCTATTTTAGGCAAAATCTATACCCGTGTGAGATATAGGGTTCAGGGATTAATGTTTAACGTAACAACTTTTAAAGAATATCAAGCTTGATGTGATCTATTTTTAATGTTTTAGACAGCTTTAGTTTGCTTCCATGTTAGAAATAGACGCTTAATATAAAGTATTCTTTAAAGTAAGTCCGGTTATAGGAACAGTTTTATTTCTCTTATCGTTAAATTTATTTCCGTTCCTGACACTCAATTTCAGTATATTTTAATTGTGTTTTTTAAAAATTATTCTGACTTTAATATATTCTGTTATTAAGGTATCCCTTTAAAATGTTAATCATTTATCTAAGTTTGGCTATGATGTCATACACTCACGCACAGTTTTTTTTTTTAATCTGTTATAAAAAGGAAAAAAGTCGCCAAATTTAGGGGATTTTTTCCTTTAATGGCAACCTAGCCATTGTATTAAGTTCTTGGTTTGGCGCGGGCTTGAAAATCGCACCAACCAAAAAGTCGCCAAACATCTCTCTGTGTGTGTAAAGCATCTGCTCCAGTGGTGTAGTCGAGGGGGGACGCAGGGGGACGGCGTCCCCCCACTTTTTAATTTTATTTCAAGCGTCCCCTTGCTTTTTTTTTTCAAGGGGGACGCTAAGGACGCGAGCGGACGCAGTCCTTTCTCATTTATTAAGTGTTTAAAAGAAGAAACACATTAAAAAATTATCAATTTTAAGAAGTAAGGAATGGATTTTTTAAACTATTTTAGTTTTTTTAAAAAAATATTTCTTTTGCATTAAAATACAAATTCAAGAGAATTGGGGGGGGGGGCTTGTTTACTTGCTGCCGTCATCTTAATCACCAGCCGTGAGACACAGTACTAACATTAGTTTCTTCAGATACATACATTCGTTTTACTTAGAATTCTTTAATGGAAAACTATTATCCCACCCCCTCCCGTTCCCAACTGAAAAACCACCTTAGCTCTCCAAAATAGGTCTTTATACACTGCCTGTCTCAGATTGAAAAATATCCAGATGTCGCAAACTTTTCTATTCTGAAAGCCTGGGCATGCTTTTCTTAAACGCAATTAACAACAGCAAGTTTTCATTAGTCATTAAAAAAGGTCAGTAAAGACATTGAGGGTGGTAATGGTAATTGCCATAGCTGTCATCTACAGTTGGTTCGTATGGGTCGTCAGACGGATGGACATGGACCGTAGGGAGTCTGTAGTCGAATCTAGAATAAATCAACAAGAGGTGACATCAATGCTGGCCGACCAGTCCTGGTGGTGTGCAAGAGAGAGAGAGAGACAGAATCTTATAAACCATTATCCCCCCTCATATCATATAAACCCCCTTTTCTACCTAACAACTTTATTTATCATTCACATTGACAATTATTTCCTGATTAGAGGATTAGGAATAACTATTGGTGGTTAGGAAAAACTATAGAATCATTGCATTAGTTTGAGTTTAAACAAGAGTCTTTGCAATATTTATTTTTTTAAGTATTATAAGGCCATAAGTATTTTGTATCGAAATCTCAAAATTATCCATATTTGAACATTGATAAAATAACAATGAAAAGATACAGGCAGCCAAGCCTAGGAAGTTTTACGTTTTTTTCCAAACGTAGTCGTGCAGAAACAGATACTAAAATATCAATTACGAGGGCATTTCGAAAAGTAAAGATACAATGGTTCGCATTCTTTAAAAAAACATTTATTTAGAAAACGTAAGTTACATCTTATTAACTGGATTATTTATTATTTTTCGACATAATCACCCCCGTTATCCAAACATTTGTTAAGTCGGGGCACAAGCTTTTGTATCCCACAGTCATAGAAGGTTTCCGCCTGTTGTCGGAACCACATTTCAACTTCATCTTTGATCTCATTACTTCCGGTATGATCTGATGCAATTCTTTCAATTTGAGACGCCTATTCGCACGAATTGCTTCCTCCGTTCTCTGAAGAAGGGCATCAGAGATCACAGATGGCCGACCTGTTCTTTGTTCGTCATGAACATCGGTCCTACCTTCAGAGAAATGACGACACCATTTCGTTACATTTTGTCGATTCATAATGTTCACATAAACAGAAACAATTTCTTTGTGAATATCCGCTGGTCGCTGACCTCTTGCATGAAGAAACGTATGACGGAGCGCACTTCGCATTTGGCGGGATTCTGAATCGGCGGAACCATTTTAAACACGACCTACTCCAACCAGAATCAACGTTGAAATGCCGAACGACCGCGAGGAGAAAGCTAACGGTTCAAGGTTAACACCTGTGTTGCTATCTTGCTTGTCAAAACTTTTCTTTTCCTCCGGCGTACGGTGTAACTTTACTTTTCGAAATGCCCTCGTACAATTCCTGATAAAATATCTGATCCAAGAGAATTGTAAGTATCTTTTTAATTATTAAGTTTTGACCAAGAATATTCGTTAATTGTATACTATGTTATGTAAAGAATTTCTGATAATAAGGTTAGATATTTTCAAAATATAAATATGCTTCTGTTATAAAAGTATGTGTTTTGTAGGAAGGGATGGAAACGAAACATATGGGCGCCATTTCAGACGTTTCTTGTGGGGGGGGGGAGTTTTTTTAGGGTGGTGTCATAGCCAAGAGTGGTGTTCGAGGGTCTTATTTCCGAATGAGAAAAGTTTACTGGATTATGGATACAAAGACTGAAAAACTTTTAATATGAAATCGCAGGAAACGTATGAAAAAATCCGTTGTAGACAGGTTTTTGTCTTAGCAGATAAATTTTTAAAATATTGACTATGAAAGTTTCCCGTTATAGACAGGTACCGTTTTTCCTGTATCTTTTAAAACTATTAAAATTTCCTGTCCATAGTGCACTGCACCTCTGAAAATTATAGATGTATTAAAGTAAAACTTGTCTATATGCG
Organism: Maratus michaelseni; assembly: GCA_963931845.1. Classification (NCBI taxonomy): domain Eukaryota; kingdom Metazoa; phylum Arthropoda; class Arachnida; order Araneae; family Salticidae; genus Maratus; species Maratus michaelseni. Next base: position 441,865,676 of record OZ007586.1, read on the forward strand.
AAACCTGTCTGTAAAAGAATTCTTTCTCAAACGGAAAAAAAAATCATGTTTCGACGAAAAACAAACACCATACAATTATAGTTGCTAGACGGTGACCTGTCTAAAATGGAGCATTTTTTCCAGTCCCTTTCAACTCCTTCCTTGTAGGTTTTACGGCAGAGGCGCCATTTCAAGAGAATCTTGGGGGGAGGGGGGGGGCTAAATCTTCTTTGAGGGACACGGTTTGAAATAGAGTTTAGGACTGCGCAATTCGCACCCAAAATAGGAATAAGCACCCACAATAAAAAAACTGTGTGGGATTTTGCTCTCTTAACTTCACTCCACAGGCATGTGATTCTTCAGAGAATATTTTTTAATTTTCGAGGAAATCTGCGTTTTTTTTTTTTTTTCGTTTCTTACGAAAAATCAATTTGTTAACCGATTGCGGAAAAAAGCGCGAATTTTACGAATTGGACTTGGAAAAAATAGCTAATTTGGCAAATTGGTCGCAGAAAAAAACGGTTAATTTTCTCAAACAACCGTGAAAAAGTTCTGCGAATTTTCCCAAAGATCGCGGAAACAAATAACGATTTTCGTCAATTTGTGGCAGAAAAAAAATCCTAAAAGATTGCTCAAAAAATCGCGAATTTCGTATAACTAATGCGGAAAAATATCGCAAAATTCGTTAAAAGGTTGAGCAAAAAATAATTACGAATTTAGTCAAACAATCGCGCAAAAGAAAGGGAGGGATTTTGTCAAAATTCGAGCAAAAAAATTGCAAATTTTGCCAATCGTTGTGGAAAAAGATTCCCGAGTTTCAACAAAAGATCGTAGAAAAGAACCGCGAATTTTGTCAAAAGATCGCGCAAAAAAGGGGAGGGGGAATTTCGCCAAAGTTCGAGCAAAAGAAATTGCAAATTTTGTCAATTGGTTGCGGAAAAAGACTCCCGAATTTCAACAAACGATCGTAGAAAAGAAACGCGAATTTCGTCAAAAGATCACGAAAATAAATAGCTAATTTCGACAAATGATCGCGGGGAAAAAATCAAGTCTGTCAATGTTTTGCAGAAAAAATAGCGAATTTCGTAAATGATTACAAATAAAATAAAATTAAATAAAATTAATGAAAATAAGACTTTCATGAGAAAAACATCGCGAATTTCGTCAAATGATCGCGAAAAAAAAATCGTAAAATATAATTGCTCACAAAATAATTAAAACACGAACGTCATCAAGATGTTACGAAATTTGCAAATGTTATGATCCATAGGGATAAGACAATTTTCATTAATGATTTTCTGACAGTAAAAATTTTCCTCAATCATTTTCTGCCTTCCTCTTTAGATTATGATCTAAATTACATACAATTCAGAAATCTGGAAATCTATCTTTGGTCTCAGGTAGGGCCTGCATTCGGTTGGGCAACACGACCCAATCCGCAGTACGGATCGAGCCGGGTTGACACGGGTCTTTTTTCGTTGTGGGTCAGGTGAACTTGGAACGTTTGACTACGGTCGGGACATATATGTCCGAGTAGACTATTTTTTATTCTATTAGTACAACTTTTTGAAATTGTCATGCACCATGTATTAGGATATTTTAAAGAGAAATCCACCACAAAGAAATTTTTTGCAAAATGTAGCACGATTGAATATAAAATTAGTCGCCAATCTTGGCCCGAAATCAAAGGATTAATTGCTTCGGGCTCGAGTTGTGGTTTTCACTATTTTGAGTCGGGTTCGTGTTGCTCAATTTTTCAAAGAAATACTGAATATTTTCAGATGAAAAAAACTCATTTTTCTATATAAAAAAATAAAATTGTTATTAGATATATCCTTGTAGATTACTTTTCCATAATCAGAATCAAAATTTCGATTAATTTTCTTTCTTTTCGGGTTGGATTATGGTTAATAAAATCCTTTTGGTGGTTTTCGGGTTGACTGTAAATTACAGGCCTGCATTAGCTACAAGAAACGCATTACAGTTTGGGTTTGGTTGATGAAATTTTTTTTTCGTTGCGCGTCGGGTAGACTTTATGCGTTTCGAGTTGTGTTTGGCCTCTTTCGGGTCGGGTTCGAGAAAAAGGAGGTTCTGAATATTTTCCAAATGAAAGAAATTATATATTTGAATATTAATGGGTGTATATGAGTAATTTTTTAGGATAAGCGATACACTTGTAGACTACTTTTCCATAAATGTATTACAATATACATTCATTTTCTTTAACTTCGGATTCGGGTCTGAATATTTCGGGTTTTGATTGAAGTCTGTCTGATTAGAGTCAGGATTCGGGCAGGGTACAACCCAATCTGCGCAGGACTCTGATGTCAGGGTATGGTGAATTTAGGACTTATGTACGATGCACTTCAAGAACTTCCAATTCTATTTGTACAACTGCAAGCACGAAATTCAACTCTTTTGAAGGCAAATATGTTAATAAAACGAACAATACGGGTTTTAGAATTGTTTAAAACATCAGAAAGAGATCATTTTGAAAAATCTTAAAAAGCAGAGAAAGAACATTGTTTGTTCATGTTTTAAAACATTGAACTGATAAGTAATCCAAAACTTTCATTCATTAATCCTGGACAGTTTCTGCAAAGCCTCATAGACAACCTCAAGGAACGTCTTCTGAATGAAGAAAAAGAGGAGACTTTATTGAAAGATTTAACGATCCTCGATAAAAGCACATGGCCAAAAGATCCAGACATACGTTTTGAGGACCAAACAATAAAGCGTTTATGCTCCCGTTTTAATATGGACACTAATGAAACTATTAATGCAATGAGGGAATATATTGATAATCCGGAGATTATACCTCCTGAACTTTTTCCTTTAAAGTTTTGCGTCGAAACGCTACCACCAGGAACAGCCGAATGCGAACGTTCCTTTAGTCAGATGAATATGATTGCATCTAATGAACGCTCTCGAAATTTAGTTAGTAACATATCTAACCTTTTAATGATACACATTAACGAACCATCCCTTTCTAATTGGCAACCTCGTCCATATATCAAAGTTTTGAAAACGAAAAACCACCGAGTGGCCACAGATTCAAAATCTAGGAAAGTAAATAAATCTGAGTACACATATGAAAATGAGTGTTTTTGGAAATTTTTTAAAAGGAGAAAGATAATGTACATATTATAAAACGTAAAAAACACGAATAGATTTAAATTGCTTAAAACACTTTTTTTCTTTTGGTTTATTTATTTAATAAATAAAAGAGATTACTTAATTTCATTTTATTTTATCAACTAGTAAAATAATCGATTTGGAAAGTGTTTTTTATATACGCCGTCTGGTTCAACTTTAAGTACTATTTACTATCAATATCTGCTTCAAAATTTAAAGAGATTTAAAAACTGCAGTAATTTTCGGTGGTGTTAGTGGACAACTAGTGTAAAGTTGTTCCCAACAATTTTCAAAACTAAAAATCTCAGAATAACAAATCAAACTTTTAATCAAATTTCTTGTTGATGTTGAGGGAAAATGTACTAAAGCATTCCACATTCTAAACTAGAAAAAAAAAAAAAAAAAAAAAACTTCAAAGTTTTAAATTTTTTACACCTGTTGCAAGCTACACGATTTACACGTACAGAAATTTAAACTAAATTAACTTTCATTTTTTTCAGTCACCCTTTTTAGGTTCATTGAAATATACGTTTCCCCCGGGTATCAATGACCATTATGTTCTCGTTTATAAGCGTCCCCCCACTTTTTTTTCCAGGACTACACCACTGATCTGCTCCCTAAGTTTTTCCCTGCTGTTGTTTATTCTTTAACGACCTGTTCCTCATTTCTCATGCATACGTGTAATCTACTGGGATTGGGGATTGAACATTTATAAATATGCTATTTATTCCCAAAACACTCATAATGACAAAACATCACTAAAAGAATACAATCACCGGGATTTTTAATAATGTATAAATTACAGTAATTAGTAACAGAAAAAATAATAAAATATTTTTAAATACTTTTGTAAAATTCCTCAAAGAGCAATACAGAGTGTCCCCAAAAATGTATATAAATTTATTCACTAACAACGGGCATGTTCTACTTTTCCTTTTAGGTTTAACTAACTTGAAATAGTGATACCCCCTATACTACAATAGAGATATAAGAGTCCTAAAAAAAAGAAGTTTACACTACAAAACCAGCAACATGCAATGAATTGAGAACAGCCATTAAAAGAGAATGTGCGCAAATACCCAACGTACTGATTTTCGATATTCGCGATTACATTGCTTGACGTTATCAGCCATGTCTGAGCCAGAATTGTTACCAGTTTGAATACAGGCGTTAATTTTATAAAACGTCTATTATTGTAGTTCCATTTCGGAAATCAAATGAAAAGTGCGTTATTAAAAAAATACGTTCTAATCATTTAAATTGTGTATATTTTTGGAGACCCCCTGTAGAAATAAAATCCAACAATGAAGATCTAAACAACAGGAAGGAGTCAATATAGATTGTGTTTAACAATTAATAGTAAAGCCCATGTACAGTGCTACTAAATGGTTGAAACTTGGCAACTTTTGCTATTATTTTGGTGACCAAATACACAAGTAAATTTCAAGAAACGGAAGCTTTACAATGAAAATTTCTAAAATTTTATGAAATTTTATGGTACAGGAAAGACGTTATAATCGAGAAAGTCTATATAAATAGGACTGTATGAAGAGAGGGTTTGTTTAATGTTGGTAAAAAAAAAAGCGATTTTAGTTTGAGAGTGGCGTATGATATTTGTGCTTTACTGAGTTTTATTGCGCTGTTTTCTTGTTTTTTGTGATATGTGTCCTAATTTGTTGAACGTTTTCCTGGAATAGTCGTCAAATAAATCGTATTCATTGACTAAGACCCTGTATTTTTAATTACAAATCTTTTTTCATTACACAGAAAGTCGAAGATTTCGTAAAAAATAACACATGGGTTTTTCCTTCTTCCTAATAAATATTTATTTTTGCTACAATCAAACTACGATAACAGGCACTCAAAAATTGTAGATACCTCTATTTAGCAAGCACTTTAAAATCCCCAACAGCTATACAGGGTGTTCCAAAATTCGACCGACAAATTAAGAGGGGTGATAGAAGGCATCAAGAGGATAAAAACTTACCATAGAACATGGGGTCGCAAATTACGTTTAATGGGAGAAAATCGCAAAAATATTTATGAAGGGTGTGACATCGAGTGAAACAAAAAGGGACAATAATAAATAGAAAAAAAACAGTTACTTGACGTAAAGCATGATTAGAATACATTCAGTTCAGCGTCAGAAAGAAGATGTCGAGACATTTTATAGGAATATGTTTTAATGCGTCCGGCAATCCTTCGTCCGTTGGTGTCGGCTGCGCAATGATCTTCGAACAATTTACCTAAAAATGTGTCGCCGTCTCCTTTCTGACGTTGAACTGCAATGCATTGTAATCATGCTTGACGTCATATTAAATGTTTCTCTATTTATTATTGGCACTTTTCGTTCCACTCGACATCACACCCTTCATAACTATTTTTGCGGTTTTCTTCCACTAAACGAGCACACCCCATGTTCTATAGTAAGTTTTCATCTTCTTGATGTCTTCTATCATCCCTCTTAATTTGTCAGTCGAATTTTGGAACACCCTGTAGATAGGTATATTTTCATCTCTGAATATCGGACGCTTCCGAAAAATATGCAATTTCCGCAGTCCCGAGGTGTCCATTATTTAATGGTTGTATTGTATTTATCATTTTTTCAAAGTTATTTTTTCTTTTAAGTGGTTATAATTATACTAGCAAGCTACGCCCGCTACGCTGGTCAATTTCTTTTAACGAACCTTTAATCAAACAAAATATTGACATTTCATAATTCACTTTTATATTTTAACAGAATTACTATAATTTGTGACTCGTGCTATAGCCAATACACACGTCAGGACACGACGCCCTTATCATTATCTTTTTACGCGTGAAAGTTTCGCTATGGTACTCCATTGTGAAATTTGGTAATTTTTGAAATTAAATATTTGCAAAATGGCGTAATCATTAGATTTGAAATTTATATCAAGAAATATACAATTCTTTACCTTTCAAACGCAGTTTGTCTAACAATTTTCTGACAAATACTTTTCGAGCTATTATTTTTTTCAGTAACTTCAAATGTTTCATTTTCCGAGATTAATCTGTGGCAAAGATTAGCAAAAAACCCAGTCGTCAGCAACGCATAGCTTTATATTAAAGAGGATGTTGGAGCAGGGATTGTCACCATCAATTTTGAAATCGGTTCTGCAGCACCCTTTTAAATTTCGAATTTTTTTTTAATTTATTCTTAGCGAGCATTTACATCTCATAAGTAACTGCAATGCCAAACTTCAAATTTCTAGCTCCTTCAGTATAAAAAAATTGCAATTTTAAAACGTTTTTCGCTCCTAAACCACCCTGAGATTAGTGGCACTACCGTAAAATATAGCCTATGTTGGAGCAGGCATTGTCATCAAAAATTTGCCACTATTACTTTTGAAAACTGTTCGGTAGTTCCAGAGATTCCATAGAAAGTGTAATTTAGAACGTTTTTAGAACACTTTTCACTCATCTTACAGTTTTAAATTTCGAATTTTTTGAGAATTTGTTCTTAGAGAGCATTTACATTTTATAAGTAACTACCATGCCAAATTTCATGTTTCTGACACCTTCAGTATAAAAAAAAATCGAAATTTTAGAACGTATTTTGCTCATGCACTCCCCTGGGGGTAGTGGCACCAACATGAAATATAGCCTATGTTACAGCAGGAACTGTCACCAACAATTTGCCACCATCACTTTTGAAAACAGTTCTGTACTTCCAGAAATTCCATAGAAATTGCCCTTTAGAATGTTTTTAGAACGCGTTTTGCTCATCTCACCCTTTTAAGTTTCGAATTTTTTTTTAATTTGTTCTTAGAGAGCATTTGCATCTTATAAGTATCTACCATACCAAATTTCATGTTTCTAGCTCCTTCAATTTAAAAAAATCGAAATTTTAGAACGTTTTCCGCTCTTGCACCCCTCCCCCTTGTGGTAATGACACCGATATAAAACATAGCCTATGTTACAGCTGGGACTGTTACCATCAATTTGCCACTATCACTTTTGAAAATGGTTCTGTAGTTCCAGAGATTCCATAGAAATTGTAATTTAGAATGTTTTTAGGCCGCTTTCGCCCATCTTACACCTTTTAAATTTCAAATTTTTTTAGAATTTGTTCAAAGAGAGCATTTACATCTTATAAGTAACCAGCATACCAAATTTCATGTTTCCAGCTCCTTCAGTATAAAAAAATCGAAAGTTTAGAACGTTTTTCGCTCCTGCACACCCCCTGGGGTTAGTGGCACCAACATAAAATTTAGCCTATGTTGGAGCAGGGACTGTCACCATCAATTTGCCACCATCACTTTTGAAAACGGTTCTGTATTTCCAGAGATTTCATAGAAATTGTAATTTAAAATGCTTTTAGAACGCTTTTCGCTCATCTCACCCTTTTAAATTTCGAATTTTATTAGAATTTGTTCTTAGAGAGCATTTACATCTTATAAGTAACTACCATGCCAAATTTCATGTTTCTAGCTGATTCAGTATTAAAAAAAAATCGAAATTTTAGAACGTTTTTCGCTTTTGCACCCCCTGGGTTAATGGCACCGACATAAAATATAGCCTATGTTGTAGCAGGGATTGCCACCATCAATTTGCCACCATCACTTTTGAAAACGGTTCTGTATTTCCAGATATTCCATAGAAATTGTAATTTAGAATGTTTTTAGAACGTTTTTCGCTCATCTCACCCTTTTAAATTTCGAATTTTATTAGAATTTGTTCTTAGAGAGCATTTACATCTTATAAGTAACTACCATGCCAAATTTCATGTTTCTAGCCCCTTCAGTATAAAAAAAAATCGAAATTTTAGAACGTATTTTGCTCATGCACTCCCCTGGGGGTAGTAGCACAGACATGAAATATAGCCTATGTTACAGCAGGAACTGTCACCAACAATTTGCCACCATCACTTTTGAAAACAGTTCTGTACTTCCAGAAATTCCACAGAAATTGCACTTTAGAATGTTTTAGAACGCGTTTTGCTTATCTCACCCTTTTAAATTTCGAATTTTTTTTAATTTGTTCTTAGAGTGCATTTGCATCTTATAAGTAACTACCATGCCAAATTTCATGTTTCTAGCTCCTTCAATATAAAAAAAATCGAAATTTTAGAACGTTTTCCGCTCTTGCGCCCCTCCCCCTGTGGTAATGACACCGATATAAAACATAGCCTATATTACAGCTGGGACTGTTACCATCAATTTGCCACTATCACTTTTGAAAACGGTTCTGTATTTCCAGATATTCCATAGAAATTGTAATTTAGAATGTTTTTAGAACGATTTTCGCTCATCTCACACCTTTTACATTTCGAATTTTTTTAGAATTTGTTCTTAGAGAGCATTTACATCTTATAAGTAGCTACCATAACAAATTTCATGTTTCTAGCTCCTTCAGTATAAAAAAATTGAAAGTTTAGAACGTTTTTCGCTCCTGCACCACCCTGGGGGTAGTGGCACCGACATAAAATATAGCCTATGTTGGAGCAGGGACTGTCACCATCAATTTGCCACCATCACTTTTGAAAACGGTTCTGTATTTCCAGATATTCCATAGAAATTGTAATTTAGAATGTTTTTAGAACGCTTTTCGTTCATCTCACCCTTTTAAATTTCGAATTTTATTAGAATTTGTTGTTAGAGAGCATTTACATCTTATACGTAACTACCATGCCAAATTTCATGTTTGTGACACCTTCAGTATAAAAAAAATCGAAATTTTAGAACGTATTTTGCTCATGCACTCCCCTGGGGGTTGTGGCACCGACATGAAATATAACCTATGTTACAGCAGGAACTGTCACCAACAATTTGCCACCATCACTTTTAAAAACAGTTCTGTAGTTCAAGAAATTCCATAGAAATTGCAATTTAGAATGTTTTTAGAATGCGTTTTGCTCCTCTCACCCTTTTAAATTTCGAATTTTTTTTAACTTTTTTCTTAGAGAGCATTTACATCTTATAAGTAACTACCATGCCAAATTTCATGTTTCTAGCTCCTTCAATATAAAAAAAATTGAATTTTTAGAACGTTTTCCGCTCTTGCACCCCTCCCCCTGTGGTAATGACACCGAATTAAAACACAGCCTATATTACAGCTGGGACTGTTACCATCAATTTGCCACTATCACTTTTGAAAATGGTTCTGTATTTCCAGAGATTCCATACAAATTGTAATTTAGAATGTTTTTAGGCCGCTTTTCGCTCATCTCACACCTTTTAAATTTCGAATTTTTTTAGAATTTGTTCTTAGAGGGCATTTACATCTTATAAGTAACTGCCATAACAAATTGCATGTTTCTAGCTCCTTCTGTATAAAAAAATTGAAAGTTTAGAACGTTTTTCGCTCCTGCACCCCCCTGGGGGTAGTGGCACCGACATAAAATATAGCCTATGTTGGAGCAGGGACTGTCACCATCAATTTGCCACCATCACTTTTGAAAACGGTTCTGTATTTTCAGAGATTCCATAGAAATTGTAATTTAAAATGTTTTTAGAACGCTTTTCGCTCATCTCACCCTTTTAAATTTCGAATTTTATTAGAATTTGTTCTTAGAGAGTATTTACATCTTATAAGTAACTGCCATGCCAAATTTCATGTTTCTAGCTCCTTCAGTATAAAAAAAATCGAAATTTTAGAACGTTTTTCGCTTCTGCACCCTCTCTGAGGGAAATGGCACCGATATAAAATATAGCCTATGTTGGAGCAGGGATTGCCACCATCAATTTGCCACCATCACTTTTGAAAACGGTTCTGTATAGTCCGATATTCCATAGAAAATGTAATTTAGAATGTTTTTAGAACGCTTTTCGCTCATCTCACCCTTTTAAATTTCGAATTTTATTAGAATTTGTTCTTAGAGAGCATTTACATTAAGTGCCATTAAGTGATAAAGAAGATCTAGTGCGAACTGCCTAAAATATTACACAGTCTTCTCCAACAAAATTTCTGCAATAAATTTCACCTGTTTTAGTTTATGAAACTAAAAAGCATAGTAAAAGAAGGCAAGAAACTCAAGTTCTTAATCATCAGAAGTTACGGAAGAAAAGAAAGGAAAATGGCAAAATAAGAAGCTTATGAAGGGGGAAAATGTTGACAATGGAAACAAAAACTAGACTATAAAAGCGCAAATTGAAACTGAGAGAAAATAGCAGTTGCGAATTGTCAGATGTCTCAAGTCTTTCTAAAAAGGAAGTGTTTAAAAATAAGTCAAAAGCTAGAAACCGAGAATCTGCAACTGAGGATGATTTGGATGGTGATGAAATTTCCTGCCATGATTCAGAAAATGAGGATTTTTTTAAAGTGAATGAGAATGAGTGTTCAGAGTGTCTAGAAGAGTACAATAAAGCCTCGGAAAAATGTGATACGAACAAGTGCATTTAGTGCAACTGTTGGTTACATGAATATTGCTCAAAGTTCCTAGACAAATGTGCAGTTTGCGACAGAGCTGAGATATTGCTGAAAAAAAGAAGCACGTATGAAAAACATTAGTAAAAAGACTGGACTCTAAAGCACTTTGTCTCAGTGGCTTTGCCATATTTCAGCTTGTTATAAAGTTTTAAAAATTAGCATACTTAAGTGTCATAATACTTTTAACTGTTAAATAGAACCTAATCTTTTCTTTCAAATATTATGTTGTTTTCCATTAAATTGCCAATGTTTGTAACATTCATATTTTTGTAATTGTCGAATACTAAGTAAGTAACAACTTTAGTATGTCTAAAATATTAAAGTTACTTTTTTTCGTTCCATTATGTGTTGCACTGCTTCACAAAAATTATTGTTTACATTGAAAGTCCAGAAGGCATCTTACCCCTAAGTAGTAACCATCTTACCCCAAGATTGGGGTAAGATGCCGAAATGCAAGCATTTAAGAAAGCAAAATTTTTTATGCTTTCTATGACATTTGTAAAATAAAATATATTTTTAAATCATACACAAATGTATCAACTTTAACAAGAAATTAATTAATAACAAATAAAAACAACAGGCGATTTTATAAAAAATTAAATCAAAAACTACAGCATCTTCACCCAATCGACCCTATATGATATCAGTTTTTCAGTAAAATCATTTTAACGAATTCATTATACCTGCATTTTCATCCTTTCAAAAATATTTTTTTTAAGTGCAAACAAAAAGAACACAAAAACCTAAAATCTTATTATTATTTAACATATTTTGAAGTAACTATTTTTACCGTACCTATGCTTCAAAAATAAAAGGGTTCACGGACTCTTTAATTATTCACTAAGAATACATTCAAATAAAAATGCGTTGATATTTTTAAGAAATTTTTTTTCTTTGGTTACAAAACAGAAACATTTATACGTATCTTAAAGCGATGCCTAATCTATTGTTCTTCCCAACAAACACAGTATTTCCTTGTATTTTTTGGACAAATTAGTTTTTTGCCACTTATTACACTCGCTATATGCAACACGAATAGCTGTAGGCGTCCGACTTTCGCGAGTAGACAACTTATTTTCTAAATCGGATTACAGATCCACACATTCTATTCAGGGTAACATTATTATGGCTCGCTTCGTATATTACTGGGATGGAATAAAATAATTGTTTAAAATAATTTTCTCCAGCAATATATAATTCATGCATGATTTATTTATATATTTATTGGTTTAGAAAACAACTTATGTCCAATATATATTATATCGGAAGCTAAGAACTCGACTACATAATTTGCGAAATTTAATATTAGTCATAATTTGCGAATAATAGTTAAATTTTTTTAGTATAGAAAAACATCAATATACAGAAATAATTGATTGGGAAAGTTTTGGATCATAAATAAAACTTTAGTAAAATTTTAACATAAATGGCTGTTAGACAAATAATGTTATTTTATAATAAAATCTCAATATAATTGCTATGCTAGGCAATGTGTATGTAGACTAAAGCAAAAGGAAAATTCTAATTTTCTTTAGGGCGTAATACGGTATGTACAGGGTGTCCCAAAAAGGACATTCAGACTTTAACATTCAATAATTCATTAATTATACTAAATATAAAGATGCAATAGGTGACTTTTGATAAGGTAACTCATAAATTGTGTGCACCATAATTTTAAAAATAGTTCACATATTCGTCAATAGATGATACTGTTCTGTAAAGCGTAAAGTGTTAAGTTGCATCAAAATGCACTCAATTTTTACTTTTCATTCTCTTTAGCTGTTCAAACACGAAAAAAAGTTTGTGTTTTGAATTTTTGCAGTTAGCTTAAGCATTATTACAACTTGAGACAATGAAATATCATCCATTGACTGAAATTTGAACTATTTTGAAACTTACTGAAAAAAAATTTTTTGAGCTGCTGTTAGACATGTCAATTATTTGATATTTACATTTATTATATTTAACAAAATTATTCTCTTCTAAAATTCTGTTTTCCTTTTTGGGACACTGTATTTACGTAATTTCCTTCATTTTTCTTCACATTTAACATTAAAACTGCATTATGTGTCTATTTAACCAAAAACATCAACATTAAAATTTCTGATTATTTTAATTTCTGGTTTATTTGTCTTATGTCGAACTAAAACATACACTGGTTCTAGTGTTAAACCACTAAAATTAAAAGTGTATGCATAATCTATATCTTACTGCGATATGTATTTAAATAGTCTATCTTGTATGTGTTCCCATTTTTCTTTTCTAAATCTTGTATTTAATGTAAATTCATTTTTAAAGACTCCCTCACAGTGTCCCTTTAAAATACGCTTATGCTTTTCCCCTATGAATAAATTTCTAAAGTTTTAAGAAATACTCAATAGGAACGGAAAATATAAAAAAGCTTTGGGAACAATCACGGCTTGGCTGTGTATTGACAGTAGTCAAAGCCTTGGAAAAACTGCCAACTCTTCTAATAGGCGCTTTCTCTGCCAGATTTAAATCGGTGTCTGGCAGTAATTTACAACCGGAATTTCTGTCTGGCAAATAACTTATGGTTTATCTGATAGCCAAAGTATAACATAATAAAATTTCAGCTTTGTTAAAATGACGTGAAGTTGACCCCCTTTTTTACCAATAAACTAGGGTCTGGCACAGTTGTAACAGCGTTGAAACTGTCTGGCATTAATGGCTTAACATCATAAATAGTTAGCAGAAACAAGAGTTATAAACAAAATTCATGCTAAAATGACATAATTTTGTTACTTTTTCACCTGCATTGCCTCTCCTCTCACAGGTAAATGCACCGTCTCCCGACAGCCAGGCCGTCCGCATGCGTACTACAGAATAAAAAGGGAGAGGGTATAGAAAAATGAGCCTTGCTAAAATCAGGTGACGAAAACGTTGCTAACTCTTAGACTAATATACATACTTTGAACTAGAAATTTAAAAAAGAAATTTTTTACCGTCTTTTTGTTTAGTAGTTATATTCTTTCATTCACTAAAGAAAATTTCTGGTTGAAATGTGTTTATTTGAATGGAAATAAAACTGGAAGGTTGCAAGATATGTGAGAATATCAATACAAATAAAAATGCCTAATAAGAAAAATACGTTTTACTTAGGGGAGACCGGGGCCAGATGACTATGTTAAAAATTTTTGTTGTTTATTAATTTATTTTGAAGTAATAGTAAAATTAATTTTGCATGAACTGATAGAGTATACCTTTGTAATATTAAATACATTACCATTTAATTTTTCAAATTAAAAAAAATAAAGGATAATTTTATTTTTTCATAACATTAACAAATCGTCATCTTGCCCCAGTACTGGGGCAAGATGACTTTGGCCTTGGGGCAAGATGACAACACTGAAAAAGATTGAACATATTTTATCTTTTGAATATGTTACATGGTTTAACAAATGATAACTGTGTTTTTACATCTTACAAAGTATCAAACTAAGCATAATGCATTGATTGTAACGTAATTTTGAAGTGTTTAGTTGTGCAACAATAGTCACAAATAAAAATGCCATTTTCATAATTGGAACATTCCTCATTCCACCACTCTTGGCATTTACAGCACTGGATCCATTCTTCTGTTGGTGGGTCACAATGCCGGAAGTTGGCCTTAAACGCTTTTTGAATTTTTTGGGAGGAGGGGGACGAGAGAGGGAGGGGGAGGTCTTGACCCCGTCGAACGGTACTCTCCTCGTACCGATCGGACGCTTGGATGTGAAGATACGGACCCCGATAGGGTTTTTCTTTCGGGAGGCTAGGGGGGGGCTTAGCGGATGGCAAAAATATCTTCCTCTGGTCGCCCCCTTTCGAACGACACCTCCCCCGATCCCATGCGCCCCTTAGCCCCAGAGGAGATAGAAGCGCAAGGTCGTGCGAACAAACACACAGACAAACAAGCGTTTACAGGATTTAAATAGAATGGATAACATAGTTAGTTTAATAAATTCCGAAACACAGGGCCAGATGACGAGCTCGTCATCTTGCCCCGGACTGCCTGTTTAAAAATATTCGTTTTCATTGCCATGAAGGAAGGCGATTACTTGACATTTATTCATGGTAATAGGTAGTATTTAAACTAAGTTACTCATAAATATTAAAGAGAAACGATATATCTTACCTGTATCTGTAGCAGAGCTTATTTACACATGCATAAAAGTTAGAACGTGGCAGCGGAAAACAATCAAAGCTTCACAACTGACACAAAAATGGCGATTTCAGCGTCTCTATAGTATTGTTTAACGAACGGCCGATAGGAGAGCCAGTAGCGTCCAGTTGATGCTGCCACCTAGCGGAAAATGGAAAAATTAAGACATTCGTCATCTTGCCCCACTCTTCATCTTGCCCCACTCTTCATCTTGCCCCGGTCTCCCCTACTTATTGTTGTTATCATGACTTGTGAGTAGGTATTCTTATTGTTGCTATGCTGACTTTTCGGAGAGTCATTGACAATAAGCAACTATTTTAATATCACGTGATCATACAACTTTAAGTGCGGTTTTACCCCCATAGTGAGTCATCGATGTCTTGAATTTGTTAAGGTAATTTCTAAAAAGTAAGATTCTCTTAAGCCAACAGCTCTATCAAACATCAACAAAGTTAAGAATTTTGCTTCAATCAAGTTATTATTCCCTTAGGTTCAAAGCCCTTATTAATCTGATATAGAGAATTTAATTAAAGTTAAATCTTCTGTGATAGTTCAAATAGATACACCTTCAAAACCTAGGAAAACTTGAAATTAATTAAAAATCTAAGAGCAGATTTTGTTTGGAAAATTATCCCTTAAAGGGATGGTAGATTTTCAAATTAAACATTAACTTTTTCATTTAAAAGCTCTAGACTAACATGAAAAAAGCATTTCCTACAAATATATAGCATGTTTTCAAATAAATTATACATAACTTTTTGTGCACAAAAACATTTTTCATCAAAGAAAATAATGCATAAGAAATACATATTTAAAACTGCTATATGCGTCTTCTACATGAGCCAAAACTAATTATTACTTTAATATAGGCTCAGCTTCTAAAAATATACAAATTTGTGCATTTGTTTTGGTATACATCACTTATTATTAAAATTACAGCATTTTTTTACGCAGGTTGGATAAGTGTTTTCGATTGTTACCCTGAATATAGCATTTGAGGATTATAACTTTGATAATTTATCTTTGATTTGAAAACGGATGCCCATTTATTAGAAAAATAAAACCATTAACGCGTTTGAGTAATATGAAAGGTGTAGCAGTAAAATTGGTTAGCCTAGGACGTTTTAACCATTACGAAAGATTTTAAAACTGCATAAAATTAGTTAAAAACTTAATTGGATTGAAATCCCATTTAAAAAATGGTTTAAGTTGAATTTACAGAGCAAAATTGCAACCAGACGCGGTTTTGTTGTTTTTTTTATTTAATTGATTTTGTTTTCTCATTTTCAAAGTCTACCATTCTCTTAAGATAGGATTGTACATCCTTTTTGTCTGAAATTAGTGTGCCATCACAATTTCTAAAAAGTAATCTTATTTAATTGAAAAGTTTCTGTCCTTAAATAAGGCAAATTATTATCTTCTAAAATAGTGGTATCTTAGTGGCCCACGGGCCATAGATTGAACCACTCCTACCTTAATATTTTAACAACATACTTATTTAATAAATTCTTCTGTTATTAAATACTTAAAAAACAAGAATGTAGCAGCACGTAAATAGATATTTTCAGCACAAATGTTTAAATACACTATTATTATTACATCAAAAATAATTAGTTAGCCCCTTACTGATATCCATAAAATATTGCTCGGAAGCCAACTAGTGCATATTTAGAGCTTTAAGTTTTTTCAAGTTTACCATGTAACATATAATATCCGTACATTATAAAATAATACAACAATGGTTAACGAGACATTATTTAAGTTAGCAGAAGTTAACATGGAAATTTTACAGTTCAGTTACCCCCGAATTGTTATACCATGATTTTAATTAGAAAAAAACATTCATCGTGAGGCAAAGAAGTCATTGGTCCAAAAGGTTTTACGGGTTTGTTCTTCCTGGAGGAAAAATTTATTAAAATTGATCCATCTTAGATACAACTTATAATTTCTATTCATTATGATGAAGTATATGTATATGTCTGCAAACGTCAATTTCAGAGACTACCATGTTCCTGGAAGACTCCAATCAAAGTATCAAAGCGCACATCCAGATTGCTCCTACATCTGCATCACTCCACCGCAGCCTGCTGCGAGAGAACTTTTATATTTTTGAATCTTCTGATGCCATCTCCATAGACTGTTCTCATCTAGATGTGAAGTAAACGTGGGCATTACGCCCCACGTAGGCATTCTTCAGTAATCGTCTTTGATCTTTGATAGGATAAGTATGATGCAATCCTCTTAAATGAAGAAACTAACTTATCGGTGTTAGTGGAGGATCGGAATTTTTATTTGCCGATGGGACCTACCGTAAAATTTTCATGAATCCTGCTCCTAGTAAAAGTCAGTGCCTTGCAGCGGGTTGTTGCTGAACACTCGTCAAATTCAAGTCCACGATTCGACGACGAAGAGTCTACTTAGACTAGAATAAGATTCCATAAAGCGCATGAAACTTCAGAAGACATCCATCATCTCCGGTTGAATATATTGAATCACTCTGTTTATAGCAAAAATCTTGCTCCATCTAGTTGCTCTATGAATTGAAGGCGGCCCAATAAATGACAAACATGTCACATGTTCTGACGTTACGTTCTTCAGAAGTAAATCACAGTTCCAATATGCCATCAAAAATTTCTTCAAGTCGCAGAGCAAGGAATTTTACGACGGATTCTTTATTAAGTTGATTACACAACACGGATCAATTTCAAAAATGGATAAATTTCAGTAGCAATTACGTCGAAAAATCGCCAAAATACTGAACTGGGTTTTGTGATGTGGTATTTCCCAGTTTGAATAAAATAGAAAATAAAAGATGAAATATCTGGAAAAGAAAAACGAAACTTACATTACGCATGTCCTTCGTAAGAAAACAATAAAAACATATTTTGCTTTAAAATTTAGTATAATGCATCTTTATCTTTACTTTTAATACTGTTTTATATTTTATTACCTTGCTTTGTTTCAAATTACAAACATTCATTTTTGTAGAGATTCGTTATTAAAATTTGCATGACCATTACTGAACATTAGGATGCTTTGATTTCGTTCAGTTTCTACGATTAATTTGTGAATCATAGTAAGAAAAAGACTGCAAAATCAGTTACACAGTCTTAATGAATTAATGTAATAAAAATACAGTTGGAAAATAATAAATATTAACTGATGAACTGTTTTTAAGAAAAAATCCTTAAAGAAGACATTACTGAAACGTTCAACATAATTTAGTAAGCTGCGAAAAATTATGATATTGTAAATAAATAAATAAATACAAACAAGATAATCTAATAAATATCTCCAGTTTTATTGAGATATATACACTATATGGCCATTAATGACCGGCAACTTTCAATTTTAGACATTTTGAGGAATAATTAAAAATGTACTAGTCAGATTCTTCTAGAATTTTCTGTATTTGTCAACCTTAAATATGGCACAAAATTATTTTTAAGTTTTTTTGGAAATATTGACAGAATACCTACTTCTTAAGGGGGTAGAGGGTTAATAAACATTATTAGCTGGGAAAACACTTATCAGGGCTCAGAAAATTGTTTTTTCCGTCTATATAGCAACGGTAGTTGTCGATCATTTAACTTACTATATTAATGTTAGGACTTCTCACCTACCTTGAAAGAAATCAATCTTTATTTAACTTCATCGATGGAAATATCGAAGTAGCTAACCATCTTTCAATGCTTGTCAGGTTTTTGCCCATAACAGATAAAGCACCTTGTCCATCAAATAAGACTCTAAATGATCAAGCAAAATAAGGCAAACTCGTAAGCTGCTGCCAACTATGCTTAGAAATGAATTAGCTGTCAAAATCCCTAACCTCTGGAAACGAGATTTTTCTCCAAAGAAAGAATATTCTCTGGGGAAAAATAATACTTAATAAAAAATTCTAATATAAATATATATATATATATATATATATTAATTTAAATATTTAAAATATTGATAGTATATCTGCTACTTAGGGCAGTAGAGGTTTAATAAAAAATATTAGTCGAAAAAACAGTCGGCACAGTTCAGAAAAAAATAACTTTCCTACCTAAACGGTAATGGTAATCGCCGATCATTTAACTTACTATATGAATGTTACGACTTCTGTGTGACCTCGAAAGAAATCAATCTTTATTTAACTCCCTCGAAGGAAATATCGAAGTAGCTGACCATCTTTCAATGCTTGTCAGGTTCTTGTCCATAACTGATAAAGCACCTTGTCCATCAAATAAGACTCTAAATGATCTAGCAAAATGAGGCAAACTCATAAGCTGCTGCCAACTATGCTTAGAAATGAATTAGCTGTCAAAATCCCCTAACCCCTGGAAACGAGATTTTCCCCAGAGAAAGAAGATTCTTTCTAAAAACTGCAGCTGTGCCGCCATACTTCGCATCGTAATTGAATAGATAGCCTGTTTCGTATCTTAGCTCACATATGAGCTGTTACAGTTTGTTAGAAAAAAAACCTCTTTTTTTTCGTTTTTGTGGCATAATAAAAGCGCACTCCGCCCGCTTTTAAAAACTATCGAAGAAATTCGGAAGAAGGAAGAAAAAAGTTTTCGCTGTTTCGGTAACGTGGAAACATACGCTTCATTTTCGTAAGTAGCCAGTGAAGATTATTGATAATGAATTATGAACAACAGATGTTATTCTTTTAGTAGGCGAGGTGTATGTGATTTAACTAAAAAGAGTTAAGCAGTCGCGGTCTTCCATTATCCTAGTAAAAAGAATTTCTGATTTATTACAAGTTGAATGGAATAACCATCATCCGCAGCCCTTATGTTTTTTCCTTAGTTCTTAAGCTCGAAAATGCAGCTGCGCATGTACCATCCTAAATTAGTTGTGAGAAGGGGAAAAAAACAATGCAAGAGAAGGGGAAGACAAAGTTATGAGGAGGGGAGTAAATTTTGATGGATGTTGGCTTAGCACTAGTATCGGGATATGTCTGAATCAAGAGTGCAAATATCCATCATGGAGTGATATATGATGGTTCTGATTGCCTGCTACAACTCTGCTGATTCAGATATGCGTTTATTTATCACGATTGCTATGTTTAAACAAAATACTTAATCTTCAAAGAAATTTTTCAGCTCATTTTGCTTGTCTGATGGTTTTAACCTTATGTTACCGAGAAACATATTTTCAAATTGAAATCGAGAAAAGAAATATAGAAGAATGATCCAAACCATTAATAATTCACTACGCATTTCTAGGTTTTTTCTTCTTTTAATTCATGTAGCGAATTGGTATGATCTTAGTTATTTTATTCATATAAAATATTCTTCTTATTTTAGGCAGACTCAAATATTTCTTTCCATTGCATTGTTTATCTGTTCTGAAAATGGAGTATAAACGTGAGAAATAAAACTTTATTTTCTCATTAAAAAAATATAGTATAAAAATGAAACGAGAATGAACTTCGAATTTCTTATATTTTGACCTGTAATTCAAAAACTTCGGTACGCGATTTTTTTTTTTCTTTGATCAAGCGATTGTCGTTAATTTAGACGTAAATATCAAATCTTGAATTCATTATCGTCACGACTTAATTAGAACTTAAATTTTCTCTATCTGAAGCTTTCAGTCGATATGGGAAATATATGCTACTCATTTAGCTCCTGCCCATTTAAAATTAAGGACAATTCAGGGTTTGCACTGGTCCATTTTTTGAATACCAGTATTTGAGAAGAAAATTTTTCGTGCAAGTTTTTTGCAATATTTCCCAAGAAAATGACGTTCCAGGTGCATGTCTACAATATTTGTAAGAAAAATCCAATAAGAATTTTTTAATTAGACAAAAGGGTATTCATAAAAGTCCTTCCGGCGTATACCGGGAGGAAAATGTAGCTTAACTAATATAACTCGAAAACAGCAAGCTAAAATGTAAAGAACTCGACTACCGAAGATTCGTTAATACTGAATTTGAATAAGAAATTCGCCAAATTATTCAGCTATAGCCAAATTGGCTTCATTTATGGAGACTTATTTTTGGTCACCAAATCGCCAAGTGTCGTCAAGCTTGGCCAGAATTTGAAGTTAACGGATACGAATATATATTTTTATGCGTATGATTGGGAAAATGATTACAACAATTAAAAATAATGATTGGTGAGAAATTACGTTCACTAAAATTCATAAATTAAACCCTGATTTTTTGTAATCTGCTATCTTGTTTCAAAATGTCAGCCACCCTAGAAGCCATTTTTTAAGGTAGAGGCAAAACAAAAAATAGTCCGGAATTCTTGTGTCAAGGCCTAACACTTAAACAAAAATAAATTTGAATTCCTAATTTTATTGTATATTTGTTTTAGTTTTAAATTTTTAGTGGCCGTCATTTTGAATCAAGATGGCGAACCAAGCTGGCTAACGAACTCGGTCGAGAACTTTGGTGAGTCTAATACATAAACTTAGTTACATCCAAATCAGTTTATAAATACAAGGGCTATCGTATTACAAAAATCATATATATATATATATATATATATATATATATATACATATAAATCAACATTTGAACGGAGGGTGGTTTTTGGGATCTGGGGATTATGATCGGTGAAATTATACAGAAATTTTCCGGAATTGCTTTCCTCCGAATGTCTGCAATAGGTAACTTTTTGTTTTTTGTAATGAAAGCTACCAAAAACCGACCGAGTAGGAGGCCTGACAAGTAGAAGGAATCATATTTAAACATTGAACATTGGCTTAATACTTCTGAATTGAGAACAATAACACTAAATAACATTTTATGTTTTACTTTATTTTTTATTTGCCTAAATATTTTCGGAATTAACAAATTTTAATTAATTAAATTATTTAAATTATTTTTTAGTTTAATTTCATTGCATTGTTCAGTCATTAACTCATTTGTCAATTATCAATGCTTAAATTCCCAGCCTTATATTTCAAATTCTGAGATATTTTCAAATCCACGCTTTTCTCAAGGGATTAGTTGATATTTCCCTATTCAGTTAACCTTCGCAAGTTTGACTAATAACATTAGAAGCATTCTTACAAGAGATTTCTCACAAGAAAATCCGCCTCTTTCAGTAATAATATTTCTGATGTTGCTGAAACACTTATAAACATTTTTCAAGTTCCGCAATTAGACGGTAGAATAATATTGGAAAACAGAAACTCTTGCCAATGTAGAATTAAACATCTTGATTTCAAGTCTCATATTTCAAATTCAGAGATATTTTCAAATTTACGCTCGTCTCAAAGGATTACTTAATGCTTCCCTAATCATTTAACCTCCGTATGTTTAAATTATAACACTAGACGCATTCTAAGTTACAAAATAAAGTACTCCTCTTTCAATGATAATCTATTGAATGTTTCCAGAATTCTTTCAAACATATTTTACAGTAAATAAATGTGTAAAAACAAAGGTGTTTTCCTCAAAAGAAAATATTTTCAATCTAAAAAAATTCTAAAAAAAATTCTACCTATGATTTCAATAAATGCTTTTTCGTTAAATCATAATTTTTAAAGTTAAAAAGAAGCTATGAAATCAAAGTTATATTCAGTTCTAAGTTTCACAAGAAAGTCCTCTTATTTCGCTGATAATCTATTTAATGTTTCCAGAATTCTTTCAAACTTATTTTAGGTTAAAGAAATGCGTGAAAACGAAGTTGTTTTCTTCAAAATGAAATCTTTTTAATTTTTCGCAATATTTTTTAAGAATAATTTCTACCTATGATTTCAATAAATGTTTTTTCGTTAAATAAAACTTTTTTAAATTAAAAAGAAACTACGAAGTCGGAGTTATATCCAATTCTAAGTTTCACAAGAAAGTCTTCTTCTTTCAATGATAACCTTTTAAATATTTCCAGAATTCTTTCAAACATTTTTTAGGCTAAATAATTTGAAGGAGGTGGAGGGGCTGGTCCATAAATAATAAGTGTTAAAAAATAGAGAGTTTTTTGTGAATAATACTTGTAAGGTTTTAATAATGATTTTTTAAGAATAATTTTTACTTATGATATCAATAAATGATTTTTCTTAAAATGAGACTTAAAAAACTATGAACTCAAAATCATATTACATTTTTTAAGTTACACAGAAAATTCTGTCCTTTCAATGATAGCTTTTAAATGTTTCCAGAATCTTTTCAAATAATTTTACGCTAAATAATTTGAGGAATGGGGGTAAGGATTCCATAAACAATAAGTGTGCAAAACAATTTTTTTTCTATAGAATGAAAGTTTTCAGTTTTTTAAAATTAACTTTTTAACCCCTTCGCGACGAGCGTCCTTTACAGATTTTTTAATCTTTTACCACCGGTTTTTCAAAAGAGAAATTTTTGCCTAATTGAATTGCAAAAGTGCTAAGATTTAATGAGGCAAAGCTTACAATAAAAAACTAGTCGTTGGGGGCCACCGTAATACTTACCCATCATGGATATGCATAATGTAAAATATTAAAATAAAAATGTGTAAACTACTTATAAAATGCATTGCAATTGAAATAAAATCTTGGCTTGATAACGTCACAAACTTTAAAGGCTCGATTACTGAATTGCGTAAAAGAAACATCCTTATAACTCCAAAAATAATAATCCTATTAACTAGCGGTTTATTGCATCTGATTAAGCGTCAAATTTCCAATTAAAATATATCTTTGAAGTGAAATTTGGATGAAATACAGGGTCATGAAAAATCGAAGAGTGTGGAAAATAGGATTCCAAATATCTCGGCAACTCATTATCCGATCGACTTCATGCTGTATGCAAAATTTATTTTTATTTATTGTCTTTTATATTCATTCCTTACAATAAACAATTTCGAAAATTTTTATATACCTTTTATCAGAACGAATATTTCGAGAGTCCGAAAAAAATAGTTCCGGTTAATCGAGGTTATTGAAATGAAATAGGCTTCTTCCCATTATTACATACTAAGTACATACCAAATTGCAAGTCTCTATCTCAATTTTTTTGGGAGATAGAGCGTTTACAGACATACAGACATACAGACACACAGACAGACGGACGGCAAAAAAAAATTTTCTAAAAATATGTTTTTCGGAATCTCCAGTGTCTGAAACGTGTAAATCCGTCAAAAAAAATGTTTCGATTTTCAAAACGATTACAAGACTTACCCTATACTACGTATGATGGGTAAGTAATAACTGGTGCAAATAATCGAGGATTCTGAGCATCTTATGCGTCACGTATACGTATCGCTCGTTCCCAAGGGGTTAAAAGAACAATTCGACCTACGCTTTAAATAAATGCTTATGCGTTTAAAAAAAACTTTTTTTAATTAAAAACTAAGTTATGAATTCAAAATCTATGGGCAAGCAAAGAAATTTAATGAATTTAGCTAATATTATTTTAAATATCAGACGTACAAATAAACTGAAAAAAAAATGGCTTATGTAACTTTTTACACTCATAAAATATTTCTATATTTTATTTTAATAAAAACAGGATTCCTTTCATTTTGTTTTCCAATTTTATCTTAACAGAAACCAAATGCACACTATCTTATAATCAAGAAAATATTTGAAAGTAAATCAAGATGATACAATGAACGGAGTTTGTTTTCTATATTTTCTCTTTAAAAATGTGCAATTAATGTGAATTATCATAGTTATTTTTTTATTAAAATTAATAGAAAATGATTCATAGTCAATTTATATTTCCTCCAAAATAGCATTTACTTATCATTTATTTCTTTCGGAAGAAAAAATTAATTATGGAGTTGTTAAAACACAAAATTTGACTATAACTGAATAAGGACGTTGCTTTAAATGTTTCAAATTATAAATATCCAGTTTTTCTATTCATATTAATCAGAATTTACATACTAATTAGTAATAAACCGAAAAGATGAAACTTGAGAATTTCAATATTGATTTTCAACCCACGGTATGGCTGATTAAAAAATATAAATCATGTAATTTTCATGTATAATTTTCAGTAAAGCAAGTTTATTAAAATTAAACTTGATCAGTGATTTATTCAGAATTAGGCATCTTCTTTTAATGTGAATGAAGAAATTTTATCTTTTCATTTTGTATATTATCTGGCTAATTTGGGGAAACTTGCTATTACAGGAGTCGGCATGGGCCTTTTTCCCCACTGCTATTTCCAGACAATAATCTACATTGCATCTTTCTCTTGCAATCATTGTAAAAATCTACAACGGATATTATTGTTTGAAACTATTGTTAGCAGATAAAAGGACCACACCGATCTCTGATAACAATAATTTAAAAGAAAGGTGAGTTGACTTCCTTCCTTTCCACTAATTCTGAGAAATAAATGTTATTCTTGATAAACATTTGTCAATTTGATTAATCAAAAAATATATTTCATTGACCTCTTCCATGTGACAGATGTGATTTTTCTACTCGTTGTGTAGAAATGCAAGCGCTTCAAATTTTTAATGTCAGATAACCTGATTGTGTTGATAATGTAATTATAGATTTTTTTCGTGAACGAGTATTTAATATTGAGTTCTACCGGGATATATCAAAGTACTGTGAACCTAGTCACATACGTTTTGGTATAACGCATAAAATAGGACATTTTGAAGTGATCCGCAGTGTCTCAGTTTTACAAAATTCTTCATATATTTTTCTACATTACATAGTCTCTATGTCTGTTGAAACATTTGTCGTAATGCCCCACGAGTTTTTGTAATCTTTCCTGGTAGAATGCCACCACTTGTGATGAAAGTCATATCTTAACCGCCATTTCTACTTCTTTGTCAGATTTGAATCGCTGGCCACAGGGAAACGATTTCAGGTATAGGAAGAGGGGATAGTCACACGGAGCAAAGTCAGGACTGTATGGGGGGTTCTCAAAATGATCCCACCCCAAATATTCTGCGAGAGATGGTATTTGAGAAGCTGTGCGTGGGCGCTCGTTGTATTGGGGCCATATACCTCATTGATCTGGCAATGAATGCCCACTGCTGTCATGTTTCCTGCTGTCAAAAACCGTATTACTGACCGTTTTTTATGGTCGGCATGATGATCAATCGACTTGAACATGTTTACGCTCAATCTGAAGTAACATACTGACACTGTAGGTGCACAATTGGCGTCTGCTGTAGCACAGGGGATGCTGGGTGTCTGCGTGCATGCGCTATGCTGCAATCGCGCGAGATTTAAATATATATTTGGTAACGGACCTTAATTTAAAAATAGTCCTCATAATTTACTGTTGTTCACTTTACTTTCTGGCATATAATATTTGAAATTTTTTCTTGTTCTGGTGAAATGTTTATTAAAATAAGTTTAAAAATTTATCATTAAATCAGTAAGTAAATTTGTTATAGTGTCTTTAATTTGACTATTTTTGGAATTGAAAATTTCTATGTTTATACTGATATATTAGTCCAGGGAAAAAAAGCGAACTCTACGAACTCTGCCACAAATCATAGTATAAAAATGTTACTAATACCAATCAATTAGTAATAACATCTACAAATTGATATTATACTTAAATTTTATTTGTGGGGTCGTCTACATATAGAAATTGTAACAAACTTGAAAATTTTCAATATTAATACCTAATTTTGAGATCCTATTTGGATTCCTCAGTAAATTTCAGTTCCGGATACCAAATGGGAAGTCATTGGATGAATTTCAATTAGCTTAATAACTATGCAGTTTTAAAGTTTGGAACTCATAACTACGAATTCATTTTTAATCGTTTCAAAACAGATTTCAAAGAGGGTAGTTTTTTTATTCTGAACTCAAAACGATTTCCGGTTTAGAAACATTATAGGTTACAATTCAGATTTTTTTTTTGAAAATAATTTCAAAATATATATTTTTTCGAAACTCATTTTTGAAAATGTTTGAATTGTACTGTATGAAGTTTTTAGCAAAAATCAATTTCTAGAAGCTTCAAATATACTAATCCAAAATATTCCGCCATGTGGTTTTGAACTATTCAAATTTTAAACATACTTAAATTCCTAAACTACTTCACGTTTCGTATCCGAAGGTAAATTACGAAGAATCCAAATATGATGTCGTTGATATGTGGGAACGACCCCCCTAATCAAAATTTTTACTAGTCGATTGGCACCAGTCACATTTTTAAAGGATGATTTGTGGCAGAGTTACTAAAGGGAGTGGTGCGGGTTGTTTTTTTTGTTTTTTTTTCCACGACGATACAAAACAAATTGCACTTATTTCTACATTTTAATAATTATAGGTGATATTCTTTAGAGTATAAAGATTTCAATTTTAAACTTTGAAGTGGGTAGAGCATTGCTATCGAAGAATAAATGAATTAATTTGAAGAATTCACAAATTAAACTTTGTCCAATTTTGTAAACATAACTGAATTAAAATCAGGTATATAAATTTTTTTTTTATTATTTTGAATAAAGAAGATCTCTTTCACTTCGTTATATAGAGTGTGCAAAAAGTCCTTGACACATTTTAAAATTCCATAAAAGATAAAGCAATTGGCGCACGAGAATGCAGGTTGGACGAAAATATGCTTCTTATGATCTGAAATTTTCTTTAAGCAAATAAAAGAAATTATTCAAAATTTTCTCTTAGATGGCGCTGCTTCTGGAAAGTTATCGAATAGGTAGATTGCCTTTATAAATAACAATGGCAAAAGGCGCACAATGCGTATGCACAGTTTTTGTCCAAACTATGGCAACACACATCCCAGAACGTAACATTACTCGCCCTCCTGAGTTCGATTAGACGAGTGAGAATGGATAGATGAGTATTTTTAACTCAGTCATACCACCCAAGGGAAAGATGAAGCACCAACCCTCTCGTGTTATTTGGATGACCGAAAGGTTAAGTTCCCCAAACAAATCAAGTACCTCGGTGTCGTTTTTGACTGGGATTACAGTTGGATGTCTCATTTGGACCTCATCCAAAAGAACGCAACCAAAATCTAGTACAAGTCGAGTATGATAGCGACAGCTACCTGAGGTGTCAAGCTCGAGGTTCGCAAGGCGCTACTTGGCGGTAGCTGAGCACATAGTCTTGTACGCGGCTCCTATTTGGTACTCTGACAAAGTGGCTCTTTGCAAGAGATTGTTGAGCATTCGGTGTGGTCTTCTATTATGTGTCACCAAGTGCTACAGCACGATGTCAACCGATGTTCCGGTGTTCCGTCTTTCCGATGGGGCGACTGTTTTCACAGCCCTTGTTCATTTGATCAAGGAGGCGATCACTGATGCCCTGCGGCGAGGTCTCGGTGAACTCGATATCGTTTCAGATTCGAGGCCGACACTTCAGGCGCTTAACTCTCTAGTGCCACGTCACAGATCAGTTTCCGAGATCAGAGACCTGGTTAGACGAAGTAGTGTTACCACCCATATGAACTGGATCAAAGCCCACGTCGGTCACGCCTACATTGAGCGCGCAGAGGCATTGGTTAAGGCTGCTACAAATCGTCCCTCTGTCGATAAGCAGATTCTTCTACAGGTCAAAAGGAAGCTCTTTAGCCACGCGCTGACAGCATGACAGTGCAGATGAGACCAGTCGGGTGATGGCCGGGTGACATATGCGATCTTTCCGAGAGTTAGCACTCGGCGGTTTCAGGGAGATTTCTATCTCAAACAGGTTCTGACAGGAAATGGTGCCTTCGGCGATCACCAAGTCCGTTTCTTTAGAGGTAATCCTGCTTGCTTCTGCGGGAGAAGTAACAGTACGATTAGACATTGTGTCTATGAGTGTCCCTTGTGGAAGTCAGTAAGGAAGAAACACTTTCCCAGCGACTTTCAAGCTCAAATGCTTGCCGACCTTAGACTTGATCATTACAGCAGGAGGGGGATCGCTGCTATTGTTAGCGATCTCCTTACAAGAACCTTACATTGTGCTTGTGGTCGTGTGGAGATCGAGACTCTCACACACAGTTTCTTGAAGTTTTCGAACACAGATCTTGAAATCACTAGAACGCAGAATTGAACGCAGTTACTCACTATGCAGTCGAAGGGGGTTGTGCCCGTCCCTCTCTGTGTTCCTGACTCAGCCACTTAGGTGTGGAAGATGACCGGGTTCAGAGTTTTAAAGGGACGTGTCTATGCTGCGTATCTTTGACAGCTACACGTGTAATCTCAAGCCAACTGTCGCGATGATCTTTTGACGCGGTGACCGCACATGATTTTCAGGGTTTTCCATGTGTATCACAAAAATTCGAGTCACCTATTCATAGTCCTCCCTGAAGGCACTCTCTGTTTTCGCTGTACGGGTGTTGTTTGCTGCCAATGTCGTTTCTTGGTGCCTGTGCGGACGTTTCCTTGTGGTGGCTTGCCATCTAGACTTGGGTGAGCGGTGACGGGTTCTCGCGCCGCTCGCTACAGGGTGGTGCGTTTTTGGCAGCTGATTCTCCTCTCGTCTGGTGGGGTTTGCTATCACTTTGGTATCACTCTGATCCTGGTACGACTTCACTTCACTTTACCCTACCACATTATATAATAGTATACCTCTTACTCAGAAAAGTATAAACGTATATCCGTGAAATATTTCAGGACATGTTACATGAATAAATTCAAAATTAATTAAATTTATTCAAAATTTACTAAACGGTGTTTAATACGTTGTTAAATACATAAAATAGAATAACATAAAATAAAATAAAACAAAATACAAAATAAACTGTATATCTAAAATCTAGTAGTTTCAAGTACAATCGTATTCATCATCAGGGTTGACAATAGAAAATACGAAATCAGAGAACTGATTCCTTTCGAATCAATATCCATTGGAATGTTCCAAAATGAAGCGTAGGGTAGGTAAGTTGGTTGGTGGTTAAAGACTGCAGCTTTAACTTAGTAAATTTATCCAAATTTTGTTATAAATGCAAAGACAATTAACAAAATGTTTGGTTATTACAGTTCATCTATCAGAGAATCTTTAGGGATTATATGCAGAAACAATACTTTATCCTACATTATCCCCAAAATTTGGATCAATTTACTAAGTTAGAGTCACGATCTTCACTCACCAACCAACCTAGCCTATGCTTCATTTTGGAACATTTCAACGGATATTGATTCGAAAGGAATCAGAGCTCCGATTTGGTATTTTCTATTTTCAACCCTGATGATGGGTACGATTGTACTTGAAAGTGCTTGGTTTTAGATATACAGTTTTGTATTTTGTTTTATTTTATTTTATTTCATGTATTTAACAGCGTATTAAAAACATTTTACTAAATTTTGAGTGAATTAATTTTGAATTTATTCATTTAACATGTTTTAGCTAAGGTGAATAACGGATTCATCAATATTTGTAATTTATACCAAAAATTAGTTTATATTTCAGGACATTAAAAACATTATCATAGAAACTAATGGAAACTTTTAATTGACATTACTTACTGACATTTGTCACAATTCTCATTTTGCGCTGGCGTAAACTATAAAAAAAATTCAGAAAAAATTATTCAGGGCTCGTACCCCTCAGAAGAAGAATATCAGATTTTTCGTAAAATAATATTTGCTTATTTAACAAAAACAACTCTGTGTTTAAATAGGGGACCATTATTTTAAGAAATTACTAGTATTAAAACCTCTAAAATCTTCTGAATCCCCTAAAGCGAACGAACCCTGATATTTTTTGCACACATGTAGTAATATTAAGCATTCCCTGACATTGCAATAGACTCATCAATAAAGCATATATTCATGAAATATTTAACAAAAATATATTACATTTTGCAATAATTGCTGTATGTTAGTAAAGCAAAAAAAAAAAAAAATGCTATAATGAAGAACAATATATTTTTAAAAGGCTTTAGTGCAAAATTGTTCAAACAATTTGCGCCATTAAATTCTTCTGTGGTCTAAATTTTATTACATTTTTCCGGTAAAGTCCTCCTTAATCAATCTTCATTTCTCAGATGTAATATCAGAACAACAATACTCCTGAAAAAAATGGCAGAAGAAGCATTATTTTTAATCATGATGGTGTAAGTTTTGTTGTGTTTATACTGTATTTTTTAACCCATATAACTTTTCTTTTGTTTCTTTAATCATCGGCGAAATAAGACGTTTTTGTGCATTGTTTCTCATCACTAACAGTTATCACAGAAAAAAAAAAATCTTCTAAGCTAGTCCTAATGTATGGATAAAAGAAATTTTTACGCTTTACTTTCATACCCAAATAACGTGAGAGTTGAACAAAAGATTAAGATGATAGTTTTCTGGTGTTTGTAACAATATTTTTTTTTGTTTGGAAATCTAAATTACGTTAATTTGAAACAAGATTTTTTATGGATAATTTTTTTTCTAAATATAATCTACAGTAAATCCTTACACCTTGATTAGTGAAAATTATTTTATGTACTTCTTTTAATTGTGAAAAAGTTTAAAATAAAAAAATTATAAACAGTAAAATAGGGTTTTATTAGACTGTTAACATATGTTTAAGCTCAATCTGAGCCATTATCAAAACAAACAAATACAGGGTGAATCTAAACTCTTGGGCAAAACTTTAAGGGGTGATAGTACACACCAAGACCAACAATATTAATAAGGAAACTAAGGGTCCCAAACGTCTTCCGAAGGAGATAGGAGCCATTAAAGTTTAGGGTCCAAAATTTCAAATAATTATAAAAAACGGAAAAATTGGTCGATTCGTTTGCGGTTTTCGCTAAAACTATTCTTTAAGTCAGTATTTTCTTAAAAATAAATTTTAAAGAAAAAGTTTAAAAAATGTCCATAGAGGGCGCTTTAGACTTTGGAGTAATGAACAACTATTTTTTACCGTTATTTTTTTTATCTGATTAAATGCTTTCAAAAGCTTAGACTTAAATTTAAATTTTGAGCTCAAAATCTGAATCATTGGGAGTGGTTAAGTAGCGCAAACTAAACTGTGTTCAGTAGTTGAAGTTTGAACCCCCACCCCCCTGAACACAGTTCAGTTATTCCCGATCTTGGTGTCGTAGACCAGGCAGAAACTACTACCCCCTACACGTAAAATAAACGATAGAGGGATGACAAAATTAAATAAAAAAATTATTTTAAAAATAAATTTTAAAGGTAAAGTTCAAAAATGCCGATAGAGGGTGCTTTAGACTTGGAGTAATGAACAACTATTTTTTACCGTCGACTCCGATGAGGACCTGGTTGCGAGGATTGCCGTCGTAGCAGGCGATATCCGGGAGATGTCCGCGGTATTCACTAATGTTCTCAACTCCCTCCGCCGGCGGCGCAAGGCCTGCTTCGTTGCTGGTGGGCATTATTTCGAGCAGTTTTTGTGATTCCTCACGAACATCATGCGTGTACCATTTTCTACGTGTCAACCTTCATTCATATTGCGCACTACATGCATACATCAAATTGTTTATTTTTATTTTGCGCGGAGAAATTGCTCATGACTGTTATGAATAAATTTTCTATTTAATTTTGTCATTACCCTATCGTTTATTTTACGTGTAGGGGGTAGTAGTTTCTGCCTGGATTAATTTTAACACAATTATTCAAATTGGTAAAGAAATCATATGCGTTTTAATTTTCCAACTGCACGAAAAATGTATGGGCCAGCATTCGAAACTGCGATCTCTTGGCTGAAGCTGCCATGCTGTACCAACTGAGCTATCCCGATTGAATCTGGAGGGCGTGAACTGGATGAATTATGCCCTCCAGATTCAACCGGAATATCTCAGTTGGTAGAGTATGGCAGCTTCAGCCAAGAGATCCCAGGTTTGAATCCTGGCCCGGACATTTTTCGTCCAGTTGGAAAATTGCAACTCATACTGTTTCTGCCTGGTCTACGGCACCAAGATCGGGTATAACTGAACTGTGTTCAGGAGTGGGGGGGGGGGAAGGAGGTGTTTCAATTTCAACTCCTGAACGCAATTCAGTTTGCGTTACTTAATCACTCCCAACGATTCAGATTTTGAGCTCAATATTTAAGTTTAAGTCTAAGATTTTGAAAGCATTTAATGAGATACAAAAAATAACGGTAAAAAATAGTTTTTCGTTACTCCAAAGTCTAAAGCGCCCTCTATCGGCAATTTTTGAACTTTATCTTTAAAATTTATTTTTAAGAAAATACTGACATAAAGAATAATTTTAGCGAAAACCGCAAACGAATCGACCAATTTTTCCGTTTTTTATAATCATTTGAAATTTTGGACCCTAAACTTTAATGGTGCCTATCTGCTTCGGAAGACGTTTGGAACCCTTAGTTTCCTATTTAATATTGTTTGTCTTGATGTGCACTATCACCCCTTAAAATTTTGCCCAAAAGTTTAGATTCACCTTGTATATTCTATAAATGCACGGTCTATGAAGTTATTTGAAACGCAATCATTTAAATTTTCACGTACTTTTTAAAAATTACGCACGTTATTTTTATTTTTTACTTAGATGTTTATTTTCATATTTGTAAATATAACAAATCAGAACACCTTGTAATTTTTTTTTTATGTATTTTATCCAAGTTTTTCAAATATCAACAATGTGAAAAAGAATTGTAAATTCGCTGGGATTTTACCGTGAATTGCCGTAGTAATTTTCCAGGAAATGCCACTTTTTCATCTAAACGGTCAAATCTCGGAAATTTCATGTTTTTATGGGCAAAAACTGTTTATCTCTATATAATAAACCACAGTGTAACGATGCCGGTTCCGACCACTCTGGTTGCTCTGGGTTGCTCCGTAGCTAAAACGCCATGTTAGGCTTACTGAAAAACATATGATAACATATGACAGCTAAATGATAATTTCTTCTACTTGAAATAATGTCTGTTCAGCATATTTCTGTAAAAAACATGCATATCATATCCAGTTATAATGTTTCAAGTTTTAAATTAAAAATAACAGATTAAACATCGGATTACCTGATGTAAACAAACGAATACTGTTGCCATTCAGAAACACAAATCCCATATCTAGAAAAAAATGAATGACTCTTTGAACGTATCATTAAAATATCCGATTATGCTCTTAAAATATTTGTAAAAGCATATTAAAGTCTTTAAATATTTTAAAGGATTTCTTTAATTTATTTCTGTAAGCACTTTTTCAGAAATAGTGGTGATGGATAGCTTTCATAGAGAGGTTTTGCGATGATCCATCAGTATTTTACATTTCGTTCCTAACTAATGTTCTGGCGCCATCTATTGGCAATAAATATAAACGAAGGAAGTTTCTGTTGGAAAAAATATGTTACATAAAATATTAATCAAGTTGTAAAATAATATAATATGTATATAAGCATATTTTAGCACCATCTATGGACAATTAATATAAACAAAGGATCTTTCTGTTGGAAACATAATATATAACATAATAATAAAGTTGTAAAATAATATAAAATGCATATAAGCATATTTTTAAACTAAGAAAAATTCAGGGTGTATTGATTTATTTCAAGATCAACTTTTAAAAGCTTCAGCTTAATATAATTTCTTTCTTAAAAATCTAACTTGGTTAAATCAAATTTTAATCGCTTAGCTTATATCCAATTAAATTCTGAAATTTTGCTTGCATTGTAAAATGAATATTTCTTATGAAACACAATTAAAATATAAGGAACATATAGTATCGCATATCACATATGTTAATTATATCAATGCAGATCAAATTTTGATTTTTAACATAGTAACATTTAAACCTAACTTTGTAGTGAAAAAAAATGTAATTTAATAAGAGAATGTGAAAAGATATTTTTCAGCCATACTATAATGCATTTAGTAATTTCAATTTACTTATGAAATAAAATAAGATGATTTTTAATGATCAAAATTTATTGTAGATTTTTCAGTCATATTTTTTAAATAAGACAAAATCAGGTTTTAATTTAATAAATACTTTTAAAAGTTAAATTTACATAATCTACTTATTGTATTTATTTTAACAATTTCTTCATTACTGGAAAACTTTCTTTTTTCTGTCACTTTAAAAGGGATATTTTCCTACTGTGAATTAAGAAGCTGATATCCATAAAAGTTCAATTTTCTGTCTCTTTTTATGTTTTTCTGCTATGTATTTGTTTCTTAATGACTGGAAAACTTTGTTCTTCAAGAAATATTAAAATTAACTCTATTATACTATTAACTTAGACAATTTAAAACGAACAAAATTTTAATGTTTTGTACAATCGTTAAACCATTTCAGAATTTGCGTTTAATTTTTCTTATGTCACCAAACAATGAGCTGTGAGTCAAGCTCTTTAGAAATTCATTAATATATTTTTTTTCTCAAACTTTCGCACATGGATTAATTTTTCAATATTTTTAATGTTTTGTCCAATCGGTGAACTATTTCAGAAATTGAATATTGAGTAAAAAAAAAAAAAATCCTCCTCATTTGTATTTGTAAAAATCATTTGTCATTCTTAAAATGTACTTTGCTACAATACAAACCGTTTAATAACAAAATCTTCATGCTGTTTGTTTGTATGAAGTCTTATGAAAATGAAACGCAGATCAACATTCCGTCATTTTTAACGGACATTGTATAATAGTCTAAAGATAAAGTAAATTTATCTCAGGACAAAACGCGTTTATCCAAGGGCAAAGCACGTTTCTTATCGTTTTTTGCTGGGAATCTCTACTGCAGCAATTTTTTGATTAAATAAGGCAAATATTTTAGCTCGAAAAAAGTGGCATTTAGCTTATATTTTTAACTCAAAGAAAAAGAAGAAAAAAAAGAAACTGTTAAAGGGTTAAATAAAACAAAAATTGCTATGAGGAATTCTGATAGGATGGTATTTTTTTAATAAAAACGTGCTAATTTGGTAACACATCATTTAAAAATAATTCACCGACATTACTTTTGCAGTCTTTAATTTTGATGCATATTGTTAGAGAATTATTCTATTAAGAAATTTCATAGGATAGCTTAGTACGCAAATAATTAGTACTGAGATAAATCATTTTCTGAGTTTTCCTTCAATAGGTAAATAAAATGTAAAATTCCAGCGCAAATAGATATACAGTCACGGAAAAAAAAAATGCAGGATACACAACACAAACGATACCCTCTGTTTAAAAATCATAGTACATAAAAGATAGTGGTAGATTTCGAATGGTATTAACATCTGTTATTAACAGTTTTGCTTGCATGGATTAGGGCTTGGGTGCTATCTACATAATAAAAACTGCACCCACTTTGTTTTTTTTTCAAATAGTATCATTCACTTTGAGCACCTTATATGAGTTCCTTCGATCAAATAACTCCGTAAAATGTGCAGTTTATGTACTTTCTGAGTTATTAAAAAATTGTAAGGGGTCTATCCCTAAGTTTAGAAGAATAAATTAAGATCTTACGCGGACAAGTGCCGGGAACATGCCCTCAGTAACCAGAAAAAATTCTAAATGTAAAATAAACTCCTTTTATATAATTTTTTTTTCGGTCACTTTGTACTATTTTCTTTTCTGTGGATTGAAACGAAAACAAATGGCGATCTCTTTAGATCATCGAAAAGTTAAGTTTCTATATACGGGGTGTCCCAAAAAGGACTGATGGATTTTAAAATTCAATAACTTGCAAACGGTTACAGATAATTAAAAAATTCTTGAAGGATGGTTATGTATGATGTCAGGAGTTTTCTTACTGGGATTTTTTATTTTATTTCAAATTTCAAACAATAGATGGCGCTGACAGAGACTAGCGCTCTGTCGAAGCCGAAACTGACGTCACTCAGCATTGATCGAGACAAACGAAAAAGACAGGCTACCGCGGTGCATTTCACTTATCTTTTTTTACAGACCGCTAGAGTGACGTGATGCTCCTTTCGTACACCTTCATTGGTGCATTCAAGCATCACGTGACTCCAGCGGTCTGTAAAAAAAGATACGCGTAAAGCACCGCGGTAGCCTTTCTTTTTCGTTAGCCTCGGCATTGATACACCCATGAACCTAGATACCTGGACCGGAATCCATAATGGGGATTTAGGCTGGGATTACGGTGCCTCGCTCTACCGTATCTTACGCTCGATCG
The DNA here is from genome assembly GCA_963931845.1 of Maratus michaelseni. Taxonomy (NCBI): domain Eukaryota; kingdom Metazoa; phylum Arthropoda; class Arachnida; order Araneae; family Salticidae; genus Maratus; species Maratus michaelseni. Next base: position 441,902,227 of record OZ007586.1, read on the forward strand.
TAGGATAGGCGTTCCTGCGATCAGTCCTAACTTCGTATTACGGTGCCTCAGCGTAAGTCCTCGTGCTTCGGTGTAAGTCTTCCTGCAGTCAGCCAATCAGAGGCCGCAGTTACATTTGTTTCGGTTGCGCGCGCATCCACTTGCGTCTTAACTTACGGCTGCTTCGAAGCTGTCGTAAGATCGCGAGGCACTGTAATGCCGTTTACGTTTTGTTTATATCGTAAGTCTCTAAGTTGATCTTAAGCGAGGCACCGCAATCCCAGCCTTAGCTTGAAAAATAGTCCTTGAAATTTAGTTGATCTATAAGCCATCAGAGGGCGCAACGATTCGCAGCGATAGCAGATTTACATGCAAAGAATAGGAGAAGTTACAAATTTTTCTAATTTTAATTAATTTAAAGAGCTCTTAAACACATTATGGCCAGAAATTGTTTTGCTCCGGGTTGTGATACTGGATATCCCAGCTCTTTAAAGAGAAATAAAGCCTTAAGAAAAAAGAATCCGAGTTTATTTTCTGCACCTAAGGAAGTTATGGCTATTTTATTTTGAGCTAAAATATCTGTTATCTAACAAAATAATTACTGTTTTAAGCTATATAAATGTTAATATATGTGTTAATTAACACTCATCCATCTCTATTATCAAATATGTTACTTAATTATTTGTTATAGTGCGATTAAAAATTAGGTCTATTGCTACAATTTTGACATGTTATCACTACTAAATATATTTGTATTAATATCGATCACATTTTTAATTCGTGAATATATAAACAACGATTTTTATTTTATTTTTAAAATAGAGCTAGTTGTAACTGTCTAAAAGTATATTGTTTTATCCATAAAAAAAAAGGCCGCCAATATTTGTTGAAAATCTGTCAAAATCGAAAACAAAACTGTCGTGTGCATTCTATAACTACTTTCTTGATTGGTAGAATGTGATAAGGTAAATTTATTTTATGTTTTGGAGAGAAAATCTTAACTTAGTTTCCACCATTTTGAAAAAATATCATAAAAAACGTTTTAAATTAAAATATAAAAATGAGACTGTTAAAAAAAAAAAAAAAAAAAGCTAGTTGTGGGCACATCTACAAATGAACAGCTTTTATTAAAAAAAAAATTAAAATTGGTTCAGTAGAAAGTTCAAGGCAGATGACTAAAACAACAGCCCTGTGTTTTAAATATATACATATATATTAATATTTTGTGTAGCAAAAGAGAGGCAGGGAAAATTTTCACTTCATAATGGTTATCTGTCAAGCGAACAAAAATTTTATGATTTACACTATAATGCAACAGTAACTCTTAATATTAGTTATAAAAAGCTGCAAGTTAATATTATGTATTTAAAATATTGGAATTATTATATCTATTTTTTAAGATTGGGAGGGGAAAAAAAAACACAGAAAAGTATGGAAATAATCCAAGTTTGTTTTATACAGGTATTTTAGGAAATATTTTGAGTAGAAAGTATAACTTTCATCATCTAAAAAAATCATTCAAATAAATCTTATGTTGCATGAGAAACTATAATTGATAAAGATAGTAAATATATTTTATATTATATTTTAGAAAGAAATTAATGTTAGATGATAATTCACATTTAAAACTTACAAAACAGACTTCATGCTAAAAAGTTTGTGTTGAATGTAACCTACTTACTTTACTTATTTTAAATTATTTAGGTTTTCGTGTTTAAAATTCTTACATTTTTAATACAATTATTTAATTGTTTACTCAATAAAAATGTTGAAGTAAACAATCTGACTTTATCTAAAAACTTTCTTGCAAAAAAAATAAATAAATAAATAAATTAAATTAAATAAAATAATAATAATAATAATAATAAAAGTCATAATTCATTGTTCTGGAAGTAAAGGTAAGCATAAGCTAAATAGTTTCTTCGAATATAAATTTCACGAAAGTGTAAAATATGTTTTTCTTCTCAAATTCATGCATTTATTTTACTTTTAAAATGATTAATTTGATAATGTTAATTTTATAAGAAAAAACTCAGTAGATGGCGCTGCGCCCCGCAGCGATAGTTTTCGACGTTTGTCGATGTTGAAAGAGGACCATATCTGTAACGTTGGAGTCCGGTCCATCTCTTCTAGGTTCATGGATACACCGCTCCCTGAATACTATCCCTGGGCGCTGATAAAAATGGCGACTCTCGCAGGCGAATTTTTTTTTCAGCGTTTGAACGGTCCCTCGAACTTCAACACCAATAATTTCTAAAAATTTTCTCCGCCTCGTTTTACTGAGATCAAATAAGTCAAAGAAAACTTTTAGATATTATAGGTGTTGAAGTTCGAGGGACCGTACAAACGCTGAAAAAAAAAATCCGCCTGCGACAGCCACCATTTTTGACAGCGTGCAAGGGTGCATCAATGCTGAGTGGCGTCAGAATTTCGGCCGCTACTGAACGTCAATAGCTGTTAGCGCCATCTATTGGTTGAAATTCGAACTAAAATAAAGAATCACAGTGAGAAAACTCCTGACATCATATATAACTCTCCTGCAAGAATTTTTTAAATATCTGTCACCGTTTGCAAGTTATTGAATTTTAAAGTCCATCAGTCATTTTTGGGACACCCGATATGTTTGGAACTAATGATAGGAATAGACTATAAATGTACTTGATCATGTTTTGGAGGACGCTGATTTTATTAAAAATTAATGTAAGTCATAATTCATATTTTTTTAATATGAATTTCTTAATAATTTTCTTAATTGAATTAGTTTTTTTTTTTTTTTTTTTTTTTTTTGTATCGGAAAAAGACCGATAATATATAAGGGTCTGTAGTTCGTATCCCACTGAAAAAAAAACATTTCAATCGTTTGATTTTTTTTTGGGGGGGAGGGGGGGGGGGATTCGTGACGTGGATTTAACATTAGCATTTTGAAACTTTGACATCTTCTAAATCTTTGAAGGTTTAAGAAATAAGGCAATTACTAGATACTGTCCCTGGTTGATTTGATCCAAAGAACTCAAAATAGGTGACAAAAGTAGGTGCTACCTACTTTTGAAAAAAGAATGTTAATACAATTTTTAATATATAGATAATTTAATATAACCCTAACTCATATGCAACTTTGAATAGTAGACGTTATTACCAATTGGTTGTTACCAGTAGGCAGCATTAGTGATGGTAATCTTTTTTTCACTAATACTATACATATATTAAAAGTACAACTTAAAAGTATAAATCAAGGAACAAAGTTCAAAGCAATGAAGCTTACTTTTTCATCCTAATGCATGTGCAAACCATTAGAAGCAGGAATTTTGCTACTGCTCTTTCAGTTGCTTCTTATCTTACAGTTGTTTCACGCATTTTAGTCTTACGAAAGATAATTCATTTTAAAATTCCTTGCTCTTTTTCTTAGTTTTTCTGTGTATTTAAGTAATATGAACTTTATATATATATATATATATATATATATATATAAGTTGAGGCATACCTGAGGCTCTCTCACGACGCACAAGTGTGTCGCGAAACGACACTAATTACGTAGTAAATCGTATAATATATAGTTGTATTTAGTAAATGCGGGATACTTTGGTTAATTCATAAAAATTTGATAGAACTGGACTAAATAGTTTCGCGACACACCTGAAGTTCTCTCACGGCGCACCAGTATGTCCCTTAATAACACTAATTACGAAGCAAATCGTATAATATAGAGTTGTATGTAGTAACGAGTACACATAACAGTGGGAAAGGATAGAAAGTTTGTGGGATATAATTCTGCACAGAATCCAAAGATTGAAAAATAAAATAAAAACGTAAAACAAAAATATATATTCATTTTATCTATAAGTCCATTTCTAAGGTTCTATAAATCTAGATAAAACTGAATTTCTATTTTACGATTTTACAAACGAAGCAGCGCTACAGAATTTTAATTCCTTCCAAGCTGTTAATGAACACATAACCACATATAAATTTTATTTTCAGAAATCTTTAAAATAAGTATCAGAAAAACAAACTTTTTTTTTCAGCTAAATTGTTTATAAAATAAATGGGAAAAATTGTTATTAAAACGTTTCTGCACTTAATTTTTCCTTTTCGGAATCCTTTATTTTTAAAACTTTGCTAATAGATGGCAGCACTTCAAATGTTAAAACGACTATACCAATGTTTTTCAGCTTATTTCACCCCACGGCACACTGAAAACTTTTGATTAAACTTACACAGCACACTTAAAAACATTGTTAAATTAAACTTCTACAGCTCCCTAAGTTATAATGCTGAAGAAACATAACACGAATCTAAAGGTTTTAAAATTCATTCAATAAGAATTTTTTATTTATATTATAACATATCACTAGTTCAAACATTTCTACTGAATGTTATATTGCAATGCTTTTCTTTCTGGAGAAGTATTTTTTCGCTGAATTATTAAGTTTATGTAAGGATGTGATACCACTTTTTTCATGATTTTCCCGAATATTCTTATAACGAGTACACAAACACCGTTCTAAAAGAAACGCAGCTTTATGACATTAATTAAGAAGTAAATCGTATAATATTAGAGTTGTATGTAGTAAGTTGGAGATACTTTGGTTAATTCATAAATTTTTGATGGAATTTTACTAAATATTTTCCCGGTACTCCTGAGGTTCTCTCACAGTGCACTAGTATGTCGCAAAATAACACTAATTACGAAGTAAATCTTATAATATAATGTTGTATGCAGTAAATTAGGCATACTTTGGTTAATTCACAAAAAAATGATAGAACTGGACTAAATAGTTTCGCAGTACACCTGAAGTTCTCTCACGGTGCATCATTGTGTCGTTTAATGACATTAATTACGAAATGAATCGTATAATATAGAGTTGTATGTAGTACTGGAAGCAGCGCGGAAAAGTATATACTTTAGGCATTTTCCTTAAATATCCATAGAGTTAGAAGAGGTCAAAAATTGAGGACGATATATTAAATCCACGTGACAAACTTTAATTTTTATCTTTTCAAAAAGGTCACCCGATTTTTTTTTTTTTTTTTAACGATACGATGAACGGACCTAAACATAATCTAGACATTTTTTTAATTCAAAATCATATTTTTAATTATGAAAATTATTAATGAATTCATATTCAAAAAAATTATAAGTTATGAACTAAATTAGTTCTTGCATTAAAAAAAAAAAAAAAAAAAAAAAATCAGCGTTGTAAAAAATAAGCAAAGTGCTTTTACAGATTATTCTTATAATTAGTTCTCGAGATATAGGGGAATTTCAGTTTTCTAAGCTATAAAGGAACAGGTCTTTTGTTATCGTTTGCATCCACAGAAAAGAAAATAGAAGAAAGTAATCGAAAAATATTTATACAATTTTCTTTAATATATAAAGGGATTTTGTTTTACATTTACAATTTTTATATAAATTTTCCTGTTACTAAATTAATGTCTCTTATACTTTTCACAGTAAGATCTTAATTTTATTTTTTCTAAATGATACACTAACACATTTTCTTTTATATAGCGCTTTGAAGATTTTGGAAAAGTGGAACTTAAAAGTTGGTACAATTTTTATTTTTTTTTCTTTTAATCTGTCTGACCGCCAAAGAAAAATTTATGAATAACATTACGACTAGTGTGTCGCCAAACAACACTAATTGCGAAGTAAATCTTATAACATAATGTTGCATGCAGTAAATTAGGCATACTTTGGTTAATTCACAAAAAATTGATAGAACTGGACTAAATAGTTTCGCAGTACACCTGAAGTTCTCTCATGGTGCATCATTGTGTCGTTTAATGACATTAATTACGACATGAATCGTATAATATAGAGTTGTATGTAGTACTGGAAGCAGCGCGGAAAAGTATATACTTTAGGCATTTTTCTTAATATCCATTCAAATATCCATAGAGTTAGAAGAGGTAAAAAAATGAGGATGATATATTAAATCCACGTGACAAACTTTAATTTTTATCTTTTCAAAAAGGTCACCCGATTCAAACGTTTCTTTTTTTTAACGATACGATGAACGGACCCAAACATAATCTAGACATTTTTTTAATTCAAAATCATATTTTTATTTATGAAAATTATTAATGAATTCATATTCAAAAAAAATATAAATTATGAACTAAATTAGTCCTTGCATTAAAAAAAAAAAAATAAAAAAAATCAGCGTTGTAAAAAATAAGCAAAGTGCTTTTACAGCTTATTCTTATAATTAGTTCTCGAGATATAAGGGAATTTTAGTTTTCTAAGCTATAAAGGGACAGGTCTTTTGTTATCGTTTGCATCCACAGAAAAGAAAATAATAGAAAGTAATCAAAAATATTTATACAATTTTCTTTAATATATAAAGGGATTTTATTTTACATTTACAATTTTTATATAAATTTTCCTGTTACTAAATTAATGTCTCTTATACTTTTCACTGTAAGATTTTAATTTTATTTTTTCTAAATGATACACTAACACATTTTCTTTTATATAGCGCTATGAAGATTTTGGAAAAGTGGAACTTGAAAATTGGTGCAATTTTTAATTTTTTTTTTTAATCTGTCCGACCGCCGAAGAAAAATTTATGAATAACATTAAGAAACAGACATTATTCCCAGTCGATTTGTGCGTGTATTTTATATGTGATTATTTGCTACAGAATTAGAAGGGGGTGATCACTTTCATTGCAAAATTAGTGGTGCGGTACAACCAATACTGTCCAGTAGACTGTGCATATTTTATTTTTCATGTTTATTAGTTAACCTTGTATTTAAAAATGCACATCCGCATTAACATTTAAGTTGTACAAATGTAAATCCAGAAGCATATCAGCACTCGGTAATGAAACAATATGAGATACATTGCTGTATGTTTTATTTGAAACTAGCTACTCCGACCGGCGTTGCCAAGGCCCGAGATAATTACAATCTCAGAGAAAGGCGTTAACCCCCTCCCTCCCCATATCCGCAAATATAATGAATAATTTGTTCAAGAGAACCACCGTCACGTACATTAACGCGATCATTAAAAAAAGAATTACATTTTTCATACGCTAAAATAGCCGGCAGATGACATCCCTTCCCGACCTCAATTTCAAATCTATATCTTAATTAGTTACCTAAATATTTGTTCATTAGTAAAATTTGTCTATTATTTCCTTTCATTTTCGCAAACTAAATGAGAGGGATCGGCCAGAGAAACAGATCTTTTTGTAGTTCTGTTTGTAATGAAAGCAGATCCCTGTCTGAAACTTTCTCGGATCGTTTTCAATGGCGCCGGCAGATTTTTGGCAGTTTTTTGCATAAATTAAAAAAAATTACCAACCGAGTTTTTCAAAAATCACATAATAGTCAGATACAGAATATTTTTTTACATATGCTCAGAAATTTTCAAATTGATATCTCAATTAGTTTTCTTAAAATTCGCTAATTAGTAAAATAATTTCGAATTCGTTCATTTCCGGTTGCAAATCCAATGCGCCAGTTCCTTTCTTTCACCATTTTGATTTAAAAGATGTCATTTTAGAAGCGATGGTTAATGAGAATCTAATTAATATCTAGGCTAATTATCAAAATAAGGCTCAGGTGCACATGGCCAGACCTTGGACTATCCACACCAAAATTTCCAGACTTCTAGGTGGGCTAGATTTTGCTAGCCATCGCCAACAGACACACACACCCAGATCGAAACTTTCTTTTATTAATATAGATGTTGTAACATCATGCCAAGTACCACAATAGTTCGGTCAGTGACAGCCAATTCCCAAAATATGGTGCATCGAGTACGTTTGGATGTCTAATTTCAGAATTTGCGTGATTTTGAGAAAAAGTATGATGAAATCATATTTTTTCTCATAAAAGTTTACGCCTATCCAAAATTTTATTATAATATTGCATTCTTTGTGAAATTTATTCACGAAAACCAAAGATCAGCTTTGAGTAGAGGTGCCTTGCGTTTCCAAAATTTAAATGCCACAATATTAGCCAAATACGTTTCATTTAGTTTTTTATGTATATTGTGCCTATATTAGGCTGTTTTTTTTATAGAAATTTTATTGTTTAACATCAACCACGTGTCTCCTTATATTCGAATAAGGAAGATAAAAATAACTCTCTTATGGTATTTTTAGTTTTTTAACGAATTGTAATTAATTGAAACATAAACATTTTAATTTTAAAGTATAATTACATTGACAAAAATAAAAAGGCTTTTGCTGTTCTTCTTAGAGAAATTTAACAATTTGCCGCCTTTTTTTTTTACGTTTTCACTGTGTTTATTATCAAAAGAAGCAACTGAGAAATTTTATTTCTGTTGAAAAAATTATAACACAATTAAACTTTTCATTATTTTTAAACTTCGTATTTCATAATTATCCTGACAACAAATACAAAACTGTTCACAATCTGTTCAACTGTTCACAAATCAGCACAATTGCTAATTAACACATTAATAATAAAAAAAATTCAAACAAAACACTCTTAGAAGCATAATCATCTCAAAGAAGATAAATATTACAAAATCTTATTTCCACTACATAAGTTTTTTTAAAAGGAGAAAAAAGAAGAAAATGATTAAGTACATTATAACATACTACAGAAATTTTGAATGACTACTTTGATAAAGGTTTTTTAATTTGTTATTAGACTCTAAATCATTATAACAAAAATGTCTTAATTCAGTCATTTTACTATTTTTTTCTACTAATATACCTATGCTGAAATGTGTGCAGCAAAAAAAATAAACAAATAATCTCAAATCTCAAAAGTGACTTAAGTAACTTTATTGTCAATTAAAAAAAAATAAATAAATAAATAAATAAATGGTCGCACACAGAGTTAAATCTTTAAATCGAATACGGGAACTAGTAGCAACTACTATATTGCGAATTATATTTTAAAAAATTTGACCTTTTTCAAAAACACGAGATTTAGTTTCACATGGCGTCGGTTTCGGATCAAAATGAAACATAAATTCTATTCCTAGAGTAATTTAAAGTGCTTTTACGTAAAGAATGAAATATATTAATTTAGTCATTTTACTACCTTTTCTATATTGTAACAATAAAATATTCATGCGCTAACCATAGATTATGAAACGCTTTCCAGCACGTCTAGAATACTGTAACGAAACTTCGTCGTTTGAAAAGGCCAAAGAAGATACCTAAGTAAACAATTTAGAAAACACAAACCAGACTTCGACAATTACTGTCCATAGCCGGAAAGGTACTCGAATTCTTTTGATCATCCCTATGCATGATCAATAGTTCTCTATATATAATACATAGTGTGTTAAAATTTAGCGTAGTTTCAAAACGCATATATGGCAGTAAAAAATTCACCTTCAGAAATTTTGGTCTATGAAAGGAAATACACTCGAATAATTTTGTACAGCCCTGTATATTATCTACAGATTTTCATACACGCCTCGTGTTTATTTAAAATTTAATACATGAAAAGAACACATAACACAACTGAAAAAGTACTTTAAAAAATTACCATCCACAGACGGTAATGTATCCAGTTCATTGCGCAGCCCTGTATATGAATTTATTTATATCTATATATCTATTTATATCTATAAACTATATTTAGTATACTAAACATACGAGGGAAGGTCATTAAGTAAGTCACAAAAGACAATTAAATAATAACTTACAATGATATTCACTTCAAAACTAGTTTTATTTCTCAACACATGCTTTCCCAATATTTATGCACTTATATCACCGTTTTATTGCCCCAACACCAGCTGCATAACATTGTATGGGTTGTTGTCTCAGCCACATTAGGACTTCAAGTTGAACAGAGGAGACAATTCAAAAGTTTGGTTGGCAACTTCTTCAACATCCACCATGCAGCTTCAACTTAGCCCCAAGCGATTTTCATCTTTTAGTCCACTAAAAAACCATCATGGAAGCAAGATGATGTTCACAGATGATGAAAGGGTTCAACTTGAAGTCCTAATATCGCTGAGACAGCAACCCAAAAAATGTTATGCAGCTGGTGTTTGGGTACTGATAAAACGGTGATATAAGTGCATAAATATTGGTGGAGAATATGTTGAGAAATAAAAATAGTTTTGAAGTGAATATCATTGTAAGTTATTATTTAATTATCTTTTGTGACTTACTTAATGATTTACCCTCGTAGTTCAGCTAGAAAATGATAACTCAATTGAAAAACAACATTAAGCAATTCACGCTCATATATACAATAGTGCTGACGAATTATTTTGTGATGCCCTCTATATGATCTATAGAACTTATACACATCTTGTAGTATGCAAAAGTTAGTTAAACTTGAAAACATGCACTTCCAGCACTTATCGCTACTATACTGTAACTGAAATATTTTGTGTGTCCCTGTAAATTAAAAAAAAACTATTATGCACGTCTTATTCTACAGTAAGCATCTTATGGTTTACCTCAATAATGTGTATGCATTTCATTATGTTTGACATTATGTTCATAATGTTTAGTGTAACATCATTAAAATACGTTGCAAAAAAATTTTCCTCTTAGACCATTTTTTAACCGAACCTTTTTGTGTGCTCCTGTAAGTGAATGATAAATTCTTCACATTCCATATTCTACAGAAAGCATGTTTTAGTGCACCTCTAAAATGCATATCAATTCCATTCTGTTTGAAATGGTCTAATATCGTTGAAATACACCGGAAGTGATTTTTCCCCATACACCATAATGTAACAGAATTCTTTTCAGTGTCTCTTTAAACGAACTAAAAATGCTGCAAGCTCCGTTTTCTATAGAAAACATGCCATAGTAAGCTTGAATAACATATACCGAGTACACGGCAATCTGAATATATTTACGAGAGTTAAAGTATTGACAGACGGACGACAGACAGACAAACCAAAGTCATAAACACATTTCAATTATGCTGGAAAATGTTAAAAAAAGACAAATGCTTCTTTAATCTATGAAAATATAACATAACCACGAATAAAAATCAATAATAATCTCTTCCGAGTTACTCTCGGTTACGAAAAGTATTCTTTTATCTTTAGAATCTTGAGAAACCATTAGATAATCCAGATTTAAATAAGCATTTATAAAAACAAAGTTTCTTTTGCGGCCCGTACTTTTCGGAAACGCTTCCTAATAGTTTTTATAGTGTATTAATCAGTTTGTCAGATGCTATCAATTCTCAAGTAAACATTCTCATGTTCAGAAAACATAATAAATTAACAGCATTAACATAAACATTAAAATTAATAGCATTAACAATAACATTAAAATAAACATTATTTTGTTACTCTTGCATGTATATATTCAGTTACGCAGCTGAGAATTTACTTGAATATTTACTTGAGAATTGATAGCATCCAAAAAACCGATATTCCGAAAAATTGATTAATACACTGTGAAAGCTACTTAGAAACGTTTCCGAAAATTACAGGCAGGAAAAGCAACTTTATTTTTATAAATACTTCTTTAAATCTCGAAAATCTGGTTGTTTTATTTCTGAATGTTCTAAATATAAAGAATGCTTCTCGGATCATGGGTAACTCGGAAGAGGTTATTGTGTATTTTTTATTCCTGGTTGCATTATATTTTGGTAGATTAAGAAACATTTATCTTTTTTACTTACCCATCATACGTAGTATAGGGTAAGTCTTGCAATCGTTTTGAAAATCGAAAAAAAAAAAATTTACGGATTTACTCGTTTCAGACACTGGAGATTCCGAAAAACTTATTTTTAGAAAAAAAAATTTGCCGTCCGTCTGTCTGTGTGTCTGTGGGTGTCTGTGGGTGTGTCTGTAAACGCTCTATCTCCCGAACAAATTGAGATAGAGACTTGAAATTTGGTATGTACTCAGTATGAAATAATAGGAAGAGGCTTATTGAATTTCAGTAACCTCGATTATCTAGAACTTTTTTTTTTCAGACTCTCGAAATATTCGTTCTGATAAAAGGTATATAAATTTTTTCGAAATTGTTTATTTTAAGGAGTGAATATAAAAGACAATAAAAAATAAATAAATTTTGCATAAAGAATGGAGTCGATCGGATAATGAGTTGCCAAGATATTTGTAATTATATTTTCTACACTTTTCGACTTCATTCAAATTGAAATTCAAAGATATATTTTAATTGGAAATGAGACTTTTAATCCGACGCAGTAAACCGTTAGCTAATATTATTATCAATTTTGGATTTATAAGGGTGTTTCGTTTACGCAATTCAGTAATATTGCAATGTATTTTATAAATAATTTACACATGTTTTATTTTCATATTTTATATTATGCATATCCATGATGGGTAAGTATTACGGTGGCCCCCAACGACTAGTTTTACATACTAATAAATGTATGCTGAATGCTATACTGGAAATAAATAAATAATTAAATCTCAAAAGTAATTTGAATAACTTTGTGATCCATTAAATTTAAAAGAATGTCTAGGTTCAAACACTTAGTTAAATCTTTAAATAGCATGAGTAGCAACTAATACAAGGCAAAACTATTTGCAACTACTATATTGCGTGTGATGTTTAAAAAAAAGATTTTAGCATGTTTATTAGCAGTTTAATTTAAAAATGAAAATTTTACTTCAGGCTTATACGAGATTTAATTTCCAATGACGTACGTTTCGGTTCAAAGTCAAAGTTGTGGTTGCATTTGCTCTTGCGTAAAAAGCAAGGGCTCACGTTTTCGAAACTTGTTGCTTTTCCAGTACTTTTATGTTTTTTTTACATATTTATCAAGTACGTTTTGTGTTAGATTTTTATAATACGGGGTAGTCCAAAAGTTCTTTATGCCTATTTGCATTTAAAATGTCTTTAAAGTCAAGTAACTGGTGTACGAAAGTGCTGTTTAGACGAAAATGCTGCTCGTGATCGAAAAATTTTTAAAGCAAATAAAAAAAAAAAATCTAACATTTGACCATAGATGTCGCTGTACTTTCAAAGCTACAAAAAAGCATCAAACACTCGAGATACGCAGCTACATACCAATTATTTTATTCAACCTACTACCATATTTCAACGTATGAATTGAAATTGAGTACCGTTTAGAGGTGGTTCCAGCTAAAAAAAGGCGCACACTTTGAAATACGGTAGTAGATAATGCATAATAAATGGTCTTGTAACGGCTTATCTTGAGTTTTTTTTCTTTATCCTTTTTTTGTAGTTTCATAGTATAGCGTCATCTAAGCACAATTTTTGAAACAAAATTTTAATTTGTTTTAAAAAAAGCTTTCTATCGCGAGAAGCATTTCATCCAAACCACGATCTTTTATGCAAATTACTTATTTTTTTATTGAATTTTAAAATATATTAAGGACTTTTATATTTTGTATAGCTTTCTTAAAAAGCACCACACAGACAAATTTCCCATTGCGTAACATAAATCTTTCCATCTACTGTTAAATACTGTGTAATACAAAAATAAATATTTTTAATATAGCAATATAAAAGCAAATATATTCGCACTTCATTGATCTCCAAAATAAAAATGTTTAATTGTATTTTAAATACAAATGTTAATTTCTAAAATTTGCTTAATGTAGGTCATTTTAATTCCTAACTAAAACTGTACAAGACATTATCAGCACTAGTATTTATCACTTAATAATGCTAAAATTACGGCCTCCTTCCTCACAAGTGGTCCTTCTTCTTATACTTATGAAAATTCCTCATATCATGCAGCTGTAAGAAGCATACTTGCCAAGATATTTTGTAAATGTGCCAAATATTTTAGGAAGAGAAACATTTTTTAATAATAACGCAAGTTTTCAAAGGACATACTAATCGAAAAATTAATATTTTTATGCACGTAGAAAATTGTATTGCGTATTAAAATTAAGTATGTTATAATAACTTATTATAAATTCTGTTGTAGATCAGATTAATATGCATTAGTAAATTATTACTTAGGCAATTATACTCTTTATATTCTAGATACGAATAACCTCAATTTAAATGAAATTATAGCAGTAAGAATTGTAAGATCCGTTTTCAGCGTTTGGTCCCATCATAATAATTTGCTGTGCAAACGCTACAGCGCTGAGCCAATAGTTTGACACGAATCCAGAGTTCGTAAGGTCCTTATTATGGAATGCCAGTATTTCAGGATGGTAATCATTAATAATATTTTTAAATAATTTTCTACGGTTAAATAAAGCTAAGATAACAATTCTGAAATAGTGGTACTCAAAATATGGACTGTACGAACCCTGCTATTGTCTGACTAGGGAACATACTCAGCTTGGATTTTGTGAAGAGTGGTATTGTTAGAAAGTTCTTGTAATGAGGATCAGGAAAAATATAGGAGCTTTCGCCTGAAACCAATCGTTCACGAGATACGAGCCTATTTCTTCCTTGGCAGCATACATAAAGGGAAAAAATCGATTTAATGTAGAGTATCCTTGAAAAGCTCTTGTTATTAGGATAAAAAAGTGTAGGAACTACATGTCCCTATTCAGTCGTTTGCGAGAATGGAAGCATTTATTGCGTGACGTTATGCATGAAAAGTAAACAAGCAAGAAGATTGTGGTCATTTATATTTTATGAAACACATGCCACGGGAATGTCTAAGTAATCCCGAATCAACCTGGCTTATGCACAGGAGAATGACTGGGAGCTCAGCCGGGGCCGCCGTAGCGGCACCAACCATTTTCGGACGGTTGCTTAAGCAGGGTCTCAGACGGATGCGGGTGTCAATGGAGTTCCACTTTCGGTCTCATGACTGCGTCGAGACTTGTCTTGGCGTAGTCATCGAGAGCAAGTGTGGTTGGGGATTCCGTTTCCAGGTTCAGCATCGTGCGAACGCTACTCACTCCTACGGGAGTCTGCGCTGTTGAGGAGGCAGTCGTCGGAAGTCTTTAAGGTACCGAAATCAGGTGGATGTTCTCTAGGGCGGATAAGCTAGTGGGGCACAGACAGCATCAGGCCTGGTTTTACTTTATTTTTGCTTTATTCACTATTTTGCAGTCCAACGCCACAGGAGTAGACACCCTGAGGTACAAAGGCTGCGATAGAGTAATTTTCCTAATTTTTTTATGCTATCTTACATTTTATATACTATTTTTTTATGTTTTGTGTTGTTTTTTATCCGTCGGCAAGGAGCTAGTGGTCGCCTCTGTAGGCTTTCCGTGTTCCGAACTGGTGGTAGAGTAATCCTCCAGTACTGACTTCTCGTTAGGTCTTGGGCCGATGATTCGCTCCTATGGGCTACCACTCGTAACCCGGGATAGATGATGCGACGGGTCTATATTGAGGACCGGGCCTGCTCCGGCCTCTCGAGGTCTATTGAGTGAGGGGGGGGGGGTTCTATAGCAACATCCGGAATCAGTTAAAAGCCCTGTCATGTCTATTAGTGGATGAGTACTACAGTACTACTTAGTCTTATGAAACATAGTATTCGTGCTTACACTTTCCTGAATAACAGGATCTGTCAAACCATTATAGATATTTTCTTGTCACATATGAATATAAATAAAATCTTCTTCCCACATTTCAATTTTCTTGTGCACAGGGGTATAGTGGAGGGTATACGGAAGTATACGCTGTATATACCTTCCGAATTTTTTAAGAAGCTCCATATACCCTCTGTTTCTGAAATAAAGCAATAGCGCATATTCCCTATCATATTCCCTCTGCCTATAGCGTATAACCTCTGTTTTTTTACGACTACAACACTGCTTGTTCATGACGTCACAGAAAAACTGGACCCATATCTCGTGAATAGTAGGATTCCAACGGTCAATTCCCATATTTTTCATAATCCTCTTTACAACGGCTTTCCAATGTTAATATTTTTCATTAAATAGCATTTATTTTTGTTTTTATTTATGCAGGACGTCACGGAATAAATTGGCCTATATCTCGTGAACGGTTGGATTCGAGCGGGTAGTTCCTATATTTTTCTTGATTCTTATGGAAAGAGTGTTCCAACGATATCACTCATGACAAGATCCAGAAATAACAGTTGAGTGTATTTCCTAATGAGTCTAACTTTTAAAGTTTGAGTGTTTTATTTATTTATTTAGTCTTGGAGGTATAGTACAGAGTAGCCTAAAATGGATTTCTAAATTGGAATAACAAGCAAACGGTGACACCTATTAAAGTTATCCTTGCTGGAGATTAATGTCAGAAGTCGGGAAATACTTTAATATACTTCCTTGTTTTATAACAGATGATACCAACAGATGCTATCTTAAACTGTAAAAATATTCAAACTAACGTATAAAAGTGAATCAAAATTCATTATTTTCACTCTTCATTAGAAATAGCTGTTGAAACGCGAAAAGAATTTTGCCGTTTAAAATTGTAAGGTTGAGTACTCTTAGAGTTTGAGATAGTACAGATCCACCTGTTTGTGATATTTGGAATTAAAACAAGGAATGTAACCTACAGAATGTGTAACCTACAGAAATTCCTGACTTCACACATTAATATCCTGCAAGTATAACTTTAATAGCTGCCACCATTTGCTTCTTATTCCTTTTTAAAAACAGCCAATTCAATTTAATACACACTATAAGTATAAGCTAATTTTCCCAAAACGTCTTCTGCACTCTAAAAAAATGTTTCTTCAGAAAACGGGAAAAGTATAGGCAAGCAAGTTGCAGCAACACACCTGTAATTGGAAAAGATATTTCTGTTATTTTAAGAAATTTTCGCCGCTTGACTGAAAATTTTCAAGCAATTTTGAGTTTTGGTTCGCGAATTTTTTGTGTTTTGAGGAGGAAAGAAAGGACATGCGTAAAAATTCCGTTCTAACACGAAAACGGAATGTGCAAAAGAGTTCCCGAACACCCGTGTGATTTGACGAAAATTCCGCTTATACTGGAGGATTTCAGGTAATTTTTACATTAGATTGGTGAATATTCTACATTTTGAGAAAATATGGGCAAATCAGAGTGAAAGGTTTCGTGTTTTAACGGAGTATAATCAACTGAAAATACATGTAAATTCACGGAATTTTGTATAGTGTGTCTAACTATCTTACGTCAGAGAACTGATCTAATTACATAACTCCCTTTCGCATTACAAACCTATAAATTTCATATGTGCATGCATTTTACGATAGTCACTTGCAAAGTTAAATAAGTTAATGTTAAACAGATTATTTAAAGACATAAAAAAATGTTCAATTATTTTTTCAGTAAGAAAGAATCGTTACCGAATGTTATTAATTATAGATTGTTATTTCTGTTCTTTTATAACAAAACTTGTCAAGCATAAATTATTAAGCAAATAACGAATGACTGTTTATAAAATTTTGGAAAACGGTAATAAAATATTTATTTATGAAATATATACTAAAAACTATAAAATTTATTATTATGTTACATGTTAAATTATACACAAATTATACATAGTTAAGTTTAACACACAATATATTTATAACAAAACAGATTCATATAGTATTTTTTAACAATTAATTTTTTCTATTAACTTTCATAAGTTTGTTACAATAGCTGGTTATAATTTCTGTTGTAGATAGTATAAAATAGTACTCTAAGGTATAAAAATATCTTTTTACGTTCTTGACTTGAATAATCTTAATTCATAGAAAATTAGAGTAATTCTCAATAGAGAAGAATAATACTAGTTTCCAGTGCTTTTTCCTTAATAAACTGTAATATGCATTTTTTGTACTAATATCACAGAGTTAACAATGAAAATCTTCGAACTAATAAAATTCAATTTACATGGAACACTCAATTATAGACAAAAATACACACAGTAATAAGAGGATAACTTTAAAATTAGCTGTCCAATCACATCAGCAGTTCAGTGACTTTTTTTTAATTAAAAATAGGTGTAAGTTGCCAAAAAGGAGCCTGTATCGTGGTAACTTCGAACTTTCAAAAAACAAACTTTTCTGCTTTTACAGTTCAATAAAGTACAAAGTAAATACTGTGGTAACTTTGATACAGTTTTACCTGTTAGTTTGAGTTTTATTACACTATGAGACGTCGCCGTGTCATTTACTGACGAAAATTAAAACTATTTCTAAAATAACTCTATAAATATCTGTAAGCTATCTGAATAATATTTTACTTATTTCATCTTTATATTTATTATTAGAGTTAATGAATTATTGAATTATAAAATTAGAGAGTCCTTTATGAAAAACTCTGTATAATTACATTGCATTAACTTTTTTAAACAGTTAAATATTAAGCCAGTTTAATATTTTGGAAAAGAAATATAAAATACTATAAAAAGAAATTTTTATATTTATTATTTTGCCGCGCCTATGAAGTTCAATTGTGAACAAGTAAGTTTAAGTTAAAGTCTATGAGGAAAAATATTTATAACTACTCAAGACTTTTAATATATTTTATAATTATTTTTAAATATTTTTTAAATACTTCCATTGTCTGCTTAAACTAACTTATTTGTATGATTTTGTAAAAGAAGAATATAATATTATACAGTAGCCTCTCGCTATAACGCGCCTGCTGGGAGATAAAAGAAAATCCAGACATACCCAAATGCAAGATATGCAAAAGGTATTAAATTTTAAAGAAGATGATAATGAAGAAGTATATGTTTCGTATTTCTCCCTTTGTTTATATGCATATTACTTTTCTGCATAAAGTTAACGATATAGATATACAGAATTACACTTTTTGTAATTGATACGGCATAAAATTACTTAAAAGTGCAGTTTAGGTAAAAAGTATTTTTAAGAAGACATGAGAAAATAGCGATACCAAATTTTCAATATATTTAAGGGTATTCATTTTTGTCATTCATCGCATATGAAGTTAAACTGCATACATTTAAGTTTAACATGCAGTCTTTTCCCAAAGGATAAATTTCATAACTATACAAGACTTCTAATAGCTTCAATAATTGTTTCTTTTATCTTCTTTAAAATGTTTCCATTGTCGGCTAGAACAAACTTCCAATATTTTTAGAATTTTGGAAGATAAATAATAAACATATTAATAGTCATTCGTGATATAAATTATAAAAAAGTATGATATTTATTATTTTGTTGCACATATGAATTGAAATTGCATACATTTCAGTTTAAATTATAACTATCCAAGACTTCTAATGGCTTTCATAACTGTTTCTTGTATCCTCCTTAAAATGCTTCCATTATCTGATGAAACAATCTTTCTTCCTGTATTCACAGTAATATCTTTTGAAGATGAGTTTGAAGTTTTTGTCATCGCAGAGTTTCTTGCCAAAGCAGCACTTCGACACCTGCCTTCTAAACATATCTATAAAAAAATGTACTAGAAATTAATTTCTTCATGTTAGATATATTCATGCTTGCCAATTCCCCCATTTTTAACGGGATACTCCCGTTCAAATAAACATATTCGAACAGAAATTATATTTAACCCTTTCAGGGGCAAAGTATTTATGTTGCTAAAATGTTCAAATGATTGATTGACACCAGGATTTACAAACAAATTTAATTGAAAATAAGTAAAATCTTTTCTTCACGTACATTATAAAAGGAAAATTTTATTTCAAAACCCTAGTGTCAATGTGGCATTTTAGAATTAAAATTAAGTAGGATATATTATATAAAACTGCACTTCCATGAGTTAATGAATGAAATGAAATAGATTTCAAATGACTAACCTATATAAGCAAGGCACATTTAATTAAATATTTTTTGGTTCAAACTTTTTTTTATTTAAAAAAGGGAAGATTGACAAGTATGTATATTGCATTTAATACAAAACTTTTAAAGAAAATACTTAGAAAAATTACTTTATGTTACTCTATATAAGGGGAGGCGGAACCGCGTGCCACCACTTTTCCCAAATAGTTTTTTCGAATTATTTAATCTCAAAATTTCTTTCATTAAATAAGTCCACGAATATTTTCCAAAAAAGTGGTGGCGATTGGCTTTCTGGTATGCCAGCTTTCCGTCCCTGCTATGTATAATTAAAAATTTCTAGACTCTCAAAAATGTTTCACTTTTTTTCATTTTTTACAAGTAAAAATCAGTTATGCAAATAGATTGCTAATTTATCATAGAGGAATGAATTTTCATTTTATTTTGATACGAAGTTAAATGGAGTAAATGAAGAACATACTTTACAAGCGATATCATATTTTATTAAATGAAAATTGAATGCTAATTATATGATAAAAAAAACCTAATTTAAATAAAAGGCTGTATAAATACGTTCATTATTCTTGCAGTTTCAGAGAGTTTTAAACGTCTCATTAATTACCTAAAAGTATTCTTGATATATTCAAAATTAAAAAGATATGAACGAAAATTACTTTAAACGAGTTCAAACGTAAAACTAAAAGATAATATGTAAGTTGAAAATCTATCAGCTTTTAAGGCTGTTCTCAAATCCAAAGAAACTACTTTCTGACACATTTCTGAATTCATAATTGTTCGGAAACGCATGGAATTGGTAGGTGTTTTTATTCAGAAACTATCAAAAGAGGTTTTCTATTTTTTGGCAAAGATTTTTCAGAAAATACTGTCAAAGTCGGCGTTTTGAACAGAATTTTCGATGCAGCAGCCCGAGAAAGGTGAAAACTTGTCGTCACGTGACAAGAATCGCTTATAACTTGATAAGTTATTTATTTATCAAAAAATGCAAAGGAAAATTCATCTTGATTGCAAATTTCTTCAATAATCAGGCCTGCAATTTTATGTCTTTGCGTTTAAAAATCAGTCAGAAAATATCGCATTGTTGAGCAGGAAATTTGAGAACCACCATAAATTTGAAATTATGGATTTCGACTGTGAAACATACTTTACATTTATTAGTATCAAGGAAATAAACAAAGTATTTTTATTAAAAAAATATAGTACAGTGTGGCCATGTTTGGAGACGTCTGCATCTTAAAAAAATTAGTTTTAAAATTCGCCTATAGGGAGGATTTTTAGAGCCGTCGTAACCGAAAACGAGCGAATAATAGCAACGAACACAGGCAAGATAGATTGTGCGAATTCCCTAGTGCGTGTATGATAATATCGCCTTGTAGCTCAATTTAAAAGGAAAAGGGGGAATATTCAGGCAGTCCGCAGTTATTCGATTGACTATTGATTTGGGCTTAATATACGTCCTACCTAACCACAGAGTGCCTTACTCATAAATCAGTTTTATACTAGTCATTCCTATGCTTTGGCAGTTTTAAAGAAAATTCGAAGGCTTCATAAATTGCTTAACAGTCCAATGTCTGCTGTAGCAATATGAAATATGATTCAGAAATTCGATGAAACTGGATCGCTAGGATTTAGAGAAAAAGACGATAATCATACCAGACGGCACAATAACAGACATTGCTATTGCGTTGTTCAACGACACAAGGACTAATAATTATCTAATGGACGTATATGGGGGAAAATAAGGAACATACAAAGCATGTTCACAAATCGTCGAAAAACTGAGTGAACAAATTCCCCAAGCTTTTTGTAAAGCTATCTATCATGTGTTGAATGGTAGAATGTGGTAGGTTTAAGGTACGAATAACTTTCCTAGCTTTGTTCCTATTTGTTCAGTTGGATGGCCACAGAAAGTATAAAAATCTATTTGAATCTCACAATGTTAAACTTGTCTATGCAAAAATACGGTCTTCTATCGTAAGGTCAAGTGAATTCTGCTGACCATAATGTTGCGTTACGTGAAAAGTTGTGCGAATGGCCCCGTATGATATGGCAATAAGCGCTCGCGCAACTCATCAAACCGATGTACTTTATGTTGAAGTAAAATCTTGAGAAAAATGCTGCATTTTTATCTATAACTAGTCGGATGTGCCAATCCCAAAACTTTCTTCTATCTCAATCATGTTAATACTTTTAATTTTGTCATCACATCGCCAATAAAATCAATATTTTCCGTCATTCTGTTTTACGTCATTCTGTTGTACACGTCAGCTGCTTGCGAATCATCGGGTTGCGATCAACTGATGTATACTAAATTACGAAAAGTTCTTCTGGCCTGTACCGACAGGAACAGATAGCCTCCCTATTCCTTGGTTTTACGATTTTAGCTAATTTTACTAGAAAACACGAAGCTAAAATGCGTGGAACCCAATTAAAGAAGATTTATTCCCAGTACTCGTCAACATTGAATTTGAATGAGAATATCGCCAAATTAGTCCTCTACAGCCAATTTGGCTTCATTTGTGGCAACCTATTTTTGTCACCAAATTTGGCGATATTTCGCCAACTGTCGCCAAGCTTGGCGAGAATTTGACGTTGGCGAATATAAATATATAGTGTTAAGTATATAAGAATAGGAACAATGGTTACAACAATGAAAGAAAATTTGCCGAAACCATGCTAACTAAAACTCATAAATTAAACCCGTTTATGGATAAATTCTGCTGTCTTGTTTGAAAATGTCAGCCACCCTAAAATTTCAAACCGCTATATGTCCGCCATTTTTTAAGACAAAAATTGCTCCGGATTCTCCGGATCAAAACCGAATATTTAACGGAAAAAACTTTTAGGCTTTCTAATTTTTTTGTACATCTTTTTGAATTTGAAATCTTTAAATGGCTATCACAGCGCCCCTTTCCGGTGGAATATCCTCACAATCAAGTAGAACCTGCTGGCCACAGCCAAAAACATAGAAAAAAAATTGGATCAATTATCTGCATAACTTCATACACTTTTCGATGATACAATAGTGACAATGGAAAACAAATATCGATCGCAGGGCCCCCTTTCGTCGAAATATCCCCAAATTCAAATAGAACCTGCTTGCCATAGCTAAAAACATAGAAAAAAATTAGGTTCAATTTGAAGCATAATTTCATACACTTTTCGATGATACAATGAGGACGGACAGACAGACATTTTGTAAAAACATGTTCTTCGGAATTTCTGAACCCTAAAACGTTTAAATCCGTCAAAAACCGGAAGTTGAAAAAAATTTCGATTACAATATTTTCTTCTATTATAGATAGAAGAAAGTAAAAATTAGTCTCGTGCAAACACTAAAAATAATAATTTATGACCTACGTACAAGCATTACGTCTCCGAATGGAAATGGACAATGATTCATCATTGAGAATATTGTGGGTAGATGAGGCTCAATTTTACCTTAGTGTTTTACCTTATACTCGTAACTGGCAAATTTGGGCATCCGACGAAATAGCCGCCTCGTTTCCCGGACATCACACTGTATGACTTTTGGCTGTGCTTCACCTTAAATACATTTTGAATTTCCTAAATTGTATGACTTGAAATAGAACATAAGACAGACTGTTATAAACATCCAAACAGATACTTTATGCGCAACTGTATAGAATTCCAAACACTGAATGCAATATGTTATAAACAAGGAAGGCCATGACATTTGAAATGCTTCACGTACTCCAGGAGATCCTTATACTGATGAAAAAAGATTATTTTCTTTGAGTATCATATATTAATTAACTATTATATGGTATATTTATTTTTCTATTCCTAAAGTATTAATAAACTTCTATATGATACATTTTGCTTGTTAATTGCAATTATTCACCCATTTTGGCTTCCGACAGTACCAAAATCTCTCCAAGCGGCAACTTTTGGCACTTTATGAATTCGTCTCCTACTGCCTTCAAAAGTCTCTATATGAAATTTCGTTTTATTCCTATTATTAATTTTAGCTGCAAATGTCTCCTAACAGGGAAAGTTATTTTATGGCCACAATACATTTTTGTAAAATTCAGCACTCTTATTAAAGCTAGGTCACGCTAATGTAAATTTCACACATGTGGACTGTCTGTTAAACTATCTTCACAAAAGCATTTTTCGTCATCCAATGTGTCATATTAACTTCTATACAAATATAAATCTCAAAACAACTAATATAATTACTATTTTAGTAAACTGATAAACAATATCCATACTTTCCCTTCCGCACAAGGGCTTCCTTCCAAAGCAGGATGTGCAGGTTTAGCCCATGATCCAGAAGCACACCACAGTTCTCGACAAACATTCTAAAAAGACAAAGTACATTAATATTTGCATGAATCTGTTGGCAGAATGTATCTTAAAACTTTGTTTACATAATACTTTTTGACGCTTTTCTTTATAACAAACAACTATTCGTACGAACGACTTAAAAGATACATAACTCAATCTTTGTTGTTCTTTTTTAGAAAGTGTGTGTGTGTGTAGAATTCAATAATTACTTTTCTTAAATAATTGTCTTAATTACTCTTGAACTAAATCTTGTATATTTATATAATGTACGGCAAATTGCAATTTAAATAATTTACAAAGAGTTTTATGCAATACAATTACTATAACATCATAATTACTATTCATATTTTGAGCATTTGAACCCTTGACATAAATGAAGACATTATACATTGATTGTTCTTGTGAATAGTCGTTTTGGAAATATGACATGTTGTGATTGTTTCCTTAAACACAAACACATGTTTGATTTCCCAAATAGTAACGTAATCATCTGTTACCCACCTACTGGTCTTAAACCGGGTTATATAAGCATTTATTGCATTCCTTTTGGGTGTTTCGTGTCTTCGACACGTTTTTTCCTAAATTTTGTATAATTTGAATGATGATTGATTATGTAAATAATAACCGAAAACTAGTTGATTCTTAGTTAATCAGGATGCAAACATTTTCCATCATTTTGATTAAATTTCTCGCATTTATCTAGTAGTATAAACCAAATTAAAAAAGGGAAATAAAAGTTATTTATTTCACGCTGAGATAAGTTTTTTATTTCATTCTCATTAATGATTTTTTTGAATAGCCACATAATTTAACCAAAACATAAATTTTGAAAAGTACTCTAAATTTTCAAAGTCAAAATAAAACATAATAGCTTGTTATTTTATTATTTCTAACTCTTTCCAACATAGTTGAAAAGTGTTTATGACATTAGTTTGCCTGTCTGCCGTTTGTCTGCTATCTGTCAGTCTGTCTGGTGTCTGGTCGTGCTCTATCTCTCCTAAATATACACAGATTGCCATATGTGATATATGTTATTGAGGTTTTTCATAGTGTGTGTAAAATGAAGTGTGTAGTATTTATAGTTCATTTACAAGAACACACAAAAAATTACATTACATTAGGGTTTGCGGAGAAAAATCGTTTGAAGTGTATTTTAATGACGTTATTATGCATCAAACATAATGAAATTTAATATGAATCACTGAGGTGGCTACACCATGCTTTCAATAGAGTATAGATTAAGTAGCACTTATAGTTCGTTTACAGGGACGTTCAAAATAATTGCATTACATTATGATCTATGCAGAAAAAATGTTTCCAGTGTATTTCAATAAAGATAATGAAATTTATATGGATTGCTAAGGTGCACTAGAATACTAAGTGCACCAGAAACTTTTATGTTTTCTATAGATTATGGAGTTCATAGCATTTATAGTTCATTTACTTACAAAAGAATTCGGCTACAAGACTGACTATGCGCGATAAATGCTGTGAGTTTTAAGCTTTACTGTCCATTTTGAAATTAACTAATTTTTATCATATTATGTGGTATGCATAAATTTTATAGATTATATACAGGGCTGTACGAAAGAATTCACACACATTTACCGCCATGAAGAGCAATCTCGAAAAATTGATTTTTACTGCGTTATGTGTTTTTTTAAATTGTTAACACAGTTATCTCATTTTATTGTAATTAACACGAAATTTCTGAACAATATTCTGATAGTGGTGAAAAGTGTTTCATAATCTATGTCTGGTGCATGATTTTTCGTTCTTGTTTTAATTTGTAATTAATTCATGTATTTTGATTTTTTATTGCATAAATTTTGTAATTATAAACTCATTAGTACAAAATTATTAACAAAAACTTTGTTGAGTTAATTACGGACCGTCCTGAATTTCTTTGTCTTTTAAAACAATATCTTCTAACCCCTTAACTGGTTTGCCCGTACACCGTACGTGCAAGAAGAGTGTGCTTTTTCCGTTATCCAAAACATTTGGCCACCACTAATTTTTAAACGCAATATTCTTTTTATTTAAAGACAGATAATTTCCGATTAAACAAGGCGAATATTTAATTTTGGGAAAAGTGGTATTTTCCCATATTTTTAGTTTATTGTGTCAAAAAAAAAAAAACTTGTTAAGGGGTTAACCTTTAATTGCATAGTGATGTAAATTTCCATCACTTTTTATTTAACTTTTAATAAATAAATCAACTTCTTTGCCACCACTATATTTATATAGAAATATTAATCCAGTAAATTTCCTGTGAACTATGTTGCTGAACAAAGTTAAAAATCTATCTTAAAATTTCTGGTGTCTCATATTTAATATATGTATAAAAAAACACAATTGTAAAAGAAAAACTCATGCAAAGAAGGGTTAAGGGTGCATGGGTGTTTTTGGATTTAAAACATGATTTTTTTTCTGGAATTTTCTGAATGTCTTACATATTATAAATGTTCTCTTGAAGATTTTTTAGCATACTATCTTGAATTTATAGTGTTTCTTGTCGGTCAGTTAACAAGGAAACGGATTTGTCGCAAAACTTTAACAACGATTTTCTCAAAACAATATTTTTTATGTTACTACGAAAACTATCTCAGCAAAGGACGAACCCTTTTTTGTTTGTTTGTTTGCTTAAATGAAATCTTACATATTTTCCTAGTACTACACCATGGCATTTTTTAAATGTTTAATTCTTTCATTCATTATAAACAAAACAAAATCAGTATTTTTCTTGAAAACTGATACATTAAATTTGATAATCCGTCATTCTGTTAAAAATGCAAAATTTCAAAAAACCGTCGGCCAAGATCAAAGCAATTATATAAATTTTATCTTTTTTTTTTATCATTGGTTTCAGATGAAATCACCCAGAAAAGTCTTGGGTACCACAGAATGATACCCGCCGCACAACATCAAGAAAAAGTTAATTCAAAAGACGAGTTTTTAATAAAAATTAATAAAAATATGCTTTTTGAAAGTTTAAAATATATGTTTTTAATCTAAATACTTACATATTTTTAACTTGTTTCTGTACGTCAAAAGTAGGAAAAAATTATCAAAGATCCTTATTTTTCAACTCCGATAACCCTTAAGTGCTTTTCTTATAGCAAATGCTTACAAATATGTAAGCGAAAAATTATAATTCGGCAACACAAAAGATAATTATAACTGTATTAAGACATGAAAAAATATTAGTTTTTGCCTAAAATAGCTGGAGAACAATGTGTTAACAAACTAACTGAAATAACTAAAAAAATGGGTTGGGAAAAAAATCGTCCCAATTTCTTGACAAAAATGGAAGAAAACTTGTATTAGCTAAAAATTACAACAAATCAATATACTATGCGCCGACAGCTTAGATGCTCTTTCTCCAACTTTCTAGTTACTGTATAATAGCGCGTTGATAGAATTTCTGAGATTTTTAGCTAAAAATCTCACACAGGTATTTTTTTCAATCTTACAAAGCAGTGTTGCCAAATCCAACGGATTTTTTATTCAGAAATTCCAAATTCACACCAGAAAAATTTGAAAACTAATTGTATTCACGGAATGTCTCTCACGGTATAAAGAAATGATAACAATTCAAACTTTCTGGTGGCAATTTGGAATTTCTGAAGAAAAAATCCGCCAGATTTGACAACACTGTTCCAAAGAAGTAAAGTTTCTATACCATATAAGCTGTCTTGAAGTTATTTAATCCATTTGCATCATTAACGTGCATTTAAGAAATATTTTGCAGAAATATATTTGCAGAAATTCTGAATTCGCTACCTTAAATACATTTTGTATGTTGTTGTCTTTCCTAACTTGTATGTCTTGAAGCATAACATAAGACAGAATGTACAGACATACATTCTAAACTTTCTGGCCCCTTTAAGTCACTTAGTTGTGAATAATATTTCTATTATTTAACCCTTTCACTACGGGTCGGTACATATACGTCCCAGTTGACTTTTTTTTTAAATTCTATTCGTGCCGTTTTTTGAAAACTGATCTCTGTCATACACTTATGCTAGGATTTTTTCAAGAGAAATCTACCACAAAGAAATATTTTTGTAAATTGTGCTATGAATGAACATACAAGTAAGTGTTATAAACATCTAGACAGATACTTTGTGTGCAACTGTATAGAATGACACACACTGTATGCAATATGTTATAAACAAGGAAGGCTTTGAATAGTAATTTTTTCTTTATTTAGTAACAGACATTTCGTGATTACATTAAAATAAAAATTTTCTTTCGAGATTTTCTTTATGGATTCGTAATTTCTGAATAAAACATATATTCCTGAAATGGATGCATATATGCGCTAATGATGCGAATGGGTTAAATTAATAGTAGTCGGCGGGTGCATGTAGGAACCAAAACATCTCAACCAAGGTGTAAAATTTTGTATCGTTGGCCAAAGCCACATGTCTTGTAAAATCAAGATGGAACACAATGCCCCTTCTGTTGGCTAAATCAGGCCTTCATGAGCAACATGCATGTAAATGCATCTTCAAAAGTTACACACAGCACTTGCCTTTGGTACGAGTAATAAAGAAATGTAATATTTGCTTATTTAATTAAGGCAGTTCCGTTATAAAATAAATAAAGGTAACTGTTTAAAATAAAGTGATGCAAACCGAATAAAATATGTGTATGGAATGCTGGTCACGAAGAGGTTGGGGGGCCAGAAATATTTAAAATGGCACAAATTGACTGAATATTGGTCATGAATTAGGAAGCCTGTAATTAATTTAAACTATTACTTCTTTTTAAATT
Source organism: Maratus michaelseni (assembly GCA_963931845.1). Lineage (NCBI taxonomy): Eukaryota > Metazoa > Arthropoda > Arachnida > Araneae > Salticidae > Maratus > Maratus michaelseni. The sequence goes on from OZ007586.1 coordinate 441,930,859, forward strand.
TATTTATTTGTGTATGTATGTTTTATAGAAATAAAAAATATTCGTAAATTGTCATAAACAATAACAAAAGTTTAATATTGTACTACAAAAATAATAATGATAATGAAAAAATCTTGTGTGGATAAATATACTAAAAATATCAACGTTTGACACACAATAACATCGTGTAATAAACAGACGCACGTTTCATGAGTATCCTGGACTCATTTCCTCAGTGTAAATAAACTAAACCCTATTGTATCCCCCCAAAGACATGAAAATGAATCTAAAAACCCAAATGAAAAACAACAACACACCGAGAAACTCCTCCAATCTGATTAAGTCGGTTGGTTGGTTGTAGAGGATTCACTATGACAAAGTAACTCAACCCAGAAAGGTGAGATGTACGGTACACTTGAAAAATCATTAACCAGGGAGTTACCAAATTTATGAATATAAACTGCCTCAAAGAAGTCTAAATCTAATGGAGTGTTACATTTCTTAATAATAGTGGCTGAGTCGAAGTTAAAATTATGTCCCTCACTCCAACAGTGACAGGCAATAGAGGACTTTTGTAATTCTTTTTTCTTAATGTAATTTCTGTGTTCATTGAGTCTGAAACGGAGTTGTCGTTTAGTCTGTCCTATATAGGACAAACCACATTGACATTGGATATTGTAAATGCCCCAAAAGTTTTGATGTGAAATTTTATCCTTTAACTGTGAAAAATTTAGTTTATTAACTGGCTTAAAAACAACCTTAAAATCATATTGCCTTAAAATATTAGCTATTTTATAGCTAATGCTATTGTGAAATGGTAAAATAATGAGGTTAGAAAAAGATTCTGGGACATCAGAAGGAACAAGATTACTATTTTTATTTAGACAACGAAAAATTAAACGGTTGATATAAGTCAAACTAAAACCACGATTAATAGCAACAGATCTAATATAATTCAATTCTGTACCAAGGGAAACATTATCAGAACAAATGGAAATTGCTCTATTAATAAAGAAATGAAAAGCCGAGGCTTTCTGAGAAGGGGGGTGACACGAATTAAAATGAGGGGGGAGTGAGACTGCAAAAGGTTTCCGGTATACACAGGTATGAAATGTATTAGGCTGACGTGTGACTAACACATCAAGAAAGGACAATTTATTTTCAACTTCAACTTCATATGTAAACTGAATAACAGGATCTATTGAGTTTAGAATAGTTAAGACGTTATCAATGGATGAAATAGACAGGTCCAAGAGTGCAAAAGAATCATCAACATATCTGCAATAAAATGGAAAATTTATAAAATTAAATAATTTATCCTCAAAATAATGCATATACAAATCTGCTAGGAAAGGACTTAAAGGATTACCCATCGCCAAACCATCTGACATAGAATAAAATTGATTTAAAAACTGGAATGCATTTTGCGTTAAACAAATACTGAATAACTCAATAATGTGGTTTATCTCATAATCTGGGTAATGGAATTCTTTTAATCTTAAAGTGAGACATTGACCCGGATTTACCTAACCTTATTGCTCCAGTAGAGAGAAGCTTTAAATTTAGCAAACTATCTGTTTCTCAAAAGGATTCTATTAGAGTTCTGATTAAAAATACTATTGAGCATAACGCAGTGAATTTTACACCGAATGTTAACAAGGATCTCAGTAATGCATTACTTACAATAAAGTCCAACGAAGACATTGTTATTTCTAAAGCGGATAAAGGGGGTCAAATAGTGTTGCAGGATAAATCAGATTATTTTAATAAAGTACACGATCTCTTACAATCTGGTCCATATGTTAAATTACACCGGGATCCATCTAACAGTTATCTTCTGAGTACTAGAAAACTCATTAAAACTTCTCCATGTATTGATGAAAATACTATAAATTCTTTAACTCCTTCCATAGCTAACTGCAGTCGTTTTTATGCTCTTCCAAAAGTACACAAAATTGGTGTCCCCCTCCGTCCTATTGTATCAAATATTGGTACTGCTTCTTACCCACTCGCTAAATATTTGGTTAAACGGTTTTCTTTTCTTTCAGTTTCCAATTTATATACTATTCATAATTCAAGTGCTTTTGTGAACCGTATTAGGAACTTCCCCCCCTCCCCCTCATTACGCATGGTGTCCTTTGATGTTATTTCACTGTTTACCCATGTTCCTGTCCAAGGGGCACTTCAATGTCTCACTTTAAGATTAAAAGAATTCCATTACCCAGATTATGAGATAAACCACATTATTGAGTTATTCAGTATTTGTTTAACGCAAAATGCATTCCAGTTTTTAAATCAATTTTATTCTATGTCAGATGGTTTGGCGATGGGTAATCCTTTAAGTCCTTTCCTAGCAGATTTGTATATGCATTATTTTGAGGATAAATTATTTAATTTTATAAATTTTCCATTTTATTGCAGATATGTTGATGATTCTTTTGCACTCTTGGACCTGTCTATTTCATCCATTGATAACGTCTTAACTATTCTAAACTCAATAGATCCTGTTATTCAGTTTACATATGAAGTTGAAGTTGAAAATAAATTGTCCTTTCTTGATGTGTTAGTCACACGTCAGCCTAATACATTTCATACCTGTGTATACCGGAAACCTTTTGCAGTCTCACTCCCCCCTCATTTTAATTCGTGTCACCCCCCTTCTCAGAAAGCCTCGGCTTTTCATTTCTTTATTAATAGAGCAATTTCCATTTGTTCTGATAATGTTTCCCTTGGTACAGAATTGAATTATATTAGATCTGTTGCTATTAATCGTGGTTTTAGTTTGACTTATATCAACCGTTTAATTTTTCGTTGTCTAAATAAAAATAGTAATCTTGTTCCTTCTGATGTCCCAGAATCTTTTTCTAACCTCATTATTTTACCATTTCACAATAGCATTAGCTATAAAATAGCTAATATTTTAAGGCAATATGATTTTAAGGTTGTTTTTAAGCCAGTTAATAAACTAAATTTTTCACAGTTAAAGGATAAAATTTCACATCAAAACTTTTGGGGCATTTACAATATCCAATGTCAATGTGGTTTGTCCTATATAGGACAGACTAAACGACAACTCCGTTTCAGACTCAATGAACACAGAAATTACATTAAGAAAAAAGAATTACAAAAGTCCTCTATTGCCTGTCACTGTTGGAGTGAGGGACATAATTTTAACTTCGACTCAGCCACTATTATTAAGAAATGTAACACTCCATTAGATTTAGACTTCTTTGAGGCAGTTTATATTCATAAATTTGGTAACTCCCTGGTTAATGATTTTTCAAGTGTACCGTACATCTCACCTTTCTGGGTTGAGTTACTTTGTCATAGTGAATCCTCTACAACCAACCAACCGACTTAATCAGATTGGAGGAGTTTCTCGGTGTGTTGTTGTTTTTCATTTGGGTTTTTAGATTCATTTTCATGTCTTTGGGGGGATACAATAGGGTTTAGTTTATTTACACTGAGGAAATGAGTCCAGGATACTCATGAAACGTGCGTCTGTTTATTACACGATGTTATTGTGTGTCAAACGTTGATATTTTTAGTATACAAAAATAATCTTGAAAAACTAGCTTTGTAGCGATTTTGAAGTCCATGTTCTATATGCTTGAGTCATCATTCCTTCTTCATACTGCTTATTGCGTTGTCTCTGGATTATACTTGAAAGACAAACAAAAAAGAATTTCCCGGTATAACAAAAAAAAACTATCATTTTCTATGGATTTTTAATTTTTATTATACATATTTTTAATTTTTTACAATATTTTTGTTTGTTTACTTTTCAGGTATAATAGAGAGACAGCGTAATTAGTAATGTAATGAGGAATATATCTGGGACTCAAAAATATTAATCCTGGATTTCAAAATCTTGCAAAAGTAGTCTTACAAGATTAATTTTTTCTTACAATATTAAAACTTTTGTTACTGTCTTTTAAAATTTAACAAATATTTTTTCCATAAAAAAATTTTAAAATACGTAGTAGTCTAAATTAATTACATGCTTTCTAATCCACGATTATACTTCATTCAATTTCCGTCATTTCAAACCTTTCTGGCCCCTTTAAATCATTTAGTTGTGAACAATATTTCTATTAATTAATCCTTTGATTATGGGTCTGGTACATATACGTCCCAGTCGACTTTTTTTATTCTATTCGTAACATTTTTTGAAAACTGATCTGTGTCATACACTTATACTAGGATTTTTTCAAAAGAAATCTACCACAAAGAAAAATTCTTGTATATTGTGCTACGAATGAACATACAAATAACACTAGTCAAAAGCCATTTTGTTTCTGATTTGTAATAAACATTCTTTTTTATGCATCTTTTCATATAGAATCCGAATCTGCTATCAGAAATTTTCTATCATGTAAGGGTTTTGAAAATTTTTAGAATGTAATTATTACATACATGGTAAAATACGTGGTGAAATGTAAATTATAATTTACATTTTGCGGTCAAATAATGAGGAAATGAATGACTATGTAGGGCAACCCATTTGCTGCCAACCACGATATACTCGTGGTTTTTCAATCTAAAATTACGAATTCGTACCGGAAATTTCGAAAGAAGAATTTTTATTTTATGTAATCATGAAATGTCTGTAATTAAATAAAGTAAATATTGCTATTAGTATTTTCTAGTTTGAGTTCGAACTTTCTAAATAAACAAAAATTCCGGTAAATTTTAACCCGGCAGTGAACGTGTTAAAAACTTTATTTGAATGCATTCTGACATCAAGAAAGACATCATCCTCCTTTGAAAAATAACATTGTTAATATTAACATTATAGACTATTGTGTAACATCTTTGTGCTCGTATTAGTTCGTAGTTTTTTGTTAAGTAATCAATAACATATTTTTTATTGATGAATATTCTGTTTTTATTTCAAACGATCAATATTTGTCAACTAGTTCACCGTTGACTTTAAGTAACTGCTGTGTACTATCTACTAAATGTGACGTCATTGAGGGAATCTGATTATTCCACCAAATTCAGCACGCTAAAATTAGTTAAATGCACCCATTTACAAACCAGATACAGAAAAAAGTTAATATTTGTTGATTTGTGTAATCGCTTGTCTTGGCCCGTAATCAAAGAATTAAGGGTTCAGTTTTCAGATAACCACTCATACTAAACGATTCTTTTCTAGTTTCTCGAAATGCATAATGGAATCTTCTTCAGATATCAACCGACTTTTTCTCTGGTTGAAGGGGCACCTCTGAACACCTCTGATCCCATTTAACGTTATTATACGCAGTCCATCTTCCATCACCTGTACCAATTCACCTTAAAGATGGATCAATTCAATAGAGAAATTCAGTCTATCAATTTTTTCTTTATTTACATTCATCGGTCTTGCTAACCATTCCATGTTGACATAATCACCTTGAAAATGTTGAGAGGTTGTTTTCAAGATTTTCACCGATCTCTGGAGTTATTCTCAATTAGCTCCAATATTTCATAGCTCATCAGGATCAGTCGCTTGTCCAGAACGTGGTGCATCGAAAAAATTATCATTGTTTTCGTCAAATTTTCGCCACGTGGAGTCTTCACGTACCACCTTCACCATACATAAGACATATCTTCATTTTGCATTGTAACTATATCGAAAAAAACTTCTTTTTTTTGCCATGTTTAATGCTTAATTAAAAAAAATCGCTTTCTTTACAACAACACCAATACTTTCAAGAGTGAAGTGGACTTCAGTTTTGAGATGTAAGGATACCCCCATACTAACACTGCCACGAATCATCATATAAAAATGTTACTGGTACCAATCGGTTACTAATAACGTCTAATAATTAATTCTGTACTTAAATTTTGCTTAGGTGGTCATTTTGATATAGAAATAGTTCATCCAGTGGCATAGCTAAGGGTTTGGGAGCACGGGCCAAAAGTAGTTTGACTACTAGTGCCAAAACCGGGACGAACTTTTCTACCTACCCAATATATTCACCTAGCGAATAAATCAAACTGAGAAAGGAAGACAAGGAGCAGATTAAATGTCTGTAAAATATTATACAAGTAATTCACTGCGTTTTATCAAAAAAATTCAACTCACCTCAGTGATCAACTTTGGAAAGCAACGTTGTCCTAAACACCAGGAATATTTCTTTTGACAATTTCCAAGATAGATGAAAAGTGTTTATGCATTCAGTTTGTCTGTCCGTCCGAGCTGTAACTCGCGTAAATATACTCTAATTTTCATGTAATTCATATACGTTATTAAGGTTTACCATAGCACGATCGGTATTTGAAATGAAGTGTTTAGCATGTACAGTTCATTTACAAGGGACGCTCAAAAGAATTCTGTTACATTATGGTCTATACGGATAAATTCCCTTGCAATGGATTTTAATGATGTTACAAAATTTCAAACATATTGCAATTGATATACATCAATGAAATGCACTACAACTATTTCGTGTACAAAGGCACTCAAAAGAATTCCTTTATATTATGGTCTATAGGAAAAAATTGTTTGCGGTGTATTTTAATGATGTTACACTATTTTAAACATAATGAAATTGATATGAATTGATCAGGTGCATTAAAAGTTTTCTGTAGAATATGGAGTGGAAAGCATTTTATAATTCATTTACAGGGCCACACAAAAAAATCGATTACATAATGATCTAAGGGGAAAAACTTTTTCAGCGAATATATAATTATTTTTACACTATTTCAAATATAATGAAATTAATATACATTACTGAGGTTTACTATAATATACTTGTTGTAGAATAGAATGCTCATAGTATTTAACGTTTATTTTTGAGGACACACAACAGATTTCGGATACAGTACTGTATCCGTAATACTGTCTATTAGCGATAATTGCTAGAAGTGGGTTTTCAGTTATGGTATACGTTTTTAAGTTTAACTAAATTTTTGCACACTACGATCTGTAAATAAATTCTGTAAATCATACACAGGGCTACACAAAATAAGTCGTAAGCATAACTTAGGATGAGCGTGGATTGCTTAAAGGTGGTTTTTAATTGACCTATGTACTTTGAAGCTGAACTATATTTAGTTTACTAAACGATGTTTGTAGACTATAAATAAAATCATATACATGGCCACGCAAAGAACTAGATAGATGGCCGCCTATGGATGGTAATTTCTGGAAGAGTGATTTCAGTAGTTTTAAGAGCGTTTTTACCTGAATTAAATTTCAGTTTAATATGTGGTGTGTATTAAAATCTGTATACACGGCTGTTCAAAAGAATTCAAGTACGTTTCTGTCTATTTGTAGAAATTGCTAAAGATAAATTTTCAACTGTGTACGCGTTTTCTTACTAAACTAAAATTTAACAGACTATGTAGATCAGATGAAGATCTGTGGATCATATATAGGGCTGCACAAAAAAATTGCAGTACTTTCTCGGCTATAGGCGATAACTGCAGAAATCTGGTTTTCAAATGTGTCATGGTTTTCTAAAATGCCTACTTTGGTGACTTCTTTAACTTATTAAACAGCGAAATTTTGTTAAAGTCTTCGGAAATTTTGAAAAGTGTTTCATATTCTGCGCTTGACGCATGATTTTTCTTTCTTGTTTATTAAAAGACTGAATGCATCTCTTTTTTTTTTTCAAATTAAAATTTATCTTTTTTTTTGTTTTTAAAAAGGAATTATGGGTTATTACCGTCTTCAAAACCGCTAAGTTTAGTTATCACACAGAAAAAAGAAATTCAGAAATGAAAGAAGTATTATTTCTTTAAATGATTTCTTAAAGAATCAGAGATACATAAGAATAAACAAATAACTTTTTTTATCGATAGAATATCCAAAATTTATTGGTTTCCTGCAATAACTTCATCAGTGCGTTAAAGGAAACATTTTGTGTGATTTGTGCATTTTTATTATTATTATTATTATTTTGCGTTTTATCCACTGTTTTACAACACGAAAAAATTAGGTTTTTGCATTAAAAACCATTAAAATAAAGAGCTTTTTTATCACATCATTATTGTGAAATAAATAAATTATTATTGTGTCTTAAATATTTAGCAACGTAAAATTTCCTAGGTTAAATGTCAGGCTAATAGGATGAATGTTTAAACTTTTCCCACTTCAAAGTCAAGTCAAACCCATCCGTCTTTTAGACAACAACCTGGCTAGTACTATCGTGTTTTATAATTATATCTTAAACAGCATGTCACATCACTTGAACACTTCCATAGGTCTAAAGCTTTCCGCAATGAGAGATTGGATTTCCGCTCGTTTATCATTTTTGAAGGGTATTTCGGATAGTGAAGCTCATGATTCAGTGATTATTTTTTTTAACTGAAAACATATGTAGAAACATTTGTTATTACAAATAATAAAATAGTCATGAAACAAGATAATATTAAAAGATAATAAGGGCTACTGCGTAGAATTATGCTGTTTATAAGCTTATTACAAATGTATTTACGTATTACAAATTTATTATTTAGTTGAATTCTGCATGAATATCATGTTTAATTTTATCTGCATATTATGAGTCTTTGCAAAATTTCATATTGTCGTACTCACGACAAGGGTCTCATCCATTAATTATGTCACATCATGATATAATGTATGTCACACTTCAAGAGAGGGAGGAGTCCAGAAATTGTATCACAGTGTGATGGGAGGAGGGTGGGTGGGTTAATATGTTAGGAGATCCCATCTAAAAAAATTATGTAGTCGTTACACTGTAAAAAAGGAAAGAAAAATAATGCGTCAAGCATAGATTATGTAACACTTTCCAACACATTAAGAATGCTGTAACAAAACTTCACCGTTTATTTATATATTTATCCATTGAAATGCACACTACAGACGAATCCATTTACAGAGTTGCAAGAACATCATAAGAAAAAAAAACACATATATATATAAACACATATCATATACACAAATACATCACATACAACACGAATACAAACACAAATTAAGATATTAAAAGTTCAGAACATTTATCCTTGAAAGCAGAAAATGACATATTAAAAATATCAAGATGCACAGAGAATTCATTAAATATGTTGTAAAATTTATATAAAGAGAAATTACCAACATAATTATATTTAAGAAATGGTAATTTAAAAAATTAATTACATCTGAGTTCAGTACATTGAAATTAATGGAATTAAGTATATCGCTGCAATCAATCATGTTATTGATAACCTTGTAAAAAAATAAAACACAAAAAAGATCCCGTCTAGATTTCAAACTTGGAATGTTAAAAATGCTACGTAGATAGGAAGAAGATGTCTAATAAGGTGAAAGATGGTATCTAAGTAAACAATTTGAAAAACTCATAAAACATTTGAGAACACATTTTCGGAAATTATTTTCTATAGTCGGAAAATAATTAAAATTGTTTTGCGATTCTCTATATATGATCTATCAATTTGTGTATATACTACATATGCTAAAATTTAGTTCAGTTATAGGAAACGCTTAACACAGTTGAAAATTCCCTTTCGGCAATTTCAGAAATTAAACGGAAATGTATCGAATTCTTTTGTACAACCCTCTATCTATATAATTTATACACGCCAAGTAATCTGCAAAACATTGTTAAATTGAAAAATACATCCCACAACTGAAAACGCACTTCCAGCAATTATCGCTCATAGACAGTACTGCAACCGAACACTTTTGTTTGTCCTTGTATATGAATAATAAATGCTATGTGCACCATATTCAAGAGAAAGCATCTTGTTGTACACCTAAGTGATATATAACAAATTCAATATGTTTGAAATAGTATAAAATTATTAAAATACATTGCAAACGAATTTTCTCCCACAGACCATAATGTAACGTAACATTGTTGGGAGTCCCTGTAAATGAACTATGAATGCTACACACTTCATTTTCAATATAGAACATGCCATAATAAATCTCAATAACATCTATCAATCACATATCAATTAGACTATATTTACGCGAGTTAGAGCTCGGACAGACATTCAGATGGACAGACGAAATTCATAAACACTTTTGGACTATGTTAGAAAGTGTTAAAAAGACAGATGATTCTTAATCTAGGATTATACTAGGAACGAAAATATACAATAACCTCTTCCGAGTTAGTAACGAATCCAAAAAGTGTTCTTTATCTTTAAAAACCCCAGAAAACAATATATTTTCGAGATTTAAAGAAACATTTATAAAAACAAAGTTTATTTTGCTGCAAATGATTTTCGGAAACATTTCTGAGTAATCTGTATAGTGTATTAATCAGTTTTCTCAACTCGGAATATGGGTTTTTCGGATTATCCCAATTCCCAAGTAATAATTTTCATGTTCAAGAAATATGTTTTACAAACAGATATGATAAATTAACAGCTTTAACATTAACATCAAAATTAATATTATTCTGCTACTCTTGCATGTATAAATTCAATTACGCAGCTGAAAATGTTTAATTGAGAATAAATAGCAGCCTAAAAATCGATATTCTGGCTTGGGGAAACTGATTAATACACAATAAATACTACTCGGAAACATTTCCAAAAATCAGTGGAAACAAAAGAAACTTTGCTTTGCTTTTATATATGATTATTTAAATCTTGAAAATAAGAGGATTTAAGAGGTTTTGAAGATAAAGAACACGTTTAGGAATCATGGTGATAACCTGTGACAACGGGGAGGGGGTAAAAAGGGGGGAAAATTTGTGTGACATAATGGATGACCCCAAGTAGTAAAGTCTCTGAGACTATAAAAGTGGCCCCTTTCAACGGAGAATATAAAAGTTTCTTCTAAAAATTTTCCATTTATGTTTTTTAACACTTTCCAACCTAGTTGAAAAGTGTTTATGACTTCGGTTTGTCTACCGTCTGTCCGTCTATCCGTTCTCTAACTCGCGTATATATACTCGGATCACGCTGACATTTTTATATGTTATTGTCGTTTACTATAGCATGTTCCCTATTTCAACTGAAGTGTGTAGCACTTATAGTTTTTTTACAGGGACAGTCAAAAGTATTCCGTTACATTACAGTCAATAGGAAATAATCGTTTCAAGTGCATTTTGTTGATGCTATGTCATTTAAAACATGATGAAATTGATATATAATTATAAAGCGCATTAAAACATGCTTTTTGTAGAATATGGGGTGCAAAGCATTAATTATTCATTTTCAGGGTCAAACAAAAGAATTCTGTTACACATTTTTCTATGGGGGAAAATCGTTTGCAGTGTAATTTAGTAATATTTCACAATTTCAAACATAATGAAAATTATATTCATTACTGAGGTTCATTATAAATTGCTCTCTTGAAAGTGTGGTGTGCATTGCGTTTATTTACAGGGACACACACAAGATATCGGTTACAGTACATGTGCATCAGTGTGTACAGTTTATCTAAATTTTTTCATAGTACGTGTGTGTTCATAAACTCGGTTGTTCATATACAGGGCTACACAAGGGAATCCGTAACTATTACAGACTATGGGAGGGAATTGCTTAAGGGTAGTTTTTAATTGTGTTACGCATTTTCTTCCTGAACTATAATATATTTAGTATACTAATATATGTTTGTAGAATATAAATAAATCCATATACAGGGCTACGCAAAGAAAAAGATACATTGTCATTTACGGTTAGTAATTGCTGCGAGTGAGTTTTAAGTTGCCTTTTAGCGTAATATGTGGTGTGTATGAAAGTCTTCAGATAATATACAGGGCTGTACAAAGGATTTTCAGTGCATTTCAATCGATCGGAGAAAATTGCTAAATGTGAATATTCTAACTGAGCTAAATTTTATAATGCTATATATCCACATCTATTGATCATATACAGGGCTGCGCAAAATAATTCGGCTATTTTTTGTACACTGGTAGGTAATTTCGAAAACTATACTTTTCAGTGTGTTATATGTTTTCTAAACTGTTTACTTACATATCTTCTTTCACCTTATTTAACGGTGAAGTTTCGTTACAGTTTTCTGGCTGTGTTGGAAAGTGTTTCATAATCTATGCTTGACACATAATTCTTCGTTCTTTTTTTAATTGTTTATTATACCTAGTCAATATTATGTAATATTTAGATTCATATTTAGATTTCATTCTTTTGGCGGTCAATGTTTACTATTTTGTATACTTTGCTACTTTGTTTACCATTATATCTAATTATTTCGCTCAGAATGAACAAAGGTAACATTTTGATTTTGATATATGTTTATGTTAAGGATATAAGTATTTATAAAACATTAAAATAACATTGATTATTCTTTCGCTCGTATTTGAAGAAAACTCGTTCGTTAAAAATCTAAATAAAGTTTATGATATATTTCTATATAGAGTCCATAAATAAATTATTTTACTGCAGTATCATTAAGTCATTTTTTAAATCCATTATACATTAAATACTAAGCGTTTCTGAAATAATTTTAATTGGGTATTGCTATACTTAATTAATTGCTAAAAATATTAAATAAAAACTATAAAAATAGCAAAAAAAAAGTTTATACATGTTTAGGCTCCACCGAAGCTATTATCAAAACAAAACAGAATATTCTAATAATATTTTATTATTATTAGAATATCAATAAGAATAAAGAACATGAAACTATTAATAACCGTTTGGAAAACATTAGAATAGAATATTATTATTATTATTATTATTATTATTATTATTATTATTATTATTATTATTATTATATTGTTCTATGATATATTTTTAATTTTTCATGAATGTCGCAGGGGCCATATTTAAAGTCATATCGACACTAGTCCTTTGTTAGTCATATATGGCTGATCGAGAGCATTGCTACACTCGAATTCCAAATAAAAAATATTCTTATTTGTTTTGATAATGGCTTCGATGGAGCAGTAAACAGTAATGTAACCAGTTTATTAAGACCTTTCGATGTAAACAGTTTATTACGACCATTTTTATTATTTTTATAATTTTATTTAACACCTTTTAGCAATTAATTAAGTATATTATTTATGGGTGTTGTGATTTGTTGTATATGAGTATTATTAGTTAAATATCGGTCTATGACATAGTTTAATTTTTTCATGAATGTCGCAGGGGCCACGTTTAAAGCCTTTGGTAGCCATATATGGCTGAGCGAGAGCACTGTTACACTCAAATTCCAAATAAAAACTAATTATCTTATCTTCACAATATGTTCTTTAATATTACATAAACTGTTTCCAAAACCTCTTCACTACCTTTTATTGTTTTAACTTTAAATATTATATATATACTAGTGTAAATGCCCGTCCCAGGACGGTGGGTAGAAATTGGGGTTTTCAGTTAAAATTTTAAATAATTGATAAAAATATTCATATACTGTTTATCGACAATAAGGAAAACTGACCTGAACCGTTAAGTTCAGGGTTAATGGTAAATATTACTGTTAATGGTAGTTATGTTAATAGTAAATTTTACGAAACGTAATATTTTTATTTATCTTTGTTTTTCAACTCAAAATTTCCAAATATTTTTCTGAATAATTAAAATCTTAATCCTAATAACGAACTCAATAATTAATTAAGGTCTCAATAATTAACTATGGCAAGTAAATTATAGGTATTAATTTTCGCTCTCAATAATACGAAAACGATCTTTTAGTTTATTCATAATCTAAAAGAATGCATTAATTTTTACACAAAGTCAAATATTTCCCTTTCAAAATTAATAATAAAAATAATTTAAATCATTAAAAAAAGTTGATCTTGTAATAATTCAATACATCCTGAATGTACATACCTTATGTTAATGGTAAATTTTACGAAACGTAATCTTTTCCTTTATTTTTGATTTACTACTCAAAATTTCCAAATATTTTTCTGAATAAATAAAAGCTTAATCCTAATAACGATCTCAATAATTAATTAAGGTCTCAATAATTAACTATGGTAAGTAAATTATAGGTATTAATTTTCGCTCTCAATAATACGAAAACGATCTTTTAGTTTCTTCATAATCTAAAAGAATGCATTAATTTTTACACAAAGTCAAATATTTCCCTTTCAAAATTAATAATAAAAATAATTTAAATCATTAAAAAAAGTTGATCTTGTAATAATTCAATACATCCTGAATGTACATACCTTATGTTAATGGTAAATTTTACGAAACGTAATCTTTTTCTTTATTTTTGATTTACTACTCAAAATTTCCAAATATTTTTCTGAATAAATAAAAGCTTAATCCTAATAACGATCTCAATAATTAATTAAGGTCTCAATAATTAACTATGGTAAGTAAATTATAGGTATTAATTTTCGCTCTCAATAATACGAAAACGATCTTTTAGTTTCTTCATAATCTAAAAGAATGCATTAATTTTTACACAAAGTCAAATATTTCCCTTTCAAAATTAATAATAAAAATAATTTAAATCATTAAAAAAAGTTGATCTTGTAATAATTCAATACATCCTGAATGTACATACCTTATGTTAATGGTAAATTTTACGAAACTTAATCTTTTCCTTTATTTTTGATTTACAACTCAAAATTTCCAAATATTTTTCTGAATAATTAAAATTTTAATCCTAATAACGATCTCAATAATTAATTAAGGTCTCAATAATTAACTATGGTAAGTAAATTATAGGTATTAATTTTCGCTCTCAATAATACAAAAACGATCTTTTAGTTTCTTCATAATCTAAAAGAATGCATTAGTTTTTACACAAAGTCAAATATTTCCCTTTCAAAATTAATAATAAAAATAATTTAAATCATTAAAAAAAGTTGATCTTGTAATAAATCAATACATCCTGAATTTTTTTATTTTAAAAATATGCTTATGTACATTTTATATTATTTTACAACTTTATTATTATGTAAATTATAATAAAGTTGTATTATTAATTTTTTTTTCCAAAGGTATAATTTGTATTTATTGTCAATAGGTGGCGCCAGAACAGTATTTAAGAAATATATCTAAAATACCGGTAGATCATCACAAAGTTTCTGAAAAAGTACTTAGAGGAATAAAATGCTTACAGAAATAAATTTAAAAAATCCTTTAAATTATTTAAAGACTTTAATATGCTTTTACGAATATTTTAAGAGCATAATCGGATTTTTTAATAAAACGTTCAAAGAGTCATTCATGGAATAGATATGGAATTTGTGTTTTTGAATGGCAACATTATTTGTTTGTTTACATCAGGTAATCGGATGTTTAATCGATTATTTTTAATTTAAAACTTAAAACATTATAACTGGATATGATATACATGTTTTATACGAAAATATGCTGAACAGACATTATTTCAAGTAGAAGAAATTATCATTTAATGGTTATGTGTTAGCATATCTTTTTCAGTAAGCCTAACATGGCGTTTAACTACGGTCGACTCGCAGACCAGAGTGGTACAGCCCGGTACCGTTACAGACAGATTCTCGCCTTTGGATTTTATTATAAGTAAGATGTATCCCAAAATTTATCAGAACAATAACATTTGTGCATTTTTAAACACTCTGTTTCCTTCATTTTTCCTGGTGATATAAATTATCAGCATTCATATAAAGAGACAATATAGAGCAAAAAAAGTTAATAGAGATAATTTGTAGACGTTATCAGATATACTTACATTAAAAGGTTCCTTATTGCTTTTATGCGGGCTGTATCCAGATCCCAGAGCTAAAATGCACTGATCAGATAACGAATATCTTGTTCCGGGTAATGATATGGAATCTAAATCATAGCTCCGATTAGGGGGTGAAGCATCATCACTCAGGCATTTTCCATTACCATTCCTAAAAGAATAAACTTCTTTGTTAATCATAAGTAAGAATAAGATAATTGAGCACAAAAATTAGATTGTTCTTTCATAATTTAAACCAACGTTTGATAAAATATTAATTAACTTGAAAAAACATATATAAAAAATGCTCATTTTGCTCAAAAAATTTTTTAGATTAATATCTATAAAATTTGTCTTAGAATTTATTTGTGAATATTTGCAAAATTCTAATATACTTGCATAGCTCTCCAGCTTTTTGAGTATCACTATTTCCGAATAGAAATATTTGCGTTATTTAATGACAGAAATTTGCGATTAAATAAGACGAAGATTTGCTACTCGGAAATAGTAATACTCAAAAAATAGGAGGGTTGGCAACTATACAGGATGTTGCTGAATTCGACCGACAAATTCAGAGGGGTCATAGTAGGCATCAAGAAGATGAAAAATGGCCATAGAACATAGGGTCGCAAGCCCCGTTTAGTGGGAGAAAATCGCAAAAATAGTTATGACGTCGAGTGGAACAAAAGGGGCCAATAATAAGTAGAAAAAAATTCATTTGACGCATGATTTATTTCATGCATGATGGTACACCAGCACATTTTGCGATTGCGATGCGCAACCATTTCGATGTTACAAATCGCGGGAGGTAGACTGCATGCGGCGGACCTATTACATGGACTCCACGCTCCCCGGAACTCAATCCCTTGGATTTCTTCTTCTGGGGCCACTTGAAATCGGTTGTTTATCAGACGCCTGGTGGATGCACTGGGGGATCTTGCAGTACGGAACGGATCGCAGTCCTTCAGCAGACATCACCAACATACGGGGTATGTTTGAACGCGTCCGTCAATCCTTCGCCCGCAGGTGTCGGCTGTGCAATGACCTTCGCGGCCGCAACTTCGAACAATTCCTATAAAAATAGCTCGTCGTCTCCTTCTGACGTGTTGAACTGTAATGCATTGTAATACGTCAAATTTTAAATGTTTTTCTATTTATTATTGGCCCTTTTTGTTCCACTCGACATCATAACTATTTTTGTGATTTTCTTCCACTAAACGTGTTTTGCGACCCCATGTTCTATGGTGACCTTTCATCCTCTTTATGCCTACTATCAGCCCTCTGAATTTGTCGATCGAATTCGGCAATACCCTGTATACATTGGAAGACTAATTAACGCCTTCTTGACGCTCAAAGTCCTTAATTATTCCTACCAGTAAATTTGAGCAGTAAATTTTGACTCATTTAATTGCAGCTTTTCTGAGACTGAATTAGGTAAAAATTTCTGTTTTGAATTACCTGTGACAAAAGATTAAAACTTCTATAAAGCAAACTCTCGTCTCGAAGGGGTTAAGACTTGCGATTTTCTTGCCAGTTTTTTCTACTGATTTGTTTGTTAACCTGTTAGCCGGGGAATAAACTTTGGTTCAACTGATATGCCTGATTACCAACGGGGCACGTTTCCACTAGTAAAAAAGAACATAATTTTTTTCCTTACTCATGGCAGTAATTTTGCATGAATAGGACGTTTTAATAACACGAAAATATCTATTAAATTTTTACTGGTGGAAGTAATGCGTTCAAAATATTGCACTAGTACTCCGTGTATGACGAAGTATTTCATCATACCCAGTTAACAGATTAACTAGCTATAGAAAAAAAATAAAGTTAAGCATTGCAATCCCCAAATTTATTTTTTATATAAAAGAACTAACAAATTTTCAGTGCAGTTCCTTTTTATATTTCTTGATATAAACAATAGGCGTTATTTATGGATAAGACATATTTAACATTATTCTTTAGCATCTTGTCATCTCTTACAATAGGTTTTGGCTTTCGATAGCTGTTGCTATGATTGCGTTCAGATTTTCTATTGATACTTGTTTTAACCCTCTGACTTTTTCAAAATCCTTTTGACCAATATCTAATCGACCTTTATCTCCTATACTATTATATATTTCAAATCATCTTGTATATGAAATGTGTAGTAAATTTATCTTTTTCATTTTCACCTTTTGACTGTGAAATTTTTAATACAAAATTTCTTCAAAAATTGTAAATTATATAATTTTTTCTACAAATGTCTTGCCCGTGGAAATCGCGGGATAAGCAGTCAGATGGTTGACATCTATGTTATAAAGCAAAAACATGTCCATGAGTAACGGTTACATATATTCCCTGTCACAACAACTGACTAATAAATTTCGCTTTAACTGCAATTTTTTAACTTCTAAAATAGCACAATTTCAATTCTTACACCATCTAATAGACAAGAAAATTTCTTTCAAATGCTATTTGCTTGAAAATTGTATCTCAATTTACTGATTTTTATACGTTTTAAAATAATTGTCAAGCATTCTTTTTTAACCCTTTCCGGCACAGTGGTCCCACTCCGGGCACACCTAATTTTAATAACAAACTTGCAAATGGCACCAAGAATATTTTAATAAAATTTTGTTTATATAATGAAAGCTTAAAATAAGGAGTTCGTATTTTCTAAAAAAGTCGTATGTAAATTCCGGTGTCAGTCAGCAATTTCTCATTTTACGAACAGACTTTGTCTGTGCCGGAAAGGGTTAATCCAACTTCATCGCGTGCGGCATGATTAAGATTAACTCATTTGCATTGAAACAATATAACTTCAGCATTTCTTTCCGGTTAATATGCCATAACGAAATTACAACTTCATCAATAAATAAATAAAATAATAAAATAATAGAAATAAAATAGAAATTTAACAGATGTGTAAATGAACTACACGCTTAAATGCTAACATAGTCTGAATCAAAAAGGCTGCTGTAAGTGGCGGTGATTTCTTCGGCTATTAACTCCTGGGATGTGGCAAGTAAGAATATGTTGCTTTTAATAAATAGACTTTATTTAAAAACTTAATTGATATTTTTCATATAAATATGTTTTTTGGTGTAGTGGGTAATTTAAAATATATATTAAATGTAACAAATCTATTAGAATTTTCAAATAAAAAGGGGGTTTACCTATTCTCTATACACCTGGCACTATCTTCTGTAACCCGAAATGCCTGGGTTGAATTCACTGGTTTTAACTTGCAAAACATATACCGTAGTTTATGAAAATCAGCAACATGATATTTTGTCAATAGTGTAGTTATAGCAGACGAAGGATGCATATTTCACCCAAAATAAACATAATATGAATGTAAACATATTTTCAAATTTGAAATAATGTCCGTCTAATTTAAAGGAAGTTAATTTATGGCTTAATTAATGCAATTTTCTTAATTGCTTAAAAATAATAACATTCTAATTTTCTAAAATACTGCTTTTAACATTGTAAAATTTTGATATTTCACGATATTTTTAGTTCAGTTTTTGTCAAAGTTAAATTTTCTAAAATTTTATTGTAATGAAGTAAATAATAAATTACTAACAGGTTAGACCCGCCCAATTTTATTGTAAAATGCACTGTCTTGAAATGAAGTCCAATGCAATATAAAATAACTTATTCTATATTATTTCAGTTCGAATTGATATATTTAACATTGTATTACATATATTATATATAATATTTTATATAGTAAAAGTTTCTGTAAAACCAGTTAGTTAAAAGCATTCATCCAATGGTGGACATGACCTGGTTTTTAAACCGACTGCGGTAGAACACTGGGTAGAACCCCACTCAACAACACCGAGAGGAGCCGAAGCAGGTCATATCTCTAAGCTAGGCCTGCCACAGCATCGGCCCCGAGGTACAAATGGTAGCCCACAAGAGCGAACCATCACGTTAGAGACTAGTGAGAAGCCCCAGCCTGAGAATTACTCTACCTCCAGCTCGGATCGTGGATAACCTACAGAGGCGACAAGCATCTTACCAGCGGAACAAAAGCAACACAATAAATAAAAATAGTAAACAAAATGTAAGATAAAATAAAAAAATTGGAAAATTAGTCCCCCACATCCTGCGTACCCCAGGGTGACTAGGTCTGAGGCGTCAGGGTTACGGAGTAAAGAAATAAAGCAAAAAAGTGGTCCGGCCGAACATGATGCCACCTGTGCTCCGCTGGCTCAATCTGCTCGATAGACAACCACCTAATCAAAACAATATTGATTGACATAATTTCACTGTTCATAAGTTCATTCCGAAACGTCTTTGAAATAGATTCGTGTATTTCTTCATATCTGGAATACATTTCCTTAAAAGATAATAACTCCAGAAAATACATTAAACAAAAAATATAATTATAAGTAATGTAATCAAAAACTATAAATGATTTTACTACCCAAAAAAATTCCTTATGTAGACATTACTACAGGCTGACCAGTGGACTTTTCCAGGACCTGTTTTGTCCGACATGATGTATTTGTTGCGGTCACAGTTGTTTCCGCTACCATCATGCATGACACCTAGACTGTTGAAGAAAAAATATCATTAAGAATAAAAAAGCTAGTTTAAAATAAAAGGACAAAGAAGAATAAATAAAACACTATAAAACAGACTCCACGCTGCAACTAAACTATACTTGTCTTCACGATTTTTTCGGAACAAACAAGTTAATGAGTGTTTTATAAAATATTTTTCATGCTGGAATATAAAATGTAATTAAAATTTTTGATCACGTCATGTTTTCTAGTAATATAATTTAAAATATTCTTATTATGTCATTTGTTGCACATAATAGAATCGGCCTGCTATATTTATACAATAAATCATTCACCCGGAACGAATCAACAACGCTTTAACCAATGAATCATCCGCGCAGCACCTGCTTCAAATAACACACTCGGCCAGTTCATCTAAAGCCATTGGCGGGTGTGGTTGTGTGAGGTAATCTGGGTTAAATTCTGGATGTTCAGTAAGTGTCCAGCCCCTCTTCCACTTTCACAAGTTTAGTTAATTTCATTTTGTATACTATCATATACCAATAAACATGATCACTTTGCAAATTTTATCCTTTTCCAGCAATTTATCAAGGTTGCATAGCAAAAATGTGATGTGTTACGCAGAAAAGCTGTTTTTATTTTCAGATTCAGCTTCAACAAAAATATTAAATTCAATTATTGTGTTTTCTGTCCGGAAAATTACTTTTCAATTTGCAGTTATTAGAGCTACATTTCACAATAATCAACAAACATATCATATGCAGTAAGAAATATCATTTGAAAGTTAAAGGAAAATAAACGAGCTAAATTTTACTTGTGTGCTATTTCATGGGCGATAACAAAAGCTGCTTCAAAACTTGTTCCTTCATTTAGAGTACAACTGTAGTTCGTCCGACACATTCCGTTGACCCAAGCGAGTCCTGAACAAAAAACAAAAAAACTCGTGTAAATTTTACATTAAAAAACTAAATGATTTCGATATCTTACAAAAATATATGTCCTAAATGTTATCTATCTTTGGGAGAATATATTAATTCGTCACATTCTAAGAGGGGTGGAGGAAGTGCACAAATTGCGATACAGTGTTACTAGGGAAATGGTGTGTTAGCACCGAGGCCAACGGCAATGCCACGGTCCGTTATACGCGTCTCTTTTTCATAGGCGCTTCAGTCACTTGATTCTCGAATGCACTAGTGAGATGCACGAACCGGCAGCCTGTCTTTTTTGTTAGCCTCGGTTAGCACATTATGACGTCACATCTAAAATATGAAAACAATTGGGCAGATATTGTTTACAAACACTATAAATTAAGTTAATAAAACAATATGCATTCCAATCAGGATGTATTAGGCATATTTTTTCTTTAAATTGCAAAAAGTTGAAGTGAAAGCAGACAAGATCTTGACGGTTTTATGGTATTTATTTTAGTAGATAGTAGACAACATGTAAAAAAATAATTACAATTTGTGTAATCAAAATTAGCTCTAAATATTAACAGTTACAAATAATGTAACGTCACAAAAGGGGAGGTGGTATCACATGAGTGTGACAACTTGTAACAGAGGGGGGGGGGGGGTTAAAAAAACTAGAAATTTTTCGTGACTTAATTAATGGATGACCCCTTAAATTTTAGAAGGCAAACTATATTTAGCCAAATAAATTTTTTTCAACACTATTTAAAATGCATTTTGAATCGTAATATTTAATTGAATAAACAATAATAAATGAAATCTTATTCACTCACCTAAAACTTTAGAATTCCTTCTACCTCTTGTATCTTTATATAAGTCTCTCCTAAAATATTTACAAAACAGCCAAATAACATAGGCTATTTATTTTTATTTACAAAATATTAATTTAAAATATGATAATTTAAAACCAAAATAATTTTTAACAAATACACGAAAATTTGAAATTAATAAATATATTTTAATATAATAATCATGCAACTGACATAATATATTTAAATAGAGAAAAAGAGCAAGCGAAGAAAAATAAGACCTATTAATTGCAAATCATTTTCATAGGTAAAAATTATGTAGAAATTTTATTTTTATCGTGAAATAAAAGCTTTTATTTCAAATAAATAATAGCAGTCTATATTGATAAAGTGGCAGATGCACCGTTCAACTTTTAAAATAGATAAATTATTGATTTTTTGTTGTTATATCTGTTATAAATCGACTTATCTTGTACACTTAAACGTAAGGCCCACACTGAGAAATGTCGGAAAAAAAATCACTTCGGTTGTTTATTTCATTTACTACAGGACAAGTGAAAAAAAAATGTCGGAAAGATATTCTTAGATTTAAAAAACAAAAGTCTATTTTTCATGTCTTTTTCCGTATTATAGTACTTGTTACATGATCTTAATTTAGTATCTCAACGTTTTAAGGAAACTATTTTTATTCATAAAGTTAAAATATGACCTCGTATGGAAGGAAAATGTAGTCATTCTATTCGCATTGTCAATAAAACATAAAAAATTGCAGAAATATTAAACCTTAAATTGATTCGTGATTTTAATATACATAGAAGTAGGTATATAAATGATTTAGACATACAGTGTCATCTCGACTAACGAGTATCACTTCTAACAAAGATTTCTTTCGCTGATTTTTGAGCTGGGCTAACGAATATTGATTCGGCTTGCAAATATTTTATTGGATGCGTGCGTTATTAAAACGCATCCTCAATGCATTTAATTGTAAGGGAAATTACGTTTCAGTTAACGAAGACTTCGAATAACGAATGTGACTTCGGAATGAATTAACGGAATGAATCACTGTATATTGCATGGACGACAAAGCTGCATACCAAAAGACTAGTTGCCTCCATTTTTTCGGAAAAATATTCTTAGACTTATTTAATTAAAGATAATCTGAGATTAAATAAGGTGAAGAACACTATTCAGAAAAAGTGGTTGCGCTTTCTGACACGCCGTTGCTTGTATATTAATTCGTCTGAGAGTGTTTTTCCGAAAAATTATTCTGCAATCTACTAATTAGACTGGTCTACACGATTTTTGGAACAGATAGGTCAATGGATGTTTTATAAATTATTTTTAATGCTAAAATTGAAAATGCAATCAAATATGCTCTACCACTTTTCGTTTTCTAGTTGTATAAGTTTAAAGATTTCTATGCTATATTTTTTAGCATATAATAGAAACGATCTATTATCTTTAAAAACAATGAGTCATCCACATGGGACAAATAGGTGAAATGTAGTCATCCCAACGGAATCTGTTTGAAACCACGCACTTTGTCAATGCAGCTAAAACTATTGGAGGGTGTGGATGTGTGTGATAATCCTTATTAAAATCTGCCAGTTCAGTAAATATCGTACACATCTTACAGTTACTCAAGTTTAGTTAATTTCATTTGTATAATTTTATATATCAATGTACTTGGTCACTTTGAAAATCTTATACTTTTCCAGCAATAACTCAAGGTTGCATAACAAAAATTTGATGTGTGGTGGAAAGAAACATCAAATTCATTTTAAGATTCAACGTCGACAAAACAGAAATTATTGCAGTTTATGTTTCGAAAATTATCTTTCAATTCGTAGACATGGATCTTTCATTTTCATAGGTTTTCAAAAGATTTCAAAAACTCCATAGTGTTATCATTGAAAAAGATTCGATCAATAAAAATATAACGTGCAAACATTACTTTCTTACAAAAAACTCTTTAAAAACAGCACTGAGATTTAGTGTCATATCCATTACCAAGATCTTCAGAGAGTTAACAGTAATCCTGTGAAATACAGATTTCCATTAAAAGATCTTTTGCAGACAATTCACTTTTAAATAAATTTATTAAAAACGCCAAATATAATTTTTATTCAATGCAAAATATTCATTCCGTTTGAGACTAAATCACACTATTCCAATGAATAAGAAATATGCGGACAATAAGACGAATAATAAGAATAAAACATAAGAAAATGGGGGCTTAAGGGAAAAAGGCTGGGAAATAAAAATATGCCTTAGTCAATCGACATAATGTCTCTTAGCTGCAGATTTAGCATTAATTTTCTCTAATAGTTATGGGATTGATAATAATTTATCGAAGCAGCAATTACTTTGTTGGTAATACTTTGTTGGTGGAATTTCTTTGCACTTCTTTGTTAATTTTGTCTCATATTTTTTGCAGAGTACAGAATTTAAAAATAGTTTTAGTTATAATTTACCTTAAGATAATTAAAATTAATCAGCAGATTTTATTAAGAATTAATTCTTTAATGCTCTTTCTTGTATTAACTCAAAATTTAGTGTAGACCATCATTAAAATATCTACTATGGGAATTTAAGCGTAAATCTAGAAAGGCTGTAAGGCTGAAGTTTATAGGCTAGATTCTGCATGTTCATTCATTTATAAAGGCCTCTTTCATCATAATATATGAGGGACAGACAGGTTCTCTTTTAATAATGTATATCATTTTTATTATTTTTTGTTTTATTCATTTATTTATTTATTTTGCTTAATTATTAAAAAAAATGGTCATGATTTTATGTAAATATATAACAAATTATAACACCCAATAATAATATACTTTATTAAATTGTTAAAAAGGTGTAAAATAAAAATTATAAAAACAGTACAAAAGGCTTTAATAAACTGTTTACATGTTTCGGCTCCACCGAAACCATTATCAAAACAAATAAGAATATTCTATAGTTTCACGATCTATGATGAAATGATTTGAAACTACATCATTCAATTTTTTACGTACTCTCTCAGATTACGCACATTATTTTATTTCATTTTTACTTGGATGTTTATTTCTATATTCGTAACCATGGAGTAACTCAACCCATATTTTTGGAAAGTTAAATAATTCTGCATCGTTACATACCGAATTTTTATGTGTTGCAATATCTGTGGTTGCTTTTATAATGGATGGATAATATAGATTCGAGGGATTGGATCCAATCTATACCATTCATCCATTATAAAATAAACCATAGAGATTGGAACACGTAAAAATTCCATGTGTAACTATTTAGCACCATTTAACTAACCAAAATTATGCGTTGAGGTTACTCCATGGTTACAAATATGGAAACAAACATCCAAGTAAAAATAAATTAAAATAACGTTCGTAATCTGAGAGAGTACGTTAAAAATTGAATGATGGGGTTTCAAATGATTACATCATCGATCGTGAAACTATAGAATATTCTTAAATGTTTTGATAATAGCTTCGATAGAACGGAAACATGTAAACAGATTATTAAAACTTTTTTTACTGTTTTTATTGTTTTTATTTTACACCTTTTAGCAATTTAATGGAGGTCTTGTTTTTTTTTTTGTTTTTCTTTCATAAGTCTAACAAGGGTACCAGAGAAAAGATCAAAGAATTTTTAAATACAATATAAACAGTTACCCTGTAAGCATTATTGCATGATCCCAATGACCATCATCGCCTTCTCTTGTGTTCAGCTTACTTTGCCACACACAAAAGTTATCTAAATACTTATCGATATCACCATTTTCAGCGTTTGGTGCCGTCTATAATAATAATAATAATAAAATCAGTATCAACCCTTGCATGCTGATAGGTCGCAATCATATAAAAAATATACACTTAAAAAATATATAATAAATAATAATTGCCCTACTAGAGACTAGGATTCATATCCGGCTCTAGTGTCCTCTTTAGAGAAAATGTTGTATATACACATATCCCTAAAGAAAATTCATACTCTCATACTTTTACATCCAAAATATTTATTTCGAGACTACATCTAGTTTTCATAAATACAGAATATATTTGTAAAAATGTAAAAAGGAGAAATAATAAAATTATATAGACAAAAGTTAATATTCACTTTAAAACATATTGTAGGCTTCAAAAAAATTGTCCCTGTGGTAGACCAATATTCAAACGGTCCAATACTAAAAAAATGTTTATTATTTGATAATACTCAATTTAGATTATATTGTATCCCAAAGGTGGTGAAACCGCTTGCCAGTGAACCAGTTGTGATCACTATTTCCTAAAAGTAATCTTGATTAATATAATAACAGAAGTTCTAAGAATAAATAAGGCGAAAATTACTGTTAAGAAATGGTGGCAACAATTGGCCCTCTGGCATGCGGATTAATCACACCTATTGTAGGCTTTAAAATGTGGATCTTGCAGCAAGCCAATACTGCGCGAATATTGCGCAAATATCATTCTGATTAACTCAACATTTGTGCTATTTACAATATAATAACAATAATGCCAAAACATTGGCATTGCATTGGAAATTTATATTATATAATATTAATTCTATTTATATTATACAATACCAACATTTTCAAACTATTAGCATTACATTCGAACCAATACTAGTGTTCCGCTTTCCGAAATTTCGTTAATATTGGATACATATTTTTTGGAAATATTGGCTATAAATTTCAGATATAAACATTCCATTGCTGATTAAAATTTTAAATTATCCGCTATTCAAAAATATTTAATATTAAAGCATATTTAATTTCGATTATGCTGTAAAATTTAAAATGTACCCTTTGTAGCAAACTAGAATATGCCTGAAAATTGCATAAATATTGCATTTGTTTACTTTACATTTTGGATGATTACAATATAGTTGAACAATGCGGAAACATTAGCAATGCATTGGAAATCTCTATTATATAATATCATTATTACGGAAATGTTGTCGTTTCACTTGAAATATGCTTTACCCGCATTAGAATTTCGCTGGCAAAAAGAATATTTACAATTCTTTTTGAACTTTTCATTTATAATGGGTAAATATTATTTAGTAATATTGATTCATTTTAAAATACAAACATCCCAATACCAGTGAAAAATTGCAAATATTTCACCAGTTTAAGCCAATAGTGCACATGTATTTATTGGTTGGCTACTAAGACAGAGAATTATCGCCGCATTAGTGATTTTTTCTTTTATTATTAACAGACAGTTTCACAAGTTGACTTTAAAATTATACAAAGTGCTTTTTTAACAGTCTACGTATCTCTTGAGATGCATATACATAATATACTGAAATCAAACTTTGTACGTACATTTAATTACACAGTTGTTGTTTTTTTTTCATAATATACTCATAATGGCAAACACACATCAACAGAAGAAAATACTGACAGAGGTATTTTCTAATTTTATTTATCGTTATAAGAAGTAATAACAACAACAAGAACAAAATTAGTAATAATAATAATAAATATTTAAAAGTATAGGATTTTAATATTTTCTTAGTTTCTAATTAATAATCCATCTTAAACTATGCTCCGTTTAAAGATTAATTGTATTACGTTACCTTAGTCCCTGTTTTCAGTAAGATACTAGGTCTTTTAAGTTTTCTCCCTAATAAATAATATTTTTCAAGCCTAAAATGGTTTATTTTAAATCGCGATGTGTTTCTGTTAATCACTAGATTTCTCTGTTGCATTCAATCATCTTTTAATGGTATGGCTGTCATATTTATTTTCGCAAAAGCACTTTTTCAATATTATAGTGAATTTTCTTCTATTGGAGCATTTGGAGGTTAATTTCTTTTCACAATTAATGATAACACGAAGAAAAAGTTCAAATTTGTATAACTCTATAAATTTAAGAATGTAAATGAACTATAAATTACTTTTAGATACTATTAATGTAAGCAGTAATAGTAACTACGAACAACTTTTTATCCACCAATAACTTATGAATAACTGCATTACTAACAAAAAAGATTCTTAATACATTTTTAAGATTTATGACTTTTATAACCTATCCATAATTTAAAGAAGTATAATTTTCTTAATCATTATAGTAAATTTATGCAATCCATTAAATTTGAAATATGGGAGGAAAAGTGTATACATTTTTGCTGTTCATAAATATAACATATGTTACTGCGGTAAACATAATCGGATATAGGAAAACATTTACAAATACCTCATGCTTTCTCCGTTATAGTCTGTTTCCGTTTTTGGAAAATTTATTACGTATTTACATATCGGAAAAATGCCTAATAAATTCTGGAAGAATGAAATGAAATTTTAGCAGCTTCAGTGGATATCAAGTAAATGTATTACAGAATTTCTCTAGAAAGTAATGAACGAGATAAAAAAAATTGGTTTTTAGAGTTCCTATTTCACTTGGTTTCTCTGACAATTTTACTCACATTAACAGAACTACCAGGTGATCCACAAGTCACAAAAAAATAAAAATAAAAATTCAATAATTCGAAAAATTTATAGACCAGTGTTTCTCAAATGCTAGACCGCGACCCGGCATTGGTCCGCGAAAATAAAATATCGGGCTACGTAAAAAAATATCGAAAGAATGATGTTTCGTTTTCGGATTGTTATTTCCTTATGAAAATAACACGTTTAATAATAAATATTTATAAGAATTATTATCCGCATCCTGCTAATCTCCTTTTTACAAGAAACATCACAAAAGGGAATGTAAGAGGTTAAAATTACTTCACATTAAAGGGTTTGTGTAATTCTTTTATATTTTTGAAAGAGAAAATGTTTTTTATTACAATATTTCAAGTGGACTTAGTACACTTAAAATGTCGAAAAGTGAAAAAAAATGACTATTTTTGCCATTTTATTTCTTAAAAGTATACATTACAAAAACACAATTTTTAAAGACAGTAATAGATGCATGTTTCTTCTTCCATTTCATTTTTTTCAGATCATAATGAGAAAAATAGTTTTTATACGGGTTTTTTTAACTTTTAGACATTTGTCGAGTAGAAAATTGGAATCACAGGTTGCGCGCATGGCTACAAAAGAATTTGCTTTAACAAAATGAAATGTTTGATAAAAATAAATATTACAGTTCGATTCCTCATTAAATTTCGTATAAGTATCATCTGTTATATTTCACTATCACTATATTGCCAATAAAGTTGTAGGCAGTTGAAGTTACAGAAGCCCAAATCGCAGCACTAGTAATCGTTTTAGTACGCGGGTACCAAAGTATAGAGTCAATGAGTTACTTATGTTACTCCACTTCAAATATTACGAAATTCTTTTCAGTGTTGATATGCACTAAAAAATGTTTCCTATAGAAAATTCAGGTGGTGATTGAAAACAAAAGTCTGGGGTACACATAATGTAAGATTTATCTCGGGAGTTAGGACAATCTAAACTTTCTATCACTAGTGTGGAGTGCGCAGTTGCTGAACTGAAGTGGAGAATCAATGGGCTAAATTTCGATGACAAAGGTAGCTAATCTGGCAATAATTTATTTGCTGTTAAAAAATCCTATGTATTTTTGCCTATTTATGCAAAAACCTAAACGCTACTGTCTATACTTTTAAAATTATTGAACTTTTTATTTATGTTGTGACTTTTGGATCATCTGATATTTACTTTAATTTTTGAATAATTTCTCAGTTTACCTGACAAAGCAATAGTTAATCCGTTTTTATGAAAATGGTTTCATTTTTGTTTGCCTCTATTACACATTCTTTTATTTAAATTAAATCAAAATGCTTTGATCAGTTCGAAATTATACCATATGACAGTAAAGTGTTTGCTGCTGATAATGGTGATTGTTATTGTCTTTTTTTACGAGGGTTGTTTAAAAACCAGAACATGGGTTCGTCTCCGATTACAATTTAAGGAGGGATTCTGTGGTAACGGGGATCTTAAACAAACAAACAAGGTTTAGAATGCTTTAATCGAATGTAGAAATCTGGCAAATCATTCATTTTTATGAAAAATAAATAAATTTTATGTTAAAGGGATATTTTCTAACAAAAATAAAGACAAAATGCTTTCTTAGAAGACACATTTGTCAGAGAAATAGGAATTTAAAGACAAATTTAAGGCTCATAATCAGCCAGACTGCAAATTCCTCTCTCTAATAGACCGGGAGGCGGCAGCACAGACAATCACCTCATCGAGTTCACGGCTGAAATTCCCGAATTAGTTAAAACTTGATTTGCTTATTAAAACGCAATCGGTCTGCCAAGTCATATCTTGGTGGAAAACACCCGAAAACCCGATTTTAACGGTTGGCTCGTAGGTTTAACATTGTGTATTCCTGCTACCAGTCCTCCATGTTTTCATACCTTTAGGTGCAGGAAAACGCTATGGTAAACCTACGAGTCAGCCGCTAAAATCGGGTTTTAAGGTGTTTTCCACCAAGATAGGACTTGGCAGACCGATTGCGTTTTAATATGCGAATCGAGTTTTAACTAATTCTGGAATTTCATCCGTGAACTCGATGAGGTGATTGTCTGTGCTGCCACCTCCCGGTCTATAATGTTAAACCTGTGGGTTTGGAATGCATTCGTATTTTTCAAATTTCTCCCCTGAAAATTAAATTTTTACCTTCACTTTTCTATATGCTCTTCTTGAAGAATGTTCCTTTCTTTTTTATTGTACAAAATGTTTTTAAAATATGTACTTAATTTGAAAAATGCGGATGCATAGATTTAACATTACTGAGGGGTATTTGAGGTGGTCTGACTGATAACAAGCTTTAAGGTTTCATGGGAAAAGTACATGTCTCATGTATCTTCATGCCACATTTGAAGTCGATAGCTTAATTACTAAATATTCCACAATGCTCGCCAATTCAAAATGTACAATTTTGCAAAAAATGCATCTAAAAGCTTTGGAAAAAGTATTGGTGCTTTTACCTACGACTCAATCAAAGACCTGTAGAAGTGCCTTGTTTGGATTTTTTTTTACTAAGCATTGAACAAGGCGGCGTTAGAAACCGAAAGAAACATAGAAGTTTTTTAGGCTAAAATAATTATTTTTTGAAGATGTTCCACCGGCAGCCTCCCCTTCTTTAATAGCATAATAACAATTATTAACAATTCGTTTACATCGGAAAAGTAATTTTATACTTACTTGGTTCGATTTTAAAATTTGTAATTTGACCACAACAATCTTGAATTTAGTTTGTAGAGAGGAATAATTGTATATCAGTTGAACCTATAAAGCAAAATATATATATATATATATATATATGTATTCCAATATCTGCTATAAGATATAGCATTATTTACTTAAATTAATTTTTAAACTATCAGAAATCATATCCATGTCAATTACATATTTAAAACTGGATTTGTTTCTATAAAATTTTAAAAAAGTTTTTTTTTTCATAAATAATTAATATTACAATGTAAGAGGTTGTTAGAATTTACAAATAACCTAGCGTGTAGAGGTGCTTATTTTTTTAATAGAATCGCAAAATTCATCTAGGAAAGCGCATCTAGGCGAAGCGAAAGACTTTAAATAAGGTGAAGGTACCTAAAATAAGTATTCCCGGAAATAAGGGTATCTAAAAATAACCACAGATACAAGCGAATTTCAATGGACAAAAAAAAAAAATTAACTCTATCACTTCTTTCAAAAGGAAAACGTAAATGTAACTGCAATATTCACCGCACTTCAATATTTTTCCCCTCCAGCGCACTTTTATGCCTTTAATGTGAACAATAATTCCACTGCATGTGTTACTAAAATTACAACAATATCAGATGAAAAAGTCTACGTACTTAATTATAGAAAGTAGTTAATTATCCAGGGATCCAACTGGTCAATATTTTTTTATTTGGAAAAATTTTCGTGGTAGGTTTTTACGACATTTGCAACAAAAATTACCTTCGGAGTAGGTTTCTACGAAATTTGCAAGAAAAATCTAAAACAAATTTCTTTGAAAACAGTGGTATTCAAAAAATGGACCGTGTGGGAGGCCTGATTAGTTGAGTTTGTATGGTTAATCCTACCTCAATTAGCTTGCCGGTAATTTCAGATCTATCATTCAGAGTAAAAGAGATTATAAAAATGTTAATATACAAATTTCAGATTTTTTTTTTTCTTATGGAAAAATGCTTAAAAGTAAAGAATGCCACAGAAAACATATTTCGCACATTTATTTCAAAAGTGACATAACTCAAAAAATGAAGTATTTCACAAAAAGGCGAAAAACATTTTCAAGACTGAAAGCAGTTTTTTTTATCGGATCAGAAATCAAATAGATATATTTTTACATATAACAACAGGAGCACTTTATTTATTTCTAAATAAGCCATATAAAAACTGGTTAATGGGACATACTACTGAAAACGAACAAAAAGTACTGAACAAAAAATCCCTATAATTACTCTAGTTATGACTAAAAACAAGAACGAAAAATCATGCTTCAAGCATAGATTATGTAGCACTTTCCAACGCTTCCAAAATAATTTTACAAAACATACCGTTTAATAAGCTAAAAGATAACATCTAAGTAAACAATTTGGAAAACGCATAACATATTTTAAAACATAATTTCAGGAATTTCCAACAGATACAATATTCGGAAAAATATCCGAATACTTTTATTCAGCCCTGTATATGATCTATAGATTTGTATATGCTAGGATGCTAAATTTTAGTTTAGTTAGGAAACGCGTAGCACAGTTTAAAATTATCTTTCTGGAGTTTCTGTCAATAAACGGAAATGTGTTCGCGAACTTTTGTGCTGCCCTGTATAAGATCTACAGAATTTATACACACCACGTAATAGACAAAAAGCGAGTTAAAATTAAAATCGCGTTTAGTAACTTACAACGCACTTCCAGGAATTAGTGTTAACAGACAGTAGAGAATTCTTTTGTGTGTCCCTGTAAATGAACGATGACTGCTATACACACACTATTCTGTAGTAAGCCTCTTGTAATGCACCTTAGATATATATATATAAATTCCAATGCGTTTAAAATAGTGAAACATCATTTAAATAAACCGCAGACGATTTTTCTCCATAGACGTCATGTAACGGAATTCTTTTGACTGTACCTGTAAAGTAACTATAAGTGCTATGCACACCCTATTCCATATTAAGCTTCTTCTAATGCACCTTACTGATATATATAAATTTCAATGCGTTTAAAATAGTGAAACATTATTTAAATAAACCGCAAATGATTTTTCCCCATAGACCGCAATGTAACGGAATTCTTTTGAGTGTCCCTGTAAAAAAACTATAAGTGCTACACACTTCCGTTGAAATAGGGAACATGCTATAGATAACGACAATAACATATAAAAATTGCAGAGCAATCCGAGCATATTTACGGGAGTTAGAGCACGGACAGACGGCCAGACGGCAGACGGCCATACGGCCAGACAAACCGAAGTCATAAGCACTTTTCAACTAGGTTGGAAAGTGCTAATGAGTCAGGTATTCTCAATATAAGCAATGATTAAAAGGATACTTAAAAACGTTTATCTCAAAATGTTAAAAAGTTGCATTTTATTTAAACTCCGCGCAAGTTTTCTCTTGAACTATTAAAGATTTTCTGTGCAATTTTCACGAATTTATAGATGCTATCTATATCTTAAGACTTAACCTAAAGTTGTGTGTATTTTAGCAACATTTCTATTAGGTAGCTTTCAATACAAAAAAGTATAAAGCTACCTATTGCAGCCGTTCGGAGGAAAGCAGTTCCGGAAAATTTCGATATATTTTCACCGATCATGACCCCCAGACCCCAAAACCACCCTCCGTCCAAATGTTGATTTATATATATAGATATATCCATATATATATATATATATATATATATATATATCTGACCTATGTCATACGATAACGCCCGTAATTATGAATCGATTTTGATGAAACTAATTGTGTGTATTAAGGTCACTAATGTCTCGACCGAGTTCGTTGGCCAGCTTGGTCCGCCATCTTGTTTCAAGATGGCGGCCATTTAAAGATGTAAAATAACTTAAAATCTAAAATAAATATACAAAAAATATTAAAATTCAAATTTATTTTTTAATTACGTGTTAGGCCTTGATACAAGGATTCCAGAGCTTTTTTTGGTTTACCTCTATCTTAAAAAATGGCTGAGATAGAGCAGTTTGAAATTCTAGGGTGGCTGACATTTTGAAACAAAACAGCACATTAACGCGATTACTCGCAAATTATTTTCTTTCATTGTTGTAATAATTTTCCCAATCATACGCATAAAACTATATATTCATATCCGTTAACGCCAAAATTGGCGACATTTGGCGAAATATCGCCAAATTTGGCGATCAAAATAAGTCTTCATAAATGAAGCCAATTTGGCTATTGCTCAATAATTTGGCGAATTTCTTTTTCAAATTCAGTATTAACGAATCTTTTGTAAACGTTTCTTTGCATTTTAGCTTGCTGTTTTCGTGTAACATTAGCTAAAATTTTAAAACGAAGATATAGGAAAGCTACCTTTTCCTCCCGGTACAGGCCGGAAGGACTTTTTTTAAAATGAACTTGAAAGTATTGCATATTTTTCAGAGTTTATCTATGCATACTTTTTTTTATTATGGCTGGAATAATAAACAACTTTAGGTTCAACCTAAAGATATAGATATAATCTATAAATCTGTCACAATTACATGTAGAAATATTAAGAAGTTCAAGAGGAATCTTGCTCGAAATTAAAAAAAAAACGCGTTTTTAACATTGTGAGACAAACCTCTTTGAAGTATCTTTTTAATAATAATTGCTTACACTTAGAACACCTGGCACATTTTTAGTCATAACTAACGTAATTTTAAGAAGTTTTTGTGCGGCTTGTTTTAAATTGCTCAGAAAATATTGCACTTTCTTTCTTTTTTTACTGAAAAATAATTTTTTTTCCTTTTTTGGAGATTTGACAATAGTATGCCCCTTCTGAATATTTCTTTGCAGAGCAGTATTGTGCAACGTGGAAAACGATAAAACCGCTGCAATTCAGCTATTCTTAAATGTAATTAAATTTGCTTTTAACGTCAGTTTAGAATATATTTTATTGATATTTAAACATATTTTCAATTAACTACTACTTGAATCAGTGTCTTTGCTCTTCCATTCTAAGATTCCGTATGAAAGATGTTATGCAAGTATTTCTTAAAAGGTTTAGTAAATATTTTGTGATTAACTTTTCCTCTTCCCTTTCTCCTCTAAGAAACTTCAATTCCGTAAATTTTAAATCTTCAAAAACTACTCCAGCGCATGTTTTCATCAGAGAAAATTTTCGGAAGACACTCAAGTGAGTATTTTAAGAATAGAATGAAATACACTTAAAAAGCTGTCGAAGTGAAACATAAATTAGAGCTGGTTACCAAAACATGTGTTAGTCTGTTCACTTCATCTTGAAGTGTTAGATAAATTATTTTCCAAAATCCACAGACGATAATGAATAATTCTCATGAGTATGTTACTGATACTGAAGAGGCGATCTGAATAGGTATTAAAATATTCGAGGAGTAAATAAGAGGAAATTTATTATTAATAACAAAGGATCTAATATAGATCTAAAACAACAACCTACAGGTGTGTTCTAGTACACAAAATATTCTATTCTAAAACACTGTGTTTTGAAGCAAAAACGTCTTATATGACGCCAGAAAGTCTGTAAAACTTCGTTATGGAAATTATTTTAAGTCTAAAGTAAAAAGCAAGAGAGAATGAACGACTGTGATTTCGTATAGCAGAGGTAAAGCTGCGAATTTCAAAGTTTGAGATCTTATGGTCAAACACCGAGGATGTCAATGCTACAAATAAATGTGAACCGCATTAAGTAAAAAATATTAAGAATTTTTCAAACCCTTTAATTCTTTACCATATACAGGGGGATTCATAAAGATGGAGCCAATAGCCTTTTCCTTAACCCTTAAATGCCTAGTGAATCAAATTTGCAATACTTTTTATTTAACTTTTAATAAATAAATCAAGTTCTTCGCAACCACTATATGTATATCGAAATATTAATCCTGTAAGAATCACATAAATAAGCTATTAAATAAAGTTAGAAATATATCTTAAAATTTCTGGTGTCTAATCCTTAACCCTTAAATGCATGAATTTTTCTTTTAGAATTGTGGGTTTTTAGCACTTTCCAACCTAGTTGAAAAGTGCTTATGACTTCGGTTTGTCTGCCGTATGGCCGTCTGCCGTCTGTCCGTGCTCTAACTCCCGTAAATATGCTCGGATTGCTCTGCAATTTTTATATGTTATTGTCTTTATCTGTAGCATGTTCCCTATTGCAACGGAAGTTTGTAGCACTGATAGTTTTTTTACAGGGACACTCAAAAGAATTCCGTTACATTGCGGTCTATGGGGAAAAATCATTTGCGGTTTATTTAAATAATGTTTCACTATTGTAAACGCATTGAAATTTATATATATCACTAAGGTGCATTAGAAGAAGCTTAATATGGAATAGGGTGTGCATAGCACTTATAGTAACCTTACAGGGACAGTCAAAAGAATTCCGTTACATTACGTCTATGGAGAAAAATCGTCTGCGGTTTATTTAAATAATGTTTCACTATTTTAAACGCATTGAAATTTATATATATTACTAAGGTGCATTACAAGAGGCTTACTACAGAATAGTGTGTGCATAGCAGTCATCGTTCATTTACAGGGACACACAAAAGATTCTCTACTGTCTGTTAACAATAATTCCTGGAAGTGCGTTTTAAGTTACTGAACACGATTTTAATTTTAACTCGCTTTTTGTCTATTATGTGGTGTGTATAAATTCTGTAGATCCTATACAGGGCAGCACAAAAGTTCGCGAACACATTTCCGTTTACTGACAGAAACTCCAGAAGGATAATAATTTTAAACTGTGTTACGCGTTTCCTAACTAAACTAAAATTTAGCATCCTATGTAGTATATATACAAATCTATAGATCCTATACAGGGCTGAATAAAAGTATTCGGATATTTTTCCGAATATTGTATCTGTTGGAAATTCCTGAAATTATGTTTTTAAATATGTTATGCGTTTTCCAAATTGTTTACTCAGATGTTATCTTTTAGCTTATTAAACGGTATGTTTTGTAAAATTATTTTGGAAGCGTTGGAAAGTGCTACATATTCTATGCTTGAAGCATGATTTTTCGTTCTTGTTTTACTTATATTAAGGATTAGACACCAAAAATTTTAATTTTTAACTTATTTAGTAGCACATTTATGTGATTTTTACAGGATTAATATTTCGATATAAATATAGTGGTTGCGAACTTGATTAATTTATTAAAAGTTAAATAAAAAATGTTGCAAATTTGATACACGAGGCATTTAAGAGTTAAATGTTGCCCCTGGACACATACTTTCAATTGCAAAGTTTTATAAAAAAAGGAGGAAATTTTGATGACATAAGTTTCAACCCCCTGAGGGGTCTATTTGAGAAAATACACAAACTAAACTTTTATACGTCCCCGTAAGGTAAATTTTCCAATTAGAAAAACTTTCCTTATCTTCAATGAAACATGAAAAATTACATCTTGATTTCTGCAAAACTCACAGAAATATTAAAATAATCCATTAGACATAAATTGAAATGCGTGTAATGCAAGGAACAATGTTAATTTAAAGAATCATTCCGAAGAAGTCAATCATTGATATGCTAATTTCTGGCTGTAAGGAGCACGTCATGCAATCATCACGGTGTATTTTAAGCATAAAAGGTTTCCCTGCGCAATCGACAGTGAAGTTAATCTGAACTGGTAGCATGTCCCAGTATAGTAATGAAGAATGTTTTGAAATGTTAAAGCTTTACGCCGTTTGTAATCGTAATGCTAGGCAAACTTCGGAACAATACCAACGCCGTTTCCCGAATTCTCGGTCTCCTAGGAAATTCATTTATCGACTTGTTCAGCGAATGCGAAGTAGAGGATGTGTGCATTGGCAGGGAGATCCAGATAACAAAATTGATACCAAAAGGGACATTTTGGATTATTTTGTAAGTTATCCTCATTTGAGTACACGCAGTGTTGCTACAGAATTGTTCTACAATCAACAACATGGAGAATATTGCGACGGAACAATTAGCATCCATACAGTATTCGTGCAGTCCATGCACAGGTCCAATCAGGCTATCAACGTGGTCAAGATTTCTGCAATTGGAAACTAAACCAAGAGAACTCCCACCCTCCTTTATTAGAAATGCGCTTTGGACAGACAAAAGCTGTTTCAAGCACGATGGAACAATTAATCGCCAAAATGACCATTTTTGGAGTGACACAAATCCCTTTTTCGTACGTGAAGTTTGTCACCAGTGGCAATATTCCATAAATGTATGGAGTGGCATTTTCAAAACTCATCGGTGTCTCCCATATTGTACAACAATACATTGACTGGTAACCGATTTCTACACCTCATTCTAAATGGAGCTGTTTCTGACTTTACGGATGAACTGCCATTGTAAGTGCTCTAGCACTATTCAGTTAGATGGAGCTCCACCTCATTATGCTTCTGCGGTAAGGTGCTGGCTAAATCGAGAGTTTCCAAATAGGTGACTTGGTTTACAAGTACCGCTTGAATTTCGTCCTAGATCACCGTATCTAACTTCTTTGGATTTTTATTTTTGGAGCCGTTTACTTAGGATTGTTTGCTTGACGCCTCCGGTAGACTTGAAAGCTTTTTGCCACAGAAT
Organism: Maratus michaelseni; assembly: GCA_963931845.1. NCBI lineage: Eukaryota > Metazoa > Arthropoda > Arachnida > Araneae > Salticidae > Maratus > Maratus michaelseni. The sequence goes on from OZ007586.1 coordinate 441,969,309, forward strand.
TCTACACGACTGCCGTGATATCGCTCCAAACGAATTGGATTGAGTGCATAGAAAAATTGTTAGACGTATGCAAATATGCATTGGCATCGGTGGTGAATATTTTGAGCAACTACTGTGAAAATCTCAATTTATGTTCTATTCTCTTAATAATTGTTATTCTATTATCCCAATTTATGTCCTATTTATTTTATGTTCTATTCCCCAAACAGGTGTAATTAAATATTGTAAATGTCTTAAATCTCCTTTTAATAATATATAATTTTGTGGAAGATCCTTATCTTGCATTACAAATGCATCAATATCACGTCGCTCAGAGGTATGACACCACCTCCTGAATACTAGGCCTAAGCGCTGACACAAAACTGAAGGCTGCCGTAGGCGGATTTTTTTCAGCCTGTGTACGATCCCTTAAAATTAAATACCAATAATTTCTAAAAGTTTTTCCGACTTATGTTTCTAGGAATCAATAAGTCAAAGAAAACTTTTAGAAAATACTGGTATGTAAATTCAGGGGACAAACACTTAAAAAATCCCCCTACGAGCGCCGCCATATTTGTGTTAGCGCTCAGGCCTAGTATTCAGGGGGCTGTGGGTATGCTTAATGCTGTAAGTCACGAATTTGGCTTTTAATATGTCTGTGAGTTTTGCAGCTATATATATAATTTTTCCTAATTGGAAATTTTACCCTACGGGGGCCGTATAAAATTTAGTTTGTGTATTTTCTCAAATAGATACCCCAGGAGGTCGCAACCACTGAGCTCCACAATAGAACGGAGAGCTAACTTCCTATTCTTATACATTGTATCCAGCGGTCTGCCCATGAATACAATGACAAAGATTTTCCGAGGAAAATTTTTGGCAAAACCCAGTTTTCCTCCGATAGAATAGTATGGGGTAGATATTTTCAAATTAGATTATCTTTTAAAAATATGATGAAGTTGATACAATTTTCACTGATATATATCTTTTATTGTAAAAACTGCAGGTTTTATTTAAATTCATCGCCAATATTTAAATTGATATTTGTTAAAAAGGAAATTTTATATAAGCTCAATAAAAAAAAAGAAAAATATGTTAAGTATTGTTCATAAAAATATGAAAAAGCTGTATAAATAACTAAAAGTGACATAAAGTATGCGGAAAACTTTTAAAAAATTCCTGTAATATTAAGAAAAGTGCAGGATTCATTACTTGTGCGCAATGAAAGTGTGATGCGGTTGCGGCAGAAAGTGGATCGGTGAGTTAGCCCTCCGTACTATTATGGAGCTCAGTGGTTGCATTTTATGTCATCAAATTTTGCATCTTTTTTATGAAACTTTACAATTGGAAGTATATGTGTCTAGGGTCAATATTTAAGGTAACAGACTATTGACTCCATATTTATTAATCACCCTGTATTGCTGCACAAACGTTTTTGCCTGAAAGTTGTTTGTATCCTAAAGTTAATCTTCAACTTATTTAACAGCAAAAGTTTCTGTCATTAAATAAGGCAAATTATTCTTCGTAAAAATAGGGATATCTTGGTGACCCGCGGGCCAGAGGCTTTTCACCCCTAATATATACTATATATCATTCGCCAGAAATTCCTTTAGCATAAGAGAGCTCCAGCAAAGTTCCAGAAACACTTGAATATCTGCGGCTGTTTCCAGGCAACATTGTAATGTATAGAACAGGTTTGACTCACCTGTAGCCAGCGGGCCGCAGAACTACTGTTATTTCGTTATAGTATAATTCGTTTTATTTAATGACAAAAATTCTTAGATTAAATAGGCCAAAGGTTACTATTCATAAATAGTGGTGACAAGTGTAGCCCGCATGCAAACAGATTAAACATACCCGATATAGAAATTCCCTTTTGAACTCTGTACAATCTGGTTTTGAAGGCTTTTTTATATCTTGAAAAATTGAAAATACTTTTTTATAGGATTTGGAAAAGGGTAGCAAATTCAAAGCACTTCCCCTACGGCTTCACTTAAAAAAAAAAAAAAAAAAAAAAAAAAAAAAAAAACTTAAATTCTATCAAATAATTCTCATCGCATATAAAATTCACTAGAAATTCGATCAACGTAAGAAAGCTCCCAGCAAAGTTCAAGAAACACGTGAATATCGGCCATTGTGTCTAGGTAATTATGTGTTTTTACTTTAATTTTGCTCATATGTGGCTGGGTAAGTATATTTTTTCTTATTATGAAAAATTAAAAATACCTATTCGCAGAACTTGACATGTTATAACGAATTGCAAGCACGTTCGAAAGCTTCACTTTAAAAAGAAAAAAACGAAATTTTGTCGAATAATTCACATAACATTTAAAAAGAAATGGCCATTTATAGGTCGAAAACTTTTAATCAATCTATGATGCATATTTATACAAAAGAAAAACAATTAAAATTTTCCGAAAATATATGTTTAAATATCAATCAAGGAATAATTCGAATATTTCTCTGTTAATATGACCAATAATTAATCTTTATGTTTTACGTTTTGTTATAAATAACGCATAGAAATTAAAATTAAAATAAGGAAAAAATTATTTTTTTTTATTTTCTTGGGGGATGGGGGTTAAAAGAAGCTAATCAAACACTGTAAGAATTTATACGTCTGTCATTAATTTGGTTGCTATCGCAACTGATCGCACTTAGTATACTACACTCATTATAATTAGATTCCGCTTGTACGCTAATGAAAAGACTTCAACAACAAAATCGATATTATATCACTTAGTCGGTAAATTAACTAATACCATCTTATTAATCTTGCAGTATGCCTTTATAATTATTATTGCTGTTATAACTCTATTATTTTGTTGCATAGTAAATATTCGTTAAAACTAACACATATTATCTGGCAAAGATGACAATCAAAATAAAAGTATACGAGTATAAAGATTATTAAAAGAACCTATACTTATTTAGGTAAATAAATATTTTTCCTAACTTAAGTTATCACTCTTTATGCATCGCTTTTCTTTGAAAAGATAAGAACGAGTAATTTGGTTTTACATTTCTAAAAGCGGCCTTGATTCATTACGACTTCTTTCTTAATCAAAAAGACCATTCATTTCAGGGTGTAGTTAAAAACACTGTTTGAAAATTTGTCATATAACTCAGGTAAAGAAATATTCCTCAAAATGTAAACAACCATATGAGAATACATCTTTTTTTTTTCTCGAAATGCAACGACGAATAATTTGATTTTACTTTTCTAAAAACAGCCTTTATTCATTATTCGACTTATCTTTTAGTCAGAAGGATTAGTCTTTTCAGAGTATATCTAAGAACACTGTTTGAGAATTAATCATGTAACTCAGGTAAAGAAATATTCCTCAAAATGTTAGCAACCATTCCTCAATGCATTTTTTTTCTCGAAATGCAAACACGAGTAATTTGATTTTACCTTTCTAAAAGCAGCCTTGATTCATTACGACTTCCTAATACTCAGAAGGATTATTCATTTCAGAGTATATCTAAAAACATTGTTTGACAATTAGTCATATAACTCAGGTAAAGAAATATTCATCAGAATGTAAGAAACCATTTCTAAATGCATCTTTTTTTTTTTTTTTTTTTTTTTTTTTTGTCGAAATGCAAAGACAAGTAATGTGATTTAATTTTCTAAAAGCAACTTTGAATCATTACTTCTTATATAATCAAAAGAATTATTTATTTCAGGGTATAGCTAAAAACATTGTTTGACAATTAGTCACATAACTTAGGTAAAGAAATATCCCTCAAAATGTAAACAACCATTTCTGATTTTTTTTCCTTGAAATGCAAAGACGAGTAATATAATTTTACTTTTCTAAAAGCTGTCAGAGAACAGCCTTATCTGAAAACAGAATGGTCGGTTACCTAATAGCATACTTTAACACACTAACAATAAGTGATATATGAGTCAACGTACCTGATTCATTATGCCCAACACTCTTCTGACAGTTGCTCGACGTGGATCGATAGATGTCGTGGATTCTATTCTTTTATATAGATCATTATCGACAAATATGGCCACTTCAATAACTTTCCGATTGGAAGACAAAGTTCCTCTTTTCACACGATTGTCATCGATATTAAGAAAAATATCATTATTGAATGTCTTATCTGACCCAAAATTTAATTCTGTAAGGGAAAAAAATGCATAATGTTAGGAATATTAGTTTCCTCCATAATGCTATACACTTTTCTTTACACCAATTCCCTCCAGTTTATATTAATTTTAATTTTCTGAATTCTTTTTAAATTTAAAACTTGTAAAAACTTATACTTTCTAATGAATTAATATGAAAAATATACCTTCTTTAAAGGAGGAAATTTATTTTTAATAAAAGCAGGTTTAGAAGATAGGCAAAGAATTTTCCGTGTTTTTGGACGTTTACCTTTTAGTAGTCAAGAATGCATACTTGTACAGAATCTTGCTTCTTCAAGCATAGTTTATTTTCAATTCTGATAGCGTAATATGAAGAATATTCGGTTCATTCTTGATATTCAAATGCCTTTCATAACGAAGTATCAACCTAATTTACTTAATACGAAAGTTTAGAGGAGAAAAATATATCATGTGCTGACAGTTTTCTCTGGACCATACTCTAAATCAGGAATGTCCAACCTGAGTCTCGTGAACCGCGGATCTACCCCTATTTTCCAATATTATTATTAACCTTATTTAATGACAGAAACTCTGCGATTAAATAAGTCGAATAGTGGTAGCAAGTGGCCCCGAAGTTAAAAGATTCCTGCTCTAAATACTATAACTTTGTAAAATCAAAAAACAAATATTATGCGATCCTAGATCATCTGTGAAACTCACTGTTGAAACAAAAACATTATCTAATTTGTTTCCCTTATTCCGAAACTGTGAATTAATTCCCATACACGTACAAGAGCACATAAAATTATGTAAAAGATACAGTAGTTGATTTGAGTTCCTCTGATTTTCTGAAGTCGATTAAAATATATATAGAACATTATTTTATTAAAAATTTTGGATCTGGAAAAATATCATGACATACTTAAAGTAGCCAATAAAGGTTTAAAAAAACTTGAACAACTTGATACGAGGTATGAGGCTGGATATGTGTTAAAGATAGAAAACTGAATAATTTTATATCCAATATCTGGTAGGCACTTCCGTCAGTGAAATTCCCTTCACAGAGATTAAAGCCTGTGCTACGGTGAGTTGATTGTCATCACTAAATTTTAATAGTATTCTTTGACTTATTAAATTTCAGAATTTATGTCATTAAATAAGGCGAAGGAAGACTAATATACTGTTAAAAACAATAATAACAATAATAATACTAAGAATAATTAATTAATTAATTAAAATACTATTAAAATTTAGTGGTGATAATCGGCCCACTGTGGTGCACGCTTTCATCACAGCCTTCACCTTTAATACTTTATTTGTGACTGACCATTATTTCTGAAATTCTCAAAGGAATATTGTCGATCGCCAGACAATTTCCTGTTTCTGAGAATGTATGCCTAATTCTTGTTATGATAAAAAAAAGTGCTGACTTTCGAGCTCTGTATTTGCATTTTCTCTATGTGTCATAAAAAAACTTACTTTTCGCATTATTTATTCCACAGAACTCAGTATTTTCTTCCCAATATTCATGAAGATAATGTTCATTTTCTGCATCCTTTTGGTTGATACTTAAGCTGGGCATCAGGAAGTAAATTTTTTCTTGAATCATAAGAATGCCTGTCTGTAAGGAAATATGATATAAAATTTTATGTTAATTTTTAAATGATATTATAGGATAGATTAACAAACCTTTTTCTAATATTCTGACACATTTAAATAAATATAATTTAAATAACTAATCATTTAAACAACATTGTACCGTTTTTCACAAATTCGTAGCACAGTGTGTTCGTTTATTTGTTCGTTACGAATAAACACAATATTAAATGCATGTTCCTTTATAGGATATTTTCTTGAAAGTTTAGCGTTGTTGTCCCCCCCCCCCTATATTTTAAAAAAGAATGTTTTAATTTTGTATGTTAAAGGGACAACATTCTTTATTTAAATAAAAATCATTAAATACAATTATAATAGCAGCATAATTTTTTTATTCGAAGTAAACCTTCAATAAATAATTCCGCGAAATGTGTAAGCTCAATATTTAAGCAATATAAATAAAAAGTAGTATTTTGTATTGTAATATGTTGCACAAAGTATATTTAGATTTAAGGTTTACATTCGCAGTGGAATTTAAATTTGCTCAAACTATATCAATGTTCAAAGCTTAAAATATATTGTGCTATAATTCAAGAGACAAAAATATTTTCATTAGAATTTTTTTTTAAGACAAATAATTTGCAACCTCACATTTACAAAATAGCTCAAAAATTATAAACAAATTTTAATACATATTAAAAATTCAGCATTCTTTCAGTTAGGTGGTCATTTTATAGCTTTCCTTTTGTTTGATTTTTAGTCGTTGAGCATTCTGCTTGGAAATGCCTCTTTTGATTACATTTCAAAACTTTAACACTGGAGTTACGACAAAAAGTTTCCATTGCAAGGAATTTCCAGTGTTCTGCAGGACTCTGTCTGTTTCACACCTAAAAAGACTTTAAATCGCTTACCTTCGTTTCTACATCCGCTGTCGTAGAGTCCTTCAAAAGTATTATGGACTTTACCCACGAATGGCAACACCCATGCCGCAGCGGGTATCTACCCTCCGAAAAAGACTGTTTATTGGATGAAGGGGAAGCAGTGTTAAAATGTTCTGCACGCCTATTGGTGTTTTTCTTCTGAATACCCGCGGCTGACGTCACATGGGTAAAGTCCATTACACCGTTTATGGGAGATAATATCGCTCACCTACAAGAAGAGTGACACAGCTCCAAAATGGGAGAGGCAAAAACAGATTTGCATTTTTTCATAGGAGCTGTAACCAGTCGGGAATGTCAGAGGGCGATTTGAATTTTTTAGTGGGGTTAATTCGCTGCTTGTCTTTTCCTAGCTCTACTTTACTGATATATAAATATAGACAGAAATAGAGGGCAAGTCTCCCTGTCATAAAACTTTTGATTACAGAGTTTTAAAATTTTAAATGCAGTATAGTTTGTATTAGTAATAAATTATGTTTTATGTGTAAGGAGGGATTAAGAATTGCTAAGAAGAAAGGGGGGTCAGCCCACCCTGTCCCATCCCCTGTTTTGTACTGTAACATAAAACTATATCACTTAGCTCTGCATGCAACTGTAAAAGCGTGCGTAAAAAAGTTAAACACTTAAGAATCAAGACGTAGAAGAGATAGAGAGGATTGAATAATAAATGTATCACCTTCATTTTTTGCTCCTCTTCTGTGGTGGCAAAGTGACACATTGCGTAATCTAGTTTTCATCCGGATAATTACCCTCATGACACTTTTCTTGTAGCAAGACTCACCTCAGCCAGACCTATTAGCAGAATAAAACGCGAAAAGATTTTTTGTAGTTGTGTCGCTTTTCTATCGGGTGAGCGATATACGTCAAGGCTAAAAAAATTTTCATAAGAAACCCCCAACCCATTGAAACCTTTTCACTTTAGGAAACGTTCCTGTGTAACATCACGTTTCGACAAACATTGGACAAATGTCACCACACCACTATACTATCCGAAGCGTCCCTTTGTTACGGTTGGTTTCAACCAATTTTTTTTTAATCTACATTAATTATTTAAATCACTTTCTCTACATTTATTTAAAAGCACTCTTTTTTCTTCTGTTTCTAATAAAAATTTAAATAAATAAAAGTAATTGTAATAATAATAATAAAATCAGTTTTTATTTTTTCTTCTTTCTTTTTCTTTTTGCAAAGTAAATTCAACGTTTATAGTCTAGCTTTGCTTCCTGTTTTCAAATACGAAAGATAAATAGCAGGGAGGGAGGTTTCTCAGTAAAAGACCACACATAGTGTATTGGGCAGTCGTGTACGTTTTCTCCCATACCCTTGATTCATGTGTTGTAGTCACCTAGTCTAGTTTTGGTTAAAAGATAGACCGTCCGCCCTGTATAGGAATTACGTTATCTTATGAGTGTACTATATACGCAATTAGGCTTTGTAAGCTTACGACAGGCTTCAATGGGCTCTGCTATCAGGCGGATAGCTGGCGCCCAGGTCAACAGAGGCGCACAGGACCCCCTTCAGCACACGCCATGGGGATGAAACATGGCTGCCTTCCCCCATGAAGCGGCTGGCAGGGTGGAACGACAGGCTGGTGCCTTCAAGGAGAGTCCATTTTCCCTTTTGTTTCCATTCCCGTACCCCCTTTGACAGAGTGGTTCCGGCCAGTTTTTGTGAGCAGCGCGGGAGAGAGAATGTTTACGAATTATCACTTGGCTCGAAAACGGACTTGTTGCTGGTGCTTCGTTGAGACACTCATGACTTGGTTCGTAAATTTAGTAGGTGTTGCGTAGCGGCGCTCGAAATGATGTATTCTGTGTTACTGAGTTGAAGTAACACTAGCAGAGACATGGTAAAGGTATAGAGCCATGAATACTCGAGTTTGTGATCGGCATTTTGCTTAAATAGAGTGATCGTTGTCTTAGAATAGAGATGAGTCTCTTACCAGGACCTCTGCTAATACCCTATAGTCTCCAGTGTGAAGGGCGAAGGAAATATTGTTAAGAGCTGAGAAAATTAATAGTCCTGCTCCAAAAATCAGACTTCAAAAGTCCTCATCATGAGACTATTCTGTCCTTATTAAGACGAGGGATTCCAAGTATTGTTCGTTATTAGAAGGCAACTAAATGTACGGAGGCTACCCAACCCGTTGAAATTAGGTGACTTATCATCTCCTATTATAGTGTAAGCCAAGACCGAAAAGAAACCTGTCAGCTCGCCTGCTGGTATATAGCAATAGTTTTTCTCTCAAAACAAAGAGAAAAAAAAAATATGTTATGCAATCGGCTGCAACATTAAAAGAGGAAAGGGAGGTATAATAAAAACCTGCCCCACTGAATCAACCATTGAATTCTTCATACCCTGTAAGTAAAATTTACATAGTTTTTATTTACATGTCTCCCTGATGAGGGAATATATATATATATTTGTGTGATTTAGAGTTGGAGAGTAAGATGTAAAATAAGCAAAAATAATTTGTAAATTCATATATATATACATTAATATTATAATATGTTAAGCATTACAATGCGTATTTGAAAGGTAATGAATGACTTATCTCAGAAAAGTTGATCATCCTTTAATTTATGATGTTATGTTAATCTTGAGAATTTTAATATTTGATTTAAAGACATTTAATAATCAATATTAACCAACTTTTATCTGGTGTTGTTATAGTAAATTTTTTTTGGGAATTACATTGCTTTTTATAAATTTCAAGTATTCAAATAAAGATTGTTTTTTTTTGTTCATTCTTAAATATGGTATGTTCTTCTTTATATGATCTTTAATTAGTATTCTTATATCTACAGCAATCCTATAAGAAAGGCTTAACCTCTCAATTACTGTGAGTAAGGTTATGAAGGCTATGATCTTACTAAATTAATATTTTTTTTTATCTCTTAAATTTTAAATTCATAGTAATAATTTATTTGAAAATTAATTGAGGTTTACGCAAGGTTATTAGATGTAATTATTATTCCTATCTCAGTAATGGATATACTGATAATTGATGCTAAAGTAAAATTAAGTCTAATTGATTAATTTAATTTTTAATTATCCTTTCTTTGAAGTATTATTCAAAACAAACAACAAAATGGTTGTTTTTTAACAGAGTAAAAAAAAAAAAAAAAAAAAAAAAAAGTTTTCAGTTATTATATAGCCACTATACGATTCTTGGTTAACCGATCTGATCTTGTTCACAATCTCCATAGTTGTTCTAAAATTTTGTACATCATCATATCCCTATTCTATTAACGGATTTAACTCCTTCTCCTTTTGGTCCTCATATTGGAGGAATTTCAGGTTATCTGCATTTTTCCAAATTATATGATGATTACACTTTTGTTAATTTAATGTGTATGGAGATTTGAGCTTGATCGGGTTGGAGTGGAGTTGGGTGTTCTTTATGCAATCCAGTATGCTACTTGATTTAGAAATCTGTTGCCCCTTACTACACTTAATACTGTCTTAAAATAATGAGTTCAAAATTATCATTGTTATATTAACCTATGCGGATTTTTAAGTTTTGATATTTTGTTTAGTTTAATATAATTTGCTCCCTTTTCCATGGCAACAGATTTCAGTGGAGCTAATCAGGGTATACTTATTTTTTTTTTAAATATTTAATTGTCAAGTGAAGATTGAGTAATAAATGTGCTTTTTTAAGTTTAAGTAAGTTGTGTTTTAGAAAGAACCCCAAAACCCACAACAAATGGAGCCGTAACAATTCGGTCTCTGGGTTATTGATTTTTTTTTACTTGTATGTATTTATGTATCAAAGAGCAACTGGGTGTTTTTGCAATTAAAATTTTATTTATATGTTCAAGTGTAAAAAGAGGTCTAGGCTCTCTCTCTGTGCTAGTAAGCGACAATTCCCAGTCAAAATTATGTCTTGTGAGCATAACCTTTTCTTATTTACAAAAAGCATAGTCCTGTACTTAAGTTTTATGTATTTATAAGGTTTTCCTTTCCCCTCTCTTTTTCTCATTTTTAAGTTGTTTCCCCCCTTTTTTTCATTTTTTTTTGGTTTGTTTGTCATTTTCTAACTCTAACTATGGCTGATAAGCACTCGGAAGCAATTGCCACTATTCAGCGAAAAAATGCTTTAGTGGATAATTTGTCTAATATTCCCCCATTCAATGGAGAGGCCAGCTCAGTCTGCTTCTCAGATTTTTCTGAGAAATTTGAGAGTTTTTCAAAATTATTCGACTGGACTGAGGAGGAAAAGAAGTTTGTTTTACTTGCTAGACTTTCAGGAGCTGCTTCTAGGCGAATAAAAATTCACAAAGCAAAAACATCTGATGAGCTATTAAAAATCTTAAAAGAGAGTTATACTTCACAGACCACACCAGATGTTGCACTCAGTCACTTTCTAAATTTTAAACAGCCACCCAATATGAGTGTTCAGGAGTTTTATGACAAGGCATATGATATGTCATTAAGAGCCCTTGTAATTGAAGGTATCCAGGGTGAAGTAGTCGATAAAAGCCGAACGGCTCTACTACACTCCATGCTGTTGAGCAATCTTACACCAGAAGTGCGAAAGGGAGTAATTGCGAGAAATCCACAATCCCCAGAAGAAGTTCTCAAAATTGCACTTCTGGAAGAAAAAGCTTATAGAAGCATTAACCCTTTTTACAACCACCGCGAGGAAATTCTCAACCCAAATTTAACCCAAAACCTACCCTGTGCTGCAGTTTTTCAGCAAGATAGCTCACAAAAGAAGGAGATAGACCAGCTGAAATCACAAATTGATGTTTTAGCAGCAAAGATAGACAGTTTAGTTGATCTTAGGGCTAGGGATATGCAGAAAAAAAACCAAGAGGTAAGACCCGTAACCTGCTATAAGTGTTCCGTACAAGGCCACTATGCCAGAGATTGTCCACTAAATTTTGTCGACTATAATTTTAGAAGGGGAGGTGGTCAAAATTTCAGGAGCCGTGGGCAAAATTATAGAAACAGAGGTGAAAATCCTAGAGGGAACCACAATCAGCGAGGCGGATATAGGGGAAGAAGAGGTGGTTATTACCAAAACAATAGGAGTACAGCTGCGAACAGAAATGAGGAGCAGGCGGTAAATAACACCCCAGTAGCTAACAATGAAAGTGAGGCTTTAAACTATTAGTGGCCGGATCAAATGTGGTCAAGTCGATCCCCAACAGGCCCCTGGACCCCCCAACTGTGTATAGTATGTTTCAGCCCCAATCGTATACATTACCAACTGCAAGAATTTACATAAATAAAGTTTGCCTGAATGCATTATGTGACACTGGTTCTGCAATTAATCTCCTGAGTGGTACGGATTGTAACTATTTAGAGAATTTTGAAACGGAGAATTGCAATATCCCCATTATGACTGTCACCGGTGAGAAAGTTCACCTAAATAAGAAAGTATTTTTAAAATTTGTTTTTGATAATGTTCAATGTCAAGCTGAATTCTATGTAGTGGAAGGTAAATTAGCAGAGGAATTTAATATGATTTTGGGAATGCCATTTTTGAAAGAGTACCGGGCAAGTATAAATTGTGATACAAATGCTGTCGCTCTTAAAGTGCCAGTTTCAGGCCAATGTAAACAAAGCGTAGAAACCCCAAGTAATACTTCAGGGTGTAATACTTGTCTTGCTACTAATTCTGTAAATATTTCTAACTCTGTATATAGTGTAAATTCAAATAATAATTGTATAAATAATGATTGTGTTGAAAATAATTCTATAAATATAAAATGTGTCAACAAAGTAAGAGAGAATTCAAAAAGTAGTAATGCCAATAGCCCTCCTGGAAATTGTGCATGTGAGAAAGTTCATGACTCAGTTAATATTGAAAATGGGAGTAATAGTAGTGAAAATATGGTAGTTCAGGACCCGCAGTTGACTAATATGGGAAAAGATGTTGAGATAATCATTCAAACTGAGTCAGATAAGGAAGTTAAAAGTGTTGCGCAGAACTTTTGCATGCAAACAACATCAGGCGGTAGCTCTGAGGGTAATAATACTGAAAATTTTTCAAGTATTCAAAGTGTCGGCAACATTCTTTCAGCAGCGAGTCAGGTAACTCAGGGTAATTTAGCTGAAGAGACTACTGAAATTTGTAATATTGATGAAAGTGAAGATTTGGTAAGTATAGAGGATAAGGTACCTGAAGTCGAGGAGGAGAGCAATGAAGATAGCAGTAGTGATAAAACCAATAAAAATAAAAATATAAGTTTCGCTGTGTTATGTAGCAAAATTTCAATTCCCCCGCAGTCAAAAATGTTAACTCAGGTTAAAAGCTATAAGGAAAATTTTATTAAGGAGAATGATATTGTTATGTTAGAACCTTTGGCGAAAAATTTAAATCAAGGTCTCCTTACCTCCAGAGCCATTTGCACTAAAGAACATGGCCTATATATCTCATTTGCAAATTTTTCAGACAATAGTATTCATTTAAATAAAGGAACCTTTGTTGCCAAAATTCAAAAATGTGTAGACCAGTCAAATATACCCGTAACTGATAATAAATTAACCTATAATATAAATTTGGCCCCTCCAATTGGTGACTTTGATCACGCTGATCTCACTTGGAGCTCTGAAATTAATTTAGATCATTTAGAACCCCCATTAAAACTTAAAATGCAAAATTTTCTAGACAAAAACAAAGATGTATTTGCAGCATCGGTCTTAGATTTACCCGGCTGTGATACAATCCCGCATGAAATTAACTTAACTTCAAATAAACCAGTTAAAGGCAAAGCTTATAGAGTCCCCTACAAATTACGTCAAGAAATGGAAGACCAACTTAATACTTTGTTACAGGCGGACATAATTTCCCCTTCCATGTCTGAATTTGCTTCTCCGGTTATTCTGGTTCGGAAATCAGATGGTTCCTATCGACTTGCTGTTGACTACAGAAGACTAAATAAAAATCTTGTTAAAGATGCTTATCCAATACCTAACATCACCGACTCGGTTGATGCTTTAAGTGGGGCTAAATTTTTTTCAACGCTAGATTTAACTAGTGGTTTTTTTCAACAGGTTATTCGCCCAGAGGATAGGCATAAAACTGCAATAATCACCCACAAGGGACTTTTTGAGTGGACCCGTAACTGTTTTGGGCTCTCAAATTCAGGTAACAGTTTCCAAAGACTTATGAATGCTATTTTCGGTGATTTAGGCAATCTTGGAATTCTTGTTTATATCGACGACATTGTAATTGCCTCCAGTGATGTTAATTCTCATTTTGAGAAGCTTAGCATGGTCTTTGAAAGGTTAAGACTGCATAAACTTAAACTTAAGCCCAGTAAATGCACTTTCCTTTCGAATAAAATACAATATCTAGGTTTTGAGATTTGTAGTGGCCAAGTATCACCTATCAATAAAAATATTGCCGTAATAGAAAATTTTAAACCTCCAACTACCCGAAAGGCTGTTAGGTCATTTATTGGAACTCTATCTTTCTATAGGAGATTTATACCAGATTTTACTAAGAGAGCTAAAAATCTAATCAACTTAACGAAAGAGACAGGAAAATTTTCGTGGAATGAAGATGCACAGAAAGAATTTGAAGACCTTAAAATGGCTCTTATTTCAAAACCATGTCTTGCACTCCCTGATTTTGAGAAAGAATTCCATTTATATACGGATGCCAGTGGCGAAGCATTAGGGGCAGTGTTATCACAATTAGATGAAAATAACATGCTCCACCCTGTTGCCTTTGCCAGCAGAAAATTGAAAGATGCTGAGACCCGCTACTCCACCACTGAAAGGGAATTACTAGCTTTAGTTTGGGCTAATGCCCACTTCAAATGTTACATTGCTAATACCCATTTTTTCATCTATACAGACCATGCGCCTCTAACATTTATGTTAAAAATTCACGACCCTACATCTCGCATGGCTAAATGGATCTGCACTCTCTCAGACTTTAATTTTACAATCAAGTTTGTTAAAGGTAAGTGTAACAGTGTCGCAGATTTCCTTTCGAGGTATGTCAACAATGATAACTCCAATTATACTGTTAATTGTAATTTTTGTATACAAGTCGAAAAGGAAGTTACTTTTATGCCTCATTCCAATCTACTTGAAAAAATTGGTGAATTACAAAAATCAGACAAGAAATGCTGCGAGATTGCAAGAAAACTAGACCAAGGTGTAGAAATTGCTCCTAAATACATGAAATTTTTTTTTAGAGATGACATTTTAGTTTGTGAGGATACAAGGGAGTCAGCTATTTTGAATAAACCTGTAAAGTTAGTCGTGCCAAAAGAATTGGTTACTCAAGTTTTTGCACTAACACATGAGTCCCTAGCGGCTTGTCATCAAGCCTTTCAAAAGACCATTGATCGCATTCGTGAGCACTTCTATTGGCCAGGAATGTCGTCAGATGTCAAGCATCTAGTGGAGTCATGTATTAGTTGCCAGCAGAAGAGAGCTTATAGAGCGAACCAGCTCGCCCCTCTGCAACGTATGCCGACCCCCCAGTTTCCCATGAACAAGGTTCATTTGGATCTCATTGGACCCTTACCACAAACTTTTTCGGGAAATAAGTATATTGTCGCATATATAGATTCATTTACTAAGTGGCCAGAAGCATATGCGGTTAGTTCAACCACTTCAGATGTCATTGCGGACACTTTAGCTGACTTCATCTCACGCTACGGAGCACCCTGTTTTATTACGACGGACAATGCGAAGAATCTAATTTCAGATGCGATAGAGCACGTATATAAAATGTTTGGTATTAAACATATTAAGACCTCATCTTATCACCCGGCTGGCAACTCGCAAGTGGAGAGACAGAATCGTACTCTTAAAAATGCACTTTGTCACATAGTCAACCAAAATCAATCTGACTGGGACACTAAACTAAAATTTGCGCTACTAGCTATGCGTTCAGCTGTCCACTCATCAACTAAACTTAGCCCAGCTGCAGTTATGTATGGCAGAAATATGAATCTACCATATAATCTCTTTTCTCAACCACCTTCTTTTAATTATAATGATGCACCCTCTTTTTGTGAACTCTTAATCCCAGCTCTTCAAAAAGTATACACTGAAGTACATAGTAATTTAATTAAAGTTTCTGAGCAGCAGGAAAAATACCGTGAAAAGACAGCTGTTGATAAAAATTTTAAAATAGGAGATCTTGTGTGGTTATTTACACCCACAGTCGCCCCTGGTAATACAAAAAAATTAAGCAAGCAAAATAATGGTCCTTTTACTATAATTGAGAAGCTAAATGAAGTTAATTTTAAAATAGCGCTAGTTGCTAATCCCAAAAATTGTCAGGTTGTCCATGTTGACAGGTTGTCTTCCTTCAAAGACAGACTCCCCATCTGGTCCAGTGAACCAAAACAAACAATTGGCCTGGGATCGACTGAAAACGTGACCATCGATTCACCACACCAACCGCGCGATTCTCCTCCTGTACGCAGATGCAAGCGTAACCGATTCATTCCCTGGGCACCATATGATAGTAACCGCGCACCAGCAGTAGTGAACGTCGACAATAGCGAAACTCCGGTAGCGCCAGAAGTGGAGGAAACAGACAGCGACGCGACTGAAATCATAAATCCCTCTCCCCCACCTCCCATTTCTCCGGAGGTTGCAGCGGCAGAGAATAACGAGATGTGCGTAAATAAAAATTTAGCAACGGCAGAAGGCAGCGAGATGCGCGTAGGTAAAAATTCAGCCACGGCAGAAAGCAGTTCAGCTGCTGCGCACAGCGATTCGCACAGGTCTCGTTCATCGATTCGTCCAGCTGCTAAATCGAATAGAAGTAGTCGTTCAATATCGATTTCTAGAACCGACTATTCGCTACGGGATAGAAGAGACCGTCCGAGTTATAAATACTAACTATTTTTTTTCGTTATTCAGGCATTTTTATCAATTTTACCTTGTTTATTTGTATTTATTTATAGTTTAGTTAATGTGTATGTATATTTAATTATTTTCTTGGGCATTTTAAAACGGAACTTAGTTTTTCTAGCGTATTAAAGGTTTGTTTTGGTTGTGTTTTGATACTTTCATGTAGGCATTTTTAACCCTTTTTATGCTTATACTTAAGGTTTTTGTCTGTTTTATGGTAGATTATGTGGTATATACCCGTCCACACCCAGTTTTCGTAGATTTTGGGTGTATTTTTGCAAAAAAAAAAAAAAAAAAAAAAAAAAAAAAAAAACGAATGTAATTTTTGTTACTTTAAATTTTTTTTAGGAGGGTATGTTTGGTTACCCTTTTGCCAAAATTGTTCTGCGTTTTCCTTTTTTAAATGCATCTGTGTTTTGTATATAATCTTTTAAGTGTGGGTTTACTTTAATTAATGCACTTTAATCAGATGGATTTATTATTTACTATGCAATTTGTGGGTTTATTTGAACTTTTAACTTTAAGGAGTGTGGACACTTTTTCTTTTTCTTGTACATACTGTCTCATGTACATGCCTATATGTTGTTGTGTGTGGCTAAAAGTGCTAAAATTAACTATTTTCTTTATTCTACTTCCTATTTTTGTGGAATGTGTGTTCTCCTTCCTGGTGACATACGTCACCACCCTTCTTTTTAAGTTTTGGTGGAATGTTTTCCCTGTAGTGCCCAAGGGGCCCGTAACTGCTTGTGCTATAAGTAGCACAGAGGCAGAGATACTCTTTCCCATGCACATTACTTGTAAGTGCATTTGTAAAATCTACACAGTGAACCGAATCATTAGACTTTTCTCAAAAACAACATGGCTTCTTGTAGAAAAATGTTATAAATGTGTGCGTAACTCCCTACCATGGTCTGTGATACCATAATATGTGTCTTACAGATGTATATGTATATATTTTTTTTTGTGTGTCACCAGTTGCTCTTGTGTATTTTTGTATAATAGAATTAATATGTGTTTTACAAATTTCATTGACATTTACAGTGTTGTAACTATGATATTACTAGTACTTATTTACATTAATAGATAGTGTTGTAATATACTGTGATGCCAATTATTGAAGTTATGTATATAAGCAGTATAATGACAATTAATCAGTGGGCACTTCTCTTCTTTTTCGGCTAATTTTTTTTTTCTCTCAAAATTCAATTTATGTATTATTTACAGTTCTGTTACCAGAAATTTCAGGTAGGATGCAGTTATGCGTAGGAATGACAGTAGTAGGGAAATGAGGTTTCACAGTCAGGTGGAACATGTGTTCTTTTACAGGTGCAGAGAATATCTTGGTCATTCTAGTGGTAAAATCAGCCTTGTGGTCCCTCCTCTGGTAGTACTCCTTTATGGTCATGTTTCAGGTAATATTTTAGGTAATGGTTTCTACGGATGTGCGAGCTCTGGTTGTATATATCCGGAATATATTGTCAGGGTGGTATTTCAGCGGTGAACTCTCTGGATCCCGTCCCGGATCGATGTATGATCTGTGTTTGTGGGTCAGTTTTTTCAGTGTTGAGGTCCCAGCATGCCATGTGGTACCCAGTTACCTTTCAAAAAAATAATTTGTTTTCTCAAAAAAATTTTTTTTTAATTAGCCGGGGGGGAGCAATCTTGTTACGGTTGGTTTCAACCAATTTTTTTTTAATCTACATTAATTATTTAAATCACTTTCTCTACATTTATTTAAAAGCACTCTTTTTTCTTCTGTTTCTAATAAAAATTTAAATAAATAAAAGTAATTGTAATAATAATAATAAAATCAGTTTTTATTTTTTCTTCTTTCTTTTTCTTTTTGCAAAGTAAATTCAACGTTTATAGTCTAGCTTTGCTTCCTGTTTTCAAATACGAAAGATAAATAGCAGGGAGGGAGGTTTCTCAGTAAAAGACCACACATAGTGTATTGGGCAGTCGTGTACGTTTTCTCCCATACCCTTGATTCATGTGTTGTAGTCACCTAGTCTAGTTTTGGTTAAAAGAAAGACCGTCCGCCCTGTATAGGAATTACGTTATCTTATGAGTGTACTATATACGCAATTAGGCTTTGTAAGCTTACGACAGGCTTCAATGGGCTCTGCTATCAGGCGGATAGCTGGCGCCCAGGTCAACAGAGGCGCACAGGACCCCCTTCAGCACACGCCATGGGGATGAAACATGGCTGCCTTCCCCCATGAAGCGGCTGGCAGGGTGGAACGACAGGCTGGTGCCTTCAAGGAGAGTCCATTTTCCCTTTTGTTTCCATTCCCGTACCCCCTTTGACAGAGTGGTTCCGGCCAGTTTTTGTGAGCAGCGCGGGAGAGAGAATGTTTACGAATTATCACTTGGCTCGAAAACGGACTTGTTGCTGGTGCTTCGTTGAGACACTCATGACTTGGTTCGTAAATTTAGTAGGTGTTGCGTAGCGGCGCTCGAAATGATGTATTCTGTGTTACTGAGTTGAAGTAACACTAGCAGAGACATGGTAAAGGTATAGAGCCATGAATACTCGAGTTTGTGATCGGCATTTTGCTTAAATAGAGTGATCGTTGTCTTAGAATAGAGATGAGTCTCTTACCAGGACCTCTGCTAATACCCTATAGTCTCCAGTGTGAAGGGCGAAGGAAATATTGTTAAGAGCTGAGAAAATTAATAGTCCTGCTCCAAAAATCAGACTTCAAAAGTCCTCATCATGAGACTATTCTGTCCTTATTAAGACGAGGGATTCCAAGTATTGTTCGTTATTAGAAGGCAACTAAATGTACGGAGGCTACCCAACCCGTTGAAATTAGGTGACTTATCATCTCCTATTATAGTGTAAGCCAAGACCGAAAAGAAACCTGTCAGCTCGCCTGCTGGTATATAGCAATAGTTTTTCTCTCAAAACAAAGAGAAAAAAAAATATGTTATGCAATCGGCTGCAACATTAAAAGAGGAAAGGGAGGTATAATAAAAACCTGCCCCACTGATTCAACCATTGAATTCTTCATACCCTGTAAGTAAAATTTACATAGTTTTTATTTACATGTCTCCCTGATGAGGGAATATATATATATATTTGTGTGATTTAGAGTTGGAGAGTAAGATGTAAAATAAGCAAAAATAATTTGTAAATTCATATATATATACATTAATATTATAATATGTTAAGCATTACAATGCGTATTTGAAAGGTAATGAATGACTTATCTCAGAAAAGTTGAACATCCTTTAATTTATGATGTTATGTTAATCTTGAGAATTTTAATATTTGATTTAAAGACATTTAATAATCAATATTAACCAACTTTTATCTGGTGTTGTTATAGTAAATTTTTTTTGGGAATTACATTGCTTTTTATAAATTTCAAGTATTCAAATAAAGATTGTTTTTTTTTGTTCATTCTTAAATATGGTATGTTCTTCTTTATATGATCTTTAATTAGTATTCTTATATCTACAGCAATCCTATAAGAAAGGCTTAACCTCTCAATTACTGTGAGTAAGGTTATGAAGGCTATGATCTTACTAAATTAATATTTTTTTTTATCTCTTAAATTTTAAATTCATAGTAATAATTTATTTGAAAATTAATTGAGGTTTACGCAAGGTTATTAGATGTAATTATTATTCCTATCTCAGTAATGGATATACTGATAATTGATGCTAAAGTAAAATTAAGTCTAATTGATTAATTTAATTTTTAATTATCCTTTCTTTGAAGTATTATTCAAAACAAACAACAAAATGGTTGTTTTTTAACAGAGTAAAAAAAAAAAAAAAAAAAAAAAAAAGTTTTCAGTTATTATATAGCCACTATACGATTCTTGGTTAACCGATCTGATCTTGTTCACAATCTCCATAGTTGTTCTAAAATTTTGTACATCATCATATCCCTATTCTATTAACGGATTTAACTCCTTCTCCTTTTGGTCCTCATATTGGAGGAATTTCAGGTTATCTGCATTTTTCCAAATTATATGATGATTACACTTTTGTTAATTTAATGTGTATGGAGATTTGAGCTTGATCGGGTTGGAGTGGAGTTGGGTGTTCTTTATGCAATCCAGTATGCTACTTGATTTAGAAATCTGTTGCCCCTTACTACACTTAATACTGTCTTAAAATAATGAGTTCAAAATTATCATTGTTATATTAACCTATGCGGATTTTTAAGTTTTGATATTTTGTTTAGTTTAATATAATTTGCTCCCTTTTCCATGGCAACAGATTTCAGTGGAGCTAATCAGGGTATACTTATTTTTTTTTTAAATATTTAATTGTCAAGTGAAGATTGAGTAATAAATGTGCTTTTTTAAGTTTAAGTAAGTTGTGTTTTAGAAAGAACCCCAAAACCCACAACAAATCATCAGTAAGAGTTATTGAAATCATTCGAGATTTTTAATAACAATAACAAAAAGTTATTATTTTATTAATTTTGATGTTTTAATTTTAGTTATTCTTTATTATAACTATGCAAACATTGCCGACTGCATCAACTATATCTACCTCGAAAATGTAAATTAAGTTTCACATATATTACCATTTTTCCATCATCTGAACAGGCGGAAATAGCTGCAAATCCTTGAGGCTGACTGATTATTTTTCCATGAAAATGGCAAGGGCGATCGTGTCCATCTAATTCAAACAAATTATCTTTAGTGTGAACGGGAACTTCAATCAAATCTTCATTCACATAGAGTTCTATGTAGTAAGTAGTACTGATTTCTTTCAAGATTAAAGTGAATACATTGTCTTCATTTATAGATTTTCGTTTCTTTTTGTTTAAATCATAAAAGTCTGCATAAACAATCTGACTAGTATTATCTGTAACAAAAAGAATAATGTTGTATTGTAAAATATATTACATAAGAGATATAAGAGGCACAAATATAAATGTTGCATAATATAGTATGTTATTATGTTATACAAGATTATTATTAATTAAAAGACCTAGAAACTATTTAAGCACTTTTATAAAATAATAAAAATAACCATTAAATAGTAAAAATCACCATGCACATAATTGCCTGTTTAAACAAAACTCGAGTGGATTGGTTTCTATTGGATTGTGCGGATATTTCTGAGCATTTTTTCTTGCAATTCTGATAAAAAAAAAAAACTTTCAGACTTTACTTTTATATTTCAAAGTATAGCCTGTCTTTTTCCCGCAACTTTGAGCTATATTGAATGCTATTCTAAAATTCTGTCAATGCAGAACTGAGCTGGACTGAAAGCAAAAGATTATCAAAGTGACTTTTAAGAGCATCTTCAAAAGCAAATCATTTTCCACCTAAAGAAGGGAACAGAAACAAATTAAACTCATATAGCGCAATATCTGGTGAATATATCGGATGTATTAAAACGCCAGTTTCACTCGTGTAATTTGTTCGGATAATCACCGACACATGGAGCTTCATAGTATCGTAGTGGAACCGTACTCCTCTGCGCATTTTCGATGCTTTCAACTAATCTGCAGTACATTTTGTTTATTTCTTTACGTATGAGCAGTAGACTTCAAAGTTTCTCTTTCGATATAACGAAAGAAATCCTTAATAAAAAAATAACATTACAATTTCAAAGACATAAAGCATAATTTCTTAAGCGAAGATATTGCATTCTGTTGCTTATTTAGATAGTTCAGAGAGTTGGTTTAACGTTCTTTTTTGCACCCTATTTTCATATATACATGGAAGTGCCACTGAATTATAGACACCTGATTAGTTACGAGTTGTTGCTCTCTGACCTTGATAGTTACTGCCACAATACAAGGCATGGATTCAGCAAGTCTACGGAAGTGTTTCGGATGTACAGCATGCAAATCATGCTAGAAATTTCAATAAATCAGTTAAAGATGCTTGTGTGAGTGACGTACGTGCACTCCATTTTCCAGTGTATCCCAATGGTGTCGAATGGGATTTAAGTGCAGGCTTCTCTGTGGTCATTTTAGTAAGAAAACTGTAGTTGAATTCTTCTCAAACCAGGTAATCGACAACAGGACCTTGACAGGATCAGTTATTCGGTTTGAAACTTCCCTTTGATGCGGGTGGCACAAAACCATATAAAATGAAAGGGATCATCCAGATTACAATCTACGCGCTTGTAAGCAGAGAGTGTGTGCTTTCTTCAAGTACTAAAGGTCGCCAAACGTACCAAGAAAAAACACCCTTTGCAATCACTGAGCCGTCTTAACATTGTATACTTTCAACCTGGTATGCTAGATCTATGGTTCCACGAGCCTGACGCCATATTCTTAGCTTACTGCTAACGCAGTCTGACGCAACTGACGCAGTCGTAAACTAAACTCTTCACCCTATGCAACTCGGTTCTAATCGCCATTGTTCATTCACACTTTCTTGCCCTTTCAAGACGTTGAACGCATGCATTGGCATGCATTGACATGCATTGACAAGTGGTACTCTCATGGGTCTTCTGCTCCTGAAGCCTATTTGGAGGAGCGCAGACGTCACAACCTGTATATTGATTATCTGTATGACTCCGTCATTCAGTTGGGTAGCCACCTGATCAAAAATTTGCTGTCGCTGACTGTATATGACACGGCTGAATTTTAGAAGGTCGAATTCCTTCAAACCTGACTATTATTTGTAGTTTACCCAATTACTACTCCTTTTTCTGCTACCTGTGCATTCTCGTCCTACTCAGGAGGCTGTGGAACCAGAAAATCGCATTTTAGAACTCTTTATCAAATTAAATGACTCATGTGTCGAATACATATTATTTGTCTGCATTTGAAGACGTCTAGATTACGAGATTTCTTCTTTCATGTAATTTTTACACCCTGCTACATGAATCATATGGCAGCATCTGAATAAGACAGCAACAACACGATTTTTTCATAACATTTTCGATCTCTAATTCAATGGCACTTCCATTCAGAATCCACTATTCTCCTGTAATAATTATTTTTAAAAATGTGTCCGGTTTATGTTGTTTCAGACACATGATTGCATACAATATCGATCGACATAGTTTTTCTTCGACAGATTGCATGGTACTCAAACATAAAATTACATAACTATTTGTGATGTGAACTTGTAAGTATTTTTACATTCTCTGCTAAGTCATAAGAGCTCGGTTTCTAATTTCGTTCTATATTTTTTTTGTTTTTGAACATCTTTATATATGCTGCAGTAGAGTGTCTCTGAAATTTCTAATTTTAATCCTTGAAAACCAGTACTCCTTGATTTACCACATGACCACACAAATATTTCTAAAGTTTTCAGCAATATTATATGCCTTAAAAAATAATAATTACTCCAAGTTTCTAAAATGCAGTTTTTCATCATCCTTAGGGAACTCCCTGTAAATATAATCCAATTACACTAATTTCAACAAACGCTAGGATAAACTTTTTTGTGAAATTTTTATTTTATAATTCTGTTCAAAAATTATAACTCTTAACGGTAAAAAGACCTAGAGGAAACATCCATCAATTACGTCACATTTCAAGAGGGTAGGGGGGGGGGGGGTCTACAAAGTGTGACAAGTACGACAGGAGGAGGAGATGGGTTTATACGTTGTGACGTCACATCTGAAATATATGAAACAATCAGGTAGACAATGTTTGCAAGCAGCGTAAATTAAGTTCATAAAAATATATTTTTTCCTGTGAATTATAACACCTTGAAGTAAAAGTATAGAAGATCGTGACAGTTTTATGACATTTATTTCAGTAGATAATAGATATCATATAAAAAACGGTTTTTTTTTTCAATTTTTTAAAACAAAATTAGATTTAAATAAAAGTTGCAAAAAATGTGACATCACATCACGACAGTATGACAACCTGTGGTTCAAGGGTAGGGAAGCGTCCAAAAATCGAAAAAAATGCGTAGCGTTATTAATGTATGCCCTCTATGAAGCTTAAATATGCATCTTCAAAAATATCTCAGAACTAACCGGACAACTCAACAGTTAATTATTTTCTGATACCCCGTTATAATTAAATAAAGATTCAAAGTATTGTCTGTCAATGACTTTGTTGTTATTGTTATTATAAAAAATAGAGGCTCTCTTATTAAATACAAATGGCGCTTTGAAAACTAAATTATGTGATAATGTATTCATTCATTATGAGCGTATTTTTCATTGTAATTATTCGAAATTCTTTTATGTTAGACTCTTTAATTTTTATTTTCTGTTTACAAAAGTTTGTTTTCTACAGTATGGGAATTTTTATATAAACATTTAATGAAGCATGAACATTTTCAAAGTTGTCCACAATTTTGGTTACTATTCTATACGCTTAATTCCATTGTACATAGTATTAAGCATATGCATATACATGGTGTCTTAAAATAAACTGACGGTTTCTAAAATAGATGCAAGCGGTGACAACTATTAAAGTTAATCTTGCAGGAGATTAATGTGTAAATTCAGGAGTTTCTTTAAAATTATTCCTTTTCTTTATGGCAAATGTCTCTGTGCAGATGGTTCTGCACTATGTCAAACTGGAAGAATGTTCAAAATAACCTTACAATTTCAAAACGCAAACCTAATTTTTCATTTTTTAAGAGTTATAAAGAATGAAGAGTAAAAACTCAGTGAACTTTTATCCATATTCATACGTTATTTTAAACGTTCTTAAAGTTTAAGACAGTGCAATGCACGTATAGGTGACATCCGGGACTAAAAGAAGGATGCATAGTAAAAAAATTTCCGACTTCACACATTAATATCTTGAAATTTTATAGCTCTGACCATTTGCTTTATATTCCATTTAAAACAAGAATGTCCATTTTAGAGAACTCTGTATATTCTATCCCATTGTATATACACAGAGAGAACAAAATATTATACATATACTAGTTTTGTATGCAAAACCCGACATACACAATTTGAAGTCCAAAGCACATAAGTTTTGGAAGTTTTACTTACATTTACTTAATCGTTGTCTAGTATAGTATGTATTATGGGAATTTAAAACTTTCCCATTTTTTTGCGCACTTTAAATTAATATTAAATATTATAAATTATTTCAATATTTATTAAATTCCTCCAATTTCCAAGCGAAATTTTTCACGATAATCTTATAAGTGCAGTTTTAGCACTTTATGCTCGGTACTTTAAAGTACCGGTATAATTTTATTGTTATAAAAAATATATGTGATTACTCAATTCCAACGGTACTCTGTAGAATCAATCATTAATATTTCTCTCTATAATCGATAGATACAATTAGTACCTCTGCGAAGCAGAAAATGCTTAAAAAAGAAATTTTCCCACATTATGTATTTGTAGCTTCAATCGTGCAATATTAGGTTTCGTGAAGTACAATATTAGATTTCTGCTGTGAAACGTTTTAACATTTATAGGTAAGTCCATTGTATATATATATATATATATATATTTTAAATCTTAGTAGTAATATTATTTATTAAATTAAAAATTAAAGTATTTTACTTTATTTTTAAAGTGTTTTATAGAAGTGTTATTTTTAAGTACCGTTGGGATTACAAAGCAATATTTGCTTTTAAATAGGAATTTAAGAATAACACAGACCTGAAATGCAATTTTTTTCTTCAAAGTGAAATGAATTTATGTATTTTTACATTCTCATTTCGGGGAAAATATTCTAAAATTTCCATCACGTACAGTTTTGACACAAATCAAGAATTTCTGCCTGAGTGGTAATTTATAAATTTAGTCATAAAATCATCAGGATTTCCTAATGATACGTTATAATTTTTGTCATAAAGACACCAGGCACTAAAAAACATAATTCAGACCAATACAGGTTGCTGCATATGAAGCAGCTGTAAGCAGCTCAAATAACAAAAGGAAAAGGGGGGGGGGGGGGGTCTTCGAGATGAATAAAATATACTATAATTATAAAGATCTTTAACTTTTCGAAAACTATGACAAATGTTACTAATTAATAAAATGTAAGATACATCTTATTTTTTTTAGCATATTTTCCATGTTTTTTGTTTATTTGTTTGTTTGTTTTACTCTGCTACATCTTCTGTGTAATTTTCGTGGATATTCATCCTCAATAGGGAAAAAACCTTACGTGATAGAGGAAAAAAAGCTCTACATTTTTTAACTCAGCACATCGAAAAATATTAGAAACACTTCATATGATGCAGAAAAATATTAAAAAGCATTATTTTACAGGCCTGTGTAATTGTTGATTACTAATAGAAATTTAGCTGTTGTGCAATGCATTTTTATGTTTAAATGAAAAACAAATTTTTTCATTATTTTTATCATGAATAGACGCATGTATCTTTCCAAAAATTGCAAAAAAATGTTCTACAATTTTCGTTTTTTCGGAGTTGTGAAGTGTTTATAGATATATATTGACTGAACGTTACTTACAAGTACCCCTTAAGTTTATTAGCTCTTATTAAAGAAATAGTTTTCTATCTTTACATTATTATTGTATAAATCTTCTAATCTGCTTTTATAACGCAAAAGAAAAATGTCTGGGGAGATATTTGTTTTAAAATTCATAATTTGGAGCATAAAGGGCTGAAGTGAGCATATTCGACTTCAGGGACCCCCAAAATCTTGAGGCCCAAGTCATGGGCCTTGCGAACTTAGGCGAAATTCAGGCCCTGTGCGTATGTAAAATATTTTGTCCTTGGTGTATATATTCGGTTTTACACATATTTCACAGTTTATATAGTACTTTCGGGGAAAATTTGTTTTGAGGCGGTATTTGTTTTAATTCATAATTTGGGCTTAAAGGGTTGAAATGAACATAGTCGATTTCAGAAACCACTAAAACTGGAGGCCCAGATACCGGACCTTGCGGGTTTAGGCAAAATTCAGGCCCCGTGAGTACTTAAAATATTTTATGTGAGTAATTTACAACTATAATGAGTATTATTGTAAATACATAAGTATATTGTGAACATATGAGTATTTTGCTCCCTCACTTTATGTGAGTATTTTGCCCTATCAGTGTATACAGGGTGATTCACCACCAGTGCAACAAACTTTAAAAGGTGATAGAAAACACAGCAACAAACAATTTTTGAGTAGGAAAGCTGGGTCTCAATCCAATTATTCAGTCACTTCAAGTTGAACTCAGATTTTCGTTCTCAACTTTAACAATATTGAAGATAATTTATTGATATTTTCAAAAGACTTGCTTTACTATGTGTGAAATGAGATGATATCACAAGCAGTGCACTTTAATTAGTTCAAAAACCTACATGTACTGTGAGTTACATCCTAAATTACGTAGCGTTTAGATCAGTGTTGTCTGGATGTAGATCGTGGCCATTTCCAGCAATTCTCGAGAGGTCATCACATTTCATAGAAAGCAAAGTAAGTCTGTTGGAAATACCGGTAAAATATTTTCATTATTTGCTAAAGTTATAAACAAAAAACCGTTTCTTCTTGGTGTCAGACATGGTATTTATGACTGAATAAGTGGATTAAAACTCACTCAGCTTCCCTATACAAAAAATGTTTGTTCCAGTGATATTTATCACCTTTACAACAACCAGTCAACAAACTTTAGTTTGTCGCACTGGCAGTGAATAACCCTGTAGATTCGATTTTACACATAGTGACACAGTTTATATCGTACTTTAGGGATTTTTTTTTCGAGGAAGTATTTGTTTTAATTCATAATTTGGGTCATAAAGGGTTGAAATGAACATAGTCGATTTCAGGTATCCAAAAATCTGGAAGGCCAAGTTCCGGGTCTTGCAGGGTAAGGCGAAGGCCTTGTGCGTATGTAAAATATTTTCCCTCTCAGTGTATATATTCCATTTTGCAAATATTTACACAGTTTATATGGTACTTTAGGGGGAAAGTTTTACAGTGTAAATTGGAAGTTAGGAGCATTACATCTATAGAAAAACTACAAACGTTTAATATATAGACAAAGAGTTTTACATCCATTATATTTTTCTTGAAATCTAACGAACCTGTGCAAATAACACTTCATTCCAAAGAAAATGTTACCAGCCCGCTACTTTTTTCTTCAGATTGATTGATTGCCACCACTTTTTAAAAATAGTATAATTCGCTTTATTTTCAGATTATTTAATCTGTCATTAAATGAGGCTAATATTTCTACTTCAAAAAATATATTGGCAATAAAGCAATCTGATTTTTTTTTAAGTAGAGAACTGGCAACACTGTCCAAAGATTATGTGTTATTACATATTTTAAACTGCAAAAAACGACACATTTATTTCAAGTTATTAATTTGTTCCTTAAAGTTTCTTGGTTGGATAAAGTTTATTGGCGCAAAGCCAACGGAAGGGATCTACGTCAGACATTCTGTTTTTTAAAAAATGTTACAGAAAAATGTTTCGATCAGTCTACCCAAAGAAACATTAAACAGAAAAACAAAAGTGCACAACTTGGACAGAATATTTTATTATATTCCCTAAAATATACGAAAAAAAAAACACAACTTAAAATGTAACAATTTTCTTTCTATTCAAAGTGTTTTCCATTAAGGAAAAAAAACGAGGATGAATAAAAATAGCAAGGTGCATTGTTTAAAAAAAATAGAGGAAATCAATTTAACGAATCACAGAAGATAGAAAATTATACAGATGTGAACTCTTCTTACATATTACAATCGCCTTATTATAATGGTAAAAGATAAAAAAGACCGGAATTGAAAAGTCATCATATTCGTTATGAAAACTTTCCCAACAAATAATTAAAAAAATAAATTATCTACATCTTAATTTAATGTAAATCAGGTACTGTTGAGTTGAAGTGGGGACGCACCACACTATACTCTATTGAGTACCGATTACGGTAGGACTTAAAGAAAGGTACCAGTCCATAGGGAATAATATCTACTATACTGTTATCCAAAAATTGCTTTGAGAGCAAACTGCTTATTAACATTTGAACCAACTTTTAAATTTTCAATAGCAACACCCAGTTTTCCCAAAATAGTTTTACTCTCAGTTACAATTTATAGCTGTGTGACGTACCCGTCAAGGCCGTCACTTTGAAATGCCGACATAGTCAGCTTTAAGGTAAAGCTAGGAGAGTCTGCGCACAATTCAAAAGAATAACAATAGAAAATCTAAATATTATTTTTTTGCTAAACTGTCCATGAATAAGTTTTACTTCATTTGTTTTTTATGCATTTCCATTGCTATTTTGTTGTTATGTTGTAATTTAATAGACCAGTTGTAATAAAACCAAAAAAGTTATTTTGCGCAATCTGTCCTTACAGGGTTGGTGTGATTGCGCACATGGGTAGGAGAGATTGTTACTAATAATAACTGCAATTAAATTGTTAACAATAATAATTACACTTAAATGACATTGTTGTAAGGTTTTTGTGAACAAACATTATTGTATTAGGAGTGAATATTTCAACCTAATGATTAAAGAATCAGAAAAAGGAAATAATTTTAAAAACGATTAAAAATTTTTTAATTAAAGGAAAAGAATCAGAAAAAGCAAGTCCAGATAAGATTACAAAATAACATTAAGTTACTTGATAACACGTTTAACTTAAAATTAGTCCATTTTAATTTTTCATTTTTTTATGCAAATTTACCAATAAGCTGCGTAATTTCCCCTAGCATGGAAACTAATGGAAACAATGCGCCATCTCTCCTAAGTAGCAGATGCGCAAACTCTCCAATTTCGGTAGGAGAGATTGCACGGCCTTTTATATAAACATGGCCGCTACTAAAACGAACCGTTGATGTTCACATTGTTAGTCTAGATTAGTAGCTTATGAGTAATCGTTTAAGTTAAAAATATTTTGTACTACTGACATTGTATAGAAATTCTGATGAATAACTATGAAATTCAAGCACTTACTTTGGGAAAACAAAACAAAATAGCAATGCTTTACCTTAGACGCTCAAAACAATCAACGTGCACTTTCAAGTAGACACGCCACTACTGCTGTTGTACAACTACCTGGAGTCGCTGCGCGCTCACTGTACTCCTTTCCCCCGAACCTCTATGTACGCCATCTCTCCGACCGTGCCATCTCTCCTGACTTTACCTTACATTTTATTAAAAGTTTCAATTTTTAACTATATTTAGAGCACCGGAAGATATGTTTGGATTTCGATAAAAAAAAAATTTATGTAAACTACACAATTATGTAGTACACCCAATACACAACTTTCACACCCGGCGCCAAATGAATTAAAAAAATAAATAAATAAACTAAGAAAATTTTTTAATTTTCATAAAAGTTTCGATTTTTAACTATTTTTGGGGCGCTTGGGGCACCGGAAGATATAAATGGATTTCAATAAAATAAAAGATGTAAACTAATATACATAAAAGACAACTTTAGTACCCTGCGTCAAAAGTAATTAAAAAAAAATTATAAATTTTCATAAACATTTCAATTCTTAACTATTTTTGGGGCGTTTGGGGCACCGGATCATATAAATGGATTTCAATAAAATAAAAGATGTAAACTAATATATATAAAAGACAACTTTTGCACCCCGCGCCAAAAGTAATTTCGAAAAAAGAAAAAATTCCTATACTTTTCGATCTACCCTATAAGCCTTCAAACGTTCGTACGTTTATACTCAACCCTTAACTGGCATCGTGAAATTTTCGTGTGCAACTGGCGTCATTGCGCCACTTCATCCCCAGCTAGTATTATAATTTTTCACAAAAAAATATATATATTATAACAACAATGGTATTTTTACATGACTGTATTTGACAGTTGAATAAATCAGTTAGCATATTACTTATATACAGGGTGATTCATAATGAATGGAACAAAAAGAAAACATGATTGTGAACGTTGTAATTAATATATTTAGAAAATTCAAATTTACCTCAAAACTACATTTATTCAAGTTTCTACAGGTGTTCAATATATGCCCCTCCGGTGACACGACAAATGTCTATACGGTAATCAAGCTCCTGCCACACTCGTGATAGCATTTCCCCTGTGATGGAGTTCAACACTGCAGTTATCCGCTGCTTCAGTTCCTCTAAGTCCTGAGGAAGTGGAGGCACAAACACCTTGTCTTTAACGAAACCCCAGAGAAAAAAATCACAGGGTGTTAGATCTGGTCCATTTTTCAGCAAAGAAAAATGGACCAAAAACACAACTGTTTGATAAAGCGCAGAAAACCTTCACCTTGGGAGAATCACGCTGATGTTCAAATGTTACATGGGTATTTTCCGTGCCCCAAAATCGCAAATTATGGCGATTAACTTTACCTCATAAGTGGAACGTGGCTTTCGCAGTATGCTTTCTCCTGCATGGACGACATTTTGTTTAACAGCGCCTCTAGCGGCGAGTTCGTCATTCGATGATTTTTCCTTGTTGCCAAATAAAACTTGTATAATTGTAGTTGCAGAATAAATTTGTTTCGGCTGAATAAATCCATTACGGCAGTCACACTGCGCTATTCTTTTTGGCCCATTCATTATGAATCACCCTGTACTTTATTATTTTTATCTGAATCTTACTGATTGATTAAGAAATTATAAGAGTAGAAAAATACGTGGAGCCTAACTGGCACCACAACACTGGTTAATGGTTAAAGGCTAACAAGGGGAGTTAGATAAGTGATATTACCCGCAGATTTTTTTTTTCATACTTTGGTGGTTTGAAGGCCCTACACAGGTATAAAAAATTTCGTATGATATTTGGACTGATGTGCATTAACAAAAAAAACTTTATCTGATTGAATTTTTAAGTATTTTAGAGCTTTTATACCTAGGACGTACCTTTTTCGTCTGAAATCATCTTCTTCCTTTTATTATAATGTGTCGCATGATGTTAGATTGCTGTTCCTTCATCAAACCTGTTGTTAATTAATGATATCTCTAAAATCTTTAAACTATATAGTATGTCCACTCTTATCGTTGTCCAATAGCTAATTCTTAAACCATAAACCATTCATTATAGAGATATAGTTCCAATTTCAAAAACGTTTCAAATGTAGTTTTTCATCATATTAAAAGCCATTTACGTCAAAATACTTGTTTTTAAAGTTACAAATTTTTATTTTTTATTCGGTCCCTGGGTACTATGAGTTTATATTAGGAAAACTTTCCCCATTATCCAAAAAGTAAAACAGTAAATACTCCAATTTTATACGATCAAAACGTACCAAGTCATGATACTTTGAACTTGAAGATTTTTCTGGCTCTAAAAATGGTGATTTTCCGTTTTTAGTGCCAGAAAATTACGAAACTTCATAAAGTTCAAATTATCATAACTCGGTCATTTTTGGTCTTAGAAGAGTGGTATTTTTACTATATTACTTTTTATAGCATGGAGAAAGTATTTCTAAATATAACTTATAGGATCCAGAGATCGTTTAGAAATTTAATTTTCGTAACTCTTTTAAATTTAACTGTTGTGACGTAAATGGATATTCATACAATGAGGAACAACATTCAGAACATATTTTCAATTGAAACTATAATCTCTAAAAATAACGGTTTAGGAATTATTTATTGGTCAATAATTAACCCTTCTTTGTATGAGTTTTTCTTTTACAATTGTGTTTTTTATACGTATATTAAATATTAGACACCAGAAATTTTAAGATAGATTTTTAACTTTGTTCAGCAACACAGTTCACGAGAAATTTACTGGATTAATATTTCTATATAAATATAGTATGGTGGCGAAGAAGTTGAATTATTTATTAAAAGTTAAATAAAAAGTGATGGAAATTTACATCACTATGCAATTAAGGGTTAAATCGAACATCCTGTATATAACTTTGTATGGCTTAAAATAGTAATTTTATTTTTATTATTCATAAATTGTATATACTGAAAATTTAAAGAAATTTCTTTAGTTCTAAATTGCTTCGTGTTACTTTAAAATATTCATATATATGTTTCATAGTTTCCTCCCCTAAAAATTGTTTTATCATCAAGGCATAAAATTATCAGTGAATGAAGTAAATATTAAATACTTAAAAGAAATTTGCGTCAAAATAGTTTTTTTTTTTTTTTTAAAGTATGAAATTTAAATTTTTATAAAATCCCTGTGTCTTGTAAGTTATTGTTAGAAAAACTTTCTCCGAGCTCCAACAAGAAAAAAACATTTTAAAATTCATATTTCACGACCAGGCTTGCCTAATTATTATATATGAAGCATGGAGAAAGTATTTCTAAATATAAAACACAGGGTTATGTAGGGCACAAGGATCATATAAAAATTTAAATTTCTCAACTTTTCCAAAAATATTTATTTTGACGTAAGTGGCTTTTAATATGATATGATGAAGAACAACATTTAACAATTTTTTTTAATTGGAACTATAACCTCTAAAGTTTATTATGGTTTAGGGATTAGCTATTGCAGAATGCTAAGAGTAAGCGCCCTGTATAGTGTAAAATAATTTAGAGATTCTATTAATTAACAACAGGTTTAATGAAGAAATATCAATATAAAATAATATGTAGTGTTGCAAGGTAAGTTGTACGCAAGACGTCACAAAAAAGTGGATAGTGGCTTCTAGATCGGAACATAAAAACAAAGTAAGTCTTGTCAAAACAGAGTCTGTCTATAACGGAATACTGTCTTAAACTTAAAAAATCTATAGTCCTGGCGGAAAGAATATCATACATGCTAAGACGAAAACTTATCTAAAAAGGATTTTTTCTCTGGTCACTTGAGATTTTGTCTTAGTAGGTTTTACTGTACTAAATAAACAGAATAATCTTAGACAGTAAAATCTGTGTAAGCCGAATCACTAGGAACCGAAACAAAATTCCGTATTTTAGATATTTTCAATTCAGCGGTTATAATTGTTTGGTATTATTTCTATAGCCACGCCATGAATTTTTTATGTTTCAGACAGGATTCCATTATTGATAGGTTCCGTTTTCACAGGATATGCAGAAAACCTATAAACCTATAAAAACAAAATTACGAGGGAACGTAAAAATATTTCATTTTAGGCAGGTTTCCGTCAGAGTTCCATCAGAGGGTTTCCGCCTTTCAGCGGAACCGTAAAAATTTTCCGTTATTAGACAGGTTATGTTTTTACGAATTTTACTACATAAAGGTTCACTTGATGCAGACTAACGAATAGCATGGTACTAAAAAAATTTTAAAATCGTCCGAGCACTGGTTCCGCGGGACAAGTTTTTGAACATCTGGCAACACTAGACTGAGAAAAAATTTTCTGCCACTGGCTTCTAGAAACTAAATTGTGGCTCTAGAAAAAATAGTTCCATGTCATCCTAATAAATTCTAGTTCCCTTTGCTAAAGAGTTCTAGTCTCAAGAGCGTTTTCCTATATTATGGTGGTCAAACTTATTTAAAAATTAATTAGTTTTAGTAACTATAATTCTATTTTAGGAATTTTTTCCAGAAATAAAGTGATCATTTCTCGCAATTCAAACGATTCATAATATAATGTATCGTTTCATCACCTAGAAAACTATAGACTTAGAAATTCTCGATCATTTCGTCTATTCAGTTTATTTGTTTCCTTATTCGCATAACTCAGAAATCTATATTTCTAGTTTAGGGATTTAGAAAATGATTACTTATTCGTTCTAGATGAAGGCGGTATAAGTTTTCTTTCAGTGTAGTTGACACATTATAAGAAAAGCGAGAATATGAATACGGTGAAAAAATGTACGGCTTACTTATAAAAGCCCTTACATACTCAAATAATTTAATCAGCTATAACTTTTTAACACTTTTCAACTATGTTGGAAAAATTGTTTATGAATTTGGGTTTGTCTGTCTGTCTGCCGTATGTCCATGCTCTAACTCCCGTAAATATACTCGGATTCTAATGCAATTGATATATGTTATTAAGATTCATCATGGCATATTCAGTATTTAAGATTAATTGTGTAGCATTTTTAGTTCGTTTACAGGGACACTCAAGAGAATTCCGTTACATTACGGTCTTTAAAAATTCGTTTACAATGTGTTTTAAAGATGTTACACTATTTCAAAAATATTGAAATTGATATACATCACTGAGGCACACTACAGAAGCCTACTGTAGAATATGGTGTGCATAGCATTTATCGTTCATTTACAGGGGCACATAAAAGTATTCAGTAACAATAGTGTGAATGAGCAATAATTACTGAACGTGCATTTTCAATTGTTGTATGCGTTTTTAAATTTATCTAATTTTTGC
Source organism: Maratus michaelseni (assembly GCA_963931845.1). NCBI lineage: Eukaryota > Metazoa > Arthropoda > Arachnida > Araneae > Salticidae > Maratus > Maratus michaelseni. The sequence goes on from OZ007586.1 coordinate 442,004,849, forward strand.
ATGTTACTTGGTGTGGATAAATTCTGCAGATCATATACAGGGCTGCACAAAAGATCTCGAGTACATTTCCATTTATTGAAGGAAATTGCTGAGGGGGAATTTTCAGCTGTGCTATGCGTTTTCTAACTTAACTAAATTTTAGCATACTAAGAATTATATATACAAATCTAAAGATTATTTACAGGGCTGTACAAAAGTATTCTGATATTTTTCCGACTATTGATGGTAATTTTTGAAAATGGGTTGTCAAATGTGTTATGCGTTTTCCAAATTATTTACTTAGACACGGGGGGGGGGGTGCTAGTTGAGCTGAAGCCGAAAAGTAGGCCTCCCTGCCCGGTTTGATCTTGACCTTGACCTTGTTTACTTAGACATAATTTTTCACCTTATTAATCTGTGAAATTTTGTTGCAGTATTACTGCAACAAAACTATAGAACATATATTTAATTCTAAACATATTCCAACATATTTAATTCTGAATATGTTGGAAAGTGTTTCATAATCTATGCTTGACGCATGATTTGTCGTTCTTGTTTGTTTATGCATATCAGCCAAAATTTCACATACGGGATTTTTTATATGTAGGCAGGACCTTCAAACCACCTAAATATGAAACAAATCCGAGTGTATCATTTAAGCTAACTCCCTAGTAAATCTTTATAAAAAAGTAGAGAATGAAAAATCAAAGATTGAAACGTGAAACAACTTGTACCAGGTTCTTCTAACATAATTATATAAAATAATTTTTTCACGCTAATAAGCACAAAATAGAAACTTACCTCCTAAATCTTTTTTTCGGATTTTATCTTCATTTAGATAAACTTTAATTGCATTTCTCACTGCTTCACCTGTAATTAACTAGAAAGAAATTACATTTAAGAGCTACTATCTGATTTTTACATTTATATTAAATGCACCAATATTTATGAGAAATTGGAAAATAATGAAAACCATAAAACCAAGATCACACAAAATATTGTTTAAAAAAAAAAACGTAGTTTACATGATAAATCGCAAAATTTTAACATTATATCGTATGCACCGAGTATTGGATACCAATGAAAACCAGATATGGTATATGTTTCGATGACAAAATATGAAACTGTTTCAAATGAAATGTGGGATTTTGGGGGTAAAATATAAATTTAAATTATTTAACAAATGCTTTATTAATTAAAGCGAGCTTCATTATATACAATCGACATTTCACACAGCATTTTAAGTTAATTTAATCCTGTACTACACTGCTCAAAACAATTAAAGGATATTTGAAGTTTTATATAAAAAAAAGATATAAACGAATTTTTTTTTGCCGAAAATAGAAAAAGAGAATGATAAATGCAAATTTTTCTGGTTTTCAAACTGTGGAGTATGCAAATTTTGAGTTCGACGTCAAAAACGTCGCTTTAGCGGCAGCGAATGAAATTTGACTTTCAACTGGATAAAAGAGAATGAAGACAAGGATGATCGGCATTCAGTGATTGCTTTGTTTCGATGAGTACGATGTCTCAGCGAAGTCATTTGACAGATTCAGAAGCTTGGAGAATTGTTGGTAGGTTAGAAGGGGGCCAAACTCAAGCCGAAGTAGCGCAAGCCATTGGAGTGTCACAAAGTGTCATTCCCAGGATCTGGAACCGTTTTTTGGAGAGTGGATGTGCAGGCCGAAGACCAGGGCAAGGTCGTAGACGGGCAACAACGCCCAATGAAGATCGGTATTTAGCGTTAACAGCTCGGAGACACCGAAACATGAACGCTACTCTTCTCCAACAACACCTTCGCTCGGCTAAAGGCACCACGATTTCAACTCAGACTGTACGAAACCGGCTCCATGCTGTAGGTCTGTATGCTCGCCGACCGATGGTATGTGTTAGATTAACATCAAGGTATCGTCACGACCGCAGGGAGTGGGCAACCGAGCATGTCAACTGGAGGAGAAATGAATGGAGCAATATTCTGTTTTCTGACGAGTCCCGTTTTTCTGTGCATCCGGATAATAGGCGTATTTTCATCTGGAGGGACCGTGGCAGTAGGAATAATCCTGCGTTCGTGCACGAAAGTGTCAGATTTGGCGGTGGAGGAGTGTTGGTGTATGGTGGCATCTCCATTGACGGGCGCACTGACCTCTACATCATTCGAGATGGAGTTCTGACTGGTCGCCGATATAGGGATGAGATCCTCAGACCTATTGTAGTCCCTTACGCTGCAGCAATCGGAGATAACTTCATTTTAATGGACGATAACTGCAGGCCACATCGTGCAAACCTGGTGGAGGATTTCCTTTTCGAGGAAGGAATCGTTCGAATGGAATGGCCAGCGTGTTCTCCAGACATGAATCCAATCGAGCACGTTTGGGACGCTCTAGGAAGACGAGTTTCTGGCCGCCAACAACCCCCACAAACTTTCCAAGAACTGGAAAGAGCTCTTCTGGAAGAGTGGGGCAGAATACCCCAACTCGTCATTAATAGCCTCATTGAGTCCATGCCTCAAAGGTGTCCAACGTTGCTGGCCGCCCGTGGAAACCATACCCCCTACTGAAAATGATTTTCTTTGAAGAAAACACCTTTTCTTATTCTTTTTTTCTCATATGCACAAATTGTGTTTTTTTCCTTTTGTACACAAATGCGCAATAAAATGCATTTTTTTCTGCCAAACATGTGTAATTTATTCTCATATAACCTACTATGTCTGTTGACCATGTATCAATCAGCTAAAAAGTTTCCCAGATACAAAATCCACCTAAAACTGCGATATCCTTTAATTGTTTTGAGTAGTGTAAATTAATATTCAAGTGAATTTATTCCTGCAAAAATCCAACTTTCTGTGGGGGAATGAATTCTACGAATTTGGTTCAAATACCAGTTTCGTTCGTAAATACTGTTTCCATAAAATACTGTTCAAATGTTTACAGCAAAGCTAGGTCTGGAAAATATCTCCGAAATTTTGTTTAAATACTTGTTTCATTAGGAAAATAATTTTTCCTGTAAAATGTTGTCGAAAGGTTTAGAACAGTGCTAATGTATAGTTGATAGATCTGGTAAATATGTCCAAAATTTGATTTAAATACCGTTCCGATTGCAAATATTTTTTTCTGATAAATTGTTGTCTGAACATTTACAGCAATGCTAATAATGTATAGATGATATCTTTATGAAATATCGTGGGCGAAGGAGAGCTTAATATTTCAATTCGTTCAACCGTTTGTGAAATCTGACATCTTGTCATCAGAATGGAGAACTCTTAACTGAGAAAGAAAAACTAGATTTTTGAAAATATTTCACTGTAATTTATTACAGTATATAGTATTTCCAAAGATTCTGTTAACAAAAGTCACTACTAATTCCACTACAAAAATCACTATCATTTTAACGAAAAAAAATCCCGCACGACACGTCCTTGGAACAATTAAGTCAGGACCCGGTCCGGCTTGAGTATGTAGAAAATAAGTAAGCCTGAGCCCGTCCGAGTCTGCTGAAATTTTTAAGTCCGGGTTCACACACGATGTAACTGTCCGATGCAGTTCTCTAATCTGGATATGTTAAATTTCTGTAATGGTGTTGTCAAATTAGCATCGGCTTATGCAGCACATTTATAACTTATTCTCGGACCAGCAAGGTCCATTGAAAATTGTTCATATTTTGCCGGCTTAGTCCGACACTTTTAAATTTGTTATGTCGGGCCTTTCGGCCCACTTTTCATCGACCCGGCTGGCCCGTTTAATTTTTTTATCAGCTCCGCCGGTCTTTAAAAAAATTGTCTTTATTCTGCCGGCCCGGTCCGTTTGAAAGTTCGTCTTCGTTTTTCCGGGACGCGTGCGGCCCCACCAGTGGCTGAGAGGTTGTGCTCTCGAAGCTGGTAGACGGGAGGTGCTGGGTTCGATCCCAATCGCGCCCGTCGGCCTAATCGTTCGGAGTTTTCGTGGTTTTCTTCGAGCCGTGGATTTATCCATGCGTAAATACGGGTTAGGTTCCCTTAGAAAGACCCTCACGAAGGGCACTCCCCCCGGGCCTATATCCCAAGTGTCGATAATTGGCCGTCAATAATCAACCCAACCCAACCGGGACGCGTGCGGGCCTCGGTCCAGGCCAGTTACCGTACTTTATTACTTTATTGCTACCGTAATCTTTCGTTTATGGTTGCAAAAAAGTGTTCTTTCATATTACTGTGCATGGTCGAAAATTTCTTGAAATACACTTTAGTAAAAATATTGTACTTTAAATAATACGAAAACGAAATATGATATCGAGATTCACTACAACATGTTTTCTATAAAAAATAACATATATTGTTCGTTTATAGTTACAGTCAAAATATTTGATACACCAGTAACGGTAATAGTTTGAAATGCATTTCAATTATGTTATAATTTTTAAAACTAAACGAAATTCATATGTAGGGGAAGTGAGCCTAAAATGATCCCCTTAAGGGAAAAACGTGTAAAATAACATAACTGTTTAAATAAAACTTTGTCCCTTTGCTAGTGTGTTTTACACTATATTTTGCATTATAAACATATTTTAATAATATTTTAAACCCAAATTGAGTAATGAAAAAAATAGATTTTTTAAAAAGTGTCCAAAGCATCATTTTACCCTCGCCAAAGGGCAAAATGATCCTTCATTTAAAAATAATTGTAAATTGTTTTTGTTATCGGCAAAATAAAAGATGTGAAAGTAATTATGACAATATATAAGTGTAATTCACATCTAAAAACATACTCAATTAAGTAAACCAAGTCATATTTTTGTACATGAAAGGTTGCATATCTAAATAAATATAAAAGTTAGTGTTTACCTTATAACAGCTGATATAAAACCCAATTTTTCAAAGAATGCTATTCAAACGCGTAATACTGCGATCGCTTGAATACCGCCATTGCTTCTTCTTCACTTATCACATCTAGTTTATGTGTTACCATGTTGATAGCGCGACCTGTCTGGAAGAAAACATATGTGGATCATTTTGCCGGTTAGGATCATTTTAGGCCACCTTCCCCTATTTTACTATAAGGACTATTCCTACACGTTTGCCATAGAGAACGGTGCGTGAAGTATTTTACTTTTACAAGAACACATAAAAGATTCCGAATACATTGTCGACTATGGGTGCAATTCCTATACAGGACCACTCAAAATAATTCGAATACATTACCTTCTGGAGTCAATTATTGCTTGATACGTGTTTAAGCTGAACAAAATTTTATTTGTTATTTTAAAAAAAATGCTAGAAATGCCATCCCTCACACAACATTTGTTGCTGTAAAGTTAATTTTTCAGCATTTATGAATAATGAGCTTAATGTGTTGGCCGGTATGCAGAATGCACAATAAAGATTGAAACAAGCGTTAATTTTTTACCTTTTGGAAATAAGTAGGTCATGTAAATTGCAAAAGAGTTTAAAATGAGATAGAAAGTAACATTGTTAATGAAATAGTCATTTCGTTAATTTTAAATAATTTATCGTTTCAAATTTTAGGACTTTTCTATATAAGATTGGTCAGTTAGAATTTTTTCCTTTTTGCTGCACGAAATCCCTAAAACAGACTGCATACCTGTATCTTTAAAGTTAACTAAATAAAAGAGGGAAAACAGCTATCTTATACAATTTTTTCGAATCATTTAAACATAATTTTTTTAGAGAAAATAGGGACTATATATAAATTCATGATGGCATTGTTAAGTATGAAAAAATTGTATCAGAAATGCATCTAAATTAAAGAGTTACACGGCAAAGATCATGAAGAAAACGAATACAGTTTTAAAACTTTGAAACATATTTCAAAATAATTAAATAAATAATAAATATAATTCGCTAAACCTTTTTCCGTCAACTCCAACACATAGCTGAGCTTTTTTAATAACACTTTTTAAAATATTTTGAAGTTCTTCATCACTGATATTGTTGCAAACATATAATTTGTTTAATGTCAACTGCATAAGTATTAACGTCTGTGTTACCTCTTTCTTGTAATATATATCAGAGATTTTCGAATGTGTGATTTGAAGAATAACTCATTCAATTTAAAAACAGTAGTTTTTTTTTTTTTTTTTTTTTTTTTTTTTTTTTTTTTGTAATGATCCAGTTGCAGCAAAATAACATTTAATTAAAGGTAGGATTGTTTCATTAAAATGTTATTTTATACCATACTTTGAACGGTTCTGCAATTTTCATTGCCTACTTATCTCCAACAAGTAAAAAGTTACAGCGTATTTTTTTTTCTTTTGTGCAAAGCAGAAATTCATAGATGGGCTACGGTTGGGTTGAGTTGGGTTGATTATTGACGGCCAATTATCTACACTTTGGATATAGGTACGGGGGGAGTGCCCTTTGTGGGGGTCTTTCTAACTGTATTTACGCATGGATAAATCCACGGCTCGAAGAAAACCACGAAAACTCCGAATGATTAGGCCGACGGGCGCGATTGTGATCGAACCCAGCACCTCCCGTCTACCAGCTTGGAGAGCAGGACCTCTCAGCAACTGGTGGGGCAGAAGGGCTACGGACACAAAATCTAGAAAATATATAATGATCTGAGAACATTTATGAAAATGAGTATTTATGGAAAGTTCTTATAGTTGGAAAGTTATTTAACTTTCCAGGCGGACACGTTGCAACGAATGTTATTTTTACGAAATTTTGTTCTCATGAATGGCATAAATGGCCCCGAAATTAAAATTCTATTTTTCAACTGATATGTATAATTGCTCTTCTAACGTGTATCTTATCACTGTTATGAAAAATCTTGCATTTTTAATAGCGTATCAGCTCTCCGCAAGAAATTTGTGACGCGTTCATTTGACATTTTTTTTTTTTTTTACATTTGAAGGAGTGATGCTTTGAGACCTATAGCTACAAAGGCTGTTGTCTCGAATGATCCATATATATTTTATTCACAGAAACACATACATGACTTCGACAATTACATAAATTTTGACGAGATAGCACATGGAAATTCACAATACCAGAGAGTTACAACCGTAAGCTCCACAAAGTGCGTGCAATGGAGCTGGCGAGAGTCGAACCCGCCAGCCTTATTCCTACGCTTTCAAGCGATTAGTGGAAGACTCGTTCATTCGTGGAAAAGAAAGCCCTGTTGAAAGATTACGAGAGGAAAAATATTACATATTATTAAACTGTTGTAGAATTAAACATATTGCTGCTGTTCTAAACCTTTTTCCCGTTAATTTATTATATATTAAAAAATGAAATCAATTTGTTTTACTTTACTAACTATTAAAGTAATTGATTAGGAAAGTACTTTTTAAATAAGTCATCTGGTGCAAATATAAAGACGATTTGCTATTGAAATTCTACTTCAAAGTTTTTAAAGATATCTAAAAAAAAAATGCTGAATTATTCCACTCGACTTTCCAAGCACTTTATAGAATACCGTGCATTCAAATAAATTTATAATTATAGTATAGTAGACTGTTTATTTCTGTTATATGTGTAATAACACTTATTGAGGCAATTCACACATTAAAATTTCTACTCTTAGCGAATATCAAAGCGTTAAAAATAACTTCAATGTCAGGTTTTTAGCCTCGATAATTTCAGACGAATCGCGACTTTAGAATGTTTTCCGCTTATTTCATCACTGAAAATTTCGATTTTAAAAAAAAACATTCTTAATGAGCATGCTACATGTTAATTGTTACGAAATTCCTATATTCCTTTTAAAGTTACTTACAAAAAATACCTTCGGATAAATCTTGATGATAAGACAATTTTAGAAGACATAACTGTCATTTCACCTTTGTAAAATTCGATTTTTTTTTATGATTTTAGCGAGTATGTGTAAGTCTTGAAGGTAACCAATGTACAATATTTTAAATTCCTTGCTCGAATAGTTCCAGAAATAGTGGTGAAACTACGATTTTAGAAGATTCTACCCATATTTTACCCCCTTCAAAATTCGAATTATTGAAAAAACTTTCACAACATACATTTACATATTAGAAAGAACTTCCTTGCTATTTCAATTTTTTTAGCCCAAGTATTTCAGGAGATATCCGGAGGAAACGCAATTTTCAGCAGCGTTCTTTAGAAGCATCTTTACCTATAATTCACTCATTTAAGATTTGCATCTTTTAAAATCCAATTTGGGACAGCATTTGAATCTTAAACGTAGTATTCAAGCCAATAAAAAGTATTATTTATTAGTTATTCTTGGCCTCGGTCCCATTTTTTTGATGATTTTCTGTCATACAAACGATATACTTATTATGGTTACTTCTAATCACAAAATAGTTTAAAAATTGATTAGATGCGGAGCTCTTAGCTGATTTGTCCAAAATTCAATACAGTTCTTACGTCAGCGGCATTTAACATCATTGAATGCTCTATCCATAAATTATATAACATACCTGCCAAATATGAGCTCCATCGAAAGCACCGTTTGAATGCTATCATGTTTACTCTCACACACACATACAAACTCATCGTAAAAACACCGTAACCAAACTACGGGACGGGACCTAAAAACGTAAGGAAATAGAAAAATACACATATGCATACGCACATAACATGCAGAATCCTTGCAAAAATAGCAAAAGCGAATTCAGAAAACTTCAACACGTAAAGATATACCAGTCTTTTTTTTTTTTTTTTCTTCCATGATTACAATATTTGTTTCGCACTTCGGAAAGTAAAAATGCAGTAATGTTGTCAGTGGGCAAAAGGTTTCATGCTATAATACGAATATTTCCAAAACAAATTAAAACAAAAATCCCGTTGCGCGAATTAGTGTCACCGAATTCCGAATTCTATTCCAAAAATTTTCAGACATTAAATAAAGATCTCAACTTTTCAATTAGCTTTTTAATTATTTAAAAAATTACAAGTAAAAAAACTTAAATTAAACTGTTTAATTTTTCAATTGCTTTTCTCTGCAGTTCAAAATGAAAGGCAAGATTCAATGCCAAGTTTTCTGTTGGTGACACAGATGTCTATGTTTGGAACTATGAGCGTTCCCCCACTTTTTTTCCCAGGGCTACACTATGACAAAGACGTTTGTCATATATCTTGCTTTCAGTTCAAATCCTCCCCCCCCCCCCAAAATTTTAACAAGTTAACATAAGCTTTTCCATTCCTCTTCCAACATCTAGCATGCATATATTGATTTCATGCTTCTCCTCCCCCCCCCCCAAAAAAAATAGAGATAAAAAAAATAAATTCATAAATATTCATTCATTCCCCCCAAATAAATAAAGAATTATAAAGAATTAAAAATAATAAACAAATATAGTTTATAGATTTTAAAGGTCTGTAATTCCCCCCCCCCCCCCACCAAAATTCAATATTTTAACTAAAATCGATTTCTGATTTAATTTAGATAACGAATCTACTTTCTTCATTCTAAAATGCAAGTCACTTGCATACATCAGAAACCTCTCAGTCCTTAACTTTGCGGTTATGCTAAAAATAAGTTACAAATGTTCCTATATTTCTAATCCAACCGTTTTCTTCTCATGAAATCAAAAGTGCATCTGTCTTAAAACTTAGACAAAATATATAAGCAGCTGTGCTCTACTTATTAAAGTAATGTAACGTATAACCGACATTCTTTATGCAAGCATTAGCACTTCTCATCCGCTCTCAAAAGAATTAATTAAAAAGATTAAAACTGTAATATGCAAGCTCATATCTTTCACACCCTGTTATTAGATTCGAGTCATAAGTAACCGTTAATTGCAGCTGTCTTTTAGCAAAATCAAACGCCAATCCCAAAATTATTTTCTCTTCTTTTTCCTTTTTGTCTCCATGAAAGAATCTTTACAACCCTTCCCCCCATTCTCAAATGAATGCATAATCATAGACAGAATCTAGCATTTATCGTTTTTTCCCATACGCTTCCGACAGTAGTCTCCAAAAACTCTCTCGCCAAGTACTGGCGATTTTATCATGCTTTCCGCGCCAACACCCGTACATGTAACTTTTAAAACTTCATCACTTCGGCCGTTTGACTTGACCAGAAGGGTTGTAGAAAATTTGTATTCGTTTTTTTGTTGCTACCTCCCCTTTGCTTCTTTAACTATCGATAATGCCTCTTCAAGAAATAAACAGATGATTCATCTAACTATGTGCTTCTTCTTTCTCCTGGATTTTACTACGTTTTTTTTATCTACAATAGAACCCGGTAGCTATGCAAATCGTTATACTAATAAGCACTGACGGCATGGTAAATAACAGCAAAACTACCATGTTATATACACCACTGGCAGTTTCCATTTATTCATTTACAACAATCTACATTTATTCATATAATCATGTATGATTGCATTAAAATGACATACTTTTCATTGACTTTTCATATGTCCGGCACCCAGATAATAGCCAAAAGTTTGTTAAAATTGTTTCTGCTCTAAAACCATTAGGTCCTTATCACAGAATGGTGGAACGCTACTGTCGGTGAGAAATGTCATCTTTTCATGAAAACGCACATCAGGGAGATAGAAATAAGAAGGAGAACAGTGAAGGCTTTCAAGATCAGAACATGGACCGGAAATTAGTACCCGGTTCATGACGCTGGTGCTCCCAAAGGTCGGTCATGTGACCTGTCAAATGTGACAAATTGTCGTCTGCTCTTCTTGCAGATTGGTTTCGAGCATGGTAAAGAGCAGTCAGTTGAAACCGGAAATAGAGGGCGCTACACTCCCCAAATGCCAAAAAAAACGGAAACGCCGCCATACTAGGTACCGCTTTTAGTTCCATAAGTAGAAACATTATTGTTGTTCTCTATCAACCATTCACATTACAATACGATTGCATCAAAATGACGGAATTTCCTACAATTTGTTATCTCGATGTTACTGAGATTGGGATCTTATTCTCAGAAGGACAGTATACTGCCTCTTGTGAAAATGATGCTACGTTTAAAGAAAACGCATTTTTATTCATAAAGCTTAGACAAACAAATTGATATGTTTTGAATTTTATTCTCTCTGTTTTCTGTAAAAAAAATAGATTGGATTTTGAAATCATTACTTTAAGCTGATACTATCTAAATTCCTCATTATAATTGACTATACATTTATAGACTGTATGATATACAGTGAAACCTCCTGTAAAAGCACTCTGAACAACGATAATCTTTGAAGACTGTTTGATGTTTCAGGGTACCGAACCTTTTTCATACTAACTAAATATACCTAACCTCTGAACAACGAATTCCGAACAACCACAATCCACAAATATTATATATGTATATATATATATATATACAGTATAACTCTAATTTAACGATACCCGATTTAACGTTTTCTTTAATTTAAGGGGCTACTTCACTCACGCGAAAACACCCGTTCGCTAATGTTGATCCTATTGGACAGTTATTTTACAATATCTCGTTTGCATTTCAATGCTTTTAAATGACTTTATTTACATTGGATAGCTGGAGTTGATCTCTATGCAGGCTCTTTTTTACTTTTTTGATTTTGTTTGTAGGTTTTTCTCATGAGGATACTTTCACTTTCGAAACTGGTTCCGAAAGTAAAAGTACCTTAATAAAAAAATAAGAAAAACTTGTTAACAAAATCGAAAAAGTAAAAAAGGACCTGCATAGAGATCGATCTCAGCTATCCAATGCAAAAAAAAATCATTTAAAAATATTGAAATGCAAACGAGATATTGTAAAATAACTGTCCCATAGGCGAGCGGATTTTTATTATTTCGCTACTTCATAAACGAGCGGATGTTTTCGATTGATAACGATAAATTTTAATGGTCTGGATTCACTAATATCCATTTGTATGTTGCCTGTGCTCCTTTTAACGGTAGCTTTCTCTATTTAACCATAATTTTGATGATTTTTTTAATATTTTAAACTCCTTTTTTAGTTACAAGAATTGTCAGATTTTTCTTCCTGTTGTTTATCTATTGGCCGATGTGTGATATAGAGGAATTAACATCAGTTTGGTATAACATTTCTAGCCAGAATTTTTCACATAAGAGGTATGGTGAACGACGACTCTCGTGTTCTCGTTTCTGAATTAAAGATTGTTCAAGATGACAAAAACAAACAAAATTCGTCTGATTTAGATTCTGAATCTGACGCAAAAAATTATAAAATCTAAAAAGTTACTTCAATTGAAGCGAATTCTGGATTAGATGCGGGGAGGAAAATTAAGGTCAATCGGGGCTAGTATGAAACAAAATTCTTAAGTTTTCCAGTTACTTGTGATTTATTCACACTAAGCCTAAATAAAAAATACTGTAATTTGTGTTTTTCTTTCGTTTATCTGATTATGAATAAAAAAATATATTGCTCGTCATAAAAATAAAGGTAAAAAAATAAACCTTGTCTTATATTAGCCCCACCCAATTGGGGGGGGGGGCTTATATGAGACGGCTGGGGCTACAGTGAGACACCATTATTTCACCCTTTAAGTGGTTGTAAGCACTAAAGAAATGAAAGAACTATCTGAATGTTGATTCGTGTCTAGTGCTTCTGCAGTACCTATATATATATTTGTCTTACATATCGCGGAAATAGGGCTGAATTTCTAGCTTATTGTTGGCAACAACCGTAGTTTCCAGAGCTCAGATTGTGTTAAATAGATCAGCTCCGCCACCAATATGGCGGTCAGTGTCAGAGCAGTGAAAATCAAGCTAGCAAATATTAAAAATAAAATAACATGTACGTAATCCAAAGCGTCTGAGATTATTACTCATTTTAATTATGAGTAATATTGTTAATTTCAAATGAATTCTTAACTCTTATTTAGAATTTATTTATGAATTTCACTCACATGAAAAATCGGAGATATAGTAAAAATACCGACTGTCTAGGTTGCACCTGCTGCCATCTGTTGCAGAAATCTATAATCAATTAGAATAGTAAAATGTCGAACGAAATATAAACAATCATTCATGATAAACTATCTTCCTATTACGTAGTGATTTTTTTTTTTTTTTTTTTTTTTTTTTTAAATGAATAAGCCGTGCTGTACAATATTATAAGTGCAATAAGTTTTAAACATATTATGTTTCCAAGATCCTTTATTCATAGTATTTAAATGATTCATATGCCCATTAGTAGCTCCAACTAAATGCATTTTTAGTTGTGTTTTCAACGGAGTTTTCGCCCCACCAGTGGCTGAGAGGTTGTGCTCGCGAAGCTGGTAGACGGGAGGTGCTGGGTTCGATCCCAATCGCGCCCGTCGGCCTAATCGTTCGGAGTTTTCGTGGTTTTCTTCGAGCCGTGGATTTATCCATGCGTAAATACGGATTAGGTTCCCTTAGAAAGACCCCTACGAAGGGCACTCCCCCGGGCCTATATCCCTAGTGTAGATAATTGGCCGTCAATAATCAACCCAACCCAACTCAACGGAGTTTTCAATTGCTTTTTTACATTAAAAAAATTGTCGATTTCATATGTTCAAATGATTTATGGTAGTACTGATTCAGGCTAGAATTACTGCAAAAATGAAAAGGGGCGAGCGAGCGAAGCGAGCTGGGACCTCGTAGCTGTCTCAATGTGCATTGCTTCGCAATTCACGGGGGGTTGGCGAGCGTTAGCGAGTAGGGGGCTGAGCCCCCTAGTTATTTAGATTTTTTTTATACTTTTCATTTTGATTGAATTTCCGGAAATCTTTCATGTACCCACCAGAATATTCATGAAAATTCACTATAATAAACCTCTTCCTTAATTAATTAAATGGTAAATTAGGGTACAAAAACTAAGAAAATTCGTCTGATTTAGATCACAGAAAATTATAAAATCTAGAATGTTACTTCAATTGAAGCGATTTCTGGATTAGATTCAGACAGGAAAAATAAGCTCAATCGGGGCTAAAATGAAACAAAATTCTTAAGTTTTTCAGTTACTTGTGATTTATTCACACTAAGTCTAGATAAAAATTACTGTAGTAAAAAATAATGTATGTAATGTGTCAGATTACATACATTAAGAAAGCAGAAGACATTAAGAAAGCAGAAAATAAGTCTACAATACTTAAACTATATTTTGATGAAGATTTAATAGCAAATTTACAGTAGTGTATTAAAAAATCAAAAATGTAGACAACGATCTTGACTGTTACTTCATTGTTTATTTATAGTACTTACATAGCCAGGAAATATTTTAATAATTTTCGGATCCTATTTTTGAATGTAGTTTTAGAGAAAGACAGGACTATTTTAGACAATAGTGGCAGCGGTAGTCTTATAGATTTTGTTACAGAAATCTTATTAATGTATTTTTATAATTAGTAAAATTATAATTTCATAAAATAGAAAACACAGAAAAAATGAATACATGGTTGCTTGGGGTAATCTGTTCGGTTACAGCACGTTCCTGTGTATAACTAAACGGTTAAATCAACTAAATAGCATTTCATATCATTCGATTAAAACTCGGTAACAAACATAGAAGACTATATCATTAAGATTGAAAAAAAAAAGAAAAAAAACTATCTGGAATATTAAAACAAAAAGACAAAGATTAAAACTTTAATCTACAGATGTTTTTATTTGTGGTAGATGTTTGAAGTTATATGATAGAATAGCATTGACGCAGCCCTAAGTACTCTCTCATATTAGCCCTATACACTATGTCATATTAGGCACATACACTGTCTCACATTGGACCCATAAACTGTCTCGCATTAGCCCCCTGTGTTTGTAGGTTTATAACTCAGACTAAGTTAAGCATATTCCAAATTTTAAAGGCTAAAAAGACTCGCCATTCTTCACTGAATAATTGCCAATTAGAATCACTTACCTAAAATTTTACTTAAGCGTTGTACAACAAAAGTTTTGAAGTCTGGTAGAAAAGTTTTTCTCATAAAAAAAATAAGGTTATGTAATGTACATTCCTCGGGATATTTTTTATTAAATTTTGTGTGTATTTGTAATGCATATAAATAAAATGATGTATTAGTTATTTAAATAATAACAAAGTAAATTTTATTACTATAAAATTTGGTAATTTCTTTGTATGTCTCACATTAGCCCATTTTTTCGGTGTCTCATATTGACCCTACTTAATGAAGTTTAATATGGATTGACATTTATATAATGTTTTTAGAATAACTGAAAAATATATTTTACCGGGCATAGTTAAGGAAAAGCACAGGAATTATCAATAATCTTTAATTTACAAAAGTATTTGTAATGCGAAATATAAGCAAAATATAATTAAATAGTAAGAGAAAATTAGAATTTCGGAAATTTAATAATAAACTTTTATGCAGTTTTAACTTATCTAATTTTTTCTCCGATTAAACGATAACCTCGATTTAACGGTGACATTTTAAGAGGCCCTTTACAATCGTTAAATCGAGGTTCGATTGTACCGTAATTTCCGGCGTATAATCCACGGATCAAACATTTCGACCCAGAAATTTTATTTTATATAATGTGACATACTAGATCGCTGTAACTATTTGACTTCAATTATTAAATAAAATTTCTGGGTCTAGACATAATTGTTTGATCCACGGATTATACGCCGAAAATTACGGGGTATATACTATATATATAAAATCAACTTTATAGTTCAACTGCAACATTGGTAAGAATGCAAAGAGAACATATTCTCTTGTCTAAATTTCTGTTATTAAAAACAAATTTTAACATCAGATGGCTGCTAGAGTCCTGTACGGGTCGGGTTGTAAACGATCCGAACCCGAAAATACTGCTTAAAGTCAACCAGAAACCCGAACCTCAACCGATAAAAAAAAATCGTCAACCCGAGATCCTACCCGAATCCGACAAACTTGAACAACAAATTGACCCAAATAAGAAGTGAAAGGAAATGAATCCATATTTTAATACAATTTCGGAAAAATAGTCTAATATTATATCTCTAATATATATGTTTTCTTTTTTGTGTAAAAATGAACACATTTATGCATTCATCATTATTCAAATATACAGTTTTTTCATTAAAAACATATCCAGGTCTTTCTTTTGAAATGTCAGGCCAACCCGAACCCGTCCCGAAAGTATCAAAATTCACCCCGAACCCGACTCGAACACGCATCGAAAAATTAGCTTCAACCTCACGGCCTTATTGTTCACATATTGTTGATATATTGTTGACAGAAATTCGACATGAATATGGTGTTTAAATAAGCCGAAATTTTCTATTTAATTTTACTGATGGAAGTTTGCCCCTCCGGTAATCAGCCCCTGGTCAACCCGACACCACCCAAACCACAAGTCACGTTGGGTTTGTGTTAAATCGGGTAACGTGACCCGATGTAGGACTCTAATGTCTGGAAACTGAAAATACAGAATTAAGTGACGATGTTAAGTTGAAAGATGTTCGAAACAGAGGGGAAGAAACAGGAAAATTCGTTAATGTATAGTTTTCGATTTGGAAGTTTTCCTATCTTTGACACGATACGAGAACTGGTGAAAAGAAAGGTCTATGAAAGCAACAGTCATGATGAAAATGAAAATGTAGCGGTAGCGGAAGTGAATCTGGAACTGTAACGAAATTCCTGTATAAAGTTATATTCCGACTATTCAGCTTCAAAGAAATTCAAAATTCTACGCTTAGCCAAAATGACAAAGATATGTATTAAAATATCTGTGAAAATTATATAATTTTTTTCTTTGAGAGAGATGTATATTAAATATTATGAGTGATTTCTTTAGTGTAAAGTAAAATTTTGTACATTTTAATTTAAAAAAACTGTCACTTATTTTCGTTTATATGTAATATAATTTTAAGTTTTCAAAGTGTTGAACCTCTGAATAACCACCTTTCAAAAACGGACACTTTCTCCCGGTCCCAGTGGTAACTGTTATTCAGAGGTTTTACTGTATCAGAAATAAACTATTTTAAGAAAGTAAAACAAGATTATTATAGAAGGGGATATACTATTTTGGGAGTCTCCTAGATTTCGTTGAAGCCACTGCACTATATCTCTCTTTTAGGTTTTTTTTTTTCTTCTTTTTTTCACATTTTATGCAATTGTTTTAAAGATAAGTAAAACGAAAGTAATAAAAAATATATATTTAAAAAAAAAAACTTTTGTTCAATATTTGCTTCTACGACTGTCAACTTTACTTTTGTTCAATATTTCAATAACAGATGACGCCACTAAACAACGTGATGATACTATATGTAAATTATTCTTCAAAAAATGTTTGCAATTTAATGAAGGTTTCCTTCATTAATAATCAGGAATAATGGTGTTCTCTTTTCAACTTTCTTTAAAAACTATTAAATTTTTACTATGCAAAATAAAGATAGTGAAATTATCAAAAGAGTTGCAATAAATAATAAATATTTCAAATACGAAACATATTTTCTGAGTTATATCCTGAACATTTAATGATGACTTTTTTCCATTTGACTCAACAGATGGAAGCACTAAATTTGCTCTAAGTTAAAAAGGTTGACCGCTCTTCTACGGCATTTTACAGATATAGGAGAAAAACATTTTTTATTTGTAATTGAAAACTCTAAAAGATTTTTTACATTTAATATTTTTTAGATTACCCACTAACAACACCAAAAAGCATTTTTATATGAAAAATATTAGTAATGTATTCAAATAGAGTTTTGAAATTTAATAAAAGGGATACTTACCCGCATGCTAGGAGTTAATATCCGAAGAAATCGCCAAAAATTTCGCTATTTAAGGCAGTATTTTATTGTGGTAATTTCAGTGGTTTAAGAGCATAGTTCGATTGTCTGTTAAATTTGTGTTTTATTTATATTATATTATGTTATTATTATATTTATTTATTGGTGAAGTTTTAATTCCGTTATGGAATATTAACCGGAAATAAATGCTGAACTATTTATATTGTTTTAAACACAAACGGGTTAATCTTTTTGTAATCACACTGCACACGATAGAGAGAAATTTATAAAAAAATTCATGCTTTAAAATTATTTTTAAAACATAAAAAAACAGTAAATTGATACACATTTTTCAAACATATTGCATTTGAAAGAACATTTTTTTCCCCCCCTATTCGACAGTGGCCCCACCAGTGGCTGAGAGGTTGTGCTCTCGAAGCTGGTAGACGGGAGGTGCTGGGTTCGATCCCAATCGCGCCCGTCGGCCTAATCGTTCGGAGTTTTCGTGGTTTTCTTCGAGCCGTGGATTTATCCATGCGTAAACACGGGGTAGGTTTCCTTAGAAAGACCCCCACGAAGGGTATTCCCCTCGGGCCTATATCCCTAGTGTAGATAATTGGCCGTCAATACTCAACCAACCTATTCGACAGTGTAAAAAGTGAATTTTTGTAATGTTTAGAAGTTAAAAAAATTTGCAGTAAAAGCGAAATTTATTGGTCAGGTATTGCCACCGTCAATATGACGTCAGCGTTACTCACGGACATGTTTTTGCTTTATAATATAGATTTCAAATCAAGATGGAAAACATCTTGGTCTTTTACAGTAAGGAAGGGAGAGGGGGTTGCACTAGATACACTGTGTCCCATAAATCCGTTCACATTTCAAAAAATTCATTAACAAATTTTTGAAATTGTTTTATCGGCATACGGTTTGCACCATAAGACTCGTTAAAGTGTCGGAATTGTTATGAAAAAAGAAAAAAAACCAATTCAAATTACTTTTAACACTTTTTCCTACAAAAGTAGCGCCCATTTGCCAAGTTTTATGGTGCAAATGGCACTTCGATACGACAATATAATAATTTTTTAAGAGTTTTTGAAATATGAACTGACTTATAGAACTCTAAACAGTGCTGCGGCTAAGAAGATGAGGAGTTAAAACCCTCTTACACCCTCAACCACTAGGACTAGTTAATCAAATTAGTCGCTTTCGTGTATCAAAACCAAAGCCAGTATTACTATTTTTACTTTTTTTGGAATCCCCCGCTTTGTTGAATCAAATTCTATTCAACAAATGTGATTCATTTAAAGGTAATTATTGAATTTAAAAAAGAAGAAAACTCATAATATAAACTAGTCGCTTAGAAAACGGGCATCGATCGCATTATCGCCAATAAGGTTTAGGCTACAAGAATGGTCACTGTGACTGTGTGTTTCACACTGTGCTGGTACAGCGGGGAGTCATTGGCTTTTCTCTCTTTGCTCCTTGTTCAAAATGAGACTACTTAGTATTAATAGACCTCTCTCAGTCTCAAACAAACACACTATTTTGTGTTTTTTCTCTCTGATATCGGTAAGACCAAGTTATGACCACACACAGGCAGGGTCAAAATTCATTGAAAAAATCAGAATTTTTAAAAATACTGAGAGAAAACATAAAAAGCTGTTTTTGTTTATGATTGAACTGATCATTGCATTATTGCTATTTCATTGACGGGTAGTTGCGTTTGAAAGGTTTCCTTTAGATTTCATTACAAGTGTAAACGCAATTTTAGTTTAACTTGACCCTTTTTTTACACTAACATTATTTATCATAGCTACTGGATGTCTTCAATTTTCTAAGCGAATGATATTAAACAATAAGTGCTAAAAATTCAAATTCGTATACAGGATCTATGTATATATACATACATATATACTTTTATTTTTGGGAAGTGGGATAGTTTTTACTCCAATGCTTTTCTTTTAAGTAAAAATATATGAGTACACACTTTCTTGCTTTAATTGCCAGTGCTCTTATAATTGAGGTATCTGGACTATCCATAATTTATTGGAGTTCCTTTACCTGAGATTTAATATGTCGAGCTGTTTCAAATAACAGACCAAATGGCAATACCAAGTGGTTGTCTGAGCGAATTGTTTTGGCTGGGATATCGCTCACATATCTCCATTGCAAGATCATTTGCAATTAAAGCTAAAGGTTCCGGGTTCGACTCCTGAACTGGACATATTTTCACTGAATTGGAAAAATTACTACTCGATTGATATATTTACGAATCAATTTGATTGTGTTAAAATAATAAAAGTGTAATTACGTATCCATAGTTTATTGGAGTTCCTTTACCGTTTATTATATTGGTCTGTTTCAAATAACAGACCAGATATGATGATCAGACCAAATGGGTGTCTGAGTGAATTGAGTTGGCTGGAATCTCGTCCAGAGCAAAGCCCAATTAATTTGGCAATTAAAGCCAAAGGTTCTAGGTTCGAGTTCCGGTCTCGACAAAATTTTCACTCACTTGGAAAAAGTACCACTTGTATTTATTTACCAAACAGTTTGTTTGTGCTAAAATAATAAAAGTGCAAATATATTAATTATTTTCTTCAAAGTGTACCTAAAATCTAGACTTCCGAAAACATGTAATTATTTTTAATTATAATATCAAAAAAATTGATTAAAATGTACATATATTTTTGCCTTATACATATAATTTAAGGTGTATAAAGTAGTACATTTAAGGCGTATAGGTATTCTAGGTTAAAACTTCAGAATTATATTTTGATTTTTGGGTGAGTTTTAACGTTTTAAACTAAATCAAAATAATGCTTCGTTTTGAAATCGAAATGTCATATGCGTCATTGCGATATTACAGCATCCTGTGTGCAACACAGAATGCATTTCACATTTAACGCTGCTACCTGATTTCCCCAAAGTAGTATAACATTTCAGGGCGGAAAAATAAATTTATAAACCGCGTTGGTAACAAAAAAGCTCTGCAGTTAGTGTCAATTAATGGGTGATCTATTAAGGTTTTATCACAAGGTTTTATTACATCGTAGTAGGCAGTAAGATATGGCATTTAATATTTTAACATCTAAAATTTATCGCTACTAACCAGAAACATATATAGTTTATTCTGGGGGAGAAAGACAATAAAACAGCATGGCATACTTGGAAAAATTGAATGCGCACACAAAAATATCATTGTGCTGTCATACAATGGCACAACACTGCACTAAAATATGCATAATCCTTATGAGAAATTATATCTCTAATTATGCATTATTACAAAAAGGCTTCAATGAATATTAAACTAAAATAAGCTTAAAAAATGTTAAAAATGTGATTATCAAAACTGTTTTATGTGATTGTGATAAATATTTTCATTATAATTGTTTATGCATGAAAAACGTAAATACTGACAGAAAATTTGTAAAGATTTAATCAAAAATTTTTATAGTATCTTCTTCCAGATGAAACATAGTTCTAGATATTTTTCCTGTGTATTCAAAATGTTTTCATTCAATGTTACAAATGAAATAAATCTTGTAAAAAAAAGAAAAAATGCTTTATTTTGATATCTGCCATGAGTATCACTAACAAAAAACTAACTATATCGCTCACCTGCAAGAAAAGAAACACAACTCAAAAACACTACTTTTTACGGAAGAGGCAAAAGAAGATTTTCATTTTTATACCAGAGCCGTAAAGTTCTTGCAATTGTTTATCAAATGAAATTTAATTTACTAGCTGGGTTTGAGACATTGGGAGATTCCGAGTACTGAAAATCAAAGTTATTAAAAAATTTATTCAAATAGTCCTTAACAGAAATTAAATCCCAGGTGGAATCGGGGTAAGATGCTGCATCATCACAGGTAACAAACGTATGGGTTGAATTGAAGAGACCTTAAGATATTGCAGGTTCTGGTATTTCGATAGCAGACCAGTCATTAGTAGGAGATATACCATGTTATAATGATTCTGGTATTGCCGCTCAGTCAAGGTCACCGTCTGCGTCTAATATATTAGAAAATACTAAACTTTGCATATTTAACTCATTCACATAAGTATCTGAATTTTCGTTACAAAATGGTACTTCTAAACGTTTATGCTTTGCAGACGAAAACACTTCTTCGTGTGATTTTTTTTCTGCATACTTCATTCGCAAGCCTTTTTTTTTCCCGTACAATTTAATCAGTGACGGTGAGTCTCAGCAGAAGTCAACAGTGAACACTGAATGTGTTAGATCAAAGCATTCACTAATATAGGTTAAAAACAGCGTCGGTTACAGTTAAACATTGAAATCGTTTGTGGTTTAAACCAATCACGTTATTCTAAAAGAATTTAAATATATGACGTCACAGGTTATAGTTTGTTTCAAATTGCTAATTTAACGTAAAATCTAAATATTGCTTGTTTTTATTAACACTTTCCAACATAGTTGAAAAGTGTTTATGAATTCGGCTTGTTTGTCTGTCTGACTGTCCGTACTCTAACTCGCGTAAATATACTCGGATTACCATGCAATTGATATATGTTATTGAGGTTTACTGTGGCATGTTAAGTATTGAAAATGAAGCTTGTAGCATTAATAGTTCGTTTACAGGGGCACTCAAACGAATTCCGTTACATTACGGTCTATGTGGAAAAATCGTTTGCGGTGTATTATAATGGTGTTACGCTATTTCAAACAAATTTAAATTGATATATATCACTGAGGTGCATTACAAGAGACTTACTATAGAATATGGTGCACATAGCATTCATCGTTTATTTACAGGGACACACAGAATAATTCTTTACAGTACTGTCTATTAACAATAATTGCTGATTGTGCGTTTTCAGTTATGGTATGCATTTTTACATTTAGCTAATTTTCTGCCTTTAACTTGGTGTGTATAAATTCTAAAAATTATATTTAGGACAGCACAGAAGATCTCGAGTACATATAAGTTTATTGAAGGAAACTGCTGAAAGTTAATTTTCAACTATGTGCTATGCGCTTCCCAAATGAACTAAATTTTAGCATACTATGTAGTATATATTCAAATCTTTAGATCGTATATAGGGCAACAGAAAGGAATTCGGATATTTTTCCGACTATTGATGGCAATTCTTGAAATTGAGTTTTCAAATATGTTATTCGTTTTCCAAGTTGTTTAGTTTGCATCATCTTTCGTTTTGTTAAAGTATTCTGGAAGTTTTGGAAAGTGTTTCATAATCTATGCTTGACGCATTATTTTTCGTTCTTGTCTAACATTGTCATGTTTTATAATGTGAATATGTTTAAACTACTTCATGAGTCATATAAGTTTTCTTGCTTTGGAATGACAACAAAAGTTTAAACTATTTTGTAAGCCACTTAATAAACAGTATTTTGATGAGTATTCATCATTTAATACATTAACATAACATAAGTATAGAAATGAGTGTAAAGGAGTGTAATTGGCATTAAATATTGAAAAGTATAAGATGTTGAATATCTATTCGATATTCAACTTTTCCAATTTTTTGCATATTTCAAACAATTCAATTCATGTTCTAAAATTTGAATTAATGTTGATAAACGAAACTTAATTAGTATTGTTAAACATAAACAAAAATTATGATATCTAATAAAATGTTAAATAAAAACTTTACTTGTTATTAACTTAAATATTGTATCAGTTTCTGAAATATAATAAAACTGTGTGTTTATGTATTTAATATAAACTATATGTATTTAACATAAGTTAGTTTAATCTCTTGCAAATATAATTAGTAAAATCTACACTTTATATAACAACTAAAAAAGGGTTGTTTAAGTAAAATATATGCTTTATATAACAACTAAAAAAGGGTTGTTTAACTTATGCATTCAATATTTTTAATACAAATTTTCTAATTGTGTTGCCAACTTCTATATGATAAAATTTTTAAATAAAAGTTATTAAATAATTTCATATTTAAGATAATACAAATTTAAAAGCTAAAATATTTTTTAAGTTTGTAGTTTATGTAAAAATAAACTTATATTTAAGGGGTCATGTAACCTTTAAAATGTCAAAAATTCGACAATTTTTTATTAGCTTATAATTAAATATGATTCTTTAGGAACATTTTAAAATAAACTTCATGCAAAAATTCACTTTAGAAGAGGAGTTATGTCTAAAACAGTCTGAGCTTTTTTTATATGATCAAGGGGTAGTTTGATCTTTGAAGTCAATTTTCTCAAAACGGCGATTTTGGTCACTGTGCGCACGATTTCTGAAAAATGGTTTGTTAGAATTTCATGAAATTTTGATTGAATGTCAACCATACAGATGCGCAAAATGATCTATTATTATGTTTCTCAAGTAGCAAGATTAGAATTCATGACTATTTTTGCATTAAAAAAAACTCAATATTTCGAATTTCTCTAAGAAAAAAAAAAAAGAAAAAAAATTCTCAAGATCTACACATTTTATTTTATTTTTTACCGTAGGTCATTTTGAGAACACATTATATATGTACTCATTAAAATAATTTTGGCTGGTTTTAGCAATTCAAATGTGAAAACTCATGCGTGCAATACATGCAAGAATAATTCTTTCGTAAAAATTTTATTATATTTTAAAATAAATTTAAAAGCTTTATATGAGTGTATACATTTTTGGAGAATTTTAATTTATAAAATAAACTTTTATTAATATGCATTTTAAATTTTATAATTCAAAGTCAATTAGTTACGGAGTTACTGTAATTCTTATAGAGGTCCCTTTTTCATGTATTTTGTGAGTTCAAAGGTTACCTGACGCCTTAAAAAAGTTTCTATATTGGTTATTCATAGTATGCAAAACATGAAAAGTTCATAAGTTCGTTCACATTTTAGTTTATGGAAATACAATAAAAATACTAATAAGCAATTTATGTAAAAATACAAAAAATACTTGCTAATTTAATAAATGCTAGTATGACAGGAACACCGAATAATGGAAATTACTAGTTGATTTTAGATACTTTAACGATATTTTATCACATTCGGCCAAATGACGAAAATGTACAGTTTGAGTAATGTTTTACATCAAAGTGTGTTAAATTCTCAAATGAATATGCCAACAATGCAATTAAAACTGATAGATTTTTCAATAAATCTGAGTGTGAAAATAGCAATTTAAAAAAATTCGACTGGCAAATGTAATACTGAATATTCTATATCAACTAAATGATAAAAGTCAATTTTGACATTGAAATAATGAGAGAAATTAATAAAATTATATGTGATTTTCATTTGTTTTTATTTCTTTCATGTGTTTTACGTGTAACAGCTAATACTAGAATATTTTTAGATTCCTTGCATTTCCATTCACCGAGTTTAACAATTTGTAACAAAAACTTGCATTTTTTAGAAGTAATTCAATTTTTTTAATTAAATGATATTAATTATTTTTCACACTAATTTAACAATACTTAATATAGATTTTTTTTTTTAGAAAAAAAAAACCTTTAGCTATATATATATATATATATATATATATATATATACATATATATTGGTAAAATTTTAATAAACTATAACCCTCCCGCAAACAGCAAAATAAATAAATGCATTGAAGCATAACATTTTCAAGTTCGTTTTACATAAATTACCAAACTGCAAAATTTAAGGAAAGTTACTCGATAAAACTAACTGTTTTTCTATTTCATTTACATACTTTAATGCATTTATGGTTGAAATTCAATTCAAAAGTATGGCTTTCTTTTCTTGCGTTTTGCATACGAAGTAAAAAATGGATATTGAATTGTTGTCTATCACGATATGCATTTTTTTGAACAAAAAGAAAATGTGTGACGGATCTGTTGGAACTCATCAAAATTGGGACAATGTTGTTCTTTCAAATAAATGACGGGAAATGTTTTGCGTGAAATTCGAGTTGAATAGTGAGTAAGTCGTATTTTATCAAATGTATGAGTGTCATAATTCACAAAACGAGGCTTTGAAATTAGTTGAATACTATTCGTACATTGAAAAAATAGTCTGTTGATTTTACGAAAAAGAAATATCAGCTACGCGGTTAAAAGTAGTTTCCTGTGAAATAACGGATAATCTACTGGTAATCATTTATCTTAAGTCTTATACAAATTTAAAGGTAACTGAAAAACGAGATTTTGTTCAAAACCAGAGTAGCTTTTCTGTAAAATTACCGTAGAATCTATGTAATTACATCTATAAAAAACAATACCCTGTAAATTTACAAGCATAAAAATTCTGAAGACCTTAAAAACCCGAAAAAAGTTGTGATTTTGTTGGAATGAACTCGGAATGAATTGCAACACACTGTACGCGGGTGGTGTCTCGTACACTCGCATTATAGCTGAAGCCGAAAACTTTCGAAAATTACGCCAGAATTTTATTGTTAAAAAATCTCCCAAAAAATCGAAAATTATCACAAAAGTAACCAAATATAAAATGATACACTTTCTTTCGTCCTCTGTACAACACTTTCGGTGCAAGCATTAATTTATTTCACCAATCTATAAATATGTGTGCACTAATGATTAAGAATCTTAATCGAATGAATTTAACCAATAAGTGGGGAAAATTTCCTGAAAATATCCGTTTTTATGTGTTTATAGAAAAAATTAACAACGTCGAAGGCTACTAAAAACAAAATCGTTAGAGCCGTTTTTTAGATAGAATTAATTTGACCCGCGTTGACCCAAAAATGACCCACTAATCGAAAGTTCTCGAACATGTGACCCAGCCCAATAGTCTTCTCATACCCGAAAATGGTCGGATACAAAATTTCGTCAAAATCGTTTGAACTTCTTTTTAGATACAATTAGCTTGACCATGACCCAAAATGACCCAAAATGACCCACTAATCGAATTTTCTCGAACATGTGACCTAGCCCAATGGTTTTCTGGTGCCCCAAAACGGTAGGATACAAAATTTCATCAAAATCGTTAGAGCCGTTTTTAAGATAAAATTTGCATATATATATATATATATATATATGCAAATTTTCTATATAATATATATATATATATATATATATATATATATATAACCACACACAAGATTTGCTCGTATTAGAATATATGATAAGAAAAACATAATAAACAAAATTACATATGTAGAGAGCAGCAGAAAGATTTCAATTTAAAATAATGAGTATACTGTTTTCGCCGCTCTACGAGGGGCTACCGCTTTTTGAAGAAATTAGCTGATAAGATAAGAGAGATTGGATAAATAATTGAAAACTCTAAACAAATCTCGGGGCCACAGGACCTTTGAGTGTATCGAAACGATCTAAAACATCACCATTTTCAAATTATGAAAACACACATGATATGCAATTGAGATTTTTTTTTTTACTTCCTGCCTAAAGTATATATTCTTAAGTATATTATACAGAAAAATAAATGTTGTATGTTGAAAAGTAATATTTTAATTTTAATTTTAATTTTAAAAATTCATATCACTAATACGTGAATGAAAATCATTAAATGCGAGTTTGGTAAAATTAGAAATTATGCCTATAAAAACAATTTTTGACCAAAATAGAATCAAAACATACTCATCTCTAACTTAAAATCAAAATATACAAAAAAAAAAGAATTATTTAAAATTTAATTCTCACATAAAATTAAGAGATATTTAAAATTTAAAAAAAAAAAAAATCAAGTTTTCAAATTTAAAAAAAAAAAAGGGTTTTTTTTTTTTTTTTTTTTTTTTTTTTTTTTTAGCATGTAGACTACATACAATTGCACATGTGATTAAATTTACAGTACGCGCAAAATCAAAATTTACTAATCGAAGAAAATGTCGGGAGCAGTAAGAGAGTGGACTGTAGTAAGTTTTTAATTATTTATTTAATTAATTGCCAAGGGGCAAGTGAAGTTTTGTTTAACTTCTGGTTTGAGCGCAAGGGCACTCGTGACATGAGATGCTGCTCGTTTTGAGAACGAAGCTCAACTAACGGTTTTACAATTTATCAGCTAGGTGGCGCTGATCTATTAAGCAAACTTCGGGAGCGCACATACCGGCCCCCATTGAAGTATTCTAATAGTTCAATGAGATACAACAAATGAATATACAATAACATACAATGAATTATTAATTAATGGCTACACATTATGCACTAATATATAATACAATGATAAGAAATAATAAATTCAATAGATAAATGCTAAGATTAATTGATATTATCGTTATCTACAATAGGTAAAATACATATGTTAGAAATACTTCTTTTGTAAAGTCCAGATGGAGTACGAACTACTACAACTCTGACATTATCATCATTTCCTTTTATTATTTCTGAAATTCGACCTATTATCCATTTACAAACTGGTAGGTCACCATCCTTTACAAGAACCATCATACCTGGTGCAACGTTTTCTTTTTTAAAGAGCCATTTGGACCTCTGCTGTAAATGGCTTAAATAGGAATTGGTCCAATTTTTCCATATGAGTTGCACGATTTTTTTGAGTTTTCTGCCATCGGTCGAGCAAGTTTTCCTTTTCATTTATCAAATTTGGCTCAGGTAGAGCATTGATTGGTCTTCCAATAAGGAAATGACCTGGGGTCAAAACTTCATAGTCTTCTAGATCAGAGGACAGTGGGGAAAGAGGGCGAGAATTAAGAATACCTTCAACTTGGGTAGTAATTGTCAAAAATTCTTCTAAAGTTAATTTCATAACACCAATAGATCTTTTTAGGTGATATTTGAACTGTCCGACACCTCTCTCCCAGAGACCTCCAAAATTTGGTGAACGAGGGGGTAGAAATTTCCAGAGAACTTGCTCGGATGACAGGAATTTTGATACATCATCATTATTCTTATCTATAGAATTTAATAATTTTTTCAATTCTCTAGATGCTCCAACAAAGTTGGATGCATTGTCACATGAGATTGTACTACTTTTGCCTCTGCGAGCAAAGAATCTTTTTAGAGTTGCAATTAATGCATTAGAAGTTAAATCAGAAAGCAACTCTAAATGCACTGCTTTTGTCACCATGCATATGAAAATTGCTACATAAACCTTATTAAACATTCCCTTTCTTTGGTTGCGATATTTAATCAAAAATGGACCACATAGATCAAGTCCTGCATTAGAAAAGGTTGGACTTTGGATTACTCTCTCAGGGGGTAAATTACCCATGATTTGATTGACAATTGTAGGTTTTATTTTGAAACATTGAACACAATCGTGAACAACTTGACGAGCAGTGTTTCTTCCGTTAATAGGCCAAAATAATTGTCTTACAGTATTCAATAGTCCTTGAGGACCAACATGTAAGTCTCTTTTATGATAGTAAATAAAGATGATTTCTGTTAATTTACTACCTGGGGGTAAAATAATTTGGTGAGATCGGTCATAGCTTAAATTTGAGTTGGCTAAGCGACCACCTACTCTTAATAGATCATCTTGATCTAGAAATGGATTTAAGAACCTTAACTTACTTTTTATAGGGATAGACATGCCCTTTTTCAATGCCGAAATTTCTGTTGAGAAATACTCACCTTGAATCTTTTTCAGCAATACATTTCTGGCAAATTTTATTTCCTCCAACATTAAGTGATTTTTAAGTTTAACATTATTCTTGCAGTTGTTAAAAAACCTGAAAATAAACGCTAATACTCTTATTAGTTTCACATAACTGTTTGAAATATTAAGAAAAGAGTTAATAAAGTCATTTTTTATAACTGAAGTTAAGACCGGAACTGACTTTAGTTCCTTTAAAAAGAGTTCATCATTTTTGTGAGAGTCATTTTGAGGAAAAAGTTCACTAATGTCCTTTTTCAGGAAATCGGGGCCTTCCCACCACAGTTTGTTGGTTGAAAGGGACGTAGCATCTTGACCTCTGGATAACGCATCAGATGGATTAAGTTTTGAAGGAACGTATCTCCACTCATAGTTTTTTGACAGTTCTTGAATCTGAGAGACTCGATTGCCCACAAAGGTTTTAAGGAGATGAGGTGAAGTTGCTATCCAGGCTAAGGAAATGGTGGAGTCTGACCAAAGTATGACCTTGTCAAATTTAAGCTTTAGTGCTTTTACTACTCTTTGAGTAAGTTGGCACAATAACAAACACGCTGACAGTTCGAGTCGCGGGATGCTGAGAGTTTTAATTGGGGCAACTCTGCTTTTGCTGCAAATGAGATGAGAAGCAGGAGAACAAGAGTTCGATACTGATTGGAGATAAAGAGACGCTCCGTAAGCCTTTTCACTAGCATCAGCAAAGCCGTGCAATATTATAGTTGATACATCTTTAATGAGAATGCATCTAGGTATATTGAATGATTCTATCAAAACAAGTGAATTAAGGAACTTGTCCCATGCTTGAGCAACAGGAAGTGGAATGTTATCATTCCAGTCACACTTTAGTAACCACAGTTTTTGCATAAAGATTTTAGCACGGCAAATTACCGGCCCTAGTAACCCTAAAGGGTCGAAGAGTCTGGCAATTTGACTTAAAACTTCGCGTTTTGTATAGTTAGCACTTCTGTTGACAATCACCGTAAATTTAAAAGTGTCACTACTGCAGTCCCAAAGTATTCCGAGAGTTTTTGCTGAAGTATATTCGGAATTTTGGTTAAACGGAAAAATTTGAGAATCAGGGGTTATTTCTTCAACAACATTAGATTGCCATTTATGTAAAGACATCTGGCCTCTTTTGAAGAGATCTGTCAATTGTTCTTTAATTTCGTTAAATTCCGCAATGTCTGAAGACCCAGAAAGGCAATCATCCCTGTACATATCGCTCATTACGACCTTAGCTGCTAATGGAAAATTGGTTGCTTCATCTGTTGCTAACTGCTGGAGAACTCTAGTGGCGAGGAATGGACTACTTGCACAGCCATATGTAACTGTTTTCAGGGTATAGATTCTGTCCGGTTTTTCCCTCCCCTCTCTCCACAATATTTTTTGATATCTAGTATGCAACGGATTTACTTCTATTTGTCGAAACATTTTATTTACATCAACAGTAAATGCGAAAATATTTTTCCTAAAACGGATCATAATCGCAAAAAGATCATCCTGTATTAACCCTCCTTTAAACAATAAATCGTTTAGAGACTTTCCATTACTAGTTTTACAACTCCCATCAAAAACAACTCTTAATTTAGTTGTGGTACTTGACGGTCGCAAAACACCGTGATGAGGGAAAAAATATCCTGCATCAGGATTTGTGTCATCAGACATTTCCTCCATGTGTCCCAATGTAGCGTATTCTCTTAGAAATTCTATGTATAATTCCCTTAATTTGGGATCTCGTTCTAAACGTTTCCATAACTGATTTAATCTTTTAGTGGCAATTTGTTTTGAATCTCCCAAAGAATTATCTAACATTTGAGATTTAAAGGGTAATTCAACTACGTACCTACCGTCCGGTTTTCGGTAATGAGTTTTTAAAAAATGTTCATTACAGTAATTTAACTCCTCACTAACTAAGGGTTTTAATTCACTTACCTGATCTAATTCCCAAAAGGAGCTTATTTCTTTTTCTAATTTCTTAGATTCTGTTATCAAGAAACAAGAATCAGAAGATTCCTTTAAATTCGAGATCGAATTGTAAACAGCACCTGATATAACATGTCCAAAAAATGTTTCTACTAACATTAATTGAGAATCATCAATTTTAATTTTATTTGATCCTATTAATTCATAAAATAACTCTGCTCCAATAATCGCGTGTACACGTTTCGGTTTGTTCCAGTTATTATCCGCTAAAATTATATTCGCCGGCAATTTTAATTTCGACGCATTCACATATGAAGGGGGAAGTTCGGCAATTTTCGGGACAACTACCATATCTAACTGATAAGATTTAGTTTTGCTTTCATTCGTTAATTCTGTACTAATAAATGATTTAGCGTTTAAGCATAAATCGTTAAGTCCGGAGATCGGAATATGAGTTTTTTGTTTACGCAATCCCAACACGTTTGCAGCATATGCACTTATTAAATGTGAGCTAGAACAACTGTCTAATGCTGCAATTAATGGTTTAAATTCCCCAGAACAATCCTTCAAATATATTACAGCTGTATTTAAAATCACACAAGATTTATCTGTTTTATTTTCCTTCGCGAAAAATGTTTGATTATCAAGAGAGGGGGGGGAAGAATTTTGGCGTCCGTCTTCCTCCTCAAAAGGTCGATTTGTTTTGTTATTTTGATTAATTGGATGTAATAGAGTGCTGTGTTGTTTGCTATTACAAGCAAAACAGCTGTACTTTGATACACAGGGATTAGGTAAATGATTATTTAAACATGAAAAACATAAGTTGTTATTTTTTACAATTTCTGTTCTTTTTGTCACATCCATTAGTTTGAATTTCTCGCATCTATATAACGAGTGTTTATCCGCACATCCTAGCACGCAGCTTTTTCCATGTTTTGCTTTAGTTAAAAATGATTTTTCATTATTTGGCTTAGCGCCAGTTTTCCAACTGTACGGAATCTTTCTATTTTCTTTAGGCAGAAAAGTATTTTGAAGAATTCTAGCTCTTTCTTCCAAAAAACTTAAAAAGTTATCTAGTTTAGGAATTTCATTTTTAATTAATTTCATTTCGAAACATTTTTTTATTTCAGGATCCAGGTTTTGAAACAGTATATGCATTATTAAAGCATCTGACAGCTCGTTTGATTCAAACTCGAGTAATTTTAATGCACGCAAATTACATTTAGTATTATCAATTAATTGCATTAAATGGTTAGGAGAGTCTGGTACCTTTGATAAATTTAATAATTTAATAATATGACAATCAATAACTGCCCGTTTATTTTCGTATCTTTCTTCTAAAGAAGACCAAAGAGATTCATAAGTATCTTGTGCTGACTCGAGCCTTTTGGCTTCACCCTTTAGACAGCCCTTTAAATAGCATAGCTGCTGAGTTGAATTTAGATTTTTATTATTGCCTATAATTGACATAAATTGAGTTTTAAAATTTTGAAACTCATCATATTTTCCTGAGAAACTAGGTAGAGGTAAGTCAGGTATTTTAAAGTTAGTCGTGACAGTCAAATTATCTTTTTTAACATTAGAACAATCTAATTTAGATATAAATATATTAAGCTTTACCTGTGATTCTTCCAGTTCATCTTCGAGTTGAGACGTTATATCCAAAGAATCCCTTAATTCCACATCTTCTGGAAGCTGTGTATAGGCGTATATGAGTTCACGCAATGACGTTTTGAGTTCTGAGATTGAGATTCGTTTAGCTTCCAATCGTAACTGATGTTCTTTCTTTTGTTGTTGATCTTTTTCTTCTGAGAGTACGTATTCACTAACGAATTTTGTTATTTTGTTAAGCTTTGTTTTTAACACGCCGCGTTGGCGATTTAAAGCTGTTAAATTACTCATTTACACTGTGCTCCGGTCGCTTAGGACCATATGTCGGGAGCAGTAAGAGAGTGGACTGTAGTAAGTTTTTAATTATTTATTTAATTAATTGCCAAGGGGCAAGTGAAGTTTTGTTTAACTTCTGGTTTGAGCGCAAGGGCACTCGTGACATGAGATGCTGCTCGTTTTGAGAACGAAGCTCAACTAACGGTTTTACAATTTATCAGCTAGGTGGCGCTGATCTATTAAGCAAACTTCGGGAGCGCACAGAAAACACATCTTAAAGTTTCAATATCCACTTAGTTTCACATATGCTCAGCCCCACCAGTGGCTGAGAGGTTGTGCTCTCGAAGCTGGTAGACGGAAGGTGCTGGGTTCGATCCCAATCGCGCCCGTCGGCCTAATCGTTCGGAGTTTTCGTGGTTTTCTTCGAGCCGTGGATTTATCCATGCGTAAATACGGGTTAGGTTCCCTTAGAAAGACCCCCACGAAGGGCGCTCCCCCCGGGCCTATATCCCTAGTGTAGGTAATTGGCCGTCAATAATCAACCAACCAACTTCACATATGCTCACCATCTATAAATGATTATAACTCAAGAAATAATGCAGATTTTTGAATGCGGTTTTTTGCATATTGTTCAGAATTGTTTAGAGATTCGGGATAAAATAGAAAAAAAAATAATGTTTTGAAAATATAAAGGTCCTGTGCCCACTTAACAGAAAGTTGTAAAATATTTTTATTCAGTTACACAATGCGATGCCATAAAATGACTATTTTAAGTGTCAAGTCTTAAGAAGGTCACACTTTAAGAGCGCTTTTCCATTTACCGACACGACACCATTAAATCCGTACAAGATAGTCGTCATCCGACATCGGTGCACGAAAAATGCATTCATATACACTATGCGCTTTTTTCCACGTTAAAGATTCCATGACGATTTTGTCGTCATAATATATATGATTGCAATTTACGTGCAGTCGATGTTGGATAACGATAATCGTGCACGATTTATCCGTGTCTTGTCGGTAAAAGTAGCGCTCTAACTATTAATGTTCTGGGACGAACAGTACGACGTAGTGGGAAAAAAATGGAATTGGAATTTAAAGCAGATATGACTTGTGCAGTATTGCCAGCCCGCTACTTTTTTTTATATTATTATTCAGATTGTTTGATTTCTACCACTTTTTGAATTAGTAATATACGCCTTATTTAATGACAGATTAAATAAGTTGGAAATAAGGTTAATTAGACTAAGTGGTACCATTCAGGCAATCTGAATTTTCAAAAAAGTAGCGAATTGGTAACATTGGAACTGTCAGAAATGGCGAGATTAGATGGATACAAGTTTAAAACATTCAAATTAACTTTATAAAGGGGTATTTAATTTATCTTCAGTGTACACAGTGTTGTAGTCCAAAGAGTATGAGTTAAAAGAGTATACACAAATCAAAGACTATACGCGATAAGCAGAGGGCATACGCTAGAGGCTAGAGAGAATACGCTTTAAGCAGAGGGCATACACTACAGAGTATACACTATAGATTTATTGATGAAAAGAGGGGGATGTGGAGTTTTTTTTAAAAATCAAGAAGGTATACGGTGAATTAAAATACGTTTTATTTTATTTTTTATTTAATTGTTTATTTTATTTTATTTTAATTTTTTATTTTTTATTTTATTTTAATTTAATTATGTATTTTAATTTAATTTAATTATTTATTTTATTTTAATGTATAATTATTTAATTATTTATTTATTGTTGTTGTTATGTTTAAACTCTACATGTCTAAAATCATACGATCAGCCAGCGATATGTCTAGGATTTTTTTTCTAGGAATTTGGTGTTTTTTGAGTACAACTATACTCGACTGGAAACATTCGCTTTATTTAATCACAGAATTTCTCTATTAAATAAAGCGAATGTTTCGAAAAAATGGTAATAAAAATAATGGCAACTTGGAAGGTATGCAAAGAGCGAAAATACCCATGATTAGAATATGGTGTGCATAGCATCTATCGTTCATTTATAGGAACAAACAAAATAATTAGGTTACAGTACTGTCTATGAGTAATAATTGCTGAAAGTGCGTTTTCAATTCTGGTATGCATTTTTAAATTTATCTTTTTTTTTTCTTTTGAATATTACTTGGAGTGTATAAATTCAACAGATCATATACAGGGCTGAACAATAGATCTTGAGTATCTTTACATTTATTGACAGAAATTGCTGAAGGGGAATTTTCAACTATGCTATGCGTTTTTTAACTGAACTAAATTTTAGCATACTAAATGTAGCATATATACAAATTTATAGACCAGATAGAGGGCTGCACAAAAGCATTCGGATATTTTTCCGAGTTTTATGGTAATTGCTGAAGTTTTGTTTTCAAATGTGTTATACGTTTTCCAAATTGCTTATTTAGATATATTTGACCTTGTTAAACTGTGAAGTTTTATTAGAATATTCTGAATGTTTTGGAAAGTGTTTCATAATCTATGCTTGACGCATGATTTTTCGTTCTTGTTTTTCTTTCTTGTGTTTTTTTTTTTTCATTATTTAATTAACGAATTTGTTTAAGTACATTCATTCTGTGTAAAAAGTTCATACATTCATACATTCATACAGTTCATACATTCTGTGTAAAAAGTACCCGGAATTTATCATTTAAATAACTCGCATAAAATATATCACGACATTTTTTTGTGTGTAAGTTGGTACCACTATACCTAATTACAACGCGAAATTTGACGTAGTGTGTTGACAGCAGCTTATTTTTAGTCATACTTTTGAGTGTTCTGCAATTTTTAACAATGAAAAAATTACTTGAACAAAGAGTTTGCCTTAAATTTTTGTTTCATATGAAATTTCGTGCGCCGAATATCTTAAAAATCTCCGAAATTCCGTGTGGATTTTAGCACCACCATAATGCACCATCGTACAAAGCTATCGTTGTGCCAGACTTTTTGGCCAAAGACGCAGCGAATGTCATCGACTAAGCACCATACTCACCTGATATTGCCCCGTATGACTTTTTCCTGTTACCGAAGCTAAAATTTGCCACTTCGGGGAAAGCATTTTTTGTCAATTGATACATAAAAAAAATTCGCTGAAGGAGCTAAAGGTCATCATACGTCAATCAGACTACAAAAAATGTATGGAGAATTGGGTCTGGTAGTTGTATTGGACTCCATGGCGCCTACTTTGAAGACGACAAATTAAATGCTGATGAATAACTTTTTTGTGTCTTATTTAAAAACTCCGGGTATTTATTACACAGAATGTATTTGTATAATTGTTTTAATATCCAACAGAAACAAACGAATGCAAAGAAACTTCAGAGGCACATAAAATACAATTCTGAAAGGATGTATAAGATATGCTAACAATTATTAAAAATACATAAAGTTGATTCTTGCAGTGGAAATAGCTATGTACCAGACGTATATACGCTCTTACATTAACCAGATGATGATAGGAGGAAGAAATCATAAGAACCCAGTTAAAAAACGATCTTCAAGGAAAACGGTATTTTTATTTTATAACATGTTTAAATTCATTAAATCTCAATAAAATATAAAAAGCAATGAAAAATATATGCTCGGAAAAAATCATAACATAATAAAATAGAAATGTAATTTGATATGATGTTATAATAAATATTATAATGTGAAAATATCAATAAAATGTAGGCAAAGTATAAGAAACTCGGAAACGCATTATTTAGATAACTATTGTTAGTTCATGTGTAGCTGCTAAGCCTTCTGATTTTTGACTACCACTGTTTCCGAATAACACTATATTCCCACTATTTTTCGTTTTATTTAATGAGAGAAATTTTAAATTATATATAGCGGATATTAGTATTCGGAAATAGAGGTACTCAAAAAATTTGGTTGGTTTGGCAGATGTGGGTCATGAAATTGTCGCGGATATTGAAAGATTCGATTTTGTTACTTAAAAAAAGAAAACACAAATGTTTCAAAGCTTAATTTAACTCGTAATATTGTTTCTAGCAATGTTTCTATACTAATGTTTGTATTGAAATTATTAATGATATTTTATATTTTACGTTTTATTAAAGCGAAATTTCCATACGCAATTATAACAAAAAATTTAGAACTAATATTTTTCTAAAAGTTTTTTATGGTAATATTTGTATTGAAATATTGATTATACCTTATATATTAGGTTTTATTAAAGTTCAATTTGTATAAACAACTATAACAAATGAAAGATATTATAACTAATATTTTTTCTAGAAAGGTTTTAAAAGTAATGTTTGTATTAAAAATATTAATGTTATTTTAATTTTTACGTTTTATTAAAAGCTAAATTTTCATAAACAATTATAACAAATCAAAGATATTAGAACTAATATTTTTTTAGAACGGTTTTTAGAGTAATGTTTGTATTGATATTTTATACTTTAAGTTTTATTAAAGCTAAATTTTCGTAAACAATTATTACGAATGAAAGATATAGAACTAATATATTTCTAGAAAGTTTTTAAAGTAGTGTTTGTATCGAAATATTAATGAAATTTTATATTTTATGTTTTATTAAATCTAAATTTCCATAAAAGATTAAACAAATTAAAAATATTAGAACAATTATTTTTTTTTCTAGAAAGTTTTTTACAATAAAGTTTGTATTGGAATGTTAATGATATTTTATATATTACATTTTATTCAAGCTAAATTCCCATAAACATTTATAACAAATGAAAGATATTAGAACTAATATTTTTTCTAGAAAGGTTTTAACAATAATGTTTCTGTTGAAATATTAATTATATGTTAGACTGTAGTATGCTTTATCAAAGCTAAATTTTCACAAACAACAATAAGAAATATTTGATATTAGAACTTTTTAGAAAGATTTCTAGAATAATATTCATATCGAAATTATTCTAGAAAAATACTTTATATTAGAAATTTTTCCTGGAAAAATTTCTAGAAAAATATTTATAGATGAATGAAAAGAAATACTTTGTGAATAAATTGATTTCATATTTGAAGTCGCATAAAAATGCATTTCCTTTTGAGCTAAATTTCCACAAAAATACATAAACAAAATAATTTATATTAAAACGTATTGTTTCCTAAAATATTTTCTAGAATGATAGTTCTGTTGAAATAATAAATATACTTTTTAAATGAATGGATCAAATGCTTGAAGACGCATGAAAATGTATTTCGTTTTGAGTTAAATTCTCACGAAAATTAATTAATTTTTTTTTTCTTTCTAAAAAAACATTTTTGAAAAACTTTTTTTATTGAAATAGTAAAGATATTTTGTATATAGATTGATTCTATATCTTTACAGAAAATGCATTTTATTTTTATTTAAAATACGACAAAAATTAATAAACAAAATAATTTATATTAAATTTTATTTATTTTTCAACTTTTATAAAATAATATTTTTATTGAAATATTAAAGATATTTTCTAAATCAATTGACCCCTTGCTTGACGATGCATGAAAATGCATTTTGCTTTGAGCTAAATTCTCAGAAAAATTACTTTAAAAAACTTTATATTAATTTTCTTTGTTTTCCTGAATAATATTTTTTGTATCGAAATTGTAAATATATTTTGTAAAAAACTGATTCCATACCTGGAGAGAAATGAAAATGCATTTCACTTTGATCTAAATTCTCGCAAAATATAATTATTATTATTATTATTATTTTTTTTTTTTTACTAAAATTTTTTTCTGAATATTACTTTGTATCGAAATAGCAAAGATAGTAAATAGATTGATTCTATACTGAAGAGACATGAAAATACATTTTATTTTAAAATTCGAGGAAAATGAATAAACAAAATAATTTAGTTTTATCTCAATTTTTTTTTTTTATTGAAACCTTAAAGATATTTTTAAAATAAACTAGGGGATCCAACCCAGGCTTCCCACGTTAAAGAATATAGGTGAAAAAAAACATGTTTTTTAGACATTAAATTTTTCAGCAGCGCTGAAATTACGCTGGAAATTACGCTGGAACTCTGTTGGTTGTACACTGTGTAGTAAGTGATAATTCACATCCTTTGTTATATTCTCTAATAGACATTTTACATTTAATATATATTTTTTCTTTTAGATTGCACACTAACAACACAAAAATGCATTTTCTATAAAAAATATATCAATTATGTATTCAAATAAAGTTTTGAAATTTATCAAAAGTAATACTTTTGTATTAGTCGCATGCAAGGAGTTAATAGCTGAAGAAATCGCCAAAGATCGATATTTACAGCAGCCTTTTGGATTCTAATAATTTCAGCGGTTTAATAGCAGAGTTCTATTACATGCCTATTAAATTTGTCTTTTATTTATTATATTTTATTATTTTATTTATTTATTGGTGAAGTTTCAATTTCGTTTTGGAATATTATAGCCTTAAACAAATGCTGAACGATTTATATTGTTTTAAATGCAAACGGGTTAATATTTCGTAATCGATAGAGATAGATTTTCAAAATAATTCATGCTTAAAAAATATCTTAAACTCCATAAAAAAAAAATCAGTAAATTGAGATACAGTTTTCAAACAAATTGCATTTGAAAGAACATTTTTTTCCCTATTCGATGATGTATTCGCGATGTTTAGAAGTTTAAAAAATTGCAGTAAAAGCGAAATTTATTGGTCAGGTGTTGCCACCATCAATATGACGTCAGTGTTACTCACGGGCTTTTTTTTTTTTTCACTATAATATAGATTGATACCATACCTGAAGGCGCATGAAAATGCATTTTGCTTTGAGCTAAATTCGCACAAAAATTAAGTTGAAAAAAATTTTCATTAATTTTTTGTCCTAAAAAATGTTCCTGAATAATATTTTTATCAAAATTGTAAATATAATTTGTAAATAAATGGACTACATACCTGAAGAGAAATGAAAATGCATTTTATTATTAACTGAATTCTCAGAAAAATTAATAGTATAAATATTTTACATTATTTTTTCCCGAAAAATATTTCCTAAATATTACTTTATTGAAATAACAAAAATATTTTCTAAATAAATTGATTCCGTACCTGAATACACATGAAAATGCATTTCATTTTTCGCAAAAATCCTGCAAAAAATGATTTAAAAAATACTTTGTATTATATTTTGTCTCTAAACATATTTTTTTTTCAGCTAAAATCCCACAAGTAATAATAATAATAATAAAAATACTTTCTAATATTTCATTCTCTAAAAAAATTATAGACCAATATTTTTATCGAAATAGTAAAGATATTTTATAAATAAATTGTTTGATTACCTGAAGACCCATGAAAATGCAGCAAATCAATAGAACTGATGACGGTCTAGTACCCATATCAAAAAATGGACTTAATTATAGTTTCTCACGAGCTAACAAGTAAAAGTTTGAAGAGACTAATACTTCATGAAGTCTGTGAAAAATTCCATCGCTTATTGGCTGCTGATGTTTAGGGCCGGAACAAGCCAGTTACGTGAAAATCATTCTACCGTAAATCCCTGAATGACCATTCTGTTGCAGATACCACCCCAAAATTAAGCATTCTTTGTCACTTTGATACAGATGTAGTTGATAACAAGGTTAATGAAAAGATGAAATCTCCAACATTGAACTCAGAATGCCTTTTATTTAGAAGTACTACAATTATACCTTGATTAACATGAAATGTATTTAGATGAAGAGGGGTCCGAAACACAAAAATATAATTTTCGGTTCTAACAAATAATGTCTACACTATTCTTTTAATATGTGTTTATTTCTTCATTCCTTTTCATGTATAAAATATTTTTCAAAATTTTTAAAATTTTAATTTTTAATGTTCTGCATATTTAAAATGCATTTTCTAAAAGAATAACTCTTTTGTGTGTGTGTGTCGGGGGGGGGGGGGGGGGGGATACTTTTTTTTCATTTTTAAATACAAAACAAAATATATTTATTCGTCTTCAGAACTTGCAAAAAATTTTATTTTAAAATTTTTAATAATTTTTAAAAGAAAAACAGTTCTTTTTTAAGTATTTTTTACTCCAAGATTCCTATTTTCAAAATTTTCTCCCAAAACGAAAAAGACTGGAGACAAATTATCCCGTAGAATAACCCTTTTCCACATCGGTTAGTACACATGTGTACCATAGTTTAATGGGTTAAAGAATGCATAACTGAAAACATTGCACAGTTTTAGAGTTTTAATCCAATATAAATTAAGATACACTAGTTTACATATGAAAAAAAATTTGATGATGGTGTGGTGGCGTTGTTTTTGTTTCTTCCGCTTTTCTGCGCAAGGGATATAGGCTGAAGTTGGGGAAATGCCCTCCGTGTGGGTCTTTCTTAATAGGGAACCTAACCCGTATTTACGCAAGCTAAGCAAGGTTCAAAGAAAAAAGTCCTTCCGGCCTGTACCGGGAGGAAAATGTAGCTTTCCTATATCTTCGGTTTAAAATTTTAGCTAATGTTACTCGAAAACAGCAAGCTAAAATGCAAAGAAACCGTTTACAAAAGATTCGTTAATACTGAATTTGAATAAGAAATTCGCCAAATTATTGAGCTATAGCCAAATTGACTTCATTTATAAAGACTTATTTTGGTCGCCAAATTTGGCGATATTTCGCCAATTGTCGCCAAGTTTGGCGAGAAATTGGCGCTAACGGATATGAATATATAGTTTTATACGTATGATATCCTTTTGGTTTTTTGTAATGTGCTGTCTTGTTTCAAAATGTCAGCCACCCTAGAATTTCAAACTGCTCTATCTCAGCCATTTTTTAAGATAGAGGTAAAACAAAAAGTGCTCCGGAATCCTTGTATCAAGGCCTAACACTTAAGTATAAAATAAATTTGAATTTTTTAACTTTTTTGCATGTTTATTTTAGTTTTAAATATTTCAGCGGCCGCCATCTTGAAACAAAATGGCGGACCAAGCTGGCCAACGAACTCGGTCGAGACATTAGCGACCTTAATACACACAATTAGTTTCATCAAAATTGATTCATAAATACGGGCGTTATCGTATGACATAGATCATATATATATATATATATATATATAATATTAATATTGTCGAGAATGATTATCTGCGCAGTTTTATGACTAATGGGACTAAATTTCGAACACCATCATGTTATAATATTTTTTCTATATTAAAACAATTTAATCTGGATCTTGACCTTTTTATATATAAAATTTCAATAGATTATAATAAACCCATTGAATTTTTTAAAGAATGGAAATTAAATGTATTAAGTAATTTAAATGTTGAACTTTTAAGAAATATGGAAAATTTTAATTTTAATGTTAAACAACTAAATAGTGAAATAAAGAATTTACAAAACAAATTTATTATTACTTATGTTGATAAATCACCAAACAACTATGCTTTCATCTGCAAAAAATATTATTCACAGCTAATATCTAATGCAATAAATACAAGTTTAAATTTAAAAAAAACTAATCTTAATACAATTATTAATAATCGACATATATTTCAATATTATAAATTGCTAAAAATTAAAAATTACAACTTTAATTATCCATACATTGTTGTTATACCTAAATTTCATAAAACTCCTATAAAATTTAGAACTGTAACTATAGGCTGTAATACGTATAATAATAATGCAAGTAAATTTCTATTAACTATTCTCACTAAATTGTTTGAACTTACAAAACTAAAAGATAATTTGTTTAGCATAAAAAATAGTTTTCAACTTGTCAATAATATAAAAAATTTAAATAACATAACTTACATGAAGACGTTTGACTTTAATGACTTATTTAATAATATTGATATCAAGGATATGTTCAGGATTGTCAATTTATTATACAAAGAATACAAGGATTCCATAAAATTAAAAAATAACATTTCTTTAAATTACTTTAAAACTTTAACTAGATTTATTCTACATCATAATTATATTGTTTTTAATGAGAATATATATATTCAATGCTGTGGATTACCACAGGGTGGTATTGTTTCTTCAATTCTTGCAGAATTATATTTATATTATTATGAACGTAATTCACATATTGCTAATTGTAAAATGTACCGTTATATAGATGATATAATTGTCTTCTATTTTAATCATAATTCAAATTATTTACTACCAATAAAATATCATAAAAATTTAAATTATAGTTTCAACCTTATGGTAAATAATGAAATTAATTTTCTTGATCTTAAGATAATTCTTAAAGATAATAAAAAATGATTTTACATTTAAAGTTAACTTATTTACTAATTATAAGTCTTGTATACATAAATCAGTATTTGTAAATATTTTACTAAATTTTGCACATAGAATAAACAATCTTTGTTCTAATAATTTTAAAACTCAAAATTTAAAACTTATTCTTCAACATGCAGTAGAATATGGCTATCCCTTTTATTTAGTTAAGTCAATTTTACGAATATAAATTTTGCTTTCATTGGGGTTTATATGTTTGCACATTCTATCTGTTAAAACACTTACATTTTGATTACTGATATATTTGGCTAAAGAATGAATTCCTTTATGTGAGAGCTGAGTGGGAATATTTTGGTTAAATATCTTTTATTAATTAAAAAATTTAAATAGTAAATTCTAATTTTTTTTTCTTTTCTAGGGAGAGAACTTTAAATATAATATTGTTCCAATAAGTGCGTTGCCATATTGGAGATTTAATGTTTTTTTTTTTTCCCTTGCCAGGTAGAGAACATTTAACAATTTAGTTAAATGCTTTTTTATTTTTTATTTTTTGCAAGATATTAGATTCAATACGTGAGGTTAACATATTGGAAATGTTTGGTTATTTTTAGCTATCAGTGTGTGAAATCTAATTTTATTTTTCAGAATAAATAATATTTAGCAAGATGTTAGTTCCATTAAGTGTGTGTAGCCATTTTGGTATTTCTTTTAAACTTGCATTGTTATTTATAAAATGAAAATCTAATTTTATTTTTCAGGGTTAATAAAATTTTGCAAGATGTTAGTTCCAATAAGTGCATGTAGTCATATTGGTAAATCTTTTAAGCTTGCATATAATTATTTATAAAATGAAAATTTAATTTGACTTCTACAATAATATTTTAGATTTTATGGGTTTATTTATGTTTTGAAATTATTTAAATGTTGACATATGTAAAAATAAATAGATAAAATAATTTTATACTGAAAATTTACTTAATCAAAATAATTAATAGTTATTTAGATATTGTTTTAATCTTTAACTAGATGGCAGCACCATATAATGATTTTAAAAAAACTATTACTATTATTCTTTAGTATTATTTTTTAATTATTGTTTATTATAAAACCAGATGGCAGCACCATATAAATTTTCACAATTTTTTTTTTCTCTTTTAACTGAAAACTTGGAATACAAGTGAAATTTTTAAATATTCCAATAATATAATATATATATTAAAATTATTTAAGTTAAAAAATATTTTTAGTAAATGAATTTATAGTTTTTATATTATTTATTTGTATATTTATATTTTAAATTAGAAATAGTTAAAATCACAATGGTTAAATTAATAACTGCTACTTTTAGAAAATTAACTGTAATTTTAACTTGTACGTTTGAATTCACTTATTCACTTTACCATGTGCTTAGCACAAAACATTTTTGGCTTCGGATTCTGGACAAATTTATGTTGTAATGTATAGATTTTCTTTGTCTTCCTTTGTATTTATTTGTTTATAAATGGATTTATTTTCTTCCGTTTGATTTGTAGTGTTCTATTTTCAAAGGTATCCTTTTTTTTTTTTTTTTTTCAATTTTTTTCCAATGATTGTTAGGGCTTGGAATTGTCACAAAATTTTGGCTTTAAGCTTGTGACAGTTACAGAAAACAATCATTCTTTGCTTATAATGTGGTTTCCCAGCCCTTGAAAAAGTAAATTACATTATAAGCTTGCATTTGTGTTTTTTTTTTTTTTTTTTTTTACTTATGTTTCACTTTTTGAATAAATACCTCATTTGTTAGGACTATGTTTTATAATGTGTAATTTGACATAGCTATTTGGGATAATAATTTCATTGCATTTGGTCAGTTATTTCTGTT
This sequence comes from Maratus michaelseni, assembly GCA_963931845.1. NCBI lineage: Eukaryota > Metazoa > Arthropoda > Arachnida > Araneae > Salticidae > Maratus > Maratus michaelseni. Next base: position 442,049,739 of record OZ007586.1, read on the forward strand.
TCAATGGTTAATTTTTGCAATAAGTTTTATATATATATATATATATATATATATATATATATATATATATATATATGGATATATATATATATATTAATATATATAAATCAACATTTGAACGGAGGGTGGTTTTGAGGTCTAAAGGTCATGATCGGTGAAAATATATCGAAATTTTCCGGAATTGCTTTCCTCCGAACGGCTGCAATAGGTAGCTTTATACTTTTTTGTATTGAAAGCTACCTAATAACGGAAAACTCCAACCGGTTAGGCCGACCAACGCGATGTAAGATAGAATTAGAGTACTGCACGTGTAGGGTTGTGCCAGACCCGAACTCGAAATATCTGCTTAAAGCGAATCCGAAACCCTAAATGAACCCAACAACAAAAGAATCACCAACCCGATACACTTCGACCCGAACCCGAACCCGACGTGACAGAAAATTAACTCATGTTTAATACAGTTAAAGAAAAATATTCGACAATTATACCTCTAATATCATTTTTTGTATAAAAATGAACACACACACATATATAAATACTCATTAGTGTACAAATATACAGTTTTTTAGGTAGCTTTCAATACAAAAAAGTATAAAGCTACCTATTGCAGCCGTTCGGAGGAAAGCAGTTCCGGAAAATTTCGATATATTTTCACCGATCATGACCCCCAGACCCCAAAACCACCCTCCGTTCAAATGTTGATTTATATATATATATATATATATATATCTCCATATATATATATATATATATATCTGACCTATGTCATACGATAACGCTCGTATTTATAAATCAATTTTGATGAAACTAATTGTGTGTATTAAGCTCACCAATGTCTCGACCGAGTTCGTTGGCCAGCTTGGTCCGCCATTTTGTTTCAAGATGGCGGCCATTTAAAGATTTAAAACTAAAATAAATATACAAAAAAGCTAAAAATTCAAATTTATTTTTTAATTACGTGTTAGGCCTTGATACGAGGATTCCAGAGCATTTTTTGGTTTACCTCTATCTTAAAAAATGGCTGAGATAGAGCAGTTTGAAATTCTAGGGTGGCTGACATTTTGAAACAAGACAGCCCATTACAAAAATTTTCATTGTTGTATTAATTTTTCCAATCATACGCATAAAACTATGTATTAATATCCGTTAGCGCCAAATTCTCGCCAAACTTGGCGACAATTTGCGAAATATCGCCAAATTTGGCGACCAAAATAAGTCTTCATAAATGAAGCCAATTTGGCTATTGCTCAATAATTTGGCGAATTTCTTATTCAAATTCAGTATTAACGAATCTTTTGTAAACGTTTTCTTTGCATTTTAACTTGCTGTTTTCGTGTAACATTAGCTAAAATTTTTAAACGAAGATATAGGAAAGCTACCTTTTCCTCCCGGTACAGGCCGGAAGGACTTTTTTTTGTTTTTTTTTCCCATTTAAAAAATATTTTGGACTTTCTTTTGAAAAATCGAGTCGTCCCGAAAGTGTCAAAACTTAATCGAAACATTTAAATTCAACCCGACTCGAACACGACTCGCAACGAAAAAAATTATCGTCAACCCGAACCGTAGGTCGGGTCGCGTTTGGGTGAAATCGGATCACCGACCCGATGCAGGACTCTAGTTCGTATTCAAAAACTCCCGTCCAACAGCTTTGAGAGCCAAACCTCTCAGTTGCAGGTGGGGCTGACAATTTTGGAAAACTACATTCTAAAATAAATGGTTTTAAAATATCAAGTATTAGACAACCTTAGACAGACACACGCAGTACATACAACATAAAAATGGTAAGACTTTTTTCATCAAATTTCTGTTAGTGTCACTTTTATTTCATAAACCTCAGGGTGTCCCTTCTTATCGTTGAGCAATAGCTAATTCCTAAAATAATTTTGGAGGCATAGTTCCAATTTCCAATTGCAAAAATGTTTCAAATGTTATTTGCATCATATGAAAATCCACTTTCATCGAAATAGATATAGTCTTTAAAAGCTACAAAATTTAAATTATTATACCAAGGTTGTTGCGGGTCAGGGAATTTTTCAGGAAAAATACCAATATTTTCTTATCGAAAAACTCGCCTTAATCGCGCGATTATATAAGGCATGTTTTTCTATAAGAAAATACTAGTATATTCCTTGAAAAATTTCCTAACCCGTAGCAACCCCGTTATACGATCCCTGGGTCCTGCAAGTTTTATTTGGAAAACAATCTCTATTATCCAACTAGTAAAACAGTAAACACTACATTTTTGTACGATCAAAACGCATCAAGTTATGATAGTTTGAACTTGATAAAATTTCACTGGTTTGTGGGTCTAAAAATATGATTTTTTTCCGTTTTTCGTGCCAGAAAACGCCAAAAATTCGTAAAATTCAAATTATCATCACTCGGTAATTTTTAGTAGTAGAAGAAGGAAATTTTTACTGTTTCACTTGTTAGATCATGGAGAAATATTTTTCTAAAAATAACTTATAGGACTCAGGGATCATATAAAAATTTTAATTTCGAACCTTTTTGGCGTAAACGGATTTTCATATGATGGTGAACATTTGAAACATATTTAGAGTTGGAACTACACCTCCAAAACTAACGGTTTGGGAATCGTCTATTGCTCAATGGGGATAATAAGATAAAAAGGGACATTCTGTATGTAACTTCGTACGACATGAAATAGTAATTTTATTTTTTATTATTGATAAATTGTAAATACTGAAAATGTTAATAAATTCCTTTAGCCCTAAATTGGTTAGAGTTTTTGTTGTTAAATATTCATATACGTTTCAACAATTGCTCCCCTAAAAATTGTTTTAACATCAAGACATAACATTATCAGTGGACGAACATCCATTCAAAATACGGTATAAAATCATCGTTCTTTGAAAACACATTAATTTTTTTCTGAAGGCTTTGTAGCACAGATGCTACTATGTGCAAAAGTGGTTAAGTGAGCTAAATATATATGTAACTTAATATGACGTAAATTAATAATTTTATTTTTTATTATCTACAAACTACTGAAATTTTCACAAAATCTTTATTTCTATTTAAACGCCAGAGCGTTTACAATTAATAAATATTTTTAAATTTTTTCCTTTATGCTCAATACTTCAGATTTAAAACACACGTGTTTATATACAGGGTGTGGCTGAAGTGCTTCAATAAACTTAGAGGGATGATAGTACTCATGAAGACGAACAAAAAATGCGATGGAACATGAGGTCGCAAATGACGTTTAAAGGATGAAAATCGAGAAAATGCGTCTGGAAATGGACAAACTGAGACAAGAAAGAAACACTCCAGAAAATTATTTATTGCACAAAATAGGTACAACACAGCTCGTGATGTCCAGAGAAAACAAATATTTTACAACAATTGTTCAAAGTGTCGACCACGGACATTATTACACAGAGTACATCTATGGGGGAACAACTGGCGGACACGCTAGAAGATTCCTGGATTTCTCCTGCAGCGGTCACAATATGCGCCACTACTTCTTCTGGCGTCTCATAAATGAGAGATTTCATCTGTCCACAGAAGAAAAAATCCAAAGGGTCCAGTGAGCGTGGAGGCCAACTTGCCGGATAAACTCCATCAAGGTGGTTACGCACATCCACAGAAAAATGAGGCGGAGCACCATCGTGCATGTACTAAATTTGTTGCTGCACATCAGCTTGTGTAGCAGAAAGCAAAACAGGTAGGATATTCCGCAGGAAACTCAGGTAAGTTGGATCATCAGGTAAGTAATTTGCATACCTGGATTCCTGCTCACAGATTTGTTTGGCTTTGTTATCTCTTTCTGACCGGATATGCACAAAGTGAAAGTAAATCCAGCTTTGTGCTACTAGTCAGTTCTGCAGAAAAGCAGCATGCGAGATTTTGATATTTTTATTAGTTTTGCGATTTTCACCCTTTAAACGTCATTTGCGACACCATGTTCCATTGCATTTTTTGTTCGTCTTGATGAGTACTATCATCCCCCTGAGTTTGTTGAAGCATTTCAGATACACCCTGTATATCTTGTCATACCTGTCAACTACCCAATACTCTTACATAAAATGTGCGCTAATTTGACCCAGGTTAAACCTGTTCAATCAAGGAATTTATTGTAGAAATAAAATAAAATATGTTGCACGTAGAAACATGAAATTGAATAAATAATGATATAACAAATATTTTTTTAGGTTCGAAATACGTCTAACCTGGGTCAATTTAAACCACATTTTAAGGAGGAATAGTTGAAGGTTGTCAAGTAAGCTTGCATATAACTTGTAACATGCATACATATTTACATACTATGCATTTTATAATACATTTTTTTTATAATTTTCTACCCACTCGAGGCTACATGAAATGAACCCGAGGACCGCATGCAGTCTCCGGGCTGCGTAGTGCGTACAAACGTATTAGACAATATTAATAACATTGATATGAAATATGGCCTCAACATTCGGGTATTTTCGTTTTGTATATAATATATTTGTCGAAATATTTCAACATTTCATTGCGAATATATCCAATGTAAAGCCGATATTTAATCAATAGTGATATATTTCATTGATAATATTTCCGAGAAATGCGATGTTCTCATAATAATGGGCCCCAATATAAACAATGAAATTAAAAGTGGTTCCTCCTAAGAGACGCCCAAAATTGTGTACTTCTTTGAAAAGATGCGTATTTGATGAAGCTTTGTTAGCGATGAAGTCTTATTTCTTTCACTACTGACATTTCTGGCGTTTTCATACATTCGTAGTCCAATTTTAGGCGGCTCTCAATAAACCAGTTGCTATTTTTAGAATTGTATAAAGATGGTGGCAACGGCAGGCGTTATTGCTTTCCCTTTCATTGCTCATACATCACTTTTAAATATCACATAATGGAATGTTTACTTAATTATATAAGAAATTATTAATTTATTTATTTTTACTGTTTCTAAGTATAACTTATACGACGCAGGGATCGTATAAAAATTGAATAAATATTATATTAACTGAATATTTGAAAATCTGCTAAAAAATTTCTGCAATCATTAAATAAAATTTAGAAATTTTTCATTTATTAAAATATGATTAACTAAATCAGTATTTACTGGGATTTTGTGGACTATTTACAACTCCTAAATTTCATAACTTTTTAAAAAATATAACTATTTTAACGTAAATGGATTATCATATGATGATGAACATTTGAAACATATTTGCAGTTGGAACTGCACCTCTAAAACAAACGGTTTGGCAATTATTTATTGAAAATTCTAAAAAGGGACATCCTGTATACAATTTCATTTTTCACATCATCGAATATGAAAAAATATCTACTTTTAAATGAAATTTGTTTGAAAACTCTAGCTCAATTAAGTGGTTTTTTATAGCTCTTTAAATAATTTTCAAGCATGAATTTTTTCAACAATGTTTGCTTCAATAATGCACAGTAACTAGCAACAGAGTTGCCACAATTGAGAATTGGCTGCCAAATTAAAAAGGATACCAAATTAAAAAGGAGATAAAAAGCATTTTATTTTTTTGCATTAATCTTACGTAATTGGGGCCATTTCCAAACGATGGCATCATGAGTAGTAGGATAGTGGGGGTTGAAGGGCCACAGGCGCAATCCGCAAGGTGCAGCTGAACATCCGATGTGCATCAGACTCCTGCTTCACAGTATCTTTGTACAGTTCCCATTTTCTTATCTCTCCATAACACTTGTTTTTTTCTGATAGTATATCTGGTATTATATTACAAAGCGATTATATATATATATATATACAGTCAAACCTCGTTAACATGAACCTCAAGGGGAATCAAAATTTTGTTCATGTTAACAGTAATTCATGTTATCAGTATCAAATCTTTGTACTCGTTTTTATAGGGGACTATGAAAACAATTCATGTTAAAAGTAATTCACGTTAAGCGAGTTCATGTTAACGAGGTTTGACTGTATATATATATATATATGTGTGTGTGTGTGTGTGTGTATACGTTTGTGTCTGTCTGTCTGTCCATATGTCTGTTTATAACTATGTTTATATGTATTCGCATGTGTTTATGTATAAAATTTAGTTTTTATAAAAAAAAAAATATGATAATTTAAAAAAATTTCAAACCTAATTTTATTAAAAATTTAAAACTTATAAAAAAGTAAAAAAAAAAAAAAAAAAAAAAAAAAAAAAGAGTAAAAAAAGAGTAAAAAAAAAAAAAAAAAAAAAAAAGCTAAAAAAACAAAAAAAAAGTTAAAAAAAAAAGAAAAATTAAAAAAAATAAAAATAAACACAGTTAAAAAAAATTAAAAAGTTAAAACAAAAACCTTTAGAAAAAAGTTTAAAAAATAAATAAAAAAAAGGTTTTTAATCATTCTTGATCTAACTGCTAAAAAAAAAAGTTTTAAGAAAGTTACAAGTTAACAAACATGTTATAAATCTTTTAAAATTATTACTTTAACATTATTATTTAACATATTTCATAACTTATCAAAAAATTTTACCAAGCTTTTCGCACATGGTTAACGCTTCAGATCGATTCAAAATCATTTTCTAATACTTTTAAACAAGGTAAACCGTTTTGAACAGTATAAACCTCATTAGACTGTGTGTGTGTGTGTGTGTGTGTGTGTGTGTGTGTGTGTGTGTGTGTGTGTGTGTGTGAGTGTGTGTGTGTGTGTGTGTGTGTGTGTGTGTGTATGTGTATGTGTATGTGTATGTGTGTGTATGTGCGTGCGTGCGTGTATGTACATATAGATAATGTTTTATCAGAAAGGTTTGTATAAAAGTTTTAAATAAGTACACAAAAATATAATTAACACTTCTATTAAAACAAAATAATTTACAGAAAAGGCTTATATACAGAAAGATATTTACAAATCAACATTTTCTTCTTCATTTCAATCTTGGTTAATTTCATAATGTCCATACGCTAAGCTGGATATTCCATTTTCTAAAATGTATCTCTTGTCATCAAACGGACTTAGACAAATTTTATTTTGTGTTAATGTATATAAATTATGAGAATCCTGAGCGATCCTTATCTCTTTCTCCATGCTAGTTTTTTGCTGCTGAAGACACTCCAAGTAGTCTTCATGCTTCATTTTCTGTCGAACAATCTGCGTAGACACGCCTTTTGCACGCTTTTTCTCGTCTTTAAAGGATTTCAGGGAGTACATTTTTGATTTCAGTCCGACAAACTCAAGGGCTAATTCACCATTAAGTTCATCCTTGAACTTGCCGAGAACTTTCTTATTATCCTCAGAGTATAGATCATGAGATTTCGGATACTCGGAGAAGTCAAACAAATTACGGTATTGTTCCATATCCTTATAAATATTGTTTGTTTGAATATGGTAAGTTAAGGAATCTGTATCAGAGAATAATAGGGTTGCCCGATCTTTATATGTTTTCTTTATGAAGTTATAATGAAAATCATACATAACTAATTTAGAGAGTTCTAAAATAGCGAACCCAACATAGATAGGCCGATTCATTAAAATACTAGTTTTCAGTCGTTCTACAGCGGTTAAGTCTTCATCAAAGGTTTTAAATGATTTAAAAGTAGGCGAAGCTACTAATTTTTTTGCTCTTTTTTCACCATTACAAAGCGCTATTTTTTTCCTTTTTCGAAGATTCTCCATTGTCTTCCCAAAAACAGAATTATTCAATAATTTAAAAAAGGCCTTTTCAAAGGAGGACTTAGCATTTCTACGTTTCTCAGTATTAAAATTAATATATTTCTGAAGCCAGGATGTCTGTTTAAATTTTAGGGCTTTATGTACAGCTGTAATTTTTAAACCAAGTTCTAAATAAAATTTAAGATTACGATAATGCGTTATATAATTTCGTTTATTATTTAAATTAGGTATAAGTTTAGGGGTTCCCACGAATTTTCTATTGTTAAGTAAGCTTCTTGCATGAGAAGACAACATAGATTCTTTTACAGTGACCCTCTCGGGAGCAACAGGGTATTCATTGTGCAGAAGGTGTAAATTTTTCGGGTATTCCAAGTCTACCTCGAAAAGATACCCAATTTCAGAGCTATCAGATAGCGATAGAACCCACTCTTCTGTGATATGACTTGTTTCACACCATTCAAAACCACCACACGGTAAAAATTGGCTCATAGCCCACCCATATATGTTATTGGCATCCCAGTACATGATGTAGCTGGGTGCCTCATTTTTCCTATAATCGAGTGTACCAGCTATGTTTGCTCGAGCGTATCTTTGACTAATCATACTGATACCGCCTCGTATACCATTTTCCACCATAAGCAGCATATCTATATCACTGAGCAACTCTAAAGGTGTTTCAGACATCTTCAAGCAAGCTTGCCATGCGAGTGAAAGTGCAGTGAACAGGTGAACAGGATCAATCTCATAATACTGCTGACATAATTTTCTAAAGTTTTGAAATACGTCAGCAAGTAGTAGAACATCTGTCTTGACATACAAGTTGTGGTAATCACCAAGAGTCTTGATGTCAAATGTTTCCCATACATTCTGGGCGTGTTGATATTCTTTTTCATCTATTGGATTATTGGTCAAAATATTAAAAAATGCAGAAGGCGGGGGAAGCTGCTTTTCATTAAATTTTTCAAAAGAAGTGAAATAATCATAGGGGTAAACCCCTTTACGTATGAGTAAAGATAAATTATTATTTTGCGGGAAATTTTCTTCAAGTATAGTGAATTGCTCAGGTTGAAGGTTTTTAACAAGTTTTTCCAATGACGTGGGCAAAAATTGAAAAGAATCGATAAAAACCATCTGAATGGAAGATGTAGGCTTTCTGATTTTAAAAGTGATGTAGTTTTCCATAGAAGTAGCAATTACATCGATTTCGTGATGTTTAAATTTTCCAAGCTTTGTCATAATATGATGACCATCATAGTTTTTCAAGTTATGGAATATAACAGGAATTGTTTTACACTGCTTATAGTTCAAGTTACATTCCACGTATGCAGCTCCTCTGTACGCACCTGACAGGTGATCATGGTCACGTGTCGTTTCTCATCTAAAGTTTTCTTGCAAATATGACAAAACTCTGCTTCTTGAAATGCCTTTTCTTCCTCGATAGAAAGCTTCATAGGTTTAATATTTATTAACTTTTGTCCTAAAATTTCCTTCTCTTGCATCATTCGGTTTAAAAAATGTTCAACACAGTTTTTACTACGATATACCTGTGCTTTCTTCACACATGTTCCATCGGGTCCGATAATCACATAGGCATATCCACACGGTAAATGGTAGGTTGTTTTCTCGGTATAGGATGCTTTAGAAGAGGGTGGGGCTGATGAAATAGGTATAAGCAGACTCTCAAAGTCCGCATAAATCGTATAGACAACAGGATGTTGTAGATGAATACCAGAAAACTTTAATATATTATCATTTTCATTAGGCATCTTTATAGCTTGTGCAACATGTCGAGAACAATATTCATTATGCTTATCTAATAGATCTTGTCTTGAAAATCGATGCAAACATCGATAGCAATAGTAGGCAGCGGCTTTATGCTTGGTAAGATCACCTAAAAGTCTTGAAAAGCTTCTTATCAAACAATAGTGCTGCTTTTCCCCATCACCAACCAATAACAAATTAATCACATCTTGATCCTTCTTTTCAGATATATACAGGGGGTAAACTTCATCCTCTTCATAACCAAACACATTAACCCGTAAATTGTTGAGTTGTTCAATAACAGATATCTTCTGAAGAGGTACAGGACATTCTACACTACCTAATTTAATATCATGTTCATAGGGTCGATAATGTGAAACACGTTCAGGCTTTTTTGTAAAATCTAAATTCAGTTTAAAAGCCAAAAGGCACCACACTAAGCATTTATTGTCTTCGTTTTTTATATTCAACACTGCTTTTTTATCATCCAGTTTTTTAGACAGAGGAATGTAAGAACTCGCAGCGAGAGGATGATATTTAGCAATCATAACTTCTAAATGATGAATTTTTCTAAGTTTCCATCCAGAGCCTCTTTGCACAAATTCTTCAAATGATTTAATAATCTTCGAAAATCCTTCTTCAATATGTTGTGAGATAGTATCTTCTGTAAGTTCGATCATACACGAACATCGAAAATAAGATTGAATTTCTTCAAATTCCTCATTATCAGTCAGACGTTCAAGTGCTATTTTCTCTATCATATACCATTTAATTGCACCTTTTTCACGAATTTCACTTATTAAACGTTCCTGTATTTTGGTTCGTAAATGTCTATGAAATACCTATAAATCACTTTCCTCACGTTCATCAGGATACAAAATCACTGTTTTAAACACATTAAGTGCATCAGAATGCTTTATGGTTTTCGACTTTACATTAGATAAACTCATTTTACGTTTTACACTCATAAGATGTGCGCGAGAGTGCTGGGTGCGTACATGTTGTCTCAATTCATAATTTCGCCCGAATACTTTATCACAATCATGGCAAGGAAATGTTGAATTCTGATGTGACTTTAAATTAAACTTTAAATTATCCTTACGTGTAAAAACTTGATCACATGTGTCACATTTTAATGTAGACTGACCATCGACATTATGGGTTTGCAAATGTCTTATCATGTCTGATTTCCTTCCAAAACACTTTCCACAGGTTTTACAGATATGCGACTTCTCATTAAGATGAATCTTAACATGTTGATTTAAATTAGTGTATGTTGAAAAGACTTTATCACAGAGGGGACAAGCATGCTTCTTCTCCACATTCATAGGGGTCACAGTCTTTAGAGAAAAATCTTCTTCAGCTAGTCGGGTAAAATCCGGAAAGCTTTGAGATATAGTATCCATTTCTGTAGAAACTTCAGATAATCCATCATTCTGTAACGATCCGACACTATCATGTGTCTTTAAATGTCTCTGCAGACTTGATTTCCGCCCAAAAGACTTCTGACATTTTGCACATGTATATAATTTCTCATCAGAATGAGTTTTCATATGTTGACTCAAATTAAAAGGAGTTGAGAATGTCTTATTACAGGTAAGACAGGTAAACATCTTCTTAACAGCTACAGAATCTCCCACAGACATGGCTTCATCAATAGGTATGGAAATATCCATAATATAGAAATAATTAAAAACTTCAACTCTTAAAAGCAAACAACAATCTTCTCAAACGAATCACGCTGATAAAAAGCTGAAGCACTTTAAAACACGTCTAATCACTAGCGCTATGAATCATCAAATGATGAAAATCATAATTTCCCCCCTCTATTTATACCAAACCATACACCCCCACGACTCAAAGTCAAAGTTGTAGTATTGTTTGATATGGTTGTTATCAAAACCTAACATATGTCACACTCTACTTGCTTTCTTCTAATTTTTGAAATATAACATAATTATTACGTAATCTCTAATGTATAAAAAATTAAATTATTTAAATTAAAATTATTTAATCTCACACAAACATAAACAGAAAAGACTTAATGTATAGTTCTGGGTCTTTTAAGGTCACTCCTTATCAACACTAACTAAACGAACCCGCACTTCAGTGACGTCACAAGTCTTGTATTAAATTCAATCAGGATAAGATTGATTAGCTGATAAGCATTCGTACTAATCAGGCATTGCTCTTCAAGATATCGCATGATATGGTTGTGTTCAAAAAGCTGCTGTGTAAGGTAGGAACAGTTTATTTATTATAAAAATGATTTTAAATTAATTTGGTAGATGTTAGAATTTGAGTATTTTAAAATGTTCATACTAAACGATGTGATTATGATATAATTGTACTCATGTTTATGATAAATGCAAGTGTGATAACTTGTTTATCCTACTAAATCTAAAATCATAATCTAAAATGAATTAACGAGAATTTATATAATTTTAATATTAAACTATAACAATTTCTAAAGTGATTCAATAAAATACAAGTGAATTATCGAGGAAAAGTGTAAGTGGTGTTAAATACGTGGTTCATTCACATGGTGTTAAATACGTTTTCAAGCCTTAACATGGATAACAGTTTAATTTGTGTAGTCTATTTGATTTGTTATAGGTTTAACTGATCGATTCCAAAGAAATATAAGTCAAGATTTAAGATATCTGTGAAAGGAATCACGTGATTTTTAATTTTGTCTGTTCAGTTTCAATCATACCGATAAAGATAATGTTAACTTTTTTTGATTATCTTGAAATAGACTGCTTTCATTAAAAGGGATTTTCGACAGTTTTAGAATTATAAACTGCAATTTTAACCTATCAGGACACAAATATAACATATCTATGTTTTAATTTTTCTGAGAACATGCCTGTGTTTGTATTTTTATCCCATTTTGAAATACACGAGTTTTTGCTAAGTATGTGTTTCGATTTCAATGAGGAAATAAGTGATCAATCAACATTATTGAGGGTGTGCTAAGACAATCATGTGACTTTTTAAGTCAATAAATGTTAATATTTTAAGACGAGTGCCCTCTTATCATTAAATGTTCTATCACGAATTTAGTTTTTTTAATACTTTGCTGTCGTTGTGAAAGGTTATGTTTTTCGATTAAGTTAGCTTACATTTAAGTAATTATGGAATGAGTCATACATTCTCCTATACTAAGTGTTGATGATATGTCTATCGCGAAGAGTGTAAAGTTATAAAATAAACATATTCTTAATATTATCTTAATTAAAAATAATATCCATACTTCTATTCCAAAATAATATAATCTAACATTCTTATACGAAATAGACTGAATAATATCACTTTTTAAAAAAGTTAAATCCGTACGTGCATATCTATGTTTTAATTTTTCTGAGAACATGCCTGTGTTTGTATTTTTATCCCATTTTGAAATACACGAGTTTTTGCTGTAAATATAAACACAATTTTTTTTATTCCAAGAAATATCTTTATATTTCCTTATTTAGCAATCAGATTAAAAAAATATAGCTAATCCACATTATTTCACCAAACATTGCATAACAAAAGAATCTTACGGAAATTCCAGTAAATTCTATACTTCTACATTAGAAAATCGTCAATATTCACGTCTTAATGCTTTAAAACACACAAAACAATCCTTATCGGAGAGTATTTCCTATAAAAATATCATATCAGGAAAACTCAAATTCGGAACTTTACATCTAAGATCAATACCAATCGCCAACTGCAGAATGATGAAACTAAGAATTTTAATTAAACAAATCACTTCTAAAACATCTCATAGATGCCGCTGATGAAAAAAATTAATTCAAAACTTGTTTAAAATACTTTAAAATTTTAAATCAAACTTCGACCAACTAGTAGAACATTCGCTTACAGTTATAAATAGTTTAAAATATTGGTTACTTCTAAAAAAATCTCATAGATAGCGCTGCTAAATATTACTTAAAAACTTTTTAAAACACTTTTAAAAAATTAAATCTAACTTTAAATTAAAACTGAGTACTAAAACAATCACCAACAGTTATAAATAATTTAATATAATGGATACTGCTAAAAAAAATCTCATAGATGGCGCTGCTGAAGAATTTACTCAAAAATTTTCTAAAACAGTTTATTAAATTTAAATCTAACTTCGAACTATTACCGAGTACTAAAACAAACACTTACAGTTATAAATAATTTAATGTATTTTTTACTTCTAAAACAACTCACAGATGGCGCTACGGAGAAAAAATTAAATCGAAACTTATAAAAAATTAATTTAAAACTTGTTTAATACACTTGTACAAAAAATTCAGTCAAAATATCAACTAACATTTAGTAGGTATAATATGGGGGTGCTGGCCAAAACAGTACGATAAGATATTTTCAAAATTTTTTTTAAGTTCCGAAAAAAAAAAAAAAAAAAAAACTTTGAAAAAAATCCTATTGTACTCTTTAGACCCTCCTCCTATAGTACACCCTTACGACCCACTCTACGTTTCAAGGTGTTATTTTCACATCATAGTATAGTATGATTCCCCTTCCACCACCAAGTAAGCTACACCACACACCACCACCACCACCAAGTGAGCCAGCACCCCCATATTATACCTACTAAATGTTAGTTGATATTTTGACTGAATTTTTTGTACAAGTGTATTAAACAAGTTTTAAATTACTTTTTTATAAGTTTCGATTTAATTTTTTCTCCGTAGCGCCATCTGTGAGCTGTTTTAGAAGTAAAAAATACATGAAATTATTTATAACTGTAAGTGTTTGTTTTAGTACTCGGTAATAGTTCGAAGTTAGATTTAAATTTAATAAACTGTTTTAGAAAATTTTTGTGTAAATTTTTCAGCAGCGCCATCTATGAGATTTTTTTAGCAGTATCCATTATATTAAATTATTTATAACTGTTAGTGATTGTTTTAGTGCTCAGTTTTAATTTAAAGTTAGATTTAATTTTTTTAAAGTGTTTTAAAAAGTTTTTAAGTAATATTTAGCAGCGCTATCTATGAGATTTTTTTAGAAGTAACCAATATTTTAAACTATTTATAACTGTAAGCGAATGTTCTACTAGTTGGTCGAAGTTTGATTTAAAATTTTAAAGTATTTTAAACAAGTTTTGAATTAATTTTTTTCATCAGCGGCATCTATGAGATGTTTTAGAAGTGATTTGTTTAATTAAAATTCTTAGTTTCATCATTCTGCAGTTGGCGATTGGTATTGATCTTAGATGTAAAGTTCCGAATTTGAGTTTTCCTGATATGATATTTTTATAGGAAATACTCTCCGATAAGGATTGTTTTGTGTGTTTTAAAGCATTAAGACGTGAATATTGACGATTTTCTAATGTAGAAGTATAGAATTTACTGGAATTTCCGTAAGATTCTTTTGTTATGCAATGTTTGGTGAAATAATGTGGATTAGCTATATTTTTTTAATCTGATTGCTAAATAAGGAAATATAAAGATATTTCTTGGAATAAAAAAAATTGTGTTTATATTTACAAAAGCACGTACGGATTTAACTTTTTTAATAAGTAATATTATTCAATCTATTTCGTATAAGAATGTTAGATTATATTATTTTGGAATAGAAGTATGGATATTATTTTTAATTAAGATAATATTAAGAATATGTTTATTTTATAGCTTTACACTCTTCGCGATAGACATATCATCAACACTTAGTATCGGAGAATGTATGACTCATTCCATAATTACTTAAATGTAAGCTAACTTAATCGAAAAACATAACCTTTCACAACGACAGCAAAGTATTAAAAAAACTAAATTCGTGATAGAACATTTAATGATAAGAGGGCACTCGTCTTAAAATATTAACATTTATTGACTTAAAAAGTCACATGATTGTCTTAGCACACCCTCAAAAATGTTGATTGATCACTTATTAACTCATTGAAATCGAAACACATACTTAGCAAAAACTCGTATAGTTCAAAATGGGATAAAAATACAAACACAGGCATGTTCTCAGAAAAATTAAAACATAGATATGTTATATTTGTGTCCTGATAGGTTAAAATTGCAGTTTATAATTCTAAAACTGTCGAAAATCCCTTTTAATGAAAGCAGTCTATTTCAAGATAATCAAAAAAAGTTAACATTATCTTTATCGATATGATTGAAACTGAACAGACAAAATTAAAAATCACGTGATTCCTTTCACAGATATCTTAAATCTTGACTTATATTTCTTTGGAATCGATCAGTTAAACCTATAACAAATCAAATAGACTACACAAATTAAACTGTTATCCATGTTAAGGCTTGAAAACGTATTTAACACCATGTGAATGAACCACGTATTTAACACCACTTACACTTTTCCTCGATAATTCACTTGTATTTTATTGAATCACTTTAGAAATTGTTATAGTTTAATATTAAAATTATATAAATTCTCGTTAATTCATTTTAGATTATGATTTTAGATTTAGTAGGATAAACAAGTTATCACACTTGCATTTATCATAAACATGAGTACAATTATATCATAATCACATCGTTTAGTATGAACATTTTAAAATACTCAAATTCTAACATCTACCAAATTAATTTAAAATCATTTTTATAATAAATAAACTGTTCCTACCTTACACAGCAGCTTTTTGAACACAACCATATCATGCGATATCTTGAAGAGCAATGCCTGATTAGTACGAATGCTTATCAGCTAATCAATCTTATCCTGATTGAATTTAATACAAGACTTGTGACGTCACTGAAGTGCGGGTTCGTTTAGTTAGTGTTGATAAGGAGTGAGCTTAAAAGACCCAGGACTATACATTAAGTCTTTTCTGTTTATGTTTGTGTGAGATTAAATAATTTTAATTTAAATAATTTAATTTTTTATACATTAGAGATTACGTAATAATTATGTTATATTTCAAAAATTAGAAGAAAGCAAGTAGAGTGTGACATATGTTAGGTTTTGATAACAACCATATCAAACAATACTACAACTTTGACTTTGAGTCGTGGGGGGTGTATGGTTTGGTATAAATAGAGGGGGAAAATTATGATTTTCATCATTTGATGATTCATAGCGCTAGTGATTAGACGTGTTTTAAAGTGCTTCAGCTTTTTATCAGCGTGATTCGTTTGAGAAGATTGTTGTTTGCTTTTAAGAGTTGAAGTTTTTAATTATTTCTATATTATGGATATTTACATACCTATTGATGAAGCCATGTCTGTGGGAGATTCTGTAGCTGTTAAGAAGATGTTTACCTGTCTTACCTGTAATAAGACATTCTCAACTCCTTTTAATTTGAGTCAACATATGAAAACTCATTCTGATGAGAAATTATATACATGTGCAAAATGTCAGAAGTCTTTTGGGCGGAAATCAAGTCTGCAGAGACATTTAAAGACACATGATAGTGTCGGATCGTTACAGAATGATGGATTATCTGAAGTTTCTACAGAAATGGATACTATATCTCAAAGCTTTCCGGATTTTACCCAACTAGCTGAAGAAGATTTTTCTCTAAAGACTGTGACCCCTATAAATGTGGAGAAGAAGCATGCTTGTCCCCTCTGTGATAAAGTCTTTTCAACATACACTAATTTAAATCAACATGTTAAGATTCATCTTAATGAGAAGTCGCATATCTGTAAAACCTGTGGAAAGTGTTTTGGAAGGAAATCAGACATGATAAGACATTTGCAAACCCATAATGTCGATGGTCAGTCTACATTAAAATGTGACACATGTGATCAAGTTTTTACACGTAAGGATAATTTAAAGTTTAATTTAAAGTCACATCAGAATTCAACATTTCCTTGCCATGATTGTGATAAAGTATTCGGGCGAAATTATGAATTGAGACAACATGTACGCACCCAGCACTCTCGCGCACCTCTTATGAGTGTAAAACGTAAAATGAGTTTATCTAATGTAAAGTCGAAAAACATAAAGCATTCTGATGCACTTAATGTGTTTAAAACAGTGATTTTGTATCCTGATGAACGTGAGGAAAGTGATTTATAGGTATTTCATAGACATTTACGAACCGAAATACAGGAACGTTTAATAAGTGACATTCGTGAAAAAGGTGCAATTAAATGTTATATGATAGAGAAAATAGCACTTGAACGTCTGACTGATAATGAGGAATTTGAAGAAATTCAATCTTATTTTCGATGTTCGTGTATGATCGAACTTACAGAAGATACTATCTCACAACATATTGAAGAAGGATTTTCGAAGATTATTAAATCCTTTGAAAAATTTGTGCAAAGAGGCTCTGGATGGAAACTTAGAAAAATTCATCATTTAGAACTTATGATTGCTAAATATCATCCTCTCGCTGCGAGTTCTTACATTCCTCTGTCTAAAAAACTGGATGATAAAAAAGCAGTGTTGAATATGAAAAACGAAGACAATAAATGCTTAGTGTGGTGTCTTTGGCTTTTAAACTGAACTTTAAAACTTTTGGCTTTTAAACTGAATTTAGATTTTACAAAAAAGCCTGAACGTGTTTCACATTATCGACCCTATGAACATGATATTAAATTAGGTAGTGTAGAATGTCCTGTACCTCTTGAGAAGATATCTGTTATTGAACAACTCAACAATTTACGGGTTAATGTGTTTGGTTATGAAGAGGATGAAGTTTACCCCCTGTATATATCTGAAAAGAAGGATCAAGATGTGATTAATTTGTTATTGGTTGGTGATGGGGAAAAGCAGCACTATTGTTTGATAAGAAGCTTTTCAAGACTTTTAGGTAATCTTACCAAGCATAAAGCCGCTGCCTACTATTGCTATCGATGTTTGCATCGATTTTCAAGACAAAAAATATTAGATAAGCATAATGAATATTGTTCTCGACATGTTGCACAAGCTATAAAGGTGCCTAATGAAAATGATAATATATTAAAGTTTTCTGGTATTCATCTACAACATCCTGTTGCCTATACGATTTATGCGGACTTTGAGAGTCTGCTTATACCTATTTCATCAGCCCCACCCTCTTCTAAAGCATCCTATACCGAGAAAACAACCTACCACTTACCGTGTGGATATGCGTATGTAATTATCGGACCCGATGGAACATGTGTGAAGAAAGCACAGGTATATCGTGGTAGAAACTGTGTTGAACATTTTTTAAACCGAATGATGCAAGAGAAGAAAATTTTAGGACAAAAGTTAATAAATATTAAACCTATGAAGCTTTCTATCGAGGAAGAAAAGGCATTTCAAGAAGCAGAGTTTTGTCATATTTGCAAGAAAACTTTAGATGAGAAACGCACACGTGACCATGATCACCTGTCAGGTGCGTACAGAGGAGCTGCACACGTGGAATGTAACTTGAACTATAAGCAGTGTAAAACAATTCCTGTTATATTCCATAACTTGAAAAACTATGATGGTCTTTATATTTTGACAAAGCTTGGAAAATTTAAAGATCACGAAATCGATGTAATTGTTACTTCTATGGAAAACTACATCACTTTTAAAATCAGAAAGCCTACATCTTCCATTCAGATGGTTTTTATCGATTCTTTTCAATTTTTGCCCACGTCATTGGAAAAACTTGTTAAAAACCTTCAACCTGAGCAATTCACTATACTTGAAGAAAATTTCCCGCAAAATAATAATTTATCTTTACTCATACGTAAAGGGGTTTACCCCTATGATTATTTCACTTCTTTTGAAAAATTTAATTCCCCCGCCTTCTGCATTTTTTAATAGTTTGACCAATAATCCAGTAGATGAAAAAGAGTATCAACACACCCAGAATGTATGGGAAACATTTGACATCAAGACTCTTGGTGATTACCACAACTTGTATGTCAAGACAGATGTTCTTAATACTTGCTGACGTATTTCAAAACTTTAGGAAATTATGTCAGCAGTATTATGAGATTGATCCTGCTCACCTGTTCACTGCACCTTCACTCGCATGGCAAGCTTGCTTGAAGATGTCTGAAACACCTTTATAGTTGCTCAGTGATACAGATATGCTGCTTATGGTGGAAAATAGTATACGAGGCGGTATCAGAATGATTAGTCAAAGATACGCTCGAGAAAACATAGTTGGTACACCCGATTATAGGAAAAATGAGGCACCCAGCTACATCATGTACTGGGATGCCAATAACTTATATGGGTGGGCTATGAGCCAATTTTTACCGTGTGGTGGTTTTGAATGGTGTGAAACAAGTCATATCACAGAAGAGTGGGTTCTATCGCTATCTGATAGCTCTGAAATTGGGTATCTTTTCGAGGTAGACTTGGAATACCCGAAACATTTACACCTGCTGCACAATGAATACCCTGTTGCTCCCGAGAGGATCACTGTAAAAGAATCTATGTTGTTTTCTCATGCAAGAAGCTTACTTAACAATAGAAAATTCGTGGGAACCCCTAAACTTATACCTAATTTAAATAGTAAACGAAATTATATAACCCATTATCGTAATCTTAAATTTTATTTAGAACTTGGTTTAAAAATTACAGCTGTACATAAAGCCCTAAAATTTAAACAGACACCCTGGCTTCAGAAATATATTAATTTTAATACTGAGAAACGTAAGAATGCTAAGTCCTCCTTTGAAAAGGACTTTTTTAAATTATTGAATAATTCTGTTTTTGGGAAGACAATGGAGAATCTTCGAAAAAGGAAAAACATTGTGCTTTGTAATGGTGAAAAAAGAGCAAAAAAATTAGTAGCTTCGCCTACTTTTAAATCATTTAAAACCTTTGATGAAGACTTAACCGCTGTAGAACGACTGAAAACTAGTATTTTAATGAATCGGCCTATCTATGTTGGGTTCGCTATTTTAGAACTCTCTAAATTAGTTATGTATGATTTTCATTATAACTTCATAAAGAAAACATATAAAGATCGGGCAACCCTATTATTCACTGATACAGATTCCTTAACTTACCATATTCAAACAAACAATATTTATAAGGATATGGAACAATACCGTAATTTGTTTGACTTCTCCGAGTATCCGAAATCTCATTATCTATACTCTGAGGATAATAAGAAAGTTCTCGGCAAGTTCAAGGATGAACTTAATGGTGAATTAGCCCTTGAGTTTGTCGGACTGAAATCAAAAATGTACTCCCTGAAATCCTTTAAAGACGAGAAAAAGCGTGCAAAAGGCGTGTCTGCGCAGATTGTTCGACAGAAAATCAAGCATGAAGACTACTTGGAGTGTCTTCAGCAGCAAAAAACAAGCATGGAGAAACAGATAAGGATCGCTCAGGATTCTCATAATTTATATACATTAACCCAAAATAAAATTAGTCTAAGTCCGTTTGATGACAAGAGATACATTTTAGAAAATGGAATATCCAGCTTAGCGTATGGACATTATGAAATTAACCAAGATTGAAATAAGAAGAAAATGTTGATTTGTAAATATCTTTCTGTATATAAGTCTTTTCTGTAAATTATTTTGTTTTAATAAAAGCGTTAATTATATTTTTGTGCACTTATTTAAAACTTTTATACAAACCTTTCTGATAAAACATTACCTATATGTACATACACGCACGCACGCACATACACACACACACACATACACATACACACACATACACATACACACACACACACAGTCTAATGAGGTTTATACTGTTCAAAACGGTTTACCTTGTTTAAAAGTATTAGAAAATGATTTTGAATCGATCTGAAGCGTTAACCATGTGCAAAAAGCTTAGTAAAATTTTTTGATAAGTTATGAAATATGTTAAATAATAATGTTAAAGTAATAATTTTAAAAGATTTATAACATGTTTGTTAACTTGTAACTTTCTTAAAACTTTTTTTTTTAGCAGTTAGATCAAGAATGATTAAAAACCTTTTTTTTTAATTTTTTTTTAAACTTTTTTCTAAAGGTTTTTGTTTTAACTTTTTAATTTTTTTTAACTTTGTTTATTTTTATTTTTTTTAATTTTACTTTTTTTTTTAACTTTTTTTTTTTTACTCTTTTTTTTTTTTTACTCTTTTATAAGTTTTAAATTTTTAATAAAATTAGGTTTAAAATTTTTTTTAATTATCATATTTTTTTTTTTATAAAAACTTCTAAATTTTATACATAAACACATGCGAATACATATAAACATAATTATAAACAGACATATGGACAGACAGACAGACACAAACGTATACATATATATATATATATATATATATATAATCGCTTTGTAATATAATACCAGATATACTATCAGAAAAAAACAAGTGTTATGGAGAGATAAGAAAATGGGAACTGTACAAAGATACTGTGAAGCAGGAGTCTGATGCACATCGGATATGCAGCTGCACCTTGCGGATTGCGCCTGTGGCCGTTCAACCCCCACTATCCTACTACTATCATGGCTACAATGTCCTTTAAAGTAGTAAATTTGAATGCTGTTAAAGTTTTAAAAACACTCTTGCGCTAAATCACATTTGCTCAAGCTCAAATACGCCATTTGGTTATGGACCTGAGTAAAAACGAATAACTGTAACATACCGCACTTTGCACTAAACTGAAATAGGTTATCGAAAAGAAGATTTCTATTTTTACTTCATTGAATATGAAAAAAAACTTTCGAATGAAATATTTTTTTTAATTATGATATATTTTTATTATCATTTTCGATACTTTGCACTCATAGTACGTGCACTCACTTACATGAATAAGATGTGTATTTTTATTTTTCAGCAATTCTTGGAAGTTTGGGGAAAAAAATCCATATTTAACAATAATTGAAACTGATTGAATGGAAATGTATTTAAAAAATAGGAAATAACGAGAGATTTATCAAGATTCAGAAGTTAAAATCTGCAACTCAACGTCTCTGTGGTGTAATGGTCAGATATATGAGCCAAAATCTCATAAGTGTGATCTCTCAGTACCCAGTATATCTCTCCGCATTTCTTTTCAATATAAATTCTCATTTAATATTAAAATGTTTCTTTGTGATTGTTCTACATTATTATGTCACTTCTACTGTGAAATTCGGTTTTTTAATCTTTAAAATGGAATTTAGATATCTCAAAAGTCACTACTGTTCCCTGTCCCTAACCCTAACTTGATCATTAAAACCATCAACAAAAAATAATTATTAAAAATTTTTGAAAAATAAATAATAATGCATTTAATATCATTTTTATATGAGTGAAATGCATAATATTTGTTTTTGATGGGTTTAAAGTTGTGTCCTTCACATTTTTTGTCCTACTGTCCCGGTGTATGAATTTCCTCCTATTTCCACCAGATGGCACTGTGTAGTCATCGTCAGTATTGTTTCCAGTAGCGGAGCACATGTTGTTCTTAAAAAGTCGTTATTACTCGTTGTTTGTTCATAAAGATGTTCTGGATTGAAAGGAATGGGGAAAAGGTAAGTGTAGCTTTATTAACCGTCACTACTGTCCCCATTGTTAATCTAAATATTAATATTTATAGATTAACCAATCTATAGTCATTTAATCGTAGGTTTGATATGTCTTTGAAAATAATGCATATAACATTCCACAAATGTTCTTTTTAAAGTAAAGTGGCAAAATTGCAAAAAATGTCACTACTGTCTCTGTCACATCTCTCCCTTACAATTAGTGTTTTGTCTGATAAAATCTGCCATATCATATTTATTTTTCAATAAAGTTTGTGACCATCTCCTAATTTATTATTCTGCAATATATCAGTGGTTATTAAAAATTCAAATTGAGCATAATATGATACTTTTAAAAATCAGATATCAGCAAAAATTCAGCAGCCAAAATCACACTTATGAGATTTTGGCACATATATCGAGAACAAGAAATACTGCGTTCTGTTTCGGTTCCGGGCAGAAGCGTTACAAGATTATGGATAAAATATTTGCTAAGTACTGTTTTTCATCATAACATGTTAATGATGAAGTAACTCATATTCAGATATATGCTTCTTTGTACATTTCGCTGCATATCGGGGGTAGACAACGATATGTCTTTTATTCGAAATGATTTCTGTAGATTTATCGAGTGTTTTTTATAGGGTACCACAAAAGAATTTGGAGGCGTTACCATCAACAGGAAGTTATTGCTTGATGGACGTTTTAATAGCATTTATTTTTTTTTAAGAAACTGAATGAAATTTTAGTAGACTACTTCAAAAGTGATAATGAGTTTTAATTAATATGTATACTTTAAATATGAAGTTTAAATATATCATTTTAGAATACCACCATTGGAGGACCACTAAAATAATGGTTAAATGGAAAAATGGTTATTTAGAATACCACCACTTCAGGATATTGTTTTTTCACTATGTAAAGTAGTCGTTAAAATCTTCATAATTTTATATAGACACTGAAAACGAAAAAAAACATGTTTTAGCGCCAGAAAACGCTAAAATATCATAAAGTTCAAAGTGTCAAAACTCGGTAAGTTATGGTGGAAAAGAGGTGTAATTTTTACTGTTTCAGTTGTTAGAGCATAGAGAAAGTTTTTTCTATAACTTAACCCTTTATGTGTTAAATTACGAATTAATGAAAATTTCGTCTTCCAAAGCATTTTTTCTGAATATTTTAAAATCTGCTAAAAGATTTCTGCAATCATTAACTAAAATTTAGAAATTTTTCATTTATTAAAATCTAATTAACTAAATCAGTATTTTATGGGATTTTGTACTCTATTTACAACTCCACCCAAATCATTTCTTCAACATGTTGCTTTTAGCATTTTATAGAGTTAGGTATTGGCCTTACATATAAAGCTAGAAATTTTTCAGAATTGAAACTTTGGACATCAAAGAAGCTGAGCAGTTACAATTGGAGAAAGAAAATATCTATTTAAAAATATTTGTGCTTTGTACAGCGAATTGTGCTTTTGGAACATGATAAAGTAAAGTGTCTAGAACTCATGCTAATTTGCATTACTGATTTGTATCAATGATTTGTATCATTGTATTTTATAACAAGTGTTTTTTTAATGGTACTTTAAAGTACCAACGGTGCATAAAGGATTAAATGGCTCAGCGACCGCATAAAAATTTTAATTTCGTAACTTTTTTTAAAATATTTTTTTCACGTCAATGGATTTTCATGTGAAAAAGAACAACATTTCAAACAGTTTTGCATTTGGAATTATACCTCTAAATAGGGAATTAGTTATGGGTGAACGATAAGAAGAACATCCTGTATTAAACTGTTATTGTTTAATACGTTGACCGCCATAGATTGCTACGAAGTGCCTTTTTAGGGTTTCGTTCATCTCACGAAACCCTATTCGTCCCGCTACGTTGTCTGTCCGTGATAGAGACGGTTCTCAGAAACTATATAACTTACAGACCTGAAATTTTGTGTACTTATAGCTGAATACCTACTATGAAGCTGAAAATCATAAAATTAAAAAAAATCGTATTATTTCAATAGAGAGAGATCTAACAACCTTTTCCTATTAAATTTAAACATTTTTCGTTCTAGCAGTTGCCAACAATTAAAAATCCACAATAAAATTATTTCTACAATAATTTTCTATCGAAAGATTTCCACGTGAAAAATGAAAATGAAATAAAAAATTTCACCAATTGAAAAAAGATTAATATGACGTCATATTGGTAATAAAACGGAAATTTTCAAACATAAGAAGTATGAGTATGTGTAAGTACAGAAAGCAGGTCAATATGATCTCATTAGAGAATTAAAAAGAAAATTAATCTGGCGTCATATTGGAAGTTTAACAGACTTTTTCAAATGTTTGAGAATAATACAAAGAGAGTATCAATATGAGTAACAGAGAAAGCAAGTAGATATGACGTCAGCAAGTGATTATAACGTCATATGAGTTTGAAGAACGTATTGAATCATGATAAAAACCCGATTATGGAAATATTTGCATATTTTAACATTTTGAAGGTCTCTATACAACATGTTTAATTTTGAAATTGAGTTTTTTTAAATATCGCATTTAGTCCAAATGACAAATATGAATATGACAGAGTATAATAGTGGTCTTCGCCCGCTATCGGACCGGTTCAGATTTTCGAAAAAACGAGAAATCGAGATCGGTAAATATTTACTTTATAAAAAACATAACTTTTTTTTTTTTTTTAATGAAATTTATTTGAATTTATTAAAGAAAGAATAAAGTGTTTTGAAAGGAATATTAAACGAAACCCTTTGTGCGATCTTCGAGCACACTAACCCGCTTGTTTTTAAATACATCGTAATAAATTATCAATAGTCTCGTTTCATAGCAATAAATTGTCTGATGGCACATGTATTCGTATTGTATGGCGCGTCGGAAAATATTTCTGGCACACCTATTTGTGTGCTATGACAGTAAATGTACTAAAGTTTGGTTTAAAAAGAATAAAAAAATTTCAACCTCAAATAAATATTAAAATTTTACTTGAAAGTTGTTTATGAGAATTTAGCGATCCACCTATCCATCTATCACAGAATCTCTCTGTTCGTCTTCACTATCGTAAAAATACTCCAAATGCAAAGAAATCAGGTTATAATATTTAAATAAACAACAACGTATATCCTTTATTAAAATGGTCACTTCGTTAAGAAAAATAAACCTCAACATACCATACAAATAACAAAGAAAACAATAGCTTGTTCTAGAAAACAAGTATATTTTATATTAAATCTGACTGTGTGTTTGTGTTTCACAGTGCCTCATCCTAGAATATGGAACATAACAACTCTCAGCCGTTTAAAATTTAAATTATTTTTTTTTTTTTTTTTTTTTTTTTTTTTTTTTGTGAATTTGAATGAAATTTCTGTAGTGGTGGCAACAAAATTGCTCCATTTTCGTAAGAAAAAAGAAAGAAAAAGAGAATTAATGAGATATCGTCTGCTATCAGTACTGCTGAGCAAATAAATATATTGTTTTGTTTGTATAAATCGATTAAATGAATTTTAGTTTAGATCATTTTTAAATTACAATGCAATGTAAAGAATATTCGCGTGACATACGTCACCAGTTACTAAAAATTTTACCGAAAGCTGAAAGATTTCAATGTAATTGATCAGTATGAAATACCATTTTCCGAATTTGTTTAAAATGTAGATGAATGTGGACTTTGATAGAATATGTTCTGATCAGGGAATCTGAACATTTGCACAAAACGTATGACCAAATTGAATATTTTTGTCTAAACCCACATTTCAGGGCTTGTAGATACCGCCTTAACGAGTTCGTTTCGACGATTTAGACAAGTAAACAAACGTTAGCTTGGCGATAACAGCAAGCTCGCCAAGTTTTGTCCAAAAACCTCTCGACCACCAAATTTTATTGCCCGTGTGTGATCCTTCTCTTTTAAAGACATTCTACTATGATTGCATCAAAATCGTGTAATTTACAAAATGTAATTTTCGCAATTTCTAGTTAATTTACTTTGTAACTAGGACTTCTTGCTTATAATACGAAATGTAAAAATATTAATAATTTTATATATGTAAAATAAAATTGTATTTCTTTTTCCCTAAAAATCGAAAGATCTCATGCAATGCAAATGCAACACACCGGGCTTCTACAGCAGATAGTAACACTTTAAAAGAAAGGCGGAAACAAAAAATAAGGAAAGCGCCAATATGTCCTGGAATGAACTCTGTTTATGAATATGTGATCAACAATACAGTTAGTAGACAACATTCAAGTAACAGAAAATAGCAATGCCAATGTAAACTAGTGATGTATACTATAACTCTTCTCAGTTCAAATGCAGCGGAGTGAAGATAAAATTCTGAACAACTGAATATAGCGGAAATTTCTCACAATGCCAACAAATATTAAACAGCTTGAACGCTTCCTGAACTAACACATATCCGGAGCTCATGTCTGTGTGCAAGTGTAATGAAAGCTATGAAAATCACAGAATTATACATTTTTTCCCCATAAAGTAGCGAGTTTATTTTTCTTTTCCAGTTTTTTCAATAAGCTGACAAAGAAAGCTGGACAAGATTAAATAGTCGAAGTTTACAAGCTTTAAACCGTTCTTCGGAAACTTAAGTACAATCACAACTGTTTAAAAGTGGTTTGTAAAAAATATATAGTTTTGAAAAAAAAATTAAGAAAAAGAAATAAACTATATATATGTGCTAAGTTTCGCTGGTCGGTTTTTCCCAAACGAGCCTCGATTTAAACAAACCTTTGGATGGGGCACTACTAACTTCAGCAGCGTGCACTTGTAATGGGATACTCCTTCTCCGGCCTCGTATCAAAAGAACCTTGAATTATTGTGATTTTTTTATTTCGATTCAGATTATATTAAAATTTTCAGCATGGTCGTTCACGTTGCTATAAGAACAGATTTGGCATTTTTGCAACTTGAATTTAATCACGGCAATAAGAGTCATTTTTGTTTCAGAAAAAAATTGCAAAAAAATCGCCACGGAACGTCAAAAAACGCTAAAAATCGCATAAAAAATTGGGGAAATTTTAAAAATTGCAAAGGACAAAATTTACTATATTGGGCTAACAGATTGAAACCGGATTCCTTTTACAAATGTCAAAAAATTGCCATTAAACGCAAAAAAATGCTAAAATTTGCATAAAAAATTCAAAAATTGCAAAGGACAAATCTACTATATTGGGCGTTTGATTGAAAAGAATGAAATCGGTTTCCTCCAATCTAAAAGATTGAAAACGGATTCCGTTTACGGATGTGAAAAATTACCGCGAAACACGAAAAAACGCTAAAAAACGCATAAAAAAATTCGCGAAAAATTTCAGTATCGTAGAAGACAAAATTTATTATATTCGGCTAAAAGATTGAAACGGGATTTCTTTTATTAATGTCAAAAAACCGTGGTATTACATGGTATTTATAAAGAATGTAAACTAAAAATCATTTAATCGATTTATACAAACAAAACAACATTCATTTGCTCACCAGTTCTGATAGCAGACGATATCCCATCCCCCCTTTTCTTTCTTTTTTTTTCTCGAAACTGGAATAATTTCGCTGCCACCACTCAGAAATTTTATTAAAAGTTCCAAAAAAAAATCTCAGAATTCCCAAATTCCGAGAGTTATTATAACATCCCCAGATCCATCGAATAACTTGTGTTAGTTTCGTCGCGCAGTGTTTCATATTCTAGGAGGAGGAATTGTGAAATACAAACACACAGATTTTAATATAATATGTATACTTATCTCTTATGTCAAGTCTCTCAACACAATGTTTAGTAAAGCATTTTTTTACAGAGTTATTTATCTATATTTCATTACGATTTTTTTACTTTAAAGATGTAACATTTTGTATTTGTGACATTTTTATAGCAGATAAAATAATATATTTTTGAAAACTGGTCGATTATTGCGCGACCCACAAATGGGTCCCATCTCACAGTTTCGGAACCACTGCTCTATTATCTGTCAAACTGTCGTAATTATTATTTTTTTTTTTTTTTCCTGGCTGCAGATCTGCAACCTACCAAACTTTTTAAATTTCAAGTGAAAATTGTGCCCTCTAAAAATCACCAAAGAAACGAATAACTATTTTAATATGTGCTAGTAATACAGACACACACAGAGAGAGAGATATATAATCTGAAACTAGTACAGTAAAATCTTTGAAAGGAAACTGCCTATAACGAAATCCTGTCTTAAACGAAAAAAAGTTTAAAGCTAGTCACAACGGAAGGAATAACATGCACTTCTGCAGTGAAGGGAAAGAGGAGGAGGTTAAAACCCCTTCTACAGCTGAAAAAGGACACAGTTGTCGGTTATATGAATCATTGGTTAATAAAATTAGCCGCTTTTATAAATCAACCATAATCAGTATTGGTATTTTTACCTTAATCGGAATCCATAGTTTCATTGAATCAAATTCTATTCAACAAATATCATTCATTTAAACGATGGCGATTGTATTTAAAAATGAAGAAAATGCATATTAGATTCCTGTATAAACTGGCCACTTGTTTCGAAAAAGGGCAGTTTTCGTATCATCCCGAATAAGTCTTTAGGACAGGGATGGCGAACCTTCTCAGTCACAACAACAATTAAAAACAACACCTCAGACAGTCTTGTTTTTAATATCTCCAAGATCAAGCACTTTTCTGAAATAAAATGATTGAAAAGGGTGGAAATATTTTTTATCCAAAATATTTTTAAACATTCATTGAATATTTTGTTATGTACTACAAGGCATCCTTCTTTCAGTTGACCAACAGCTAATTCCTAAGCTGCTAATTTTAGGGGTATAGTTCTAAATGTAAAAATGTTTAAAATGTTGTTTGTTCAAAGATGAATATCAACTTATGTTAAAATGGTTATTTCTTAAAAAGTTTCCAATATTAAATTTTAATACTGTTCCTGTGTCCTATAAGTTATATTAAAAACTTTCTTCAATTATAAACAGTAAAAATTTTATTCTTCTATGACCAAAACTTAAAGAGTTTTAATTCTTTGAACTTTAAGAATTTATGACATTTCAAAAATGGAAACACGCATTTTTATTGCCTGAACTCTGAAAGTTCATAAAATTCAAAGTAGCATAGCTTGATAAGTTTTGGTCATAAAGAAATGGAATTTTTACTGTTTTACTTGTTAAAGCGCGGAGAATGTTGTACCAATTACAATAAAACCTGTGAAAACGGAACCAGTCTACAACAAAATTTAGTCTTAAGCCGAAAATTTTCTTGGTCCCGACCGAAGGGAAAAATATACAATTATACCTACTAAGACGGAAACCTGCCTAAAATGGAATACTTTTGGTCCTTTAGCTATTCCGTTTTTACTGTATAACAATATGCTTTGTAGAACCGTTATTATAGATGAGGCAAATTTATTTCGTTGGACTCCGGGCTTACTTAATTTATGGCCGGTCCGAGAATGTACTAGAATCTTTTCAGGCGCTGAAAAATATGGTTCGATCCTGTGACGTGGTGTCATTTTGCTTGTGAAAATTATTGTGATATTGTATAAATTGTTTAACGAATCTTTCAGAAATTTACAGAGACATGCCTTTAAAAATCTACATTTTTCTTTTCTTTATAAAGCTTTAAAAGTATGATTTTATTTAACCATCTCTTTCATTCATTTTAAACTATTCTAATATTTCAAAGAATGTTCATGTACTAGGTAATTGTCTCTAAGTAATCATTAATATTGTTATTCCGTATCCCCTGGATTGTGGACATATAATCTACTGTACATTAAATTTTTTGCATAAATATATATGCAATAGTCTTTTAAAAGAATTTTAATTGTAGAATAATTTTGGTTAAGAGTTATCGACATGCTTTGCAGAAACTGCGACAGGCAGGGACCGGATCGAATTTTTAGTTTTTATAACAGGCTGATCCCAGCAATAAAGCTTTCGTATGGGTCTGAGATGAACTTTTAGCTTTTATAACAGAAAGGGACCGGACAGGGCGTGGAGATTTTGATCCCTATAAACCTCTTCCCATGCCAACCAGAAACATTTAGTGTTTATTATGGAAAAAAAAGCAGCATGATGCAAGTCGAAAAATTGCAATCACATAAAGTAGCATGGGATGTTCCATAAAATGTGCTGTCATAGAACCACAAATATATTATACTTAAGAGTTGGTAGAGGACACAACACACAACTTTTTCATAGGAAACCAGGGTTGCAATCCATTTATTCAAACAAACATATAGGATATCTACTTCAAGCCGAACCCTGATATTTATTCAGATTGTTAACAATAATGAAGATAATTTAAGGGACTTACCTTACTTTATGCAAAATAAATCACTAAAAGTGTTGGAAATGCATAATAATTCGATCAGTGATATCGCATTGCATTTCCACTACATTTTGAAATATGGAGCATTTAGTTCAGCACTGTTTCGACGCGGATAATGATAACTTCATCCATTGGCGCACCCACGGGGGGGGCTAAGGGGGCTGAAGCCCCCCCCCCAGACCCTGAAACTTAATAATGAAGTAACTATATAAAGTTTTCTATAAAATTAAAAAAAGTTTTTTTTTTTTTTTTTTTTTTTTTCTTAAGGTCTTTAGAAAATGTTTAAAACCTTTGTATCTCATTTCATCTTTATTCTCAAATCGTTCTCGACATACGTTAAGCGTAAAGACTTATAGTGGTACTCTGATTCTCTCAGTTCTGAGTACACATCCATCATCCATATTTTTAGCACGGTCAAGCGGATTCAAGTCCAAACGAGGGTGGTATTTCGTCCTACGTAGTACATCTGTGTAATGGACAATACGACCCATTCAAGGTCGATAAACGATTGGCACTATCCATTTTGCAAAACATTAAAGTGGGGTGCTGGAGAAAGGGCAGCCCCACACTAAAAACCTTTTATTACTCTAGTACAAATGAGATACAACCGAAAAGATTGTTGGTACAAACGCGTACAAACGAGGTATAAACGATTGGCCCTATCCATTTTGTAAAACATTCAAGTGTGTGTGTGTGGGGGGGGGGCTGGAGAAATGGCAGCCGCACACTAAAACCTTTTTATTAGTACAAATGAGGTGCAAACGAAAAGATTGTTTGTACAAACGAGGTATAAACGATTGGCCCTATCCATTTTGTAAAACATTGAAGTGGGGGGGGGGGGGGGGGGCTGGAGAAATGGCAGCCCCACACTAAAATCTTTTTATTACTCTAGTACAAATGAGGTGCAAACGAAAACATTGTTGGTACAAACGAGGTATAAACGATTAGCCATATCCATTTTGTAAAACACTGAAGTGGGGGAGGGGGAGGGGATGGAGAAATGGCAGCCCCACAATAAAATCTTTTGATTACTCTAGTACAAATGAGGTGCAAACGAAAAGATTGTTGGTACAAACGGGGTATAAATGATTGGCACTATCCATTTTCTAAAACATTGAAGTGGGAGGGCTGGAGAAGCGGCAGCCCTACACTAAAAATCTTTTATTACTCTAGTACAAATGAGGTACGAACGAAAAGATTGTTGGTACAAACGATGTATAAACGATTGGCACGATCCATTTCGTAAAACATTGAGTTGGAGAGCTGCCTTTTCTACAGCCCCCCCCCCCCCCACACTAAAAACCTTTTATTACCCCAGTACAAACAAAATGATTGTTGGTACAAACGGATACAAACGAGGTATAAACGTCTGGCACTATCCGTTTTGTAAAACATTGAGGTGGGGGGGGGGACTGGCCGTTTCTCCAGCCCCCCTCCCCCCCCACTAAAAACCTTTTATTACTCTAGTACAAACGAGGTATAAACGATTGGTAATATTTTCAAAAAAATGTGTGTGGTGGTGGGGGGGGGGGGGCTGGCGAAATGCACCTTTATTTTATTAGTACTTCTGGTTATACACTTTTTTTTTTTTTTTTTTAGCATCATTCGTGTTAAAACATTTAACTCAACGTATAAAAAAATAGCCATAGGTTTAAATTTTATATTTGGAGAATTTATATCATCAAAGCTCGAGAAAATCATCTAACATTAGAATAATTCACCAGCACTTCATCACTAGATTGGTAAGCATACATATTAATTTCTTTTTAAAGATAATTACACTAGTATATTCGTAAGCATAAAGTTTCAAATTTAGCCAAGAGAGGGCATATCCCGCGGTCTGCCCCTCCCTCCTGTGCCGAACAAGGTACTAATTTACTGAATCATGAACCAAACAAAAATAAAAAATGCTAAGACAAAATTGCAATGAATCGGTGAAGAATTCCGTTTTATACAGGTCTGCTTTTTTTTTTTTTTTGCTTTAGCTGGTAAACTTTCAAGGTGTTTCTTTTGCTGAGACCATGGAATGTTTGCGATCAAGACAATATTACGTTATAGAAAAGTTTCATTTACACAAGTTAAACAGTATGGGGTTATTTACACAAGTTTTACGTATACAGTTTAACCAGTGTAAATGAAACCTGTCTATAACGGAATATTATCTTAATCGCAAACATTCCATGATCCCATCGAAATAAATACCTATAGAGTTTACCATCTAAGACGAAAACCTGTCTAAAGCGGAATTTCTCACCGATTTATTGCAACTCCGTCTTAGCATTTTTTTCTGTTTTTGTATCCATTGTATCCAAACCAAAGAAGACTCCATATTATAAAATTGACTTGTTTTCCTATTCACAATAGATGTAAATTGTCATGTTAACGGTTTTTAGCTCACAGGCTATCAAAGCCTGAGAGCTAATGGCCCCTTGTTCTGTATATACGTAACGCGATAACTCTTGATAGAACTAACCGCTTTGCTTCAAATTTTGTTTATAGGTTCATTGTGATAAGGCGCTTCCCTGATTAGTTTTGGGGGTTAATTATAAGGGGGTATGGGGGTTGATCCCCCTGTTAATATATTGTCAATTTCTTTATTTTTCGAGGGTTTATTTCAAATTCTTTGAATTAAGAGTATAATATACAATTAGTGTGAATAACCTGTGAGCTCAATGCCCTCAGTTTAACAGGGCATTTATTTATTAGCTCACAAGCGATCAAAGCCTGACAGCTAATGTGCCCACAGGTTCTGTAATGTACGTAACGCGATAACTCTTGATAGAAATATCCGATTTGCTTAAAATTTTGAACATAGGTTCATTCTGATAAGGCGCTTTCCTGATTAGTTTTGGTAGTTCATTGGTTAAGTATAAAGGGGTAGGGAACAGGGACTACTCCCACCCCCTTAACTTATATAAATGGATTTTTCATGCAGAATTATCCGATTTGATGCAAATTTGGTATACCTGTTTATTCTGATATTAGATTTGGAAGTGCATTGGTTAAGTATAAAGGGGGGGAATTGGGGAGATAATCCCCCCCCTCTTAATTTAGCTAAATGGGAATATCATGCAGAATTATTCTTTGAAATAAGAGTATAATATACGCAATCAGTGTGAATAGCCCCGTGAGGTCAATGCCATCAGTTTAACAGGGCACTTTTCTTTTTCTTTTTTTTATTAAAAAAAGTTTTAAAAATGAATTGAATGTTCATAATATTAATTAATTAATAGAAGAATAGTTTTCCCCATGTAAATACACAGCGGCAAAAAACCGTTGATACTGAAAAATAAATAAGTAGATAACATTTTCTGTCATTCATATCAAAGTTCTATTTATAGTAACAGGCTAACTATTTTATTGTAAAATTGTATTCCTCTATTTTCTTCACAAAATTTTTCACTCTGTTCAATTATGATGAATAATATACGTTTTAGCATATGTTCAAATTCAAGCGATATCGAATTACTGATGATAAAGCAGAGACGTACAAGAGCAGTCATCGTAATTTCATTACGTTGTTGCACTACAACGAATACCGTACTATTACATTACATAAAATATATTACAGAATATGTCAGCTTTATATCGTAAAATAAAGCATTTTTGTAACATTTTTCAGTAATCGTAAAGTATAAAGGAAAAAAGGGAAAAATCTGCACATATCCATAAATAATTAACAAATTTTGTATCACTGATGGATATCAGAAGTGATTATAGTAAATTTCAGCTACTGTTGCAGTGCGCAAATGCTTGACCACTTGGTCACTTGATCACTTACTCGTGAGTGTCATTCAAATGCATTAGAGGTCTGCACAGGCCCGAATTTCGACGCCAGACCCGAACGAAATCTATCTTGTCCGTTGCAAAAGTTAAAAGTTTGGCCCGGCAAGTACAAAAATCAAAGAAAACAGGCCCGACCCGGCCAGTGACAAAATCAGTTAAATCATGGCCTATTCAGTCCGCTCAATTTGTATTTAAAAAAATTCCGATTTTACTCAACATAAAATTAAGATTATTTTAAAGAATATTGCATACATATTTTTGGAGAAATTTTACAATATATTTTAACTTATTATATGTTTACAAGACAGAAAAAACAGAATAGCAACATTAATGATTACTCAGATTTTTCAGCCTTCAAATAAAGATTCAATCTAAGAAGTAATGTAGTTTAGAATAAAAGAGAAAAACCTGTTTAAAAAATCATAACTTTTAAGCTGTATAAAAAAGTAGATTTTGAAAATATTTCTTCGTAATTTATTAAGGCTCTTCTCAAATCGAATGGTGCTACTTTCTGACACATTTATGAAATCAATTTTCTTCAGGAATGCATAAAATTGACAGGTGTTCTTATTCAGAAACTATGTAATCGAATAGCGTTTTCCTTTTTCTGATAAATGCAAAAAATCTTTCAGAAAATACTATCAGAATTGGCGTTTTGAATTAAATTTCCGGACAAAATAGCACGGTAAAGAAGAAAAGCCTATCGTCACAAGGAATGAATACTTATATCTCAATAGGTTATTTATCAAAAAATGGAAAACAGTACTCGATTCCAAATCGCTTCAAAAGTCAGATCTGTCAATTTTATGCCTTTACAGTTAAAAATAAAAGTCAAAAAATGTTTCGGAGTTTCATGTTGTTAAACTGGGAATTTGAGAATCACTTAAGGCATATTTTCACTGAATCCGTTAACAGCAAAATTATTATTTCTATTACTATTTTGACAAAACAAACTGTTTGGGCGCAATTAAGTCCAGTTCCGACCCGGCTCGATTGTATATAAAAGAATTTAAGCCTGATCTCGGCTCGGCCCGAGTCTGCTAAAACAATAAAACTTGGACTCAGACACGATGTAAATATCCGATGTCGATCTCTACGCTTGACATGTTATATTACTCTATTGATGATGTTGCTAAACTAGCGTCACTTCATGAAGCAGATTTAT
Organism: Maratus michaelseni; assembly: GCA_963931845.1. Classification (NCBI taxonomy): domain Eukaryota; kingdom Metazoa; phylum Arthropoda; class Arachnida; order Araneae; family Salticidae; genus Maratus; species Maratus michaelseni. The sequence continues at coordinate 442,085,729 of OZ007586.1, forward strand.
ACTTATTCTCGCGAACATTATCATCACATTTTACCGGCTTCGTTTAAATTTTTATATCGGGCCGGTTAAACGTAAAATTAATTTTTGAATTGGTAGTGATAGTGACAGTGATGAACTGATTTTTATTCAAAGACGAAAAAAAGAGTGTTAAACGCATATCTTTCAAATATTCTGATTCTGACGATGCATGAACACAACTGAAGTTTCAACAAGTAAAAATCTACAAGTCATCGCGGGTCCGAGGCCCGTACCTGGCCCCATTAAATTTTTTTGTTAGCCCGTTTATTTTGTCTGTCGGCCCGGCACGGCCTATCAAAAATCTTCTAATTCTGGCGGCCCGGCCTGTTTTAAAGTTTACCTTCATTTTTCCGGATACGGGCCGAGCCGGGCCTGTGCAGACCTCTAAAATGCATTAGCCCCCCCCAAAGCAAAATCCTGGGTGCGCCACTGACTTCATCAATTCTTGTGATATCGTTATATTTCGACATAAAGGTATGTCTATTGAATTTTTTGTCAAAATAGGTTCATTATTGTTAAATTTATGAACTCTTAATTTATGAACGTAATATCACCAATGTTTACGAATTGCAACTCTTCCATAAATGTTCGAAGCATGAAGTTCTTTTTGGACAGTTCTTGTTGAAATGAGATTCTGGAGATGACTATTTATATCTGACGTTATCTGGGATAAAGATTGCCTGCGCTTTCGGACCGCTATGCGGGTCAACTCTCTTTTATGCCTCTCAGAAGGCTTCCTTTTCCGTCCACTGTTGTACTTCGCAGACGACACTTCACCGCATTTCGTGTACGCTGTCATAACGGCTGACACAGTACTCCTTGCACGCTTCGTATTTGGAAGGGAGTGAAATACCCTGTGCTTTTGATTGAACAAATAGATTGTGGACCCTTGGTTTACTGCACAAAAATAGTTTGCTGTAGTGTGTTATTCCACCCCTTAGTCTTACCTTTTTAAAACAATTTGCATTTTAAATGTGACATTAGTTTTGTTATTTCATTGTTACATTTTACGTTTCTGAACTCCAATATACAGAAAGGGTGACAAAATAATACGAACACATATGAAATAAGAGAAAAGCTTTATTAACAGAAGGTTGGACCACCCTTTGACTTAATTACATATTGTATGTGACGTGGGGTGGATTTATAGAGGTCATGAACAACATTTAAAGGCATATGAAGCCATTTTTCCTGGAAAGCAGTCTCTAATTCCAAAAGCGTAGATGGTAAAGGAAATCGGGCACAGGGTTTTCACTCCAAATATTCCCACAAATGTTCAATAATGTTCATGTAAGGAGACTGAGGGGGCCAAGCAAGCTGTCCTACTTCTTCCTCATGCTCTTCAAACCATTTTTGGTCAATTTTAGCAGTGTGGATAGGAGCCTTGTCGTCTTGATAAAAAGGGCATTCTCCTGAAAATAAATTGTGGACAAAAGGATGCACCTGATCCCCCAGAATATCGACATAGTGGGCAGTTGTAACCTTCTCATGCAGAGTAACACGCGGCTCAAGGCCACGCTAAGATATCGCACCCATACCATAATGGAATCACCTCCATGCTTCAACAGTCGGAAAGAGGCAGTCAGGAGAAAATGCTTCTGCGGACTTTCTCCACACATAAACGCATCTAGTTGTCTGAAATATGGTGAAGATTGATTCATCATACCAAATGACTTGTTGCCACTGTCAAGGAGTCCAGTTTTTGTGTGTTTTACACAATTGTCGTCGCTGAAAAGCATGACGTAATATCACCAATGTTTACGAATTGCAACTCTTCCATAAATGTTCGAAGCATGAAGTTCTTTTTGGACAGTTCTTGTTGAAATGAGATTCTGGAGATGACTATTTATATCTGACGTTATCTGGGATAAAGATTGCCTGCGCTTTCGGACCGCTATGCGGGTCAACTCTCTTTTATGCCTCTCAGAAGGCTTCCTTTTCCGTCCACTGTTGTACTTCGCAGACGACACTTCACCGCATTTCGTGTACGCTGTCATAACGGCTGACACAGTACTCCTTGCACGCTCCAAATAATTGGCTGTTTCCGTCACGAAGTAACCAGCGCACCGCATTCCAGCAATCATTCCTTTTTAGGTCAGTCATTACTATAGAGTTTTCCAGAGCGTATGGTAAGCGCATGCAACACGACTGATGTTGAGCGACTGATACTTTACCTTTCATAACCGCTAGGTGGCAGAATTGAGTGCAAAATGACATGCGCGTCCTGCATCTTTGAAATGGACCATGCCTTTTCATGGGTGTTCGTACTATTTTGTCACCTATCTGTAGTAAACGCTGTTTAAATGAATAATGACTAACATACCTGCTGATTCTAATATATGGAAAAAATAGCATTGATTTAGTTTATGAAAAAGACATATTTGATTAACCAGTGATTTTAATATGCAGCGACTACTGGACCAAATATTAATAACACCCCCACCATCCCCCTATAGCCGAATTCTAGTCTGTGCCACTGCCATGCGGTTATATCTGGAGATCGATCGAAACAGGTTTTTAAGACCGAAACTGAAACCGAATTTCGGTGATCTTCCCACTTTCGGCCGAAACCGAAACCGAAAGTGTAAAAAAAATTTAAAAACTGATTATTACATACATAACTGCATATAATAATTAATTAATAACAAATAATTAATAATTACTTAATAACAACTAATTACGTTACTAATTAATTTATTAATTACTAGCTTACCCGCCCGGCGTTGTCCGGGCGCGAGATAATTACAATCTCAGAGAAAGGCGTTAAACCCCTCCCTCCCCATACGCGCAAATATAATGAATAATTTGTTCAAGAGAACCACCGTCACCTACATTAACGCGATCATTAAAAAAAGAATTACATTTTTCTGATAATTAGAACATAACGAAGACGCTACGCTAAAATAGCCGGCAGATGACACACCTTCCCGACCTCAATTTCAAATCTATATCTTAATTAGTTACCTAAATTTTTGTTCATTAGTAAAAATTGGCAATTATTTCCTTTCATTTTCGCAAACTAAATGGAGGGTTCGGCCCGAGAAACAGATCTCTTTGTAGTTCAGTTTTTAATGAAAGCAGATCCCTGTCTGAAACTTTCTCGGATCGTTTTCACTGGCGCCGGCAGATTTTTGGCAGTTTTTTGCATAAATAAAAAAAAATTACCAACCGAATTTTTCAAAAATCACATATTCAGATACAGAATATTTTTTTTACATATGCTCAGAAATTTTCAAATTGATATCTCAATTAGTTTTCTTAAAATTCGCTAATTAGTAAAATAATTTCGATTTGTTCATTTCCGCTTGCAAATCCAACGCGCCAGTTCGTTTCTTTCGGCATTTTGATTTAAAAGATGACATTTTAGAAGCGATGGTTAATGAGAATCTAATTAATATCTAGGCTAATTATCAAAATATTAAAATTCTGAGGCTCAGGTGCACATGGCCAGACCTTGGACTATCCACACCTAAATTTCCAGACTTCTAGGTGGGCTAGATTTTGCTAGCCATCGCCAACAGACACACAGACACAGACACACACACGGACACACACATAGAGCGAAACTTTCTTTTATTAATATTAATATAGATATAAAATATTAATATTAATAAATTTGCAATAGAAAGTTTCAAGAATTCTCGCTAAACTATCCGCAGCTCAAGAAAGAACTTAAGAATTGCCAATTTGTAGTGACAAAATTCCCTGTTAGAAGTGTTCTAATTTTTTATTTAATGTTTTTAAAAAAAAATCTTATTATCCAAATTTTTATGAGTATTAAAAAAATGTTTCCTAAGCATGGGCATAATTTTTGTGTGAAAATATTAATATTTAGCTGAAAAAAAAAAAAAAAAAAAAAACAGTAATTCATGAAACACTCGACTTTCATCCAAAGATTTCTAACGAAAAACGTCCCTCTAAAATGTTTCAAATAGATGGTGATGGGGCTTGAGTAGGACAGTTGTATCAGTTCTTCTGCGTTAATGACACTTTCAGTTTCGCGTCGGCAGATGGCGCTACGTGTGCACGGTTGTATGTTTGTAACGGCAGAGCCGTGCGACCACTATTTCCTTAGAAATCCTTATTTTTGCATCGCTACTCTGGTTTATTTAATTACTTCTGTGAAGAATCGATGCAACCAACCAGTGAACCAACCAACCCAAGAGAATAAAAGCGTATTTTTAATGAGAGTGCTTTGTGCATTTTAATTAATATTTCAGAAAGTAATTAAAATATTAAAATTCTGAAGTAATGTTGCACCAGGAGAGGGTTTGGACTACCTAAATCTAAATTTCCAGCCTTCTAGGTGGGCTAAATTTTCTTAGCCATCGCCAACAGACACACACACAGAGCGAAACTTTCTTTTATTAGTATAGATACGTGTATTGAACCACATATCTAACAAACAAACATACATATATATGTGTGTGTGTATAAGTTTGAAACAAAAATAATTTCAAAATGAACAAACATTTCAAACAAAAATGAAATTATCTAAATTGATGCGGAATATTGCATTTACTTTGCTATGCATGTTATTTGGACAATATTTTGCGTAGAAACGGCAGTATGCATAACTATTAATCAAGCGTTAATTTTATTAAAAATTAATTTAAGTAAAAATTATTTATTGAAATTAATTAATTAAATATAAGTTGTTATAAACGTATAAAATTAATATAAATAAGGTAATTTAAAATAATGCATTTAATCAATGTTATTAATACATTTTATGGACCCATATGCGCGATTTTTTAAGAAACAGGAGCGTCATGTGGGAAGGTTACGGGAGGGCAGTTTCCCCCTCAAAGAATGTGACAAGAATGTATGAGTCAGTATAGGTTAGTTTAAGTAAAGGGCACAAAAGCTAAAATAATTTATTCAATTTGACTATAAAAGAAAAATTAGCATTAAGACAACATTTTAAACCTAGAAATTATTAATTATAAACTTTATTTTCCATTTCAATATTCTCAAAGTGAGACATGTTTAACATTATTCTGTATTTTAGCTAATTTTATATATATATATATAAGGATAAAAATGTAACAGTTGTCAATTTTCTTTTAGGATGTGCACAATAAGATCAAAATAAATCTTTGCTCACTCACTGCCTCACCTCACCCCAGAAAAAAAAAAGCTTTGCCAAACCCTGCCTCCCTAAGAAAGTATTGAAATGGCACCCCAGTTTGAAATTTTTTTTTCTCCAGTGCCAAGTTCACTCTCCGTGCCTCTATCCAAAATCATTTATTTTCATATAAAATAAAACGTAATTAATTTATCAATAAGACAGCAATTATACGAATTTCACCTAATAAAAAATACTTTAAGTATACATACCTCGATATATCTTTTGTAATAAATTTCGTAAATCTTCATATGTTTTAACAACACGTATCTCATAAAGCATTCGAAAAAATCTGGAGTTTCAAAGTAAAAATTTTCTACTGCTGTTAAGTTTGCAGCTTTTAAAAACCACGTGATAAGCGTCTTTTAAGTTTAGTCATACAGGGTGTTTCACAAAGGACCCCTAACTTTAAAAATCAATAACCCGGAAACGGTGATAGATAGAAACATGAAACCAGTGGTATGTTTGTTAAAAAAATCGTAAGAATCTTATACACAAATCTCAAAATTTAGTTTAAAATAGTACCGATAGATGGCGCTGAGAGCATTAAGAATCCTTCTAAAGAGAGTTCAGAAGCATAGAAAGACTAGCCGTCAAAGATTCCGCCATTGAAATCTGACCGCTATTAGTGTATAGTGAAAATAATTCCGAAAGTGATGTATACCGTGGAGGAACGTGTGTTTATTGTGTTGGAGTACCACCGATTAAATCAGAGTCCTACTGGCACAAGGAGAAGTTTTCAAACGCGATTTCAAGTCGCAAAAGGCCCAGATGGGAAAACAATTCGTGAGCTTTTCAAAAAATTTCAACAGACAGGCAACGTGGCGAATGGGTTAGTCAGAAATATGGGTCGGACCCACGCCGTCGTTACTCATGAAAATTCAAGACACTTGCTGCAGTTATTGAGCGTAATCCGAATAAATCTGTCCGCAGACTTGCAGCTGAATCCGGAATCAAGCCATCATCCAGCACGTACAGAATCCTGCAGAAAATATTACACATGTTTTCTTACAAGATTCAATGCCGGAACGCCATACCAGTTCAAGCTGAACGACAACGAGAGCATTTCGCTAACGAGATGCTCGAGAAGATTGATTGTTCTGGTTTCGATGTCGGCCGAATATGGTTTACGGATGAGGCCCATTTTTATCTGGATGGTGTCGTTAACAGACACAATTGGCGATTTTGGGGTACAGAAAATCCACATTTGACTCACGCACGACCACTCTATAGCCAAAACCTTACAGTTTGGGCTGCAATCTGTCGCAAAGGCATTATTGGGCCCTTTTTCTTGCGAGAAACGGTGACGACTGAGAGGTATATTACACTTCTGAAACAATAGACGCTTTCAGTGTGACGTCAGTCATGACGTTTTGCTTGGATACTGACTCCAAACAAACGGTTGCTATGTTTCATTTCTTATTAAATATAAATCGTAGAAAATATTACCACTGCATATAATGTATTAAAACATTCTGCCGTGAGATATAATTATAAGATATAGGTATAATATGCAAACATAATAGAAAATACAACATAGCAACCGTTTGTTTGGAGTCAATTTCCAAGCAAAGCGTCATCACTGACGTCACGACTGAAAGCGTCTATTTGTCGCCACTCAACAAGCGTTAAACGATCGACCAGGCACGGCGTGGTTCATGCAAGATGGGGCTCGTACGCGTCGTACATAAGACGTTTTTAACACTTTCCAACCTAGTTGAAAAGTGTTTATGACTTCGGTTTGTCTGGCCGTATGGCCGTCTGCCGTCTGTCCGTGCTCTAACTCCCGTAAATATGATCGGATTGCTCTGCAATTTTTATATGTTATAGTCGTTATCTATAGCATGTTCCCTATTTCAACGGAAGTGTGTAGCACTTATAGTTTTTTTACAGGGACACTCAAAAGAATTCCGTTACATTGCGGTCTATGGGGAAAAATCATTGACGGTTTATTTAAATAATGTTTCACTATTTTAAACGCATTGAAATTTATATATATCACTAAGGTGCATTAGAAGAAGCCTAATATGGAATAGGGTGTGCATAGCACTTATAGTTACTTTACAGGGACACTCAAAAGAATTCTGTTAAATTACGTCTATGGAGAAAAATCGTCTGCGGTTTATTTAAATAATGTTTCCCTATTTTAAACGCATTGAAATTTATATATATCACTAAGGTGTATTTCAAGAGGCTTACTACAGAATAGTGTGTGTACAGCAGTCATCGGTCATTTACAGGGACACACAAAAGAATTCTCTACTGTAAGTTAACAATAATTCCTGGAAGTGCGTTTTAAGTTACTGATCGCGATTTTAAGTTTAACTCGCTTTTTGTCTATTATGTGGTGTGTATAAATTCTGTATATCCTATACAGGGAAGCACAAAAGTTCGCGAACACATTTCCATATTATTTAACTCCAGACGGAGAATTTTAAACTGTGCTACGCGTTTCCTAACTGAACTAAAATTTAACATCCTATGTAGTATATATACAAATCTATAGATCCTATACAGGGCTGAATAAAAGTATTCGGATTACTTAGATGTTATCTTTTAGCTTATTAAACGGTATGATTTGTAAAATTATTTTGGAAGCGTTGGAAAGTGTTACATAATCTATGCTTGACGCATGATTTTTCGTTCTTGTTGACTTTCTGGACGAATACTTCGACGATAGAGTTATTGCGGTGAACTATTCGACAGTGAAGGGAAAAAGCATGGACTGGCCTCCGTATTCACCGGACCTCTCTCCCTGCGATTACTTTTTGTGGGGCACAATAAAGGACATTGTTTACCGGATTAATCCTTTAGCACACGGCGAGCTCGAAGAGGCTATTTGTCAGGCTTGTGTGTCGATTTCCGCGGACACATTACAGAGTGTCACTGACAATTTCATAATGCGTTTGCGACATGTCTGTTGTATAAAAGGTGCACATATTGAATAACATTTAATGTGATACACCTATTTATCGCAGCGCCATCTATCGGCGCTATTTTTAACTAAACTTTGAGATTTATCTATAAGATTCTTACGATTTTTTTAATAAACATACAACTGGTTTCATGTTTCCATCTACCATCGTTTCCGGGTTATTGATTTTTAAAGATAGGGGTCCTTTGTGAAACACCCAGTATATGCATTGCTTGCTTTATAATTTACACTCGCATCATGAATCAGTCATGACAGCTAATGATAAACAGTGAAGTTCACATCAATAAACAGTGTCTCATTTGAGCCGATACAACTCATATCAATGACAAAGTTGAAAATTTCCGAAAGAAAGAACGAGATGTTGAAATACAGATAGTTTCGGTCAGGCCGAAATTTTGGCAGCAGTTTCGCCGAAAACGAACCCGAAATTTCGGTCGATCTCTAATTATAACTGATAAGATGGAAATCTGATTAAAATGGAAATAATTTTCCAGTACCAAATGATGTCTTGGCAGGTTTTACTGTAATTGCTTTAAGATATATCATATCCATCAAGGCTATCTCACATTTATACACATACAGGGTGCAAAGAATTCTCTATCGCCGACCTTTAATTTCTCAACCGTTGGTTGTAGACATATAGTTCCAATTACAAAAGTGTTTAAAATGAGGATGTGTTGTTGAGGATGTTCCTGTTGTGGCACTAATTAAAGTAAAAAATCAATATTATAAAAATTACGAAATCTAACTTTTTATACGGTCCCCCGGTCCCTATAGTTATATTTTGTAAATGTTTGCACATATCATAACAAATACAACACAAAAAATTTAACTTCTGTACGACAAAAATTGACACAGTTATTAAATTTCAAAGTTTGAGACTTTTTCACATGATTTTGTGTTTCATTGAGGGATCAGTTAAAAAATAAATTAGAGTAATTCGAGATCGAAATCAGGGTGCAATGTCCTTTTTACGGCAAAACTACCTTTAGCCGGTATCGCTAAATCAGTGTATCACCAAAGAGGGTTATTTCATCTAAAAATTTGAGCTGACTTTGAGGGGTCGTATACAAAGTGAAGAATGAAATATTGAAATTAAACAGAAAAATAAATTTCAATTTATTATCATATTAGAAATAGGTCTACTATAAAAATTGAATACATCAAATATCAGAATCTACTAGAGATACTGCTCAAAGTGTTCTCCATTGGTGACAATGCACAATTGAATGTGTGATATTACTGAGTCCTGGACACATTGGAGCATAGCAGGTGTAACTGTGCGACAAGCAAGGATTATGCGCTGCTTCAGATCAACCAGAGAAGTAAGCTCAGTCACATACACCTGTGCCTTGATGTATCCCCAGAGGTAGAAGTCCATGGGAGTCAAGTCCGGTGAACGCAGTGGCCCCTCTACTGGACCACCATATCCAATGATCTGTTCACCTAATTCGTTGGCCAGATACGCACGGACGTTTGATGCTGTATGCGGAGGGGCCCCATCGTGTTGAAACCACACTCGGCATGCATTTCAGAGAAGCAGCTCTTCATACCTGTCACATACCGTGTTTTGTAGCAGGTGCAGTTAAAGTTCGCCCGTTAGGGTTCCAATCTGAGTTCCCCATATACTGCACCACACGTTCGTTGACAAGCATACCTGGTGTTGTACTGTGTGGGTGATGTGAGGATTTTCCAGAGACCAGTAATGCACATTTACAATGCCACTCCGTGTAAACGTTGCCTCATCTGTCCACAGAATGTCACAAAGGAACAATGGATTTTTCTCTATAGTGTTAAGCATGAAATTACAGTAATCAAACCATCTTTCATGGTCACCCAACATTAATGCTTGCACCAGTGTTGGATTGTATGGATGCACACCATGTGCATGTAATAACTGCCTGACATGCTGACGCGTGTATCCACATGCTTTGCTTATTTCTGCCATGCTCATTTGTGCATTTAAATGGGCGAATGCCAGCACTTCCTCCGGTGTCACTCGAACATTACACCTTGCGCGTCTACTTGTTCTGGGTCGTGGTGCAACAGAGCCGGTCTCTCTAAGATGGTGCAATGCATCAGTTATTATTTCATGCGTTGGATGTCCATCTCTAGGAAAACGCTCTGAATAAACCCTCGCAGCCGCTCTAGCATTCCTTTGACATTCACCATATATAAGTATCATTTCGATATATTGCATGTATGTATAGCCTGCCATCACAATCTGCACTGACTAGCATGTCCACTGCTAGTGGCTCGTGTTTTATCCCCAACGCATTGTGCTGCAGTACTATTGTAATTTGCATAATCTTGATTTTCATGCTCGTTATATTTCGGTTTGTCGTTTGCATTCCGCTGCCATTTATCAAGTTTTTAGTGAGTATATTTTATTTTACTGATGTTGATTCTATTATTTGTTTTTGAAAACCGCACCTAGCACTCTGGGATGATTCTATAATCAAAAGGGGTGTTACGCTGATATGAGTATTTTCCGAAGTTCAAGTTTGCGATCTCTTTTAGGTGGTCACTAAGATTGGCACTCAGCCAAACGCAGCTAAACAAACTCGACTCAACCCTATTTTGATAAAATCAAAACAGACTGGACGCATTCGCAAAAGGTTTTATTTTCCGATAACAAACAATACCTACTTTCAGTGTTGAATTCAGACACTTTTCTCCAGCGGGGGGACATTATAGAGTTCCGGGGAGACATTGCATTTTTTGACCATTGAAAACACAAAATCTCACATTTTCCAGGAGGGACATTTCTTTGCTCCGGGGGGAAGAGGGGGAATGTCCCTCCCGGGCCACCCCCTGAATTCAATACTGCCTAATTTGACTTTTGAATGTTGTTTGACCCCTAAAAGTGAGCTTAAATTTTTAGATGAAAAAAACTCTTTGGTGAAACCCGGTTTTAGCAATACCGGTTAAAGGTGGTTTCGCCTGCTATGCTGCAACGTGTCCAGGACTCAATACTGTCATGCATACAATTGTGCATTGCCACCAATGGAGAACACTTTGAGCAGTATCTCTAGTAGATTTCGGTATATGATGTATTCATTTTTTATAGTAGACAGTTTTCAAATATGATAATAAATGGATATTTATTTTTCTGTTTAATTTCAATATTTCATTCTTCGCTTTGTATACGACCCCTCAAAGTCAGCTCAAATTTTTAGATGAAATAACCCTCTTTGGTGATACACCGATTTAGCAATACCAGCTAAAGGTAGTTTTGCCGTAAAAAGGACATTGCACCCTGATTTCGATCTTGAATTACTCTAATTCATTTTTTAACTGATCCGTCAATGAAAGACCAAATCATGTGAAAAAATCTCAAACTTTGAAATTTAATAACTGTGTCAATTTTTGTCGTACAGAAGTCAAATTTTTTGTGTTGTATTTGTTATATGTGCAAACATTTACTAAATATAACTATAGGGACCGTATAAAAAGTTAGATTTCGTAATTTTTATAAAATTGATTTTTTACTTTAACGCCACATGAATATTTACTTCATTTTAAATGCTTTTGTAATTGGAACTATATGTCTACAACCAACGGTTGAGAAATTAAAGGTCGGCAATAGATCTGCAGGTCTATTATGGTGCATTTTGTACCCTTTATGTCAGCTTTGTACTTAAATAGTTTAAAGCCTAAACTTTAAAATTAAATATATTTTTTTAATCTACAAATATTTATTTATCGTAATACAGCAACATCTATTTATAAAACAATCGCATATTTAGAATAAAAAAAGTTTTTATGTGTTGCATGTGTGACATTATTCATCATGTCACAGAAAGTACAAATCTAATTTAGGTATATAAGAATCCCACATTTATCTTCATGGTTTGGGCATTTAGATAACTCTAAAGCAGACATGCCCAAACTCTGGCTTGCAGCTGCAGATCTACCACTATTTCTGAATATTATAATTTGTCTCATTTAATGACAAACTCTGAAATCAAATAAGGCGAAATGTACAATTCAGAAATAATGGTGATAAATAGACTGTAGACAAAAAGGTCACCTTTGCTCTAATGTGACTTTAATATTAATTTAACACTATTCATTTTCATACTTATTTAATTAGAATTTGTGTTTTTAAAGATTTTGATATTCTTTACAGATATTGTGAATACTGAAATTTCAAAGCTTTCCAGCACTAAAAAAGGACAAGCGATGTTTTAGTGCCAGACAGCTACGAAATTTCACAAATTTCAAAGTATCATAACTTTGTGACTTTTGGTCATAGAAGAATGGAATATTTACCATTGTACTTGCCAGAGTAAGAAGAAAAGTTTTCTAAATATAACTTATAGTACCCAGGTACTGTATAAATATTAAACAAGTGTAAATTTTGAAAATTAATGGCAGGACTATTTCATCGACAAGTCTTACTTCCTACCTTATTTTGAACACATTTGCAATTTACATTACATAGGTATCTCCTCTCTCCAAAAGGTAAAATATTAAAACCCATTTCAATTGTTTTGGGACACCCAACATATCATGTCATAACTGCAAACCTTCCATCTTTTCAAGTCAAACATATTTTGAATCAGAAAGTGTGTGTAGATATAGTGACGTAGCAAACCACAACATATGTATAACTACAAGGAATTGTCAACTTGTAAGTGAGACAGAGCAAATATTTTTGAAAAATTCGTTAGAACACATAATGAAAACTTAAACATAACGTTAACAAAAACAATTACCAATGTTACAAGAGAAGACCCTAACACAGGGACTAAGCCACAGAAGCCTCTTGAATTTAAGCTGCTAAAGAAAAACTCAGCACAATTACTGAGCCAGGCTCCTATCTCCAACATCCTCAGATCTTAAATCTTATCCTTATTATCTCAAAGGAGTCCCTCTGTCATCTTTTTCCTCTCTTTTTATCTCCCTCTACAACCTTTACTCGTCCACCAAAGGGGCATACCCTGCCCCTTGGATTGCCCATTCATTGTCGGGAGACTCATTGACAAGCCTCCATCACTTTCATGTGGTTCGATTTCATGGTATGTAGCAAGCATGAAATAAAGCACTCCAACTGGTCGGCCATTTCACAATTCACCCATAGGTTGCTTGTAAGACTTCGCCTGTCCTATGAGACAATGACACTAAGAAACAATAGAGACCCCCACCATCAGCCGTCTATGGAACAATGACCCTGCATGACAATGGCTGCCAGTCACTGCGTAATAATATATGCACACACACAAATAAGATTTGTATATGTTTCAATTTCAGCAAAATATTTGGGACAAATGTTACACAGGCTCTTTGTGACTGATTTACAATTCATGATCCAGAATCAAGTTCAGAGATTAATTTCATGATAAAACACAATTTTTTAGCAATTTGTACTAGACGCAATTTGTAGATGACTAACCTATTATTCAAGCATATAATCCACTTTCAGTCAGTTGCAAATCTATAAGTCCACTCAAAATTCCATCCTTTCTTAACAAAGGCAACATTAATGAAATTTCAAAGAAGGTGTATGAAATAAATCAATTTTGTAGTGTAAATTAAATCAAAATAAAAAGAGATAGAATAACTTTTGTATGCGACATAATTTTTTGTAATCACAGTCTTACATAAATATATGACCATTTTTTGTTTTTTTAATAATGCAGATGATCATAATGAACAGACGAAAGTTTTTTTTCAACTAGGTAAATCATATTCAATGGTTAGAAAGTGAGCGAAAAACGGAAGAGAGTGAAAAATGCCGAGACCAGGACTCGAACCTGCGTACTTTGGCCCGCCGTGCCAACGCTCTTCCCACTGAGCTATCCCGACGATATCCTGGCAGGCATAATTCACTTTTGCTTGTTGGATATGGCTGTGAACAGCAGTGTCAATTTTATTCATCAGAGATCTATAGAATCTTACATTATGAATGTGAAATAACACGGAAACTCCTGTATACCATGTAATTGGGTCATAATGAACAGAGGAAAGTTTTTTCAACTAGGTAATGACAAGCTACGCCTCCAAAGGTGCCGAGTCAAGGTTTTCGTGACCCATACAAGTGATCCACCAGGAAAGGCCGGTTTATCTGGGCACCGTACGTAGGCCTGCGCATCTCATCTCTCCCCTAACTCAAATGAATTGACGACAGAGGTCGTTACAACATGTGGTGGAGCTCAAACTTAGAGGACACCACCACAAAACTCTTCGGGAGTCCGCCTGAGTCGACAGACAGCTTTGGAGCCGGAATCCAAAAGAGGAAACCAGGACCTAGGCCTTAAGCCGGGTTCTCCTGACCAACTCTTGCTTTACCGCAGCTTCTGATCATAGAGTCCTAGGAAAGGAGGAAACGACTTGTTCATTGGCTGCGACGAGAAGGATGGGCCTCTCGCCAGCCTGGCACGTCGAGGAAAGGCATCCCTGAACGCATAGACATGTCCTGGTTTAGGTTGTCTCTGCATGACCCCCCCAAAGCTTTCCCTCCAGCAAATCCCGATAGTAGAACGCCGACGTAGCGCGGTCGACTCAATACGGGATAATTTGAAAACACATGACATAAAACAAACACAAACAAACAAAAACAGAACAAATATTAGACAAAAACGGAAAGTTACATTAGACGCCACTATCGGACTCTGAAGGACATGGAAAGATCCTTCAAAAGTGCCAAAGAAACAGTCGCCATCGAGATTAGTAGCGTGAAAGTTATTTCAAAGACTCCTGCTAGTTCCAACCGTCAAGCACAGAAAACTCTGACTATGCACAGAAGCGCTGGACTGGTTTCAACCCAGTGTCCAACTTAGGTCTGGACGCCATCACTTGACTTACGAGCCTCGGGCCTGATTCCTTATGATTGGTCAGTCCAAGAGGCTCAGGTCTCTTCTCAGAGAAGGTGATACGAATCTCAGACATCGGACTTGCAGGGCAACTTCTCTTTCCGGCCAAAATTTCAGGGCGGCACACAATTACTCCAGCTACAGAGGGAGTCGCAAGGGATGAGGGGTCAAGGGGGACGTCTGTTGCCATCCCAATACACACTTGTCTACATTCCACCGCCTGCCAGTACCGATGATTACTGCACGCCGTTTCATGCACTGGCCAGACATCACTACAGAACCACAAGTGCTCCTTGTCCTACAGAGTCCGTCCTCGCCTTTGTCTCACATTAGATAAATTTGGAAGCTGTTCTACCACCGTTAGCTAGCCATTGCTCTCATATCACCATCCTTGGCAGGTGCAAAGTAACTAGGCACAAGGAATTGGCCTTTGTCCACGGTCCTTTGATGATGGAATTGTCCTTTTACCACCCAGCCATCCCGAATCCTTGCAAGAGACATCAACCTGAATCCCATGTCAACAGGCGTTACCGACCATGGACCATAGGTGAGACACTGTGGTGGTCAAGAGCAAGACCTCAAGGTCTCAGGGTCCTCAAGACTGTAAACCTGCAGCTGAGAACCGACTCTAAGGAGGGCAGTCCAAAGATGTGTGGGTGGCCATCACCCAGCCTCTGGCACTACTGGCTAATTGGATATCATGTTGAGGTGGTGGTTCATCAGCTTAATTGCCCCCATCATGTAAAAGAACATCTCACGTTGCCAGGCTTCCGGTCATCTTCCCCATTTAAGGGGCTGAGTTGGAATCACCTGGAGAGGCCCACTGGTTTCAACTAGGTAAATGATATTCATTGTTTGTAGTATCATAGTTGAGATTTATTCAAACAGAGTGAAAAATGCCGGGACCAAGACTCAAACCTGGGTACTTTGGCCCGCCGTGCCAATGTTCTTCCACTGAGCTATCCCAACAATATCCTGGCTGGCATAATTCACTCTTACTTGTTGGAGATGTCTGTGAACAGCAGCATCAATTTTATTCATCAGAGCTATAACTATAGCATTTTACATGATGAAACTGAAATAACACGAAAACTCCTGTATACCATTTAATTAGGTCATAATGAACAGAGGAATTTTTTTTTCAAACTAGGCAAATCATATTCATTGGTTGGAGTATCATAGTTCAGATTTATTCCAACAGAGCAAAAAATGCTGGGACCAAGACTCGAACCTGGTTACTTTGGCCTGTTGTGCCAATGCTCTTCCCACTGAGCTATCCCAAAGATATCCTGGCTTGCATAATTCACTCTTACTTGCTGGACATGGCAGCAAACTGCAGTGCCAATTGTATTCATCTGACCTATATATATAGCATTTTACATGATGAATGTAAAAAAACACAAACTCCTGTATACCATTAATTAGGTCATAATGAACAGAGGAAAGGTTTTTTCAACTAGATAAACCATAGTCAATGGTTGGAGTATCATAGTTGAGATTAATTCCAACAGAGCGAAAAATGCCAGGACCAGGACTCAAATTTATTTTTTTAATTAATAAACGTGTTTTACATTTTTAAATATTTCTTAGAATATATTTGGCAATTCAAAATGGAGGTTATGGTGATAATCTTTTCAAACTGCTAATGAAACATACTTCCAATTAGAAAAAGTATACAAATGAATTGTGCCTTTAAGATAGGGCTTATATTTTACAAAAGTTTGTTATACATATTCAAATACTAAATTTTTAATACAGTCCCCTTCCCCTATGATTTAAATTTCAAAAAATGTTGCCCTGCATCTAAAGAGGACACTGAAAAAGTCCTATTTATTTACTACCAAAGCTTAAACAAATTATACTTTGAATTTTATGAATTTTCAAAGTTTTCTGGCACTAAAATCAAAAAGATGCCCTTTTAGTGCCTGAAAAACTGAAAATTCCTAAAATTAAAAATATAACTCAATAAGTTTCAGTCATAAATGAATGGATTTTTTTTTATGTAATTTTTAGACACAAGGTAAAATTTTCTAAATATAAGTTATAAGAAATGGCATTAGGAAATTATTCGCATGGGCAAACCACATCGTAATGGAAGAAAATTACTTGGTTTCCTAACCTGAGCAGTCCCTCTTGGACAGTAAAAATCCATGCCGGCTTGGCCTACAGGCACAGGTAGATTTCGAAATTAAGTACTAATTTCATCAACAAAAACTAAATCAAGATTAGACATAAATCCAGTTTAACAATTTTATCTAGTCACTTTTGACATGTTTTTTCCCCCCATTATACTCCAATTATTTTGTAAATAATTATAAAAATTCTCCCGTGTTTACTCAATTATTTAGTCTTGTTAATTAGTAAAAGGTACGAAATTAAAAAAATTGGACCATAATCTAAATTTATCTTTAATCTATGGTTACGTTCGTTGGTGGGATAGCTTTAAGTATCAATTCTCCCATCCCTAAGGCAGACACAATTAAGAGCCTGGAAATTTATGACAGTGGATTCCTTGTCTTTGCTGCAGGTCGTGGGGCACCTGCTTATTGGGAATTGAAGAAGTAACTTTTTGCCATCATGTGGCAGTTGGGACCACCCACTTCAAAATCTACCTGTGTCTGTAGGCAGAACTGGCAGGGATTATTTTGTTTGTTTTTTTGCTGTTAACAGTTGGTTCTATCAAAAACTCGTCAATATAAAAGTTGTAGATAATATTAAGAAGATTTATAATGAATTTAAATGAATTTGTTATCTTGTGAATTAACGAAGTTATAAATTTTCTTCTTCTTAAACCCTTATTTTTTTTCACTCCTTGAGGCCATTTTTAATGATATCAAAAATCTGTCACACATAAATTTTTGGCCTTTTTCCTAGAAGTAATAACTTTAAACTGATTTGATATGTGTCATAATTAAGGTTTTTTCTGTTTTCAAAAAACCCTCCCCATTTCCATCCCCTGGTCCGATTTTGCCCATTAGCAAACTTTTCCAAGATTTTCTGCCTCTTGATTTTATCATAAGTATATTTTTTATCATAAGTCTTGTATAAGTTTGGAAGTCATTTTTTTTACAGAATTATGGAAGTTATTGTGTTCATAAAAAAGTGATAGATAGATAGATAGATAAACTTCTGAACTGGGGATGGTTTTGGGTTCTAGGGATCGTGATAGGCATAGATCTGTAAAGATTCTGAAAATTTTTCAGAAATTTCAACATATGGGAGAATGTAATAGGTAGTATTTCTTATGAAATCTACCTATAACAGTAATCTATTTGCGAGTTCATAACTTCATGAGACTCAGTGATAAATATAATGTCATGTACCATAAATCATTATTTTAAATAAGATAATGAAAAAATCAAAATCACAACTTCAGCAAAATTTCATGAATAATAATTTTTATTTGAAGGAACTTTTAATACAACTGTTATCTCCAACACTGAAAGAACATTTCATAATACTTATTTCATTTCTAGAACACTTTACCAGAGTTTCAAATAAATTTCTTGATCCAAAATTTAACAACATACAGAAGATTAACTTTTCTTTGAATTATAATGTAAAAATGAAAGACATTCTGTAGATCAAAAACAACTGACCAGCTTTACCTGCAAATCACAGCAGAAATATATTTTCTTCAGAAATATCATCACAATCTAGTATTGGAAACTATTTTGGAAAGACAGCTTCCAAAGAAAGAAATAAAACAATTATCTATATTATCTACAGATGCCTAGTTATTACAATTGAGTCTCAATTATCTAACACTGTGAATTATATGACACTGATTTCAAGAGTTTTAGCTTTTTATTTTTTTTAATTGGATTAGATTGTAGCCACTGGAAGACATGCTATGGAATGTGAGGGCATGTGTGTGTGTGAGAGAGAGAGATGGTAACACAAGATACTGTTCAAATGTGTCACAAGAGGAAAGATTCCACTAATGGCAGTGTTAAGATTCCCTTAATGAGTATTTCTGTATAAATGATATATTGTTGTATACTTTTTTTTTTCAAACCAGTTAATAAAATAATTCTAGAAAAAGTTTATATATAATTTTAGAAAAAAGCTTCATTGCTTATTCAATTTAATGGTTATTCTGCTTAATTTGCCATTTTCAGTTTTGGTCAAATAAGCAAGACTTCAATACAAAATAGTTAAGTTCTAAAAAATCACTTTTTATATAACATTTTAGAATTTGTTTATTACTATCCAGTGTCAAGAACATTAGATAAGGATAAATCATATGAAGTTATGAGAAACATTCAAATAAATTGTGGAAAAAGTTGAAATTATATTAAGAAATACGAAAAATTATTTGTTTCAAACTATGTTAACATTAAATCCACGCATAATTACACAATGAATGAATGCTTCAATAAACATCACAGAACAAAGAGTTAAGTAGACGTTTTGTTTACAAAATAAAACATTTACAAAAAGCATTAAAAGACAAACAATATTAAATATTTCAAAAAGTAAGAATTATGAGATGCAAATAAAATGGTTCATCAAAAAATATTTAACTTAATGATGAAAATGTGCTGATGAAAAGAACACAAAAACAAATGCAACAAACATAATGACACAATTAGCTTTGAGCATAGCTCACTTTACATAAAGTAAGTAGTAGTTGTGCAAATACATACAATTTATAACATCTATGATTAAAACTTACAACTGGGAAAACTGATTTCACTATTTAAGTTAGATGCCATAAATGTTATAACATCCATCTGCTTATAGTGATAAGTACAATTCTATCACAGTATTAAACAATAACTTCACAGCAAAATTGATTAAAAACATGAACACAAGTATTTAATTAAAAAACTATAATGAACTAGCATAGAAGGTTGCATGCATTTAAATAGAGTATGTGCACTCTTTTGGATGTACATAATCTTCACTATGGTGAAAATATCAAAACAAAGCAATAATACTCAGTTATATATTTAAGATATTCAAAGACAATTGAAGCTGAGTGTCAGATACGCTTCAAGTTATCTGTGGATATGAGGACTTTCTTTTCCAATGTCAAAACTTGTCAATTTTAGTTTGTATCCATCTGGCAAACAGCTGTCAATTTTCTCTTGAATACTTGAAACATCAACAATTCTGCGTCCATCATGCAAACTATCAAACATATTCATTTCATCCTCATTTAACTGAAAATCAAACACCTAAAAATAAAATTATGCAACATTACTGCACATAAATCAACCATTAATCAATAATTATAGTTCAGTAACAGTCAAATTGCACCATACTGAAGCAATGAGTTTAGTTTAAGAAATTATGTTTTTAGATTTTATTTAAACTGAACTAACAGGGCATAAGCATAATAATCTTAATTCTAAAGATATTTTGGAAAGTTTTACAGTCTTCAATGCTGTCTACACATGTATTGATTTAGATGATTTTGTGCTTTAATTGTGTATTTACCCTTCTAAACACTCAGGGATGCCACTCAGAAAATAACAAAAAAGGAGAAATTATGCAAGAAAGTAAAATTTATGATATTTTTCACAAAATTTATGCATGTATAAACTATATTGTATTGAATATAAAATAAATACATTAAACAAATTTCTCATGTTAAAATATTTTATAGTATTTTCTGCAATAAATATATTGCATTTTCATAGTTGAGGTGAAGAAAACGACTACCTATTAGCATATACAGTTTTATACTACATTAACATTCTTTCATCCAAATGTGAGTTTGGATTCATGTATTCTAATCAGCAGCAAATAACATGAATATTAAATAGTTAACTATAATTTTTGTATGTACAGAAAACAATAACTTGGATCAAATTTCCAATTTTTTCTAAGTATGAAAATTGTGTTTTAACTGTTGATGATATTTGTGATTCTTCTGCGACCGTTTGATGAAATTCACAATCTTTTTTCATGATTGTTCGACAAAATTTGTCATTTTATTTTATGCTTGTTCAGCGAAATTCATGATTAATTTCTGCAATTTGATGAAATTCATGATTTTTTTCCACAATTGTTTGACGAAATTCATGATTTTATTCAGCAATCATTTGATGAAATTTGCGATTAATTTCTGTAATTCTTTGATGAAATTCACATTTTTTTAATGACTGATGACAAAATTCATAATTTTTGCCATGACCAATTTACAAAATCCACGATTTTTTTTCTCGAGGTATTGATGAAATTTGAGATTAATTTCTGGAATAGTATTATGAAATTAGTGATTTTTTTATGAGACCTCTTGGCGAAATTCACAATTTTATTCTGCGATTGTCTGACAAAATTTGGAATTAATTTCTGCAATTGTTTGACTTTTTTTGTGATTGACTGACGAAATAAAAAAAAAATTTCTGCGACTGATTGATGAAATTTGCAAGTCTTTCCGTGACCATTTGAAGAAAGTCGCGTTTTTTTTCCTTGAGTGATTGACCTAATTTCGCAATTTTATTCATGGATCATTTAATGTAACTCTTGGCTTTTTTCCCAGCAAACATCAGTACAATTTTTTAGTTTTTTTTTTTTTTACAATTCTGCAGAAATTGCTAATTGATTAAAAAAAAAAAGGTGGAAAAGCGGCATCTTTCTCTGATAATATGCATAATGGATATGGAGAGTAGAACTTCGTCCCTCACGACTCCCAGGAAAAGGTGCTGCTGTGTAGCAAACCATACAGGGTAGTGAGATGAAACTCAAGGAAGTCATATTGTTTAATGCATATATTTTTTAATTATGTGCAGTAGAAAAGAAAAGCTAATAGCGCACAATTATGGAGGAGAATCCAAGGAAATCATGGATTTGATACATAAAAATAAGCAGAAATTGCAGATTTTATATAAAAGCAGAGATTGAAGATTTTATATAAAAAAGCAGAAATTGAAGATTGTATATAAAAAAGCAGAAATTGAAGATTGTATATAAAAAAGCAGAAATTGAAGATTGTATATAAAAAAGCAGAAATTGAAGATTTTATAAAAAAGCAGACATCACAGAATTCCACCTTTAGGTGGAAAAGTGGCAGCCCTGAAACACTGGGGGGGGGGGGGGGGGTATCATTTCTATAAAATTATTCATAAAATACTTGTAACCGAAATTGAACCTTTTGATTTCATGTTATGACTTAAATAATTCTTCACCCAGGGGTGAGAAAAACCAGACGGCAAAGAAAGTAAATTTTTGCTTTCTCCCATAACCCTTATATAAATTATCTTATTTGCTGGGAGGTAGGGATATTTTGGGAAGAAAAGTGGAATTTAGATGTTTGATTATTTATTAATTATTACTATGAAATAACAAATAGAACAAGTGTTTTTTTTAATTAAGATCTTTACAATTTTTTTTAATTTGTGTGCTAAGGGAAAAAGAGGTGATGGAAATTTTTGAGGAGAGGATTATTTAGATGATTTATTATTTACAGTTACTATAAAATAAATAAGGCAGATTTTTTAAAATTAGTTTTAAAAATATTTTTAAACTGTGTGTGTGCTGGAGAAGAAAGGATAGAAAGCAGAAGTTTGATGAGAAAATTTTTTAATTTTTTTGATAAAGTGAAAATCCACCAAAACTCTGAAGATTCATCTAAAAAGCTTAAAATATAATTCTATTAAAATATTTTTTAAAAATCTATATACAATTTTAATCAAAATTTTGGCAACAAAAAAAACCAGAATTGTTAAGAATATTTAATTCTATTAAACTACTTTTTTTAAATCCAATTTTAGTGATAATTTTGGCAACAAAAAATAACAGGTTAGCCACTTTGAGAATTTAATAATGTTTTAATTATCATACATTTTTTTAAACCTACCAAAAAAATTACATACATATAATTTTACAAAGTTTAGTGAAAATCAAATCAGTCTTATTAAATGTTAACTTAAATAATTTTAAGTGTCAAATTTATTCTTTTAATTTATTTTAAATGCAATTTAACTAACACAACATAGATCCCAACTTACCACTAATTTCCATACAATTGTGTCAATTTGACCCTGGTCATATAAACATGTTTCACACCAGAATTTTTTCTTGATAAAGAGCCATAAATACTCTACACACATTTTTATTAAACATTTTTTTTCTGATTAGAAACATGTTTATTTACTGCAGAAGATATTGGTAGTTTTACAGAAAATATTGGTAAGTTGGCAGGTATAACAACAGAAGGGATTCTTCCCAGATCTGGGTTGTAGTAATTATCTGCAATAAAACAATTTTCAATTCCTAGAAAAATATATTGAGCATACTAATGATCTAGAAAAAAAGTTAAATTTAGGGCTGAGTCAAGCTTTTGACATACTTTCCCTTCAAATATGAATATTTCAAGAAGGGGAAACAGTCTAAATACACAAACATTTTTTTAAAAACATATCTAAACATTTTAGTGGAGTTGGGTAGAAAGAAAAAAGAGCAGTTTAGATTGAAAATCTAAAATAATTGGTTTATTTTCTGAGAATGAAATAGAGAACAGAAGTTCCCTTATTACATTTCACAAACTGGACCAATTTAAAATAATTCCATGCACATAGATAAAACAAAGACTATTTAAATTTAAAAAAAAAAAAAACTTTATTTAGTCTGTTTAAATAAAAAAAAATTCAATTCAAGTTACAATTATAGCAAGCAATAGGATTTTCAGCATATAATACAACACCTATCAAAAACATTAAAGGATAAAATAGTTAAAACAATAAATGTATAGATAACAGATTAAATAGAAGCAATAGCTCAAAAAGTCAGCTCAAAAATAATTATGTTACATAATTCTTAATGTAAAAACAATAGGTTATTAAAAAGTTTCTGGAGTTTTAAACTAAAATGTTATAGAACTTACTGCTGCATTTTCCTTTATTCTTTCAATACGAGTTGTCTTGGGTATTGTAACAACACCATTCTAAAAATAAAAATAATTAATTTATAATCAATTATTGTTTAAATATGTTTCATTGAATAATAAATTTACTAAAACTTTTAAAAAAGAAAAGAAAAGAACATAAAAGAATTCAAATCATTAAGCATACATAAATAGAAAGCTTTGCTTCAACAATGCTTGCAACAAATGCAGTTGCCACATTGCCATCGGCGACCAACATACATACATTTAGACCACTGACCAGGCCCCTACCTGCCAGACTTTTTCCCAGCTTAATGGGTTGATGCCTGGCAATGGGACGAGGATTCGCATGCCGAAGATATGTTTGATTAATGTATAAGCCGACGCGGCTTAAGGGCATCTTGTTGCCTTAATTGCTGTCTTTTAGTTGGCTGGTTGCTAATTTATTTTGGATGAGATGGTTCAGCACTGCACAGCATAGTGAAGTCATGCTGGATGGATGTGATATGCTGGGATATTTACTAATTCCATGCTGCATCGCTTACCCATATGTCATGCCATCGCTACTCGAGTTGATCTCGTAATTTAGAACCTTGATCTGGTGATGAGTTCAACTGACTAGGCATCCCCAGAGGTGTAATTCACAGGGAACTTGGAGGATTTTACACCCAAGACAGATTTTACATGCACCGCGTGCCATTAGTGTACATGATGATCAACATATTTTAACTGGTGACTGGAAGCATCAACATTGAAGAATCTAATGATGATTCATTAGGACAGTTCTTCACTTACTATAAACTGAAGAAAGCTCTCAATAAATGGTTCTTTGGATAAAAGAAAAATTCAGGCATATGCCAATAGCTAAGAAACAAAAGTTAGAAAAATGCAGATTTTGAAAAACCATGTCAGATAAAATGTGAAATTTATCTAGGTTAAAGTGCCTTATACCTGTCACTTTAAGCATACTGGTCTGCATTTTGCCAAAGTAATTTCTTTCAAAATAACATTCTCGGAAAAAAAAATACTGATTTTAATAAAGAACAATTGTTTTCTTATTATACTTTATTCATTGAAACTTTGTATTGTTATTTCTTTCTTTCTCTTTTTTTTTTTTTTTTTTTTTTTTTTTTTAGTTATATAATTTTGATTTGGGAAACGTAATTTATATGGTATTTCTAAATTTATTTATTGACTAAATTAAAGAATTAATGCTATTCAAGATCTGCTATGCTTATATTTTTTCAATCAATACATTAAAAAAAATAAAAAAAACTGTAGTGCTTCTTGAAAATTCACAATTACATTACAGATGACAATGGTTTAAAGGAGAGGGAGGGAGGGAATAAATATTTTTTACTGATGATTGAAATTTTGTCCTGTGAACTAGATTTTTTAGAGCCCTGGATAATGATATGGATTTCTGCTTTGGGTCTGGTAGCTCAAGTGTATCTGCACCTCACTGGTGGGTCAGGTTAACTCCAAATTTTCATCATGGGGTTAGTTTTGTTTCTTGTAAGTCAGGTTGTAGCTATGCCTGGTTTTCTTACAAGAAAGTGAACATTTCTTTTTCATACGAAAATAACTACCATAAAATCCCGATATTAAGCCACTGCTTTTTCAAAATCAAAAAGGGTTAAATTTGGGCAAAAGGGCTTATATAATAGAGATTTTTTTTTTAAATCACTTAACCTGTTTTTATTATTCATTTGGAAGTAAAAAAGCACGAGAATCTTCCGTATTTCAGCAGATTAAAAAATAAAATAAAAATAAATTCCCCCCCCCCCTCCCCCTAAAAAAAATTGAAATTTTTTTAAAAATCATTTCTTAAATATTTTTCTTTATTTCTTATTTTATTGTAACATTAAATAATCATCTAAATCTCCTCTCAAAGTTACTGTTTCCCTCTTTGCCCCCCCCCCCCTTCTGGTACCAAAAATACATAGTTTAACCTTTATAACTCTTTAATTTTAAACTACATTTCAGACTTATTAAATACTGTATATTAAAAATAAATAACTCCAACCTACCACCTAAATTAACCCTTCTTCCTACAACCTCTGCTTCTCTCCCCCTGCCCCCAACCTTATCTCATGAAAATCCCCCCCCCCTCCAAATGCATCTCAAAAAATTTTAAATCTTTAAAAGTTCTAAATTTTTTCTGCTTTGTTTGTGATTTTTTCCCCAACAATATTTAAACAACGATCTACATTATTCCCCCTTCCTTTCCAAAAAGTCCTCTTTATTTACTTTGCCCCCCCCCCCCCAGTACATACATTAAAGTCTTAAAAAAATTAATCTATAAAATTTTCTTGCAACTATAATTAAATAATTATCTAAATTGCTTCTCCCCCTCCACCCAAAAAAATCTGCTTTTCCCTTCTCCTCCTCTCCCACTCCCAATCACACAAACTTTAAAATCTTTAAAATTATTTTTTAAAGATTTTATGCTATATTGTTACTTTGTAGCAACAATAAATAAATTATCATCAAACTCTTCCCTTAAAATTCCATAATCAATTCACAGAAAAAGGGGTGAATTTCTAGACATGGACAGGGGGACAGGAGGGCAGAGAAAAGATTTTAGTCTTTTTGTAGTTGGCTAGCTTATATTTTTTTAATGGATGGGGAATTATTTTAGAGAACATATTTATTTCAAAACATAAAATATACCCGTAATTCAGAAGAGAACAGCCAAACTGCAAAAAATATGAAAATTTTTGCTTTCCTTTCAAATATTTAGAAATCCACTCCTCTTCTTTGGCAGAATAGGACAGAGTAAAAATTTTAATAAGGATGGTGATTTTAGATGAGCAATACTTATATGAGATGATGTAGATGAAATGAGTTACCTTACTACAAAATAAGAAATAGACCAGCATTAAAAAAAAAAAAAAATAATAATAATATTAAAGATTTTAAACTGCGTGAAGACAGAGGAGGAAATTGAACTTTTAGGAGAAAGGGGGGTAATTTAGATGATTCATTATTCATTAATATTATTACTAAAGAGAAATAAATATAGCACTTTTTTAAAAATAGTTTTAAAAATTTTAAAATTTGTATGTGTGTGTGTGTGGGGGGGGGGGGGTCAGACACTTATGGAGTAAATAGAAAACTTAGGTGACAAATTACAAGGCAGCAAGTAGGACATAAAATTTCTTCACATAAGAGTCTTACAATTTTTAAACTTTATTGTCTTGGGGATGAGGGGGAAATATGAATTTTGAAGGAAAGAGTTTGTAATTTAGACGATTTGTTATTAATTTATTGTTAATAGAGAGCAACAAAGAGGACAGAAGATTTTTTTTAATAAAGAGTTTATTTTTTATTTATTTATTTTGTTAGGGGTTAGCAAAGTGGAGGAAGCAGGCATTTTGGGGGTAGAGAGATAACTGAAATGGTTGATTATTTATTTATTGTTACTAGACAGCAAATTTTCGTAATAAAGAGTTTTAATGATTTTAAACTTTGTATCCTGAGAGGAGAGAGGGGGAAGGAAGGAGAAGTGCAAGTTTCAGAGAGAGAAGTGAAGTGGGAGGTAATTTATATGACTGATTAATTACTTATTTTTACTAGAGAGCAACATATAAGACAGATTATGTTTTTTAAATAGTTTTAAAGATTTTTGCTGGGAGGAGGCAAAAGGGTGTTCATAATAAAAGGAGGCAAAAATCCAAGGGAGGGAATTTATAATCTTTAGACAAAAATAAATAAAATTTACTTATTTTTACTAGAGTAAAAATACTACCTCATAAATATTTATTTATTTTTATGAGAGCAACATATAGGACAGAATATGTTTTTTAAATAGAGTTTTAAAGATTTCTTTTGCTGGGGGGGGGGGGAGGCAAAAGAACAGAAGCAGACATCTTAGAGGTAGAGTGATAATTCAAATGGCTGATTATTTATTCATTTTTAATAGAGAGCAACAAATAGAGCACTTTTTTTATACAGTGTATTAAAATTTTTAAACGTTGTATGCTGAGGGAAAGGGTAAGCATAAATTTTGGATGGAAAAGGAAGGTTGTAGTTTTTATTGAATTTTTACTTATTGTTAACAGCAAGTAATATATAGGACAGAAGAATATTGAAGTTTGATAATTTTAGAAAAGAATAAAAAGTTAATACTTACCTTTAAAAAAAATTGTCATTAGTTAACAAAAAAATATGAAAAATGGTTATCTGATCTCAATCTTGAAAAGAAATAGCTAATTACTAATTCAATAAAAATACCCCAATTCTTTGGTGATGGTTTATAACTTATGAAAGATGGCTGCATATAGCAAAATTGCAATAATTCATTCAAAACCAAAAATAAGCTATTTGTAAGGGATTTTATTTCAATGTGGCTGACTACTGAAACATGTTACTGAACCCTAGTTATAAAATATATGAATTTCAGATTTAAAAAAATTAATTTATGCACTAAGTGAAGTATGACAGCTGAACAGGTGATAATAAAACCCTGCACTTTTGACAATACATTCAGACAAGACAGGCAAAAGGGGGAGGTTCAGAGCACTGAAGGGAACTATGCATATCCCCTTTTAGAGCGTCCATTGATGTTATAATGATTGTGATTGATTGGTCATCCCTGATGATCCTGGAATGTATAAAATGAAAGTGTATGGAGTTGCCAGAAAGCTATCATTTAAGGTAAGTCAAATGAGAAATTACTGAGTGCAATGGGAAGGGAGGTGGGAAAAGAATGCTACAACTTCTGTTTAATGTATAAGATTGAAGCAAATGCCTGCTCCGTTTCCCTTGGACAGTTCCTTAGTTGGCTAATAAATTGAGCTACAAGAATCTTATGGTATAAAATAGGTCAAAAAACAATCAGTTTATTTATGTCTTAATGGTTAAAAATGGTTTTATACAAGATCTTTTGAAAAGCAATTCTAAAATTGAAAATAACAGATTTGTACAAAACATTTTTTCTTTTTTACTTTAATATAAATGATTTTGCTATATGAAATATATTGAATATTTAAAGAATTTGCACAAGAAGAAAGAAATGTGCAAACTTTAAGAAATGTGCATTAATTTTTTAATCAAAATACAAAAAGATCTTGTTTAAATAATAATGTTTAAAAAAAATTAATACCTGTATAGACCATCTAATCAGAACTTGAGCTGGAGTGCGAGCACATCTCTTTGCTACTCGCATAACAATTTTTTCTCCCAATAGTTTGCCCTTTCCAAGAGGACAATATCCCTGCAATGACATTTATATAAGTGAAATGCATAAAAATTGAATATAACTTTGCAAATATAACAATTTCATAAGCAGTTTTAATAATGAAAAACAAATTACATAATATAGCATTGTTAAACACACTGATACAAAAATTTGCAACATGTAAAAGCTACCAAGCAGTTGAAATTTCTAATTACAGCACTCAAAGCTATGCATAACAGCATAGTGATCCACAGCTAGAATTGCAATGTAGTGGCAAATTATATAAACTACAGTTTGAAAATAGCATTAAGAGTAGCTTCAGAGATGCCCTAATTAACCTTTCAAAACCAGTATCCAATTGGGGACTTTGTAAAAGATGTAAGTATTATAAAAAACTATGAACTATCATCAGAACTAAAGCAGCCAATATGGAAGCCCAACAGCTTTTAAATAGTTGTCCAAGAGTTGGTGTTACTATAACTTAAGTGTATGTGAGTGTGTATATATATATATATATATATATATATATATATATATATATATTGGAATATGAAATTGACAGCAAAGGAAATGTTGAAATCTATAACTACAATTTGTCTACTTAATTTTTTAAAAAAATGATTTTTTTTATTATTATTTCAGATTAAAAGATACATAGTCATTTCTTATGTTATTTTATTATATAAAACTATATTATTAAAGCCTCTTATTTAATATTCTCTTTTAATAATAGTTATTAGAAAATAAATTAGTAAAATCATCTCAAAGTATTTGACACCCTCTTTTATAAGGGGAATGAGGATTGAGAGACTAAAAGAAATAATTCAGAATTATTACCTCAATTTGAATGTTGTTATCTTTGCAGAACTTTCGTAATTCAATAGGATTCTGAAAGGGATGAAATTCAACCTGATTTACATGGGGTGTAACCGAAGCTGTATCCATTAGTTTTTCCAAATCAGCAATATCATAGTTGCTGACACCAATAGCTCGACACAAACCTTATAAAAAGAAAAAACGTATGCATGAAATACATTAACATTTTAGTAATACAGTCAAACCTCGTTAACACGAACACTCTTAACGCGAATTACTTTTAGCATGAACTGTTTCTGATTGCCCCATCCAGTTGTATGTAATGTATTTAAGTTCGGATAACACGAACTACTTTTAACACGAACAAAAAAGTTTCTCCTTGAGTGTTCGCATTAACGAGGTTCGACTGTATTGCATAAAATTATACAAGACACAAACCTTGGTCACAATCAAAAATTCACTGACAGTGAGAGCACAATTTCAATCTGCAATTGTCATAGACAAAGACTTTTGCGTTATGGCTAATGGGTAATTTTATTAGAATATCTTAATATGTGAATGTGATCTTGAGTAACATGCAAGCTGAAATAGAAAAGTACCAGATTTTGTGCATGATTCTAATCATGATTCGTACATAATACTATAGCTGAAGAAGTTTAGCTGCAAATACGGTATACATTGGAATAGAAAAAACACATTACAAATTTAGAAGAATGCAGAAGTTTAATCTAAAAGTTTTCAGAAGGCCAGGAATCTAGTAAATATATTTGACGACAAATTTTTAAAACAATTTCTATGAAAATAGATGCAAAATTTGAAGTATAACTTTACCAGAATCAGCTTAGAAACGATTATCTCTAAGATAGTATTATTGTGGTTACTTGTGCTGTTTTGATTTTATTTAATTTACACATTAAGTATTCAACATAACACAAGGAAATGTTAAGCAAGATAACACTATTGTCAGATTAAAAAGGTAGATTATTTCAAAACAATCACCTATAAGAAAATAAATTTAGTAAATTACAGGTGATTGTTTTGTTTAACAAACACAAAATATGTACAATAAATTACCATGCCAGATACAAACAACTCCAAAAAATGAAATGTTGTTGGTACTCCAAGAATATGAAATACATCTTTAAAAGATAAGTGTGAATTCCCACCTCAACAGGGGGAAATAACTTGATTTTTGATGTGCTTTTAATTATGTGTTCTTTATTGAAAATAAACTTTTAAAGATTATAAATTAAATCTTTCAAGTTTTTATTTATTTATTTATTTTTTTAAGATTTAAATGACATTACACTAAATTAATATAAGGGCATGAAAAAATGATTTTTTTTAATCAGATTTTTATGATTTGATTTAAATCTGCATACTCTCATTAATATTATTAATTCAGTAATTTAATAGTAATTATGATAACTGACTTCTCCATTAAAACCTTCAAATATCCATATTTCCTGAATATGTTGAAGGACTTTCAGCATTTACATACAGCTTAAAATAGCTAGAAATAATTTAAAAGAATCTTTTTTTTTATAAATAAAAGCTTCAATTTTTGTCCTCCCCCCCCCCCTCAAAACACAGCTCGGAAATTAAATATACACCTCTGTTTACACAAAAATACACTATACATAGAAAATTAAGCTTTTTAGAATTGACTATATGAAAAAAAAAAATTACCTTCATCATACAATAGTTCCAACTCACGCCATGTTTCCTCCAAAGTCTTTTCTTTATTGGGACAGGATGAATGACATAGTGGCCAGTGAAGCATAAAGAGATCTAAAATATTATTTAAATATCAGTAAATTTTTCTAAGAAACATATCTCCAGAAAACTTTCTCATTATATTAATTATAGACTATAGACAATCTGATACAAAACAACAGTTTATAATTATAACACAGTTGTATGCTTTTAAATATCGAGCAACATTTGTGTTGCATACTTATAAAAGATCACTCTGGTGGTTACTTAAATATATATATATATTCTAAAGCAAAAGTTATAGCAGCCAAAGCAGAATCTCAATATTGAAAGTATCTAAAGATAAAATAGATTAAAATAAAAACAAATAAATTTCATTAAGTGTCAGGGCACAACATTCTGGTCAATCCTTTAACTTGTACTACTCATCTAAACAAAAGGAGGTTCTCAGGTCAGAAACAAGAATGCAGTGAGTCTGTGTATCAATAGAGTATAACCAATAAACATATAGTGTGTCCCAAAAATGACTGATTGATTTTGAAAGTCAATTCAAAAAAAGGGAGAGCACGACAGAAATATATCATTTGCGGCCTTATGTTTGGGAAACCAGGTAATTTTATCATACCAATTTGCAAATTTAGTTAACATTTTTGCCAAAAGGAGGTGCTGTGTTCCAGGCGGTGATACTCCAAAACAAGAAATATCCACTGTACGAATGAATAAACAATTTTCAATAGTGTATACTCTTTCAAAAGATCCCTAACAGATTGTGTAGCAAAATACCAAATGAAGATGTGACGGCTTCAATTTCTCTGCAGCTCTCACATACCTGCAGTGCCATTTTTTGGTGAAAATGTTAACTAAATTTGCAAATTGGTGGGATAAAATTCCCTGGTTTCCTAAACATAAGGCCACAAACTATACATTTCCATTGATTCTTTTTTTATTATTATTGACTTTCAAAATCCATCAGTCATTTTTGGGACACACTGTGAAAACAATAAAGTGCAATAGCCAAGGAATCTTGTAAATACAAGCCCTAAAGTTATCAATTTAAAGATGAGAAATGCTGAAAAAAACCTATGATGCAGAAAAATGCATTTAAAGTTTTAAATAAAGATTCGCTCCTAATAGAGCGTTTAAATGCTTTTTAGAAGCTTCCAGGTGAATAAGTAACTCCTTCCTGTAGCTTCAATTTTAAACAAATTCTTCTTTCTTTACTCTTTAAATGTGTCAGTTGATTTAAACAAGACTTTTCTAACATGTCGATTTTGAGTTTTTTCATAGTTTTAGCCCTGACATCTTCATATTTTCCCCCTTAAAAGTGCAATTACGCGAGGCGTAAAAGTTGCCTCTAATTACGGGTGACTCACTGTTAAAACCATTTTCATAGGCAATGCACTTAATTTTATTTAATTCATTATCTATACAGGTGTCTGTGCATATTTTTAGATTTCTGCACAGGTCGAAATATGTACAAAAAAATTCTCATTTTTCTTAAGATACAATTAAGATTATTTTAAAGAATACCATATACATATTTATAAGAAAATTTTACAGTATATTTTAGATTATTATGTGTTCGCATGACAAAAACATAGCTGCCAAACCTCCCACTTATCCTCCGTAATATGTAGGTTAATTTAAACAAGTTAACCACTTTAAAACTAGAAAATTTATTTAATGGATATTTGAATTATTTAATTTAAGGGATTTAAGTTGAATTTATTCAATCAAATTTCTTAAAAGAGTTTCTAGTTCGAACGTATTAAACCTGGGTCAAATAAACACACTTATAACGGAAGATTAGTGGGAGCCTGGCATCTATTAAAAAAATACGCAATCGCAACATTAATGATTACGTATACTCTTAGACTGTTGCATTCGAATAAAGATTTATTTTTAAAAAACAATGTCATTTGGAATAAATGAAAAATAGTTTTAAAAACATCATAGTTTTTGAAGCTGTATAGTAAAAAGGTAGATGTTTGAAAATATTTCTGAGTAATTTATTAAAATATATTTCCAATGGTTTCGTTAAAAGAAGTTTCATTATCGCTATTACTATTTTTACAGAACTTATTGTCTGTCCAACACGTTCTAAGAATAATAAAGATACGGGCCGGCATGGCCCAGCAAGCAGGTCGTGCCAGTAATGGGCTTAGCGCCAAGCTCGATCTCATGAAGACCTCTAGCATATTTCTCAAGCAAGTTTAACGCAAAAATCTATACGCTGTTACTTTATAACTAAAAGTTAAAGCACTGTCTTAGATCGACTTTTAATAATGTGTAAATTTATGGTCGATCCCTAACTTGCATTTCAAATGAACTGATATCGCTTCGCTCAGAAGTATGCTTAAGTGGTGTAAGTCACGAATTTTGGATTTTAATATCTCTGTGAATTTTGCAGATACCAAGATGGAATTTTTTTTGTTTAATTCAGGAACGGATAAGGAAAAAATTCCTAAATGATTTTCAATTATCCTACGGGGACCATATAAAAATTTAATTTCTGTATTTTCTCAAATAGACCCCACATGGAGTTGCAACTTATCTCATCAAATTTTGCACCTTTTTTTATGAAACTTTGCAATTGAAAGTATGTGCCTAGGGGCAATATTTAAGGAGATAGCCTATTGTTTCGATATTTATGAATCACACTGTATAGAACAGAAGAATTTAAGATTCTCCAGATTATAAACTGTTTGTGCTGGAGGAGGGGGGGGGGGGGCAGAGAAAGGAAGCAGACATTTAATGTGGGAGAGGGGGGTGCTTTCATTGAGATTATACAAAAACTTGAGTGGAAATCCATCAAAAAAGGTCAAAAGAGGAAAAGTTATCTCCATTGGATTTTTAAATAATTTTTTTGCTCAAAAAGGTTTTTTTTTTTTTGTGGGGGGGGGGGGTATATTTGAGAATGACAAAGAAAATCAAAATAATTTAAAAGGGGTGGAGGGCTTACAATCGGGATTTTATGGTACAAGGTTTTTTTCCTGTAACATAAATTCTGTGCATTTCTAAAATACACTTTTTAAATTTTCATATTTACATATTTTTAATTTTTCAATAATTACCTTTAAATTTATATTTCTAAATTCAAGAATAATCAGAGCTGAAAATTAATAAAGCTTTTATTTAATCTATTACACACAATAGATACAACTGAATTACAACATATTTCATAACTAGCTGTTACCCGTGACTTCGTTCACGTATCATTAAAATAAGAATAAATTCATTAATTAAGCAAAATATTTCATTCCCGATAATTAGAAACGTAAATAATTAACTAACTCTTTATCACATTCCATAGGATACAATACAGTATTTCTATGTTATAGAGGCCTTGACGTAACTAAGTTTTAAAAAAGTGAAATTTTGAGACAAATAATCACGAAAAGGAAACTGCAACCAATAAAAAAGGCGGGCCAAATAAAATCGTGGAAATCGGCGAATTGTGTAAAAACATATGTCAAGTTTACCTGGTAAACCATTTTACTTTTAACGCCTTTGTGAAACGTTTTAATAGCCATCCTTCAAAGATAATGGAAATAGTATATTCTTTTTCATTAAATTCAATTCTTGTGAATAGGGAGCAATAATTGTAGACCTAAATGCATGGAGCTTAAATTTGCCTCCTTGATTTAATCTATAACTACAGCGCCTATATTCTAGGGGCTGTACTACAACTGAAAAAAAAAATCTTTATTTCTAAATGAAAATATGTTGACAGACGATATTTGTTCTCCAGAATAAATTGACTCATGAAGTTTGAATATGTGAAAATACGTTTTTATTTTTAAAAAAATTTACTGTAATCAAGATTTTTTTTTCTTTCACCATCTATTCAAATTGAAAATAATTCTTTTTTTCAGTTTTAATGAGAAAAAATATATTATTCTGTTTCATTTCTTCTTTTTTATCCACAAAATTGGAATAATTTAGTTGCCATTTTTAGAGCAACTTCGTTAAATTTATAAAAAAAAAAATAATAATCATATCTCGGAATTTAAATCATTTTTTTTAAATTCTGAGAGTTTATGACATCCTCTGCGAAATACAAACAGGCGGTCAGATTTTAATATAATAGATTCGTAATTATTTTTATTTTCCTAATAATCATGGTGTAATTTTTGGCAAAAACTCTCATCTGTATGTAACTGACATTCATGCATAATAATCGCTAGCTAAAAAAAAAGCTAAAAAAATATATTTAAATTTTTCGTTTTAAATATGACGTGAAACTCATCTACTTTCTAAACTTACCGATTCTTGTATTATTAATGTAATGAATTGATTCACGCTCCTAAAACAAATTTGAAAATTCCCATTTTATTTCAAGTATGACGTCACTTTTTCCTCAGAGAAATCTCTTTTAAATGGCAAAATTCTTGTTAATTTTCTTTTTCTGGCAATCAGGACGTAAATTTTAGCGGAAAACTCACATTTGTGTGTAACTGGTATTCAAGCTAATTATTAATCAGTATCGATAAAATATATTTCAGTTTTTCATCTTAAATATTACGTCCATTATCTGTTTACTTTCATTATACATTGATATTCATGCTCCTTGTATTATTACGAATATTTGAAAATACATGTTTTATTTATGACGTCATATTTGTCCAAGCCCATTGGATCCTTTTCATAGTTCCATGGTCCAAGCGAAATCTATTTTTTAATAATATAATTATTGTTGCACTTTTCCTTCTAATTATAACGCAGTTTTTGACAGAAAAATATCTTTTTATTTTAACCGATATTCATACTTCATGTATAATAACAAATACTCCATATTTTTGTTTCAAATATCACGGAAATTCACCATCTTTTGAATTTTTTTTAATTTTCAGTTTTCACGTGAAAATCGTTCAATTGAAAATTAGTTGTTGGGAAAAAATTATTTTTCCATGTTTTTATTTTTGTGGCAACGATCAAAGCCCTAGCAACGATAAAGTAAAATGGTTAAATTGTATGGAAAAATGTCCATTTATTCTCTATGAAAATAATGAAATTTTTAATTATTAAAGAAAATATTTGAATAAAATAAACAAAAACCAGCCTATGTTAATTTGAGTATTATAATCAACCTACATGCAAAAATACAGGATCATTAAATGCTCCATTTTGATGCTGGCTTCAGCCTAACATTTGCACACAATGAGATTTATAATATTATTAGGATTACAAGATACAAAATAATAAATTATTAAATATATTTACCTAAGTAGTCAGCTCCTAATCTCTTTAAAGAACCATGAAATGCTTTTCTAGTTGTAGATGAACCATAATCAGTACACCAAAGTTTAGAGGTTAGGAAAATATCTTCTCTGGGAACACCACTAAGCTGCAAGTTGGTTAAGTGACATTATAAATACACTGATTTTTTATTATTATTACATGACAAAAGGTGAAGATTGTTTCAAAATAAATAAATGAAAAAACAATATAAACTCTAAAGATGACCGAAACCTATACAGAAGATCTTTATAATGCATTTCTCTATATATCGCACAATTACCTCAGATGTAAGCAATGAATTTTGCAGTTAAGATAATGCCTGCAGTTTCTACAGTGTGGACATTGCTACCCTCTAGATGACTAAGTTCCAGACATTATTTCATTTTTGTCTCATTAATTCAGTTTTTTAATGTAAATTTGCTATTATTAAAAATTTTCGAAACAAATAATATAATGATTTGTTCCAGGCATATCTGGATCATGTTTATAAGGTATTGGGTCACCCAGAAAGTTCTGCAGTTTTTCAAAAAACGAAGCATGTCTAGTAATTTTGCTACTACAGATTATGAGAGACAGACCTTAAATGACCCAGATCCAGTCTTACCAGCAGTACATCCAATGTTTTCTGTTTGGCCTGCATAATTTTGGTTTATGTTGTGGCATAATTTTTGTTTCAGTGCAGTACTAAGAATGGAGAACCAAAAAGTTTGTTTTCATCATATTATGCTTTTTTACTTCAAGAAAAATGAATAGCTAGTCTGCTTGTGACATTTGTGCTGTATAAGGACAAAATGCTGTTTCAGATGACACAGTTTGAAGATGGTTTGAGAAGTTTAAACATGGAAATTTCACCCTCAAAGATTATGCCCATTCTGGATGATCATTGCATGTAAAGGAGGAACTCTTATAAAAAAAGTGATAAAATGATCATGCACTGTACTTTGGAGAATATTTCGTCTGTGTGATAGCTCCTGAACTGTATAATGTGGATTTTCAGCAATAGCTTCTTTACAGATGATGGCCGTTCAGAGTGGGCATTATCTTCGACATTGAAATTTCCACACTTCTCAAACCACCTTTGAACTGTGTCATCTGAAACAACACTATGTCCCCATATAGCACAAATTTTACTGACTAGCATTTTTACCTTTCTTGAAATAAAAGAACACAATATGATGAAAACGGACTTTTTGGTTCTCCATTCTAGCACTGCTCTGAAACAAAAATTATGCCACAACACAAGCAAGAATTATGCATTGTCAGCAGAAAAGACCAAATTTACATATCTGGTTCATTTAAGATCACTCCTTATCAGCAGTAGCAAAATAACTAGAAGAAATAGTGTTTTGCTTTGAAAAACAGCAGAACTTGCCAGATGATCCAATAATTTAAAACAATGTGTGAAATTATCTATACTAAGCAAATAATTATAATCTGTACAACTTCTGGTCCCAAGGAATGCAATATTAAGACCTACTGTATATTGATATGTTCCGGACATATTTGGCCATGTTTACAAAGTAAGTTTAATGATATGTGTTTTATGATATATAAATTATAATATATTATAAGATACATAAGTTATAATATATAATATGATAAATAAGTTATATAAGTTTAATAATAATAAAAAATTTTATAATATGCACAACCTCTCATTTCAAAATGTGTGTTAACGATCTTCTACCTGCATTAATGAAAGAAAAATGTTTGCATGTGTTTGTGAGTGCTAGGGAAATCTATCACATATGGAGATCAGCAAATTTGGTTCCACATAGACAAAGACTGGTTGAATTGCTCATTGCACTCTGATTTTTTATTAGATTTGGGGTTTTTTTTATTAAACAGAAAAATTTATATATTTCCCCAATTTTCCAAGTTTGGCAAAAAATTTTAAGCCACTCTAACTCAATTCAATCTTTTAAGTAAATTTTGTCCTCCTTTTCAGTTTATTCAGAATTTGTACAGCAATTTTGAATTTTTCATGATTTTTTTTTAATAAAAAGTTCCTATTCTGCCAAAAATTAGAATATTTTAATCATCTGATATCTATTTGGTACCTTAGCCATACAATGTTATATTTTATATTCTGTTATGAAAAACCCTAGGGAATCATTTTTAAAAAGTTTACAAAAATACTAACATCCTAAATTTATATAAATTTTTGAAGAGATTAAGAGAACAAGAATTTTTCTACATTTCCAACAGAGATCCAAAGAGAAATTTTCCCACCTTAGGATTACTTGAATAACCTTTCATAACTAAACCCTGCAGCTATGATGGTGAAGTTAGTTGAGAAATGGAAAAGTAAAAGGAGACATGCAGTTCGACACTCTCCATCAACTTTTAATGTTAAAAGATTTTTTTTTCATGTTTTAACAATTTCGCGTTTTAAAGAAATATGTGCTTTTTAGTGAAATAATTTATTTTCACAATTGTTCTTTTAACAATTTATGGAGCACGATCAAAATTTTTAAGTTAGTTTTTTTTTTTTCGTGTTTTTGTGGTTGCATTCGGTAAATTGTCTGTGCAGGCCCATCCTAGAACAAAGTTTGAACCCAAAGTGGTCTGTAAGGCTGATTTGGGCTCATTTTCAGTCAGCAGATTGTGGGCGGGCCAGGCCTGGACAGATCTTCTATAATAGTCTGATTTCAATCAATTTGTTTTAATATGAATAAGAAAAAAAATTAATTCTGAGAATATACTATACTTTTGTGGAAATATACAGGGATGCAAGTGTACAAAATCATTTTGAAGCAAGTTGAAACTTAAAGAAATTTCAAAAGTAGGGTGGGGGATAATTTTGATGATTATCCATGTATTGTTACTACAAAGTAATAAAAAGAACTGGAAAATATTTTAGAAAATGAAAAAAAGAACGAAAAACCATGCATTAAGCATAGATTATAAAACACTTTCCAACACCAACTACGAAATTTAATTTTTTCATATAATGAAATGAGATACCTAAATAAGCAATTAAAAAATATATAACTCAGTAAAAATCCATTTTCAACAATTGCTGCCCATATTCAATGTCTTTCGTGCAGCCCTGTATATAATCTACAAAATTTATAAACACTTAATACACTAAAAATTATATAAAATCAGATATCACAGCGGAAAGAGCACTTCTAGCAATTGCTTATCATAGACCTTTAACCGAATTCTCTTGTGTGTCACTGTACATGAACGATAAATCCTACACACTCCATAATCTATAGAAAATAAGTTGTATTGAACCTTAGTGATCCTTTTAAATGTCATGTTTCAAGTATCATAACATGTTCAAAATCCACTGCAAACGATTTTTCCTCATAGTTATCATAATGTAGAGGAATAATTTTGTACATCCTTGTAATTGAACTATAAATGCTACTAATTGTATACTCCAGTAAAAGCATATCGTAACAAATAAAATGTCCGCAAACAATTTTTCCCTTTAGACCAGTGCTGAAACTAGCCTTTGTGGCGCCCGGGGCAAACATGGATTTTGCCCCCCCCCCCCCACCCCCCACCCTCCTCCGAAAAGAAAATTTCCAAAGCGAATTTTTTCTAAGTTTCTAAAATTTAAAGTATATAATCAGATAATCTGTAATACTGAACTAAGTAATCAGCTTTGTCAAATACGGATTCATTAAAACCTTGTAAATGGAACCGAAAAATATTCCGCTTTATACAGGTTTTCATCTTAGGAAATTATTGATATTCTCGGGGGTGGATTTAAGGGCTTGCGAGGGGCTCTGCATCCAAAGGGCCCCCAAAATACTCTTTTGAGTTCAGCGAAAAAAATTTTTGATCAAAGGATTTTCTTAGCACTTTTTTTTTTAAAATTAGTATTACAAGATAATTTTCATGTAATTTAAATAGAATATTTTTTATACCATTTACTATTCCCAGATATTTTTTAGATATGTTTAAATGTTTTTCCTTGTCTTCTTTTATATTAGCAATTATCAGAACTGTGAACGGTTGTGGAGGGTTGGGGTGAGACTCAAACTTGGATCTGAGCTGAAAGGAACCTTGTAATTGTTAGAGACTTTTATGACGATTTAATTGCACAGATTCAGATTCTAATTAAATCAGATTTGATAAATCTAAATCTGGATCATGACACTGGGGTCCCTGATTTAGGGGTCCCCCACACTTGGTATGCTGTTTACATAAAGCTGATATTTAGAATGCATTTGACTTTGTTACTGATTATAATCGATATTTTGCATTTTTAGAGTAGGATAAGATTAAAAACAAAAATAAATTAAGCTTGACGGTGACACACGATGTATTTGCCCCGGAAATTTACATCTGGATCTAAAAAAATAATTACAGCAAAATAATGGGGCGGCAAAGCATGTAAGAATGGGAAAAAGACAAAAAAAAAATTTTTTTTTTTTTTTTTTTGGCAAAGATAAAGGCAGAGACGATTTTATTACCATGGCACCCTGTGCGAGGTTCTTTTCTGCGTCTCTACAAATGCTATATTCTTAAAAAAGAAAAATGGGGAGGAGAGGTTACTTTTTTATCTTGCATATGTTTCATTCCCTTAGTTTTTAGTGTCGTTAGCAATAGCCTACCTCACGCCCTTTAAAGCCGGATATGTATGTAAAAAAGTAATTGTAACAAATGGTATGGCAGCATTTTTCCGGAGATGGCCAAAGGACGAGAAAATAATTTGGGAGGATAAAGCCAGGGGCGGCTGCGGTTTTACCTAGTCATAGCAACTTGGGTATGGTTTTCTCCCTGCACCCCTACATATGACTTTTTTTAAAGTTTTAACAAAGAGTTTTATTTTGCGTTTTTTTCAAATTATCCTTTCAAATATTATTTGTGTTTAGTATCCCCGTCAGTCACCCAACCTCGCCCCCTCTAATAATACTAGATTGGATCTGGATGAAAAAGTAATTTCAGCAGAAGTAACAGGCCGGCATATTCCAGTTGCCGCCAAGGACGTCAAAACGCTTAAAAAACTTTTGCAAAAAGGCGAGTAGAAAACTTTTTGGAAGATAAAGCCAAGGGCGGCTCCGGCTTTACTAGCCATGCCGACCTGTACCCGTATCCAGACGACGTTGAACAGTGTCATATACAGACATGAGTAGGGACTGACCTTGAAAAAAGTTGGTGATTCTCCTAAACCACAGAAAGAGATTTAAATGATAGCCGGCATAGACATGATACATTTGGAATAGGAGAAAGAAAATAGCCTAAATGAACAGTTTGTTTTTTATTCATTTGCTATCTTGTATTGTAGACAAATCTTTTTATCTATTTGTTTATTTTAATGCATTTTGTTCAGTTTTTTTTTTTCGATTTTCCGGCTGCGAGACTTTATACAAATTTCATATATATATACATTTCTATATCAAACAACAAACAAAACCTGCATTTGGCGCCCCCTTTACCTTCTATTCTGCTGGCGCCCGGGGCACGTGCCCCCTCTGCCCCCCCCCTTAGTTTCGGCCCTGCTTTAGACCATAATGTAATGAAATTCTTTTGTCTCTGTAAATGAACTATTAATGCTACACATTTCATTTTCAATACCAAACATTCTATAGTAAAATTCAATAATGTATAAAAATTTCATGACAATCAGAGTACATTTACAAGAGTTAGAGCACAGACAGACCGAATTTATAAACAATTTCAACTATGTTAGACAGTATTACAAAATAAAGATGTTGTATACTTGGGAATGGGAAGGCAAAGGAAGGAAACAGTTCGGAGGAGGAGATAACATTTTTTATTATTACAAAATTTAAAATTGGGGGAAAAAAATATTAACAAAATTACGTAGTCTAAGATATTATAGTTTGTTTGCTGAAGGTGGAAAAGGAGGCAAGCAGAAATTATATGGGATGGAATTTAGATAATTGTTTATTTATTGTTAACAACGAAATAAGAAATAGATGCACAGGGAAGAGAAGCAAGAATTACGAAAATAAAGAAGAAAAGAAATTTTTGCTTCTGCCCCATTTAGGAATTCTTTTTTTCTGTGAGCGAGGTAAAGGCAAGAAGGGAGAATTTAGATAACTGATATTTATCATCACTACAATATAAAGTAACAAATAAGGCAGTTTTTTAATAAGAATTTTGAAGATTTTAAACTGTATGCTTTGGAGAAGAGGAGGAAGCAAATATATTGGATGAAGGAGAGATTTAGGCAATTGATTATTTATTTATTGTTATGAGAGAGCAACAAATAGTGCAGACGATTTTTGTTTTAGATAAAGCTTTAGCTATTTTAAACTTTGTAAAATGGAGAAAAAGGACAGGAGCAGACATTTTGAGGGGACAAAAATAAATTAGACGACTGCAAGTTGGGAAGACTGAGCTATGCTCAGTCAAAATTAGCTTTGAATTCAAATATCATAACCCATGACCAAAATAATCCACTAATCAAAATTTCTCTAACATGTGATCAAGTCCAATTGTCTTCTCGTGCCCGAAACCCGAAGGATATAAAATTTAGTAAAAATAGTCAGACGTTTTTTAGATAAAATAAGCTTGACTAACAGCGACTTAAAAATGACCCACTAATCTGATTTTCTCGTGCATGCGACCTAGCCCAATGATTTTCTGATGCCCAAAAACTGTAGGATACAAAATTTAATTCAAATCGTCTGAGCCCTTTTCAAGATAAAATTAGCTTGACCCATAATGACCCACTAATCGAATTTTCTTGAACATGTGACCCAGCCCAACAGTCTTCTCATGCCCAAAAACCATAGGATGCAAAATTTAGTCTAAATAGTCTGAGCCACTTCTTAGATAAAATTAGCTTGACCCACAGTGACCCACTAATCTAATTTTCTCGGACATGTGACCTAGCCCAATGATTTTCTCATGCCTGAAACCCGTAGGACACAAAATTGAATCAAAATAGTTAGAACCGTTTTTAGATAAAATTAATTTGACACGCCTTGAACCAAAAATGACCCACTAATTGAAAGTTTTCGAACATGTGACCCAGCCCAATAGTCTTCTCGTGCCTGAAAATGGTAGGATACAAAATTTAGTCAAAATCGTTTGAACCATTTTTTAGAATAATTAGCTTGACCCTGACCCATGGTGACCTAAAATGACCCCCTAATCGAATTTTCTCGAACATGTGACCTAGCCCAATGGTTTTCTGGTACCCCAAAACAGTAAGATACAAAATTTCATCAAAATCGTTAGAGCCGTTTTTAAGATAAAATTTGTATATATACCCCCACACACACACAAGATTTGCTCGTTTTAGAATATATGATTTATTGTTACTATAGAGAGCAACAAATAGGGCAGAATATATATAATTTTTAAACAGAGATTTAAAGATTTTAAAT
Source organism: Maratus michaelseni (assembly GCA_963931845.1). Taxonomy (NCBI): domain Eukaryota; kingdom Metazoa; phylum Arthropoda; class Arachnida; order Araneae; family Salticidae; genus Maratus; species Maratus michaelseni. The sequence goes on from OZ007586.1 coordinate 442,129,741, forward strand.
ATTCTTTCTAAAAGGGATGGCAAAGAGAGGAAGCAGAAATTACCAGTGCAGGTTCATGCATCCGAGAGGGTAATTCAAATGAATGATTATTTATTACTAGACAGCAACAAACAGGGCAGAAGAAACAGTTTTAAGTTTTAAAAATTTTTAAATGTGTGCTTGGGAGGGTAGGAAGTTTTGCAGGGAGATTATTGATTAAATTATATATATACACTGGTGTGCAAAAATTAAGGACGGAGCTGATAAATTAGCATAAAAGCCAAAAAAGGCAACAGAACTAAATGAAAGACCAATTAGGAGATAGACCTGAAACAAATGGAGCAGGACATGCCCATACATGGCATATGGTGTAAAAGGAGGAAGTGCTAAGGGGATAAAAGCACAGAGGCGGTGACCGTTCAGAAATTTGGTGAAATCTATTGCACTGTGTAAAGTGATTTCAGTAAAGTTTTTTTGCTATTATTGTGTGATATGTCCAAGAGGCGATTCAGAAGATGTCATCTGGGTAACCTGACACAAGGTCGAATCATTGGGAAGTTGGAAGACGGTCGAAGTGTGACACAAGAGTTCGGTATTGCTCATAGCATCGTTTCACGAGTCTGGAGCGCATTTCAAACGAAGCGAACAGCTGTCCGAGCATTCAGCAGTGCTCGCACAAGCGTAACAACAACAGCGGAGGACCATTACATTGTCCTACAGGCGAAAAGAAACAAGCGTCGGACAACTGGAGAAATCGCAAGGCAGATGGAGCAGACTACTGGCCGTTGAATATCACATTTTACCGTGGCTAGGAGGCTGCACGAAGGTGGCCTGTATGCACAACGACCAGTACGATGTGTACTACTAACACCTGCTCATCGGAGACACAGGTGTCTGTGGTGTCAGGAACATAGAATTGGACACAACAGGAGTGGGGTCGAGTACTCTTAACGGATGAAAGCTGATTTAGTATGACGAGCGATTCTAGACGTATACACATCTGGAGAAAGCAGGGAGCACGTAATCACACCTCCAACATCATCGAAAGGGACCGTTTTGGAGGTGCCAGAGTTCTTGTTTGGGGTGGTATCATGCTTGGTAGCCGTACGGACCTCCACGTCTTCTAAGGAGGTTCAGTCTCTGGTGCCCGCTACTGCGCCAAGATTCTCTTGCCTCACGTGCGTCTTTTTAGAGGTGCTGTGGGTCCGGACTTCCTCTTCATGGACGACAACACTCCCCCTCATCGTACAGCAGCTGTCGAAGAGCTCCTGAAGAGTGAAGATATTCAATGCATGGATTAGCCTGCAAAATCCTTGGACCTTAATCCCATAGAACACGTGTGAGATGCTTGGCATTACGTGATCAGGCACCAGCAACCGATTCCGGAGCTGAAATTGGCGTTACAAGAGGAATGGGACTATTCCTCAAGAGTTACTAGACAACCTTGTCCTCCGCATAGATAGACGTTGCAAATCCTGCATCGCAGTCATGGGTGACCATATCGTGCATTTGTGCTCCAAGTGACCTTTTCAATAAAATGCTATCATATCCTTTTGATTCTTTGTTTAGATGGTTTTTATCACTTATCCCATATTTTCACATCTTGAAGATCTTATGGTTTGATTTTGGTCGATGTGGAAATCTTCTGCACGACGTTACATTCGAAAAACCCTCTCGTCCTTAATTTTTGCACACCAGTGTATATATTTATATATAAGGTGAAAATGCACTGAAAAAAAGATTCTCACCCTTGAAATCAGAAAACTTAAAAAACATTAAAGGATTTTTAAGATTTTAAATTTTTGGTGCTAAGGAGGTGCGAGGGGGGAGGGAGCAAAGGAAGGAATTGAAAATTAAGGAGAGAAATTTGGATGAAACTTCTAAAAAAGTGGTAATCCAAAGAAGCATGCCAGATTGTCAACCTTTGATATAAGCTATCCATTGAAGTGTCGTTTTCAGTAATAATAGATTCCCATATGCAATTTTCCCTCTTCTACTTGGGTACAGGGATCAGAAAGCAAGTTGCTGCAGATGCAACTGTTATACTATATTTGCCAACTCTACAATCCAAGTCTCATTACATTTAATAACATTTTTTGTCTAATGTTGTCTTCTTGTCAAGATCTAACATTTGGTCATTCAGTAAAATAAAAATAAAATAATTAAAAATTTAACTTAAAAATAAAAGTAAAAATAGTTTTTTTTTTAAACCCTCTTTTATAAGCATTCCATATTTATCTTAAAAATGCCTAATTTTATAACTGAAATTCATGTTCCAAAAAATTTTCATTACAATATGTTAATTAGGCATGGGGTCAGATTATTGAAAATTCACTCATTGATTTACACTTGATAGAAAGCAAAAACTCGTAAATTTATTAAAAATATAAAATTTTTACACTTTTTTTTTAAGATATGGTAACAAGAAAGAAAAAAAAATATTTTAATTATCTATTTAAGAATTTCTTAATTGTTTTCTCAATGTATAATACAACTTACATGTGTTACATGTATTACACAATGTATAATCACAACTTAATTAAAATTACACTTTTAAATGATAAAAGTTTTTTTTTATTTATATTTTCTACTTTTTAATGCTTAAAATATTTCATTGTTGCAGTTTTACAGCTACTGGCACATTTTGGCGAGAGTGGTTTGGCACATCAATTAACTGCATAGTTTTTGTAACTCGTAAACTGTTATAACCATAAAGATTATTTGGCTATTTATCACCTGCAGCTGGTTAACAGAAAAATGCCTTCAAATTTATTAATTTGGAAAAAAAATTATTTATTTAAAATTAATTTATTATCGGAAACATACCTGCATGCATACATAATTCTAACATATTAGGAAGTGAGTGAAAATTAGTATGAATTCCCTCTTAACATACAAAGTTAAATAAAAGTGTAAAAATTAGAAAATTGGGCTTCAAGGTTTTGAATTAGATGTTCAAATATACCCTTGTGCTAAATTTACAGAATGGATGAGCAGTGATTGTTACATAAGGGCAAAAGTTATTCACTTTCCATATTAGATGTCTTCCCATAAGGAAACAAAATTGCATTTTGGCACAAAATCATCGGTTTTGGCAACAAGAAATAGATTTTGGCATAGGTCTCTGAATATATCCCTGAATATAAGTCCTTTTGTAGTGCAGACAGATTATAGAAAAAGAAAATCATCTTTTAAATGCTAATCATGAAAATTTGGAAATTATTAATTATAGATTATAGTATACTAACATTTTCATTAACTTTTATTTTAATTTCATTGAATAATTTTAAAACATGAGATCTTACAAAAAGGAAACATCATGAAAAATAAATCTCTCTCTCTCTAGTGTACAATCTAGTACATATGGCTCATAATTTATCCATGATTATCATCTTCCTTAATGTTAAAATGTCTTTAAATATGCTTTATAGGGATATCTGACATCAGAAAAAATATATATATATGATAAAGTTTAGTTTTGCTGTTAAAATCTTTCAATTGCAATAGAAAATATCAAATTCTAATCCTCACATTTTGTATCAAGTTGCCTTTTTGTACCTCCAATATGAAAAGAAATACAGTTTATATAGTGTTCAGATTATTAGCAAGATTTCGAAACTTACAGCATAACAAATTGTTTCCTCTAACAACTCTCTATCAGAAAAACATGACAGTTTCATTTTTCTACAGGTAACACTGCTGTTAAGAGTCTTGTAAAATTCGCTTCTCAAAAAACTTACTAGAATGCATTGTATGTTATCTCAAATTGTAGACAAGGCAAAACACTCAGAAAATGACATCTCATTTTAGCTAATTTTGTCATTCTGAGGCAATGAGGTGTCATCAAACTGTTAAATTAAAAAAATAAAGAGGGAAAAGTAAATTTTTAAAACTTTCACATTGATTTGTATAAATCTTCCTTAAAAATTATAATTAAGTATTTTCAAATCTTGTCAAGTTGTCAATCTGAAGGTAAATAGGAAACTACAAAAAGTTAAAATATTGACTACATTAACCCTTTAACCAAAGGCAAAATTTGACTCTATTCGCTCCACATTACCACAGTTTTTCACATGGGTAGATTTCTATGATTAAATAAAGCAAAGATTATTATTCAAAAATACTGGTAGCTATGCACTGGTTCAAGGTCCATTTGTTCCACTCCAAAGCAGTGAACAGAGTTATATGATATTGAAAATTTAATAGCAGTATATATACACTCGTGCCAGTTAATGCATAGACTGTGTAAATCATATACATTGTGGTAGTAATGGAGTTAAACAAAAACTAGACAGTTCTTATCACAAGGGATTTAATTTTTTTTTTGTTTTGTTTTAACATGAAAGATGCATATATTCATGACAGCATTAAGATGCCAGTCATGAATATAACAATAAAAGTTAGTCAGATAAAGTAAGTCAAACATGAAAAAAGATGCAGGTTCTCATATGAAAATCTAATGAAAATGAAAATTATGTGCACCCTACTGCATAATGCTTATTAACAATATATAGGCAGCAACTAGAGCATGAAAAGCTACAATTTTGTTTTAAGACAGTAAAAAATCAAATATAGAAAAGAATACAAAATACTTATTTTAAAATTTCACAGTAAAAATAAACAACAGTCATGGGCACATGAGGCACAGACTCCCAAATTTATAAGGAACCAAATCTGTAAGGTAATTAAATTTTTAAAAAGTGCAGCAGGGCAGGGTTTCAATTTACTCTGTTAAATATTATTTTGAATACATCCTATTACTACGAACATAGTTCTTCAGACTTTTCCTTATACAAGATGTATTAAATGAAGTATAATTTTATAAGCTGCATACGATAATTTAGTCTTGTTTGTAATATTAAAAAATGTCTATTATGATTATATTTAAAAGTTATATAAGTAATATGCATATGAAAATCATTTCACCTTACTGTGTAATATGTGCTTGGGGAAGAGGGAGATGTGGGACAAAATTAATTAGAGCTTATCAAATTATTTTTCGCTTAAATTTATGCATTTAGTTATGTATTTCATTGCATATTACATAATCTTTATATTTGTTTAGATAATAAAATGTATCAGATAAGTAATGATTTAAAAAAAATGTAATTGAAAAATAAAAAAAAAGAATAAACACGTCTCATTTCCTCCCATTACAGTTTATTTGTAAATTTATTGCACATCTGTCATGCCACACCAGCATTGCATTGTATGCAACAGATTTTATACAGGAAGGTTTGCATTTAATACTAATATATTGAATCATGTTAGTAGTCTTTTCATAACCTTAATTTTAAATATTTTTTTTAACTTTTAATTTTGTCAATATAAAATTTTCAAAAATATAGTTTTGTGCTGTTTTTACCTTTGGACTGGGGCTCTTTCAAGAATACATGTTAAAGTGTGACGATGCTGCCCATGTAGAGGTTAATGAAATTAAAAATATAATTTCAATGTAATAACATACAGAAATACTTCACTTTGGTTGGAATCTTATGTTATGGATCATGGCCCATAAGATCACATCAAATTATAAATCATGGCTATCATTTCAATCTTATTTTCAATTATATGTCTTACCAAACAAGTATTTTTTCAGAATTATAAAGCTTATTAAACTAAGTTTTTCCATTTTTCATCAATAACTTTCAGGGAAAACACATTCAATAAAATAAAGGGGAAATTGATAATTATCACTCTACATTAGAAAATAAAAATAAACTAAGCTTCTATTCCTATGCTTTTTAAAAGAAAATATTAAAAACTTACATGAATTGCGCTCTGAAGAAATTCCTCACAGCCATATCTTTTTGCAGTATCAATTAATCTATAGTTACAGTGCTTCAAAGCATAGACCACAGCCTCTTGTGAATATCCACCACTATGAGAAGTGCCTATGGCAAAACAATAGCATAAAAATTAAAGAAATGCCATGAGGTGTAATGAAATATAGTATACGGTCTCATCTTAGATCTGCAAAGCTAGGGATCAGACATTTTGCAGATTTTTCACTGTAGCTACCAGATTAATTCCAAGGATTTTGAGTATGCATTCTTAATATGTCACAACTGAATCAAGATTTTTGTCATTCTGATCAGAAACAAATTTTTCTGATGTTTGATGTACATACAAGTAATGTTTCTGTGACTAAAAAAGTGAAATTTTTGAAGCAAACTAAAAATGTCAATGCCATGAGGTGTAATGAAATATAGTATACTATCATCTTAGATCTGCAAAGCTAGGGATCAAACATTTTGCAGATTTTTCACTGTAGCTACCAGATTACTTCCAAGGATTTTGAGTATGCATTCTTAATATGTCACAACTGAATCAAGATTTTTGTCATTCTGATCAGAAATTTTTCTGATGTTTGATGTACATACAAGTAATGTTTTTGTGACTAAAAAAGTGAAATATTTGAAGCAAACTAAAAATGTCAATTGTCTCATCTTAGATCTGCAAAGCTAGGGATCAAACATTTTTCAGATTTTTCACTGTAGCTACCAGATTACTTCCAAAAAATTCATTAAAGTGAATATCATTCAATGTTTTTATGAGATTGTTTAGAACGAAATTCTACAAGTAAAATAAATCTCACCTAATCCATGAATAGGCATCTTCACATAGTTTGAAAGTTCTACCTCTCTTGGGCCAAAGTCTCCTTTGGATGTTGTGACAGGCATCTCGAAAGTGATAAGTGCCTATATATTCCTAAATTAATAAAGAAAAAATATATCCCTTAAGTTAAAGTTTATAGAATTAATATTTACATGAATTCATAAGAGAAAAACTTTTATAAAGCTTTTTAAGTTTGTTCTAGAAGCTTTAAAATATATGGAAAAAACTTTATGACTATATCCCCCCCCCCCCGCCCCCAAACCTTCGTATCTGCAATTCACTGAACTTGAGTATTACTTTATATATAAACTTAAATGAAAAATGTTAACAGTTCTAACAACTCAGTTATAAAATTGTCTAATCATAAACTAACTATGAAGGAAGACTTTTAAAGAATAATCAGAGATTGACATAGAGCATGCAACTGTTAGGGCCAGTAAGGTAGTCAGATTTATCTCAAAAATATATATATATTGACACTAGTTTATTTTAGTTTCATATCCAGAGGTGCCAACCTCTCATTAATATTCCGTAATATGCGGGTTAATTTAACCCAGGTTTAACATGTTTCGCACCAGAAATTTTTTTAAGAAATGAAATTGAATAAATTCCACGGAGAAACCTGAAATTAAGTAAATAAAGATTCATCCAATAATTTTTCTGGTTTGATGCGTTGTTAAACTGGGTCAGATTAAACCGCATATTACAGAAAATTAATGAGAGGTTGGCACCTCTGCTTATCCTCCTAAATATTGAATGTGCGAATAATATTTTTGTTGAGGAACTTCCAAAATAAGTTTCATTAATTAACTTTTATACAGAGTTTCATCTAAGGCAATTTCAGGAGGGTGCTGTGCCCTGTCTGCTTTCTGGCTTAAGAAATAGCACCCTCATCTAAAAAATAAACTACTTTCTTGCCCCCTCCCCCCCCCCCCCTCCTTGTCTAAAAGAAAGTGTCCTTACTGCCTTTTGAAGAATTTAAAGAACACCTGCTATGTACATTTGTTTTTCAGAAAAAGCATAGCAACTTGTGTGCAAATTTTGTGCATTTAAAATAAAACTGAAGCATTAATGAAACAGACATTTAAAATGAAACGGGTATTAAGAATTTACAAACTTAAATAACAAACTTAAGTTTTTTTACAGCACTTGCAAAATCCTATTGAAAACAGCTAACATTGAAGTATCTTTTTTGAACTATTTAAATGATTTGAATATATATATATATATATATATATATATATATATATGGTTTTGGCAGTAGCTATATTCCTCATTCAGCAAGAAATTAAAACAAAAAAAATCTATTGATTTATGCATGCATAATTCTATGTTTTTAAAATTAACATATAAAAAATACTTTTTTTTTTTAAACTTATGTTTGAAATATAGCTTAAAATAAAAGTTATTGAAATCACTTTGGTATTTCTGGAGAAAAGGATACATCAATATCAGCTGTTTTCCATAGGATTTCACAATGTCATACCTGCCGACATCGCACTAAACTTCTGTACAATGTATGTAGGTTAATTTAACCGAGGTTAAACAGGTTTTAAACAAGAATTTTTTTAAAGAAAAGCAATCAAATAGGTTCCACATAAGAACACGAAATTAAATATATATTATTTTTCCGATATATTTTCTGGTTGGAAACATCTTTAACCTGGATCCAATTAACTCACATTGTACGGAAGTTTAGTTGAAAGTTGGCAGGTATGTAATGTTCATTTTTAACTCTCCATCAGGTGTACCTCTAGCCACCCGGGTTTGGACTCATGTTAATGCATCGACTGTGCAAATCATTATACATTTGTCTATGGTTGAAAAATCATCATTAGCACCTGATTAACTCACTTCTAATGCTCTTAAAGTGATTAGTGGCCTTCATCAGGAAGTACAAAGAGAGAATATTCAAAATCTGACTCAAAAAAACCTCATTTATTAACCCAAAACAAGTAAAACACTAACAATTTCTGAGGCAGCCTTCACTAAGCCTTCTCAGGCATGCTGTGACTGACCGAGGGTTAAACCATCACAGGTTAATGAAACATTTTGCCCATGTGTTGTATTATAATAAGCAAGCTATAATCTATATGTTAATTATATGTAAATACTATTCCATAAATAATCATCTCTAATTTCAGCCTGTACCTACTAAGCAGACTACTTAAAACTGGATAAAGAAAATAATACACAGTAGACTCCCTCAAATCCACACGGCTTGAAAACAGGGGTTGTGCAGATTTTAGAATTTTGCAGATTTCTGGTCATTTTTTGTTTACATTTTTAAAACAGTAATTTGAACATAGTAAAAAAGCATTAAGAAATTATAATGAATGCTTACAATAAAGTAAAATATTAAAATAATTAAGTAAACTATTAAATTAATTTAGGTAAAATATTAAAATAATTATGTAAAATAATAAAAATTCAAAAAATGATTAAAATATTAAAAATAAAGTCAAATGTAATAATTAAGGATACAGTACAAATTATGCATAATAATGATGAAACATCAATTTTCCTTGTTTTATTGAATGAAAACTCACTATAGAAGAAAGTATATTTTTTATTACATTTAAAAAAAAAAAAATCATTTCCTTACATTATATTTTGTGAACATGGACAAAATTGCTGTCTGCTTAAATTTTTTTGTTTGTTAATGTCATACACCATTCTAGGGCTTATTCCAATATGATTTTGCCAAAAAGATATTAGATTAACCAAAATCTAGCTTTTTTTATGATCTCTACTTTTTGAATTATTGTCAAACTTAAGTGTTTTCTTTTCCTATTTTTTCATTAGAAAGTTCAGAATCAGCCATATTATTTATAAAGTTACAAAAAAATAAAAATAATTACATATTAAACTGAATATCAAAGAAGCAAAACCGTAAACATAAATAATACGGCTTTAACAGTTACAGTTATTGTAGGGAAGCTTGTGCTGTATTTTTATCTTAGATACGAAAATAATTTACATCAGAATTGTAAAATAACAAAATTTTATTTGAAGTTTTATGTAGATTTAATTAAAAAATGTCTTGGAAAAAGATCGTCACTGATATTAATGCCATCTTGAATTTTGTTCCTACAACTGAACTTAAGTTTCACTGTCTACATCTGCAACGTTACGTGGATTTCAGGCGTTTGCGGATTTTAAGGCAGTTTACTGTATATACATGAGCAAAACCACTTTGCATGACCACATTCATAATTAAATGAACAAAGGTGTGGCAGGTTAAACTATAAAAAGTACTTATATTATTATCTGCCTAGTAAAAAATGACTCATTGGCATGTGTCTTGAAACATGTGTCCTGACTTTTAAATATCAAAAGCGCCTCAGAAAATAAAATTCCTGCAGAAATTAAAGTGTCACTATCAGGCCAACAGCAGCCTGCTCTTTTTTAAACCCAACAAAAACTTTGGAATAATTATTTCTTGAAGTTTTTTGTATTACATTATGCTATAAAATAATTTTGCAGTCATATTTCCCATTATGAATAAAAAATTATAGAACTAGAAATAAATTAAAACATCTTCAAATTAAGTAATAGTCTTGAAAATTTTAGTAACAGATAGAATATAAAAAATAAAAAAAATGTTTGTAATTAGAAATAGAGCAAGCATGCTTTGGCCACCTGATTACTTTCAAGGATTTTGTACACACATTCTTAATATGTTGCAAATGAACTGAAATTTTTGTTGTTCTGATCAGAAATAATTTTTTCTGCTACTTCATGTGCATACTATGTACGGGAGACTGGTACACAGTGGACCACTTTTTCAGTTAAATTTTTTTTTTCTCTTTAATGGGCAAACCGATCTGCATGAAAATATTTTTGAATATTCCTTAAACCTTTATACATTCATCATAATTTTCTCATAACCTAGTTTTCAATACATTTTTCAAAAAAAAAAAAAAAATTATATGCACCCATGAAGTGAACCAGTGTGCCTCACTTCTGAAGCACAGTGGACCCCTATTAGGTATTATCTGAAATACAATATAAATCTATTTTTCATTAATCTAATTCTTTTTTATTTTCCCTTTACCCACATAATAACATAGTAATATAAATTTACAAGTAACATTTTGAAACAAACAAACCAAAAAAAAAAAAAAAAAAAATTATTATATTTTGAAAATAACAGATCAATACAAGAACAATTGCAGTTTAGTTGTAGTTATTAAACTTAAGTGTAAAAAAAATCAGCACACATTAAAATTTTGAAGTGAAATTCCAAAATAGAGTAAGATTGAGCTTAGAATTTTCGTGAAATACTTTTTGGGTCTGACAGCAAACATTATGAAATTATTGACATCAACAACAGATTCCCCTACATGTTTTCTGAAAAAATAAACTGATTTCTTTAGAATTTGCATCTCATGAATGAAATTGAATAGATTCATCACCAATTAGGTTACAGTTATATTTTTCAAAGGCAGTAAATACAAAACAAAATATTTTGTACTATGTTAAAGTTAAATATATTATTTTTCTTTGTTTACTTTATTTTACATTTAATAACTATTTTAAAACAATATTTCTTTATTGTAAATAAGCAATTATTAAATATTTCAAACATTCTGCATTACTGGAGCAGAGTGGATTGTGGACCACTGTGCACCAGGAGTGGGTGGTCCACTGTGCCTCATGTTGAAGTTCAATAAATAATCATATTAATATTGTTTATAGCTTTCTTTTAAACATATTAACTTTAAAATTAAACAAAAACAAGTATCTTAGCTTTGCAAAAAAGCTGTTTTATCAGATTTATCTACAACCTTTAATTACTAAAAAAATTAAAATATGATGATGAAAAATTTTACTTTTAGAAGCTCAAAACAACCAATCAGGATAAAATAGTTCAAACTGAGCTAAACATATTTTCTGAAGGTTATAAATAATCAGTGCAGTGCAGTTGTCTATTAGGATAGAAGAGAAGCTTTAAAAAAATTAAATAAATAAAATATTAGGCAGTGGTCCACTGTGTACCTGTCTCCCCTATAATGTTTCGACGGCTGAAAACTGAAATATTTGAAACAAACTAAAAGTGTAACTGAGAAAAAATCCTGAAATTAATAAAAAATAAAAGAAATTTCCCTACAGAAAAGGTTTAAACATATGATAAGCCTGAAGAAAAGAACAACTAGCAGAGAAAATGGACAGCCTGGGGTACAAATATCACAGATGCACCGGGATATCTTTTTGCCACCAAAATGGAGACTTTTTGCCCGGCATGGCAACATGGCAATTTTTGCTAGTAGACTAGATATTGCACATTAATTAAAGCCCTCTGGTATTAACAGCTGAGTAAGTTGTAATCTTGACAATATTTGGGTTTTATAATAAATTAATCATTCTATTTATTATATAATAAAATAATTTGTGTTTATAATAAAAATTGCGTGTTTTATAATAAAATTGTGTGTGTGTGTGTTATAATAAAGTAAATTGTGTGTTTTATAATAAAATAAAACTAACATGCTGTTTTCGCAAACTAGGTCTAATATGCATTCGAAAACAGAGTTTTCTTGCCAAAATGGTCCAAAAACAAAAATTGTGCTAACCCCAGTGAGTCTGCAACATCTGTTCTCAATCTAGCATCCCAAAAGGACAGCCATAAAAAAGAATGTTATTTACCTAACCGTCATATGCACATACAGGTCTCCAATGAGACAAAAAAATGTTTTAAACTTTGCATTAAAAATTTTTCCAAAACGGGGAGCCATGCACTAGGTCATTAGTATTCTCTTCTTATAAAAAACAACTCATCATGTATTAGCACAGTTTCTTTTTCTCAGTTGGAAAATGCTATGCAGTTTTATGTTTTCAATTTAAATCCTACAAACCTTAATATTAAATCATACACTTACTTCATTATACTTTTAACAGAACTTTTTGACAAAAGCACGTTTGATCAAACTAAAGTTTAATGTTTAGTCTCGGAAATAATAAGAATATATTACTTACTAGATTTATTACTAAGTTCATAAAAGAGATTCCATCATATGGGATTAAACTTTTTTTTTTTAATTAAATATTCTTAAGCATTAAAATATATATAACAAGCCTGAACAAATCAAAAAAATATTCTAGTTAAAGAAAATATAACAAAGTGAACATCAATAATGCACCCTTAATCATGCTTTATTTAAATAAAAAAGAAAGACTGGATCTTCAAACTTTTAATATTTAAGTAGCATAGATAACTTTTAAACTAGCATAATACGACACAAATAAAAAATATATTGAAAACATATCCAGTATAAATATAAACATACTTGTACACTAACAAAGTTTTTAGCATATGTGCTCAAAGCTGTATCAATAGGTCTACTACAGGTTTATTAAGTGATACCAAATTGACTTTTTATACCAAATTAAAATCAACACAATTCATACTACTATGAAAATTAATATGTTAAAAGACAAATATTTAATGATAAAAACTTATACAATAATTTAACTTGAGTATACAAACATAAAAAAAAATGCATTTTTATAATATTAAATTATAGAAACAATGTTTAGCGCATGAAATAACAATGCATTCATACAATTACGTAGAAGCCTTCGGAGTAGAATAGTGAAAACCTGCACGTAAGAAATAATGTTTAATAATACTGAAGGAACGGCCAGTGATAAACATTTAAATTTAGCAACACTCATTCAACACACAATACTTTCAATGAAATGATAGGTAACGTCATGGTAAACAAAACCACGTGCTCATAGCATGATATTAAACAGCGGGAATTTGGGAGATAAGCATATCAAGCGCTTAAACGTAAAACTGTGGAAAAAAAAAAAAAAAAAAGATGCGGAAATAGAACATAATATTTAAAGCAAAACTCACCACGTCTAGTTTCGGTCAGCAGTTTGGGATGTGTGCATGAAAATCGACTTGGAAACTCTATCTGCATCAGAACAGCTTCTTAACCTCAGTTATTTACAAACCTTTTGGCTTGATACTCTAATTTTAACCTTGGATAAGTCTCAAACAAAAACTAATCACCGCTGTTGATAACAAATGTAAAGGGTACAGTTAAGTAGCAGTTAAAATTTGATATCCAGGGAAAGAGGGCACCACTGAGATGAAATTTTAAAAAACAAAGGCTGGAGGTTGGACCTAGGAGGAAAGAATATTAAAATTGAATAGGATATTAATAATATTTTATCCTAATTAATAAATATTCTATTTTATCCTCCTAGGGATGGACTTTTGAAAGCTGAAAGGTCGTGATTACAAAATCGTATTATGTACTAAAAACAAAACTTTTAAAAGTTAGGCTTTGCCAGCTGCTGGGAAAAAAAGAAAAAGAAAAAACAGGTGGGGGGGGGGGAGAGGAAAAAAGCCTGCGTTTTTACTAAATTTTCACTCTTTTTGAAAGTTTTCCAAAATACAGGCGCCTTATTGGTCAATATCGTTTCGAATGCCTAAGGCAACGCAACCTATAGGTGGGTAGTATTGAAGCTTTCATAAATTTCACATTTATAATTTTTTAAGCTTTATTAGCATCGTCTTATAATGTTAAATACGTTTAAAATAGAAATATACGTCTCAAATTTGAGGACGTCCTCGAATTTCAAGAACGTTTGGTTATCTTAGTTAAGACTGATTCTCCCCACTGTTATTAGGGCATTAATACAGTAAAATGTCCAAACTCAAAAGATCATATTCTAAAAAAAAAATCATAATTTTGAATGTATATAGACCCACACAGCACACTTGGTCCCATTGATGTCTCGGGTGCATCGCAAAGTCTCATTAGCATCACGTCTCTGTGTGATGTACATGAAACATCTCTGAGATAACAAAACAGGCTGCCACCGAGATGTATCTTTGCGACAGCCTGGAGACGCAAGCTGCCGTTTTCGCCCATGCGCAAATACGCGATGGTCATTCGCGCATGTGCGAGCTAAATGGCGTCTAATGCAAAGTGAAGGATGTGTGTGCATGCCATGTTGTTTGCTGTGTGTTGGATTTCTGTCTTTTATTTTTTCGATTTGAGTGACGTTTCTTCAGTTTTTAGGAAAAACTCAAATAACTATGGTTATTCTTGAAGAGTAAGCGTACATATAAGTGATTATGTTAATATAATCAGGCTTGATAACTGCACTTCCTTTCGTAATTTTAAAGTAGATTGCTGTCTGCATTATTTTTCATATCCAGAGGAACTATCAAAAATATTAATCTTCAAATATAATAATAAAAACTTGTCATAATAGAAAAGTTTGTCATAGCAAAACATATTAAAAACGCTTTGCGATGTTATAGTTATTTTGTTTACATGTGATATTTTTAGCTTTTAGGTATCTAAATAAAATTTCTTTTTGATGTTTACCTTTTGTACTTTATTTAGATTTTTTTATGTTAAAAAATATAATTGAACAATTGTTCATTGCACTTAATCATAAAATATTTATATTAATATATATATAAATCTACAATATCGAGTAATGGTATATTCTAATAAAAAATAATAGTTTTATTTGCAAAAGTTGAGAGATCATGAAAGGTAAGTGATAATTTATTAAACTTTATTATCGTGTTATGTATTTATACATTTTACATTTTCTTAAATATATTTAAATGTCTTATAAAGCTTATTCTGCAGTTTTATTTAATGTATATTAAAGAAAAATGTGTTGCGAGTTTTAAGTAAAAAATATAATAAAACTGTAGAAAATTAACATTTTACATTATCCACCATCCATGCAATACTAAACATAATTTTTTTTATGTAATTGTGTAAACAATGCAATGAGTCAGTATTCAAGTTGCATGCACTTTTAAACTTTTTTTCGGTGTAAAAAATAATAATTTTAGTCTCTTATTTAATGTAAAAATGAACCATTCATTCAAAAATAGTTATATAAAGTTTAGAATTTGTTTTGTTCCTTTTTAAAAGGACTATTTAATTTTATTTTCTTAAAAGAGTATTGCTTTTTACAAATATGTACAGTTCAGATCTGTGAGGATTAAGTCTTAAGGATTAAGATGTATTACATCAGTGAAATTACTATGTATTCTTAAAAACTGAGAGTGCATCATAAGTTGAAATTTATTTCATCTATTTGTGCTGGGAGGGGGGGGGGGGGGTCCTGTTTTTACAATGAAACTCATGCAGTATTTTCTTAAAATTAAACACAGAATATATTTGTTAAATTGTGAAGATTTAGGTAGTAATATCTTTAAGGTCAGATAAAAAAATAATAGTAATAATAGTAACTTTAGTTTCTCGATGGATTTTACATTATATGCTCATATGCTGTAGGATTATTTTACAGGCTGCATTAATTGTGTTTGTTTAAATTATTATTCTAAAGTTATGTACTGCCAAAATTCAAGATAATTTTAAATATGCATTAAAAATAGGACATTTCAATGTGAAAAAAAAAAAAAAAAAAAGAGCACATTTGTATCAATATATATTTGTGCTATACAATAGGGACATCAAAGTTTTCTCATTTCTGTAAATGCTCGCTAAATATGATTTGATAGAAAAACATAGCAATATTTTAATTTAAACCTGGTTAGTATAATAAGGTTGGTTTATTTATATTTTAATATTATTCATGAATTCATTTTTGAGCAATGAAAAAATAAATTTAAACATTTCATTATGCATTTTAAAACTATTTAAAGTTTAAAAAATATTTAACACTGGCATGAGGAATTATTTTTAGAAACATGTTGTTTTATCGAGATGATAAAGTACTTTAATTCTAATACAGCATATGTTGATTTCTAGTCAATGAAGAAAATTGTTAAAATTTGCATATTTGGTATACATCAGAAAATTTTCTCAGCATTTAGCACAGATTGCTTTTAAATAATTGAAATTAAAACAAATATAATAATCAAATTCTATCTGTATTAAAGGATGTAAAATTTATGAAAAAATGATTGATTCATCAATAGCATTTTATCGATTCAAAGAAGCAATTTTTTAATATTAAACTGAATTATTTTAATCTGTAGGTATGTGGAATTTTATGATTAATAAAGTAATTATTAATTTCTGAAACCATAGTTAGTACAACAAACTGCAAAGTTTAACCCTTTTCACTCCAAATACTCTGCTGGAAAGGGGGGGGTCGATATTCAATAGATTGCTTTTAGTAAGAGATTAATATATAATTTTCTATTACTGTTAATGATTAACAGTTGATCTTCATGAAATGCAAAATATTTGCATTAAAAAATATGATTTTTTAAACAGTTGAGTTTGAACCAGTAAAATTCATAAATTGAAATAGTGACACATATGACATATGATGTAATGTAAGCAGCCACAGGAGTGTTAAAAATAAAAAGTTGTCTTAGTTTCGGTTTAAAATGGATGAGAAAAATTGGAAATAAACATTGAATAAATGTATTTATAAGTTTTGATTTTTAAGAAAATTTCAGGAAAAATTCACCAACTATGAACTAGAATGGAGTTTAGTCTCATCAAGTAAATTTCAATACATACACACATTAAAAGAAGTATTATTGATTATAAATTTTACTATGCAAACACAATTCCAATAATTTAGGTACCCAGAATACAAATGATACAAGTCTATGAAAGCTAATTTTTTAGAAATGTAAACAAAAATTTAGAGTAGAATGGTAATGTCCTGGAATGAATTGGGATAATAAAGCAGCACTGTTCATACTTAGAAAGAACATAGTCATTAAGCACTTTTTCAGCAAAATTTCATCTTTGAATCAGATGTATTCTGGATGCCTCAATAATCATAATGAATGTTGTCGAGTTGTCACACAAACTTACAGAAAAATAAAAACTAAAAATCCTGCTTCATATATAGATTATGAAACACTTTCCAACATTTCCAGAATACTTTACCAATTAATACAGTGGAAGTTGAAGTGTAAATAAACAATTTTGGAAACACATAACAATTTTGAAAACCCAATTTCAGCAGTTATTATCAATTGTGGAAAAAATATTTGCATTATTTTGTGCAGTCTTGTATATGATCTGTAGATTTGTATATATACTACTTAGTATGTTAAAATTTAGTTCAGTTAGGAAACGCATAGCACAGTTGAAAATTCCCCTTCAGCAATTTCCATCACCCGAATTCTTTCCCCCCCCTCCCCCCAATCACTAAAATTTTTAAAAGTTGGCTCTCTGACACAAAAGCAAATGAATATAAACAGATCTTATCAGGGAGTTTGATCTATTTCTACAGAACTTCTTTGAATATGTAAACTACTATTATAAATATAAAGATAATAAAACTGTATTAGTCATTGATATTTTTGCACAATAAGTACTCATGAAAGTGTTGTGATTATACATGTGACAGACGTCATTTATCATTTAAACATTCTCATTACAAAATCAGCAGGAATATTTTAATTTAAACCTGATTAGTTTAATGATGTTTGAGTTTTTTTATTGATATTATTCATAATTTTTTTTTTCATCAATGAAAAATAAATAAATTTAAACTTTTCATTAGGCATTAAAACTATTGAAAGTTACAAAATGTTTAACATCTACATGAGAAATAATTAATGAATTATTATTTACTAGAAACATATTGTTTTATCCACATGATAATTGTGAAATTTTACAAATTTGAAAATTATCAAAAGATTTCCTCAGTAATTACCACAAATTACTATTGAATAATTTAAATAAAAATAATGATTGTAAATAATGAAATTACATCTGTATTAGAGGATGCAAAATTCTTGTACATCCAAAAAGATTAATAACATTTTTATAATATTCAGAGAAGCATATTTTGAAACTTGTTTAGCTGAATTATTTTAATCAGCAGAGATGTGGAATTTTATGATTAATCAAGTAATTATTGATTTACATTATTATATTATAGTACAGAGTACTACAAAATTAACCTTTTCACCCCAAAGACTCTGCTGGAAGGGAGGGGTGGAATTAATATATTCCTTAATAAGTTTTCTTAATAATACTATAGAAATTAATACGTAACTTTTGATTTAAAAAAAATAAATTAAGCATGCAAATATTGTAACGTGTAAGAGTTAACATTTTATGACAATATTTTCTTAATCATAATTAACAAATGATTTTCATCAGAAGTAAAATGCTTGCATTCAGTAATATGAGTTTATTTTTTTTAAATAATTAAGTTTGAACCAGTAAAATTCATCGATTGAAATAGTGAAACATATATGATATAAAACAAGGAATGTTTAATAAAAGGGGTTGAATATAATTTCTGTTTAAAATAGCTGAGAAAAATTAAAAAAAAACATCGAATAAACACTAATACAATTCTTTGTCTTATACTATTATATAATATTATTACTCATCATAAATCATGTATTGCATGAGTTTTCATTAAAAAAGTGTGTAATGAGAAATTCTTGAATTATGTATTAACATGGTTTTATCTCTACAGTAAATTCTAATATCACACATGCATTTTTAAAAAAGTGATTACCAATTATAAATTTTACAATGCAAATACAATTCCAATAATTTAGGTACCCAGAATACAAATGATACAAGTCCAAAAAACTTATTTTGAGAAATTTAAACAAAGATTTAGTTTAAAATGGTAATGTCTTGGAATGAATTAGGATAATAAAGCAACTTAGACTGTTTATACTTAGAAAGAATACACACTCTTTCACCAAATTTTTAACTCTGTATCAAATTTGCTAAAAGTGTGTTTTCAAAAAGTATTCATTAAAAGTGTATTCTGGATGCCTCACTTCTCAGATATAGACATATCCTAAGAAAGTTGTCACACAATACAATAACAAAGTTGTATTTCTATGTCATTAAAGGATGGAAGATTTTATTAAATGCAAGATGATTTAGGAACAAAGAAGAACTTTTCGACATTTACTTGGGCTTGCTTAAGTTAATTGGGACCCTGCAGTATGAATTATTTACTAACAAAGTATTTTACTTATGCAATGTCTTTTTAGGTAGATTTCGTAAGAAATACTACCTATTACATTCTCCCCTAAGTTGGAATTCCTGAAACATTTTTGCAGATCTACGCCGATCATGACTCCCAGAACTCAAAAACATCCCTAGTTCAAAACTTTATCTATCTATGTACCAATGTCACTTTTTTATGGACACAATAACTGCAATAATTCTGCACAAATCGTTTCCAAACTGATACATAAAATCAAGGGGCATAAAATCTCGGTCAAGTTCGTTCATGGGCAAAATCGAACCAGGGGGAGGGGATGATGGGGGGGCTTTTTGTGAAAACAAAAAAAACCCTATAATTTCTTAATTATGATACGTATCGAATCCGTTTAAAATTATTAGTACTTCTAGGAGAAGGGCCGAAAATGTATGTAGGACAGATTTTTGATATAATTATAAATGCCCCCAAGGGGGGGGGGAAGGG
The DNA here is from genome assembly GCA_963931845.1 of Maratus michaelseni. Lineage (NCBI taxonomy): Eukaryota > Metazoa > Arthropoda > Arachnida > Araneae > Salticidae > Maratus > Maratus michaelseni. Next base: position 442,149,727 of record OZ007586.1, read on the forward strand.
GTGTTTTAGAAGAAAAAAATTCATAACTTTGTCAATTTACAAGATATCAAATCCGCTTAAATTTATTATAAATCCTCTTAATATTATCTAAAACTTTTATATAGGACGAACCCTTATAGCAAAAAAAAAATTAAAACCAAAAAAAAAATCCCTGCCGGCTCCCCTGCAAACAAGTTATTTTTCGAAGTAGGCGGTTCCAACTTCCGCCTTTCTTCGAAAGTAATACATAAAATCAAGGGGCATAAAATCTCGGTCCAGTTCGTTAATGGGCAAAATCGAACCAAGAGGGTGAGGGGGGGGGGGCTTTTTGTGAAAACAGAAAAAAAAAACATAATTTCTTAATTATGATATTTATTGAATCATTTTGAAGTTATCATTACTTCTAGGAGAACGGCCGAAAATTTATGTATGACAGATTTTTGATATAATTAAAAATGGCCCCAAAGGGGAGGGGGGCGGAAGAGGGGTTTTAGAAATAAAAAATTCATAACTTCGTCAATTCACAAGATTTCAAATCCGCTTAAATTTATTATAAATCCTCTTAATATTATCTAAAACTTTTATATTGACAAGTTTTTTATAGAACAAAAAAAAAAAATCCCTGCTGGCTCCGCCTGCAAACAAGTTAGGTTTTGAAGTAGGTGGTTCCAACTGCCGCATCACGGCAAAAAGGTCATTTCTTCCGCAATTCCCAACAAATAGGCGCCCCACAGTCTGCGTCTTCGAAATCTACCTGTGCCTGTAGGCCGGGCCGTCAGGGATTTTTTTAAAGTGTATTGATTACAAATTTAGTATGTAAACACAAGTAGAATAATTTATATACCCAGAATAAAGTCATACAAGTCCATCAAAACTAATTTTTTGACATTTAGAGTAGGGTAGTACAGTCATTCAAACTGTTAAATATACTTAGGAAAATAGATTATAGAGAAAGAAGAAGAGTACTGTTTTCAGATTACTTGTATTCAATGTGTTTTCTCATATTATAGATAATTCTTAGGAAAGTTCTTAAAACATGAATTTCCAATTCATTACTAGAATGCATTTCAGTTTTATTAGAGGATGCAAGAAGTTGCAGGATTCAAAGAAGGGAATTTTTGATATTACTATGACTATCTTGAATTGAAAAATAACAGCAATATGAAATTGAGTTATTTTGCAATACCTTTGAATAACCAGTCACACCTTGGGTAATTAATTTGATTTACAAGTAAGTGGGGTCCTTAAAAGTAATTTTTTTAAATTAGAGAAAAATACAGCAACAAATAAGTCAGGGTAAATTTACATATCAGCAGGCCAATTGTCATCACTATTTCCGACTAGTAATTTTAATTTTATTTAGGATATAAATTTGTTATTAAATAAGATTAAGATTGGTAATCAGAAGTAGTGATAACAATTTGAGACCCGTAGACTGTAGATGTTACAATGTGACGTCGCATAGGTGTTGCACTGCGATATTGCTGAAAAAGGACATTCGCACATTTCCAGAACATTTCTGAGACCATCTGTGCGATGTACTGTAGATGATAAAATGCAATATCGCACAGATATCGCAATGCGATGGCTTATAGATGTTGCAATGCGACGTCGCTGAAAAAGGACATTTGCGCATTGCCAGAACATTTCTGAGACCATTTGTGCGATGTACTGTAGATGATAAAATGCAATATCGCACAGATATCGCAATGCGATGGCTCATAGATGTTGCAATGCGACGTCGCTGAAAAAGGACATTTGCGCATTGCCAGAACATCTCTGAGATGTTCCGCGGGACATCACAACGTCGCAGTGCGATGTATATGCGACGTTCTAGAGATGAAAGTGTGCTGTATGGGGAGTTGCAAAAAACCGGTTTATTTCCAATGGACCCGGTTTATTCCCAGGTTTTTTGCCAAAAGACCTGGTTTATTCCCAATAAACCGAATTTATTCCGAAAAAACCCGGTTCATTCCCAGGTTTAAACCGGGGTTTTTCTAGCCTCTGCAATTTGCAACTCTAAATGTATAGCTTTATTGCCTACACGTGAAAACTTTAGGCAGTAAAGCAAGCGTTTCGGACTCTTTGGTAGGAAGAAATAACTTTATTTTTGTTTCTTTGTGGGCGTAGTATTTGTTCACACAATACTATGGGCCCGAATCTGAGCGCTGTGGGAAAGATTACGATCAGTATCTTTGTTTTCAGGCACTTTTCTGCTGTCCCCCCAGGTAAAATCGAGTTACATTACAGCTAATGAATTGCATGAACTACAGTGTACATTCTTTAAATTAATGTATTGTCCCTCCCCTCCTTAGCAAATGGTTTGAAAGAAACACTGATTTCGATATCGTTCGTGTTAGAGACAACAATTATAATGTCTAGAATAAATCTTTTAGACGCTGCAGAACAATAGAGAAAAGTATTATTACCATAACGACTTCTTCCACACCGAAATTTATAACAAATATTGGCATGAGCATGTGTTATGCATGATATTTTTCAAGATATTATCAAACTTCTGGAAAAATTACATGTTGCTGCTAACATGAGCGCTGATATGAGGGGCGCAAGGAAAGAATGCACTTTGTGGATTTTGAAATTTCATCTAAATTTCCTTTAATTTTCATGATTTTGATTTTGAGTTTAACTTTTGAAGTATTGAGATTATTGCTATCAACATCAAGGCCAGCACATCCTCTTCCATTACTCGGTCTTGTTCCACATGCCGAAAGCGCAACCTCCATGGACAAAAGCGGAGGAAAATTCCTTCCTCTTGATTTTGAAAATAATATATAGTCGAACATGGTTAATATGAGAAGCAAGGGAAATACAAAATTCCTCGTATTAACTGTTGCTCGTATTAACCATTAATCGTAAAGCCCGAGACGATAATACAAATCTTGAAAGCACACACATAAATAAGCTAATTACAACTATTATGTGATCTATTTATATCAATGCTAAAAGTAATATAATATTATCATATTTCCCGGAAAAACTCGGCTAACATTGCAATAGTCACTGCAATTTTCGAGCTATTGATTTCACATACGATTTTTATTTTAACAGTGCAATAAGAGACGTGAAAAGTCTCGTTAATATGACCCAGAGTACAAATTTATAGAAATAAATTAATAAAGGTTTCCTTATGTGCTCCTTCCTTTCGATGGTTAAGTTGTAAATCTTAGAAAGAGGCGACATTTGAAACGTCCTTATCTCTGTCTGTTTACTTTCATTCTTTCAAGATCCCAGGTTATTCCTTTGCATTTTCTTGGATGGGGGTGGGGTCTCTTTGAAGTTGAAATTCTGTCTGGTAAAACTAATAAATTTCTACATTTTGACTGTAATTTAGAAATATTTGACGGGGAAACCTTTTTACGCCGTTAATAATCTCCACGTGTAGTGAACTATCGAAAGAACACTTAGAACATGTTAAAAACCAGACCCCAATTAACTATAAGTACTTCAAGTGATAACCGCAGCTGCAAACCAAACCATAGTGAATAAAACCAGAGATTGTCGAAACTGATCAGCTGAGAAATTCTGTAGACCTCCCTACTTCAACCTACAGCTGATACCGTGCGCTAGAACTCAATAACAATCTCTCAGAATCTAAAATGTCACCGAACAGTTAAGACGCCCTTGTAAATATCCCAAATAAAATGTAAAATTGGAGCACTTTTATGCAGTCTCCAAAACGCGATTTAAATGTGCATATAAAGCCAAGAATTACAATAATAATATTATATTCAAAGAAAAATGGATCTACTTCTTACTTCACGCAATATCACTTTCTTCTAATAATGTTGTTTATTACTCCCATACAGCGACACTTCAATGAATCAAAAGGATAAATATCAGTGCATTATTGTGGATATTACTTTGCGCAAAAGCAGTTCTCAGGTAAGCTGAACAAACCTTTTTTACCATTATCAAATGATGAAAATGTATATTAAAATATGAAGACTGATTTAACAATTTATTAAGATAGAAAATTAATTATGCTACCGACGGTTCCCCTAACAATATTAATGCTGAGAGAGAACAGCGTTCGATAAGAAAGGGAATTCTTTCCTTATTCTACCCTACTTTTTGACAAAATCTTACTGAAATGAAGTGTTGCTTTGCTAGTATTAGCCGTGATCCTGCTTTTGTAGCATGCAAAAAGCGTGAAAATCTTGATATACTTATAGTTTAAACGATGAACTATTCTTAGTGTGCAAATTTCTCGTTTTAACCGTGTCCTCGTTTTAGCTGTGCTCGTATTAAACAAGTTAGACTGTATATACACTTTTTACATGCGACTTTCAATATTTAGATATTAAGAGAAGAAGTGATAGAGGGTGAAAGTGTTTTTATTTACAAGTGCGGCGCTAGGGGCGGGGCATAAGCTCCCCTCCCGAGTCGGATCAAAAATAGAGTTTTGTCGGAAAAAATATTTTTTAACTGGATTTTTTTTTTTTTTTACCAAATCTGTACAAACCGCGGGCTCGGTCAGTATCGAATAAAATCTGATTACCCGGCCAGATGCAGAGCTCTAGTGCAGGCGCAAAGACTTTGCATTTAACGTCTGTTTTTGAACATTGAATTTATGGATGAACTTTTTAAAAAAATTCTTTCTGTTAAACAATACGACATTTAAGAAAGTACCCCGGAAAAAATAATCATGGGAGCATGCACAAAGAGGAAGAAACCTTGCAAAACTGCCATGCATGGGCATAAAATAGAAAGTATGAATGCATTAAGGCGTAATGAAAAAAAAAAACTTTCAAAGAAATTATGTATGAGAATATCATTGCTTTAAAATGAGTCCAAGGCACCAATTTGGATATCTATAAAATGACAAAAATAGTGTTGTTTTAAGGCGGTGAGGAAATTTTAATATGGTGGTTGGCAATGTGCCTCACTCGAACAGTTAAGATTATTGCACACCTGTTTTCCATGAATGCGAAGAGCAAGAGGGCCATTTCAGAACTTTCTTTTTATAGGGGGGGGGGGGACAAAAATTTCTTTTGATATTGTTGAACACGTCTGAGAAGCTATTGTTACAGTTTCATTCTCACTTATATTTTCAAAATTAGCCAAAGTACTGATTAATGATAAAGTATGTCTCACTTTGAGACTGTTGCAATAGCAAGGTTTCAGCAAATATTCTTGATAATTATTAATTTTTATGCTTAACGTGTTTATTTAATGATAATGTTTCTTGATTAATTTTTAACACAATTATTCTAATTGGTAAATCAATCATATGAGTTGCGATTTTCCAACTGAGTGAAAAAATGTCCAGGCCAAGATTTGAACCAGGGACCTTTGGCTTAAGCTGCAAATGGACAATTAGCAAGCACAATTCACATCTATAACCTTTTGATCTGTTCTGTTATCTGAAATAGTTTAACAGAATAAATCACAGGTAATGTGCAAATGAACGCTGGATACGTAATTACACTTCATTAATTTTTAACAAATTATTCTACTTGGTAAATAAATCACAATGACCATAATATGAATTATTTACCAATTGGAATAATTGTGTTAAAAATTAATCAAGTGTACGTATCCAGCGTTCATTTGGAGTTCCATTACATGTTATTCAATCTGTTGAGTTGTTTAAGATAACAGACAAGATGCTCTTATTTAAAGGTTATCTGAGTGAATTGTGCCCGCCAGCTTTGTCCAGGATAGTTCAGCTGGCAGATCATTGGCAGCTTAAGCCAAAAGTCCCTGGTTCAAATCCTGGACTGGAAACTTTTTCACTCAGTTGGAAAATTATAACTCATATGATAATGTTTTTATTTTAGTCAAATCTGACAAGTTTTTTTAAGTTTTGCCCAATTTCTGAAAAGTTTTTTTAATCTGATAAGTGATAACTGATACATTCTGAAACATCAACTTTCTTGAGAGGGGCAATTACATCACCCCCTCTCCTCCACAAATGGCGCACCAGGTGAAGAGGCTGTTGATGACGTTTTGAAGAATTCTGCTGCATTCTTCAGGAAGTGGAATCGAAAGAAAGAAAACGGCGGAAATCGTATAATTTCAATGCGTTGACCTAGTGTGTCGCAGATGTGTTCAATCGAATTTAAATAAGGTGTGCATGATAGAATCTCCATAAGGAGTGCATTATAGAATCTCCATAAGGAGTGCATGCTGGCACATGAGCTGCATGTGCTCACAAATCGGCTGTATGAGACCCGACATTATCATGCAGTACAAAAAAGTAATCTTTTATGACTGTAGCGTAAGACTACAGCCATACTACTGTGAAGCCTAATTATCTTGCCTATATACCATTCAGTCGTCAAAATGTCTTTCGTTATAATATGCAAATTTATACACCCATCAATACTAATTTCACTCGAGATCATCAATTCGCCCTGCCTGTACTATAATCTTGTCATCTCGAGTTATTTCGAGTGTCTCTTTCTCCATTCTAGAAAACGTCAGTTGTCATTCTCCAGACTAAATCGGAGCTTGCTAGTGAAAATCACGTGAGTCCAATTACTTTGCATCTGATCTCAATGTTCAACAGCCCATCTTCTTTGAGACAATATATTTTTCTGTATGGTGTGTGGAAACATAGGCACCGACTTCACGCGAGCGAAAGAGGCAAACACGTATACTTAAACCACTAATTTTGAAAAAAAAAATTTGTCCTAATTAATCACTCGGATTTATTAAGACAAAAATAACATTTTAAAATTACTGGTGGAACTTTGCCTGTTTGTCTCCGTCGCCCCCGCTAAATCGGCGCCTATCTGTAGATATCGAAGGAATCTCACCATTGGTCTACGTGCATTGGAGCCCTTTGATGAAATCTTCTTCGGATAGTGTAGCTCGTCACCCTACACCTTGTTGTGAAAAGAAACACTCTTTGAACCTAAATAACATCATGTGGTCTACTTTATAACAAACTGTTAGCATTATATACTGATTATATTGGTTGTTTGTTGCAGTGGTAGCATGTGGGTAAGCCAAAGACATTTAAGATACATAGACGCAAAACTGTCAGTTTAACTGAGGATTTTTGATCACATCTGACGTACGTCAGATTGTTGACATTTCAATATAGTAGTATATTATGTGTGGTTAGCTGTGTTGCGCTATAATTTCTTTATTCGAGAATTTTTCTAAAAGTTTTTTTAAATCGCTATTAAATTTAAAAGTATTTTATTTATTTTAACACTTTATTGTGGCATTAGTTTGTTATTAAGACGAAATCGCAATTGTTATATATGTGTGTTACATGTGTGTAAGCACCGGCAATCAAGGTATAAATAAAACTTTATCTTTCCATCGGTAAGTCAATTTTTATTTATGAGTATACTTAAGAATGCCCTTTTTAATAAATGTTGGTGTCATTGTTTCATTTATATAGCCAGTGTTATTTAAAGTGAGGACAAAATAAAATTCATCAATTTGATCTGTACATGAATTTATGGCACAAATGGGATTTATTTAAAAGTAGTTACTTACTTGATTATAAGTTGTTTAATTGAGATATGTCTCATTATCATATAAACACTGAGATACACACTGATTCTCTCAATGTTATATAAAACTAAAAAAGTATTTTTTTTTTTTTTTTTTGAGTTTGAACAGCAAAACATATTATATTTATTCATAACATTTTAATCAATAAAAATATAACTTTCTTATGAATCGTTTCATTTTAATTTAGCTGCTAAAGTAGATAACTGTTTTGAAATTCCTAATGCATTTCTAATATATAATATACCTTGCAGAGTGTGGTATAAAATAAAAATATTTACTGAAACACTAAGAACTTTTTATTACTGTTGTTATCCAAAACTGTACAATTAGAATAACTTTTACAAGTCCCAAATGAATATCAACATATTAACTGATAACCTCCTAAGCTACAATCAAGTTATCTGTGGTCTGCCTACTGATGGAAGTCGAGGAACTGACTTGCAAAAGCTGACGTTTGGAATTCGAGGAACTAAGTTAACAAAGTCTTCTGTTGGAATTTTTATGCCAGCTGGAGACATTCACAGGCAGAAATTTTTATTTAATTTTTCTGTCTGTAAATGTAACTTGCTAGAGCTTGAGATGTCTTCCACGTCCAAGAAAACTCTTCATTCACAGTAATTCAATATGTTGATATTAAGTTCATGTAAGATTTGGAAAAATTATTTTACTTGTACTTTTTTGCATAACAACAGTGATAAAAAGTTCTTTGTTTTTCAGTAAATATTTTTATTTTATATTTGTATCTGAAAGTGTTATATATTAGAAATGCTGGTACTTCTCGACTATCTTGGCAAGAGAAGGAAATTTCACATGCATAGTGTCTGGTAACCTATTTACTGCTTCTTTTACAGAAGATTTTTTTCTGTATTTATACAATTTATTTAATATAAAAGAGTCATTTATTTTTTTGGTACTTCTCCATTATCCCGTCGACCATTTTCCATAAAAAAAAGTTATCGCTAAACTATAGGATTTAACGCCAAAAATGCAGTCCCAATCACTTGACGTCGGAAGCATTACACGTGTTTGTTAAGTCATCAAGTGGTTTTTAATTCGCCATTTACCTGTATTTTTCATTATGTTTTACCGATTTATTAGTTATTTCATTAATTAAAATAACAATTGCGTCTTTAAACGTCTGTGCCATAATATTAAAAGAGAAAATGCATTGAAAAAATGTTGCATTGCATAGATAAGTGCAATAAATCAATTTCAACCGATGTTACAAACATTTATTCACCAGCCGAGAAGGATAATTAAGAAAAATAATGTAAATAAATAAATATCCAAGATTTTGTTTTCTGTTTTCATTAATATATTGTCATTTTTTTTGTTGTTGTTTACACTTTGGTGAGTGGGGCTTTTCCGATTTTTTTTATTTTATTTATTTTGATATTACAATGGCAACATTCTTCTATTTGTTTATTTGGTATTACAGTTTGGCGATAATTTTTTGTATGAAAAGTGGTGGACGGGATAATGGAAAAATACCATTTTTTTATATACAAACATAAGTAATTTGTATATAAAAAACAATAATAATAATATACACAGGGTGGGGCAATTATATCATTTTACTTGCCTCTCGTGAGTGGCTTTTCTGATGAGGTGAGATAATCTTTAAGAAGTCTTTTAAAAACTGCAGGCTATAGAAGGATTGTTTTTACTTGTTAGCTATGTTTTGCAACTCTTCAAATTACTGTAATATCACTATGGTAACTAAGTTCTAACCTTATACTAAACTTTCCTCTATTGTATATATTTCTTAATTTTATTTGAAAAAAAGTACGAAAATGTATTATTGTAGTAAGGATTTATTTTTGCAGTTGCGTAAATTCTGTCATAACAATTTTCAACTGTATGTTGCTTCTTGCTGGATGGTAAGATTTTCAGAAAATTTCCCACTCCTACATATATCTTCAAATCTGCATAGCTTAGTACCAGAGGTTGTGCAGATTTTAGAATATTGTGGATTTCTGGTCATGTATAACTAAATATGCATAATAATGATGAGATATTTTTTTCTTGAATTATTCAATGAAACTCGCCTTATAAAGGTATATTCATAATTTACTTCAAAATCATAAAAATAAAGACATTTTATCTCATGTTTAGCCAGACTTAATTATTTGAAGTGTTGAGATCATACTCACAGCTATTAACAATTTTAACGCATAAAATTATAAATTAAGTATAAATTTTAGAAATATTTTGACAACTATATAAAACAGGCATCTTTTAAGAGCAGCACACAGAAAAAAAAGAGGAGGAGATATTTAAAAAATATGAATGCATTATAGGCCTATAGGTTTAACATTAGTGAAAGGAATTTGAGATGTTACTGACCATGTTTTAGGTATTTATCCATTGTGACATTTTGGTGCTTCGAAATAAAGAATACATTATTTTATCATATATTTTTATGAGCAAATATTACAATATGAATTTTATTTTGCCTTTTTAGAACTTAACTGTAGAGCATTCATCATTTTGACGAATGCAAAATTGTATGTTTTATTTAAATACAAACTAAAAAATCACTTTATTCACTGAAAAAGAAAATCTTGAAAGAATAAAATTACAAAGATTTATAATCGGATCAACAAAAAATTTATTTTGCGTGTAAGAAGGCATCCGTATTATAAAGGCATGCTATATGCTAATTTTATTGACTGTCAGTTCTTTTTTTTTTTTTTTTAATACATTGTTTATTCATCTTATCAGGTTTAACCCTCTTTTCTACAGCTGGAGAAATATTGATTATAAATTGAAAAAGCATTTATTTTTTTAAATAATTAATTTTTAGGCATGGTTTTGTATTTTAATCCATTACCACATGATTCAACAGTAAGTATTTGTTCCTTACAATAATGTAAAGTAACATTTGCAGTAATATAAATAAGTAATAATAATAGTTATAAATTATAACAGTGGTACAAATAGGCAGGATCCTCATTGGGGAGGAGTTTGGAATCATCCTTACTCATAAAATGAAAAATTTTGTTTTGTGACTTGTCCACAGTAAATGTGACACATTAAAACCAATGCAATAAGAAGCTATTATTATGAAAAGCTATAATTCATGATAGATTAAAATATATTATAAATGTGATTAAAAGTCCAATTTACTGAGTCCCAGTAAGAGATTTTTCTGTGTAACTCTGCAGCAAAACAAAATTTATCTGTGACCATAAGAAAAAATAGCAACCCACGTTAAATAAATTGGAATAAATTAAAAATAAATTGGAAAAATAGTAACCCACCACCAAAATTTACATTTACAAGGAAAATGTAATAAGAAGATGTAAGGGATGCACCGGATAGTGACTTTGGCCAAATACTGAATATTCGACTAACTGAATACCTCTATATTTCATGGCTTAAAAGTTTTAAAAAGTTAAATTTCAAAATAATTTTTCATAATATTTAACAGAAAGACAATTTTCATGAAAAAAAACTTCACAATTAAACTTTACAAAAAAAAAAAAAAAAAAATTCTATGCATTAAATTATTTAAGAAGGATTAGTCTTAACTCTTTTAATTAATAAAAAAAAAATAACTTATGACTTCTTCTGTGAACTAAAATATATGAATAGAATTTACTTATATTCTAAAACAAATATTATAAAATCAAAAAGAAATTTTCAAGAATATTTTACAGTAATATAGTACTTATTTGACATTAAGCGAGTAAATAATAATAATAATAATAATAATAAATTCAAATGGTGGCAACTTAGCAAGAAAGTTTTTGAAATGTACTAGACTGAATAAAGTGAACGATTATTTTCAGAGGTTGGAAATTTCCATGGTGTTTGCAAAATTTTAGAACAAACTTTCTAGGAAGATAATGTAGCCAAGGCAAGTATTTTCTGTACAGAAAACTAGCATCACAATCCATTTATTCAATCAAAAATACAAGGTGTTTCACTACAAATAGAACCCTAATTTTTGTTCACAACTTTAACAATAATGAAGATATTTTAGCGAGGTTTTTATCATATTAACTTTGTTTTATATAAAGTGTATTGGAATCATTGAAGTGATTGAATTTTAATCAGTGATACAGTGTATGTACTGTCAGCTGCATTCTGAATTAGTGGAATGTCCAGCTTAGTGCTTGCACTGCACTAGTGTCACATTTTAACACTTCTTATCATATTTCACAGATAGCAGAGTAAGTCTGATGTTTGAATATATTGTTACAATATCTTCATTATTGTTATTTTTAAATGAAAATGCAAGTTCGACATGGAGTGAGATACACTGTATTTTTTAATAAGTGGATTGCAATTCTGGTTTCCCATACAAAAACTGTTTGTCTTGTTACTTATTATAACCCCTGAAAGCATATTATCCCCCATTATGTTTAGAAATACCCAGTTGTAAAAAAGCTAACAATATTCAAAAACTTGTATTTACAGATCATTAGTTCCTATGAATGTCATCATTAACAGTTCTTTTTCTTAATTGTTACTTTTCAAACAGCAAATAAATAAAGCAAAAGCCATCTCTGTTATTTAAATATGATTGTGTTTCTTAATACCTTTATTTATTGACAGTTAAAAATAAAAGTTATCTAAGTTTAAAATTTAAAAAAAAATGTAAAAACACTTTCTTTAAGTATTCAGTTTGGCTGAATATGAAGATATTTGGCCAAAAATAATATTCAGCATATCAAATAGTTTGATATTCAGCCTAACCAAATAATTTGATATTCAGCTTAACCAAACATTCAGTAGTATGGCTGAATACTGAATATTTGGTGCATCCCTAGAAGATACAATAATTTAGGAAAATAAAATTTAACAATTTTTTTAAGCACAGCCTTTATTTTAAAGTTATTAGATTAATCTGCAGTGTGTGCTGCCATTTGCATACTTTTTCTAGTGGGCTTAAAGTATTTTTATTAGTGTCTCATGCTTTTATGATTTTCAGTTTGACTTCAGATTTTTTTTTTTAAAGCATTTTTGTACCTTTATGTACACTAAGCATGTTATTTTTCACATTGTTTTCTACTTTCAGTTTCTAATACCTATATATATATATATATATATATATATATATATATATATATATATATATATATATATATATATATATATATATATATATATATATATATATATACAGGGTGATTCATAAAAGATGGGCAGAACTTTAAGGGGTTATAGTACACTTAAAGACAAATAATATTAAATAGGAGACTAAGGGTCCCAGACGTATTCCCAAGGAGATAGGGGGCATTAAAGTTTAGGCTCCGAAATTTCAAATGATTATAAAACATGGAAAAATTGGTCGATTCGTTTGCGGTTTTTGCAAAAAATTTTCTTTATGCCAGTATTTTCTTGAAATAAAATTTTAAAGTTCAATTTCAAAAAATGCCGATAGGGGGCGCTTTAGACTTTGGAGTAACAAACAACTATTTTTTAACGTTATTTTTTGTATTTCTTTAAATGATTTCGAAAGCTTAGACTTAAACTTAAATTTTGATCTAAAAATCTGAGTCCTAACGAGTAGTTAAGTAGCGTAAACTGAAATTTGAAATTTGAAACCCTTCTCCCCCCAGAACAAAAATCAGTTATTCCCGATCTTTGTGTCGTAGATTAGGCTCTAACTACTGCCGCGTTTTGCTAAAATTATTCTTTATGTCAGTATTTTCTTGAAAATAAATTTTAAAGAAAATTTTCAAAAAATTCCGATAGAGGGCGCTTTAGACTTTGGAGTAACGAACAACTATTTTATACCGTTATTTTTTGTGTCTCATTAAATGCTTTCTAAAGCTTAGACTTAAACTTAAATTTTCAGCTCAAAATCTGAATCGCTGAGCGTGGTTCAGTAGCGAGGGGAGGGGGTTCAAATTTCAACTTCTGAACATAGGTCAGTTTGCACTAGTTAACCATGCCCAACGATTCTGTGCTGTGATACGAGGCAAAAATACAACTTTCGTCAAGGACTGCATAGTCGGAATTCACTCATAAAGGCACTGGCACAGTTGGAAACGTCGCTCATGCAAACGTTAAAGCTCCATTCCTGACGCTAGTCACCGGGTGAAGAAGGAAACAGAAAGTATGCAAATGTCAAATGGGGAAGAAGAAGAACACGTATGCAAAATTTCGACACGATTCAGGCATAAAAACCACTGAACGGTGAGTCAAGTGTAAGTCGCTGTAGTAATGAATCGGAAGATGGTGCCCTTCACGAATAAGGAAAAGGCTGAGATGCATTTAATTTACGGAGCGGCAGATGGAAATGGTGCAGAGGCACAACGAATGTACGGAGAGCGATTTCCTAACAGGCGGTTGCCTAACCGCAAAACTTTCGAGCGCTTGCACAGACAGTTGTGTGAGACGGGATCATTTCTCGCTTCCCGGTCGAATGCAGGTCGTGCAAAAAAGGACGAATCAGTAGTTGTTGCAGAAGCCATTCTGGATGTAGTAGCGGCGCAGCCAAGTACAAGTACACGAACAGTGGCTAGCCAGGTGGATACCTCACAGTCCACGACTTGGAGGTACTGAAGGATGAACATTTGCTCCCGTTTCATGTGCAACGAGTCCAGAAACTGTCTCCAGGGGATTATCCAAATCGTATTGAATTCGCCCGCTGGTTTGTGCAGCAGAACGCGCTAAATCCACATTTTGGACGAACTGTGCTTTTCACCGATGAATGTACCTTCACACGTGAAGGTACATTTAACACACACAATGCACATGTATGGGCGGATGTCAATCCACATGCTACGTATCCACATGCTCATCAGAGACGCTTTTCCATCAATGTTTGGGCAGGAATCCTCGGAGACCACCTAATCGGACCGTACCTTCTTCCTGAACGCCTCAACGGTAAAACATACCTCACATTTCTGCAACATGTGCTGCCAGACCTGTTAAGCGTTGTTCCTCCACGCATCCGGCGGGTCATGTGGTTCCAGCACGATGGAGCGCCAGCCCATTACGTACGAGACGTCCGCAACTATCTGGACATCACATTTCCGAACAGATGGATTGGTCGAGGTGGTCCTGTTGCTTGGCCTGCTCGCTCGCCAGATCTTTCACCCCTCGATTTCTTTTTTTGGGGACGATTGAAGGCTCTTATGTCTGAGACACCCATTGAATCCCCCGAGGAACTGGTCGCCAGACTTTCCGCCGCTGTAGGGGAAGTGCTCGAAAAGCCTGATGTTTTCGCGAATGTTCGCCGTTCCATTCGTCGCCGTTGTTCTGCGTGCATAACCTCTGGTGGTCACAATTTTGAACATTTATTGTGATTACATGTTAATAAATATGCTTTGGTAACATAATCCTAATTTGTGTCTTTTTACCTCGTATCACAGCACACAATGTGTGGACATGGTAAACTGAACTGTGCTCAGGAGTAGAAATTTCAAACCCCTCTCCCCAGAAACTTAACCACGTCTAACGATTCAGATTTTGGGCTGAAAATTTAAGTCTAAGCTTTAGAAAGCATTTAATGAGACACAAAAAATAACGGTATAAAATAGTTGTTCGTTACTCCAAAGTCTAAAGCGCCCTCTATCGGAATCTTTTGAAAATTTTCTTTAAAATTTATTTTCAAGACAATACTGACATAAAGAATAATTTTAGCAAAACGGGGCAGTAGTTAGAGCCTAATCTACGACACAAAGATCGGGAATAACTGATTTTTGTTCTGGGGGGAGAAGGGTTTCAAATTTCAAATTTCAGTTTACGCTACTTAACTACTCGTTAGGACTCAGATTTTTAGATCAAAATTTAAGTTTAAGTCTAAGCTTTCGAAATCATTTAAAGAAATACAAAAAATAACGTTAAAAAATAGTTGTTTGTTACTCCAAAGTCTAAAGCGCCCCCTATCGGCATTTTTTGAAATTGAACTTTAAAATTTTATTTCAAGAAAATACTGGCATAAAGAAAATTTTTTGCAAAAACCGCAAACGAATCGACCAATTTTTCCATGTTTTATAATCATTTGAAATTTCGGACCCTAAACTTTAATGCCCCCTATCTCCTTGGGAATACGTCTGGGACCCTTAGTCTCCTATTTAATATTATTTGTCTTTAAGTGTACTATAACCCCTTAAAGTTCTGCCCATCTTTTATGAATCACCCTGTATATATATATATATATATATATATAAAAACTTATTGCAAAAATTAACCATTGAAACAGAAATATATATATATATATATATATATTTCAGATAATTTCGAGTTTCAAAAAGGGTTTAACAATATTAAATTGCACAATAAGACAGTTAAATTTCTAACAAACACTTCCTACATTGTACATTCTAGTTTTATTATTTCTGTTTGTATAAAAACAGAGTACACTTTCAAAGACACAGACTTTTGTTAAATCTTTTTATTATTGTGAGTGATTTAAACCTTCCAGACATACTGATATTAATTCAATATGAGTAGTAGATTGCTTATTTAAAAGTATTTCTTTAAAATATAAAATAGATTTAAATAACACTACTATCTTACTTATTAAAAATGTTCGAAAAGAAATGAACAGCAAGAGAAACTCTTTCTGTTAGTCGTTAATTATAGCAGAAAATTATAATTTAATCAAATCTCGCCAGTAGCATTTTCTTTTTCACCAATAGCAGCTTTTATTTTACGCATGTGTAAACTATAAACAATGCTTTGATGTTGAAATAAAATGTTTTGGTTTGTAGTATTTTTTCTTCTTTGTATATTAAATTACATGAGTAACATATGTGTATGTATGAGAAAAAAATGTGTATTTTAAATGCATGTAAAATACATGCATAAAACACATGCATGAAGTAAAATACATGCATGAAGTATACTTAAAATAAGTGAAAATTGTGTATTTTAAATGAAATGAATGCAATGAAAATTATGAAGATGGTAACAACATTTGGCAATTTATTACCTGTGCTCAGCTAACATAAAAGTACCAAAATTTTAAATGTTTTAATTTAAGTAGACTAGCTTTATATATATATATATATATATATATATATATATATATTATTTATTAATATTAATACAGTGAATTAGAAAAAGATAAAATTTACTAAAACATTTTCTTGTAGTATTCACACCATGTACTACTAATGAAAGTATTAAATTCCTGAATCATAAATTCATTTTAATTTACTTGTTACAGATAATCCTTATTAATTTTAGAATTCCTAATGCATTTTGGTACTTTTCCACCATAAGGCCTTGACATTGTTTTAAAAAGCTTGATGAAATTCAGGCTTTAGAAAGTGAAATTTTTTGCCGAATGATTCAAACAGCTTTGAAAACAAATCAGATGAACTTTTATTCTTTCTATATATGTATTTGCATATCTCTATATTTTGTATATATATATATATATATTTGATCCTTTTTCATTATCCCGTTAACCACTTTCAATAAAAAACATTATCGCCAAACTATAGAATTTAACGCCAAAAATGCATGATTGTCACACCACATTCACTTGATGTCAAATGAGTTATAATAGGTGTTTGGTATGTTATCCAGTGATTTTTAATTTGATGTTTATCAGTATTTTTAATGATGTTTTACTGATTTATTGAGTATTTTGTTAAATAAAATAACAATTATGTCATTAAACAATGACATCATGATATTAGAAGAGTAAAAGCATTAAAAAAAATTGTGATGCATCGATATAATAAATATATCAGTTTCAACTGACATCACAAACATTTATCCACCAGCTGATAGGGAAAATTAAGAAAAAAAATTAAATATCCAAAAAATATTTTTCTGTTTTCATTAATATATTGTAAATTTTATTGCTTAATTACTGTTAGTTGATGATTCAACCGATGATTCATTCAAATGGGCTTTGCTGAATTTTTTTAAAAGTGAGATTCTAATGGCAGCATTCTTCCATTTGTTTATTGGCTTTGGCATAATAGTTTCGCGATAGTATTTTTTTTTATATAGAAAATGGTCGACGGGATAATGAAGAAGAACCATGTATTTATATATATATATCTTTATACAAATTACTTCTGTTTGTATATAAAAATAGATAAATAGCTTCTTTATATTAAATAAATTCTATAAATATTGAAAAAAAAATTATATAAGAAACAGTGAATAGGTTAACAGAAAATATACATGAGAAATTTTAAGGATGCTTCAGTTCTCCGTCGCCAATACCTCAATAGTTGAGAAGTACCAGCATTTCTAATATAACACTTTTAGATACAGGTATAAAATAAAAATATTTACTGAAAAACAAAGAACTTTTTATTACTGTCGTTATGCAAAAAAGTACAAGTAAAATAATTTTTCCAAATCTTAAATAAACTTAATATCAACATATTGAATTACTGTGAATGAAGAGTTTTCTTAGACGTGGAAGACATCTCAAGCTCTAGCAAGTTACATTTACAGACAGAAAAATTAAATAAAAATTTCTGCCTGTGAATGTCTCCAGCTGGCATAAAAATTCCAACAGAAGATTTTGTTAACTTAGTTCCTCGAATTCCAAACGTCAGCTTTTGCAAGTCAGTTCCTCGACTTCCATCAGTAGGCAGACCACAGATAACTTGATTGTAGCTTAGGAGGTTATCAGTTAATATGTTGATATTCATTTGGGACTTGTAAAGGTTATTCTAATTGAACAGTTTTGGATAACAACAGTAATAAAAAGTTCTTAGTGTTTCAGTAAATATTTTTATTTTATACCACACTCTGCAAGGTATATTATATAATAGAAATGCATTAGGAATTCCAAGACAGCTAAATTTAACAGCTTTAATTTTTAACATCTAAATTAAAATGAAACGATTCATAAGAAAGTGATATTTTTATTGATTAAAAAAAGTTATAAATTAATAACTATACATAAGTTTTTTTTTTTTTTTTTTTTTTAATGGAAGACGGTCCACAGGATAATGAAGAAAAACCATGTATATACATATATATATATCTTTATACAAATTACTTCTGTTTGTATATAAAAATATAGATAGATAGCTTCTTTTTATTAAATAAATTGTATAAATATTGAAAAAAGATAAAGATTAAAGTACTACATTATGAATAAATATAATTTTGCTGTTCAAATTTATATGATATTGAAAACATATCTCCAATTAAACAACTTATAATCAAGTAACTACTTTTAAATAAATCCCATTTGTGCCATAAATTCATGGCCAGATCAAATTGATGAATTTTATTTGTCATCACTTTAAATAACACTGACAAAATAAATGAAACAATGATACCAACATTTATTAAAAAGGACATTCTTAAGTAAACCCATAAATAAAAATTTACTTACCGATGAATAAGAAATTATCTGTTGATTCTCACAATTGTACACCACACACAGTATAATTTTAATTGTACATTTTTGGACAATGGCATCTATGTGCATAACCTCCTGGGTGGATGTCGAATCAAACACAAGATATTTTATTTATTCTACATACTCTGTATTTGTTCATACACTCACGTTTCAAAAAACAAATTTATTATGAGTGAATTGCAAAAACATTTTTTAAGTTTTCTGAAAATATATTTAGTTTACTTTAAAATGTTCAAATTAGAATGGCTTTATTATTTATCATACACACCTGTGTTTCAAAGAGCCTTATAATCTACAAATTATCAAATTTAGTTGTAATCTGGCTCAAAATCATGAAGCATTTGAAGTTAGAATATGTATGTGTGTGTGTTGTGTTTGCTTCATCCTACAGTTAAAATTATCAATTTCAGATTTTTTTTTTCAGTTTAGTTTATGATTTAAAGAAAAGCAATGATTAAACAATAATTAAAATAATAATAAATATATGTATATATTATCTTTTTAACAAAAATCTTATTTCTAAACAAGTTTTATTTTTGTTTAACTTACAAGATAAAATTTTCGAACATAAATCTAAAGTATTGAAACAAATAACAATTATATTAATATTTTACAAAATTAAAATTGATGAATGTATATTTAAATGTGTATGCTTATTTTGTTCGTATGTATAATTTGATTATGCTTACATTATTTACTTATTTGAAATTGTTAAGCTCTATTAACTATTAAAAATAAACTTTATTACGAAACTCATTTGGAATCATCTTTGAATTTTAACATTCATTCACGCATGCATGGATATTTTGAAGGATCAATTAATTAAACTTTAGATAGATTTCTCCACCTCCCCACCTTTTTTTTTTCTTTCTTGGTTTCAGACGCTTCAACTTATAATCTCCACCAAGTTGTTTAAATGTACATTTCGCCTTCATTGCATATTAAAATTATATGCTGTACTCAAATATACCATTAAAAAATTATTAATAAATTACCTTATTTAATTTTATTTCACGAAATTAAATATTTTTAATGCTTATTTAGATATATAAAAAAATAGCTTGATGCAAAAAAATGGCATAAACTTCGTACACATTAATAAAAATTAATTTTTTTAAGTAGCTTCTAGCCATAGCGATTAATAGTAAACAACTTAAATCTGACGTACAGACCTCGCGGTTGAGGTGTTTCAATTTACTTCAGATGGCTGATGGCTTTTGAATGGGCATTGCCAGTCTGTGTATCTTAAATGTCTTTGGGGTAAGCATACCCCGGCCGATTTCTAAGACAACTTATTTCGCAGAATCCCGTCGTTATCAAGGCATTGGTGCTTCTTGCAACTTCAACAGATTCCACTACGCTCTTCTGTGTTAGTCTGGCTCCAGTGGTGTTAGCGACGTAGCTTTAGGGGGGGGAGGGGGGAGTCTCCCCTCCCAATAAGTTCAAGTAGTAGGGCGCCACAGAAGGTTTAAGGGCGCCGTCAGGCGCCCATAAAGAAAGGGTATATTAGTAGTAATAAGTGATTATACAAACACTTTATTTTAAATCTTAAATTAGAAAGTGTGTTACTTTTAACATACAAAATTTGCATAAGGGGTTTAATTTTAGATTTGTCACTATTTCTATCCTCTCTTCCCCTCCCCCCTCCCAGCCAAAAAAAAACTATACATGCAAAAGGGAAAATTCTGAAAATAGGAATTGTAATCAATTGCGGCACGGTAAATGTAATTCGATCTTTAGAAATACAAATATTCCCTTCTTATCTTAGTAGTTGTTGGCCACCCTTTGTAGTAGAAAGAAACTGTGAAGAAGTGGAACTGACTGGTGGGGATTAGAATGATTCTCCAATACGTTCATGTAAGGGGCCAAAGATTCTTTAAGGGCGCCGTCAGGCACCCATAAAGAAAGTGTTTAAACAGTAGTTGCAAGTAATTATACAAGAAGATTATTTTGAATGTTAAGAATTGCAATCAATTGCAGGGCAGTAATGTAATTCGATCCTTAGAAGTACAATTCTTTCATTATGTCAGTAGTTTTTGGTCACCTTTGGTAATCTAAAGAAAGGTAAAGAAATGGAAGTTACTGGAGAGAGGTTACAGAACGGCTCAGAGAGGGTGGGGGTGGTCTAGAGGTCTCCACGGGCTGAAAATTCTTGGGTCGGATTTGCCCGAGTACAAACGAAAGCTATCTTGGTCCTGCCGAGTCCGTTTTAAAAACCGAAAGTTCGGCACGGCCCGGAACGGTTCAATTTCTACAAAAGAAAATCCCATTTTTCTTAACATATAATTAAGATTCTTTTAAAGAATACTGCATATATTTTTTTTGCGAAAATTTTAAAGTATATTTCAGACCACATGTGGGCAATCCATAGAATACAGAATATCAACATTAATGAATACTTAAACTTCTAGACTTTTACATTCAAATAAAGACTGGTTAAAAAAAATGTACTTTAGATTAAAGATAAAAAATGTTAAAAAACATCACAAATTTTGAAGTTTTATTAATTCAAAAATTAGATTAAAAAACATTTCTTCGGAATTCATTAAAGTTTATTTCCGAAAATTTTGTTACCAGAAATCCATTATCAATTTTAGTTTTGAATAAAAAATTGTCTGCCAGACACGTGTTAGGAATAATTAAGTTCAGGTCCAGCCCGGCCCGCGTATATAGAAAAAATATACGCCTGAACACGGCCCGAGTCGACAGGAAAAATTAGGCGCAGGCTCAGACACAATGTAACTTTCCGATGAAAATCTCTATGTTAGGCATATCAAATTTCTGTATTGATGTTGTCAAACTAGTATCGAATTATGCAACATATTTATAACATATTCTGGCATACCCAGGTCCATTGAATATTGTTCATATTTCAGCGGCTCAGTCCGATCCTTTTAAATTTGGTATATAGGTGCCGGTAATCCCTCTTATTTTTTTTACCAGATCGCCTAGCCTGTTTATTTTTTTTATTATTATTAGCTCGCCCATTTGAACGTTTGACTTCATTTCGGGAATCGGACCGTGTAGATTGTGATCGCTAAGGTAGAGGTCTGCACGGGGCAGAATTTACAGACCCGGCTCGAACGAAAGCTACCTTGGCCAAGCCCAGTCCGGTCTAAAAAATAAATGTTTGGCACGGAATCGGACCAGCCCGTTAAAAATTCAGTGAAAACAGGCCCGGCCCGTTGAAAAACAATGAAATCAGGCCCAACCCGACCTGACCAACTCAATTTTTACAAAAAATTCAATTTTTATTAACATACGATTAAGATTCTTTTAATGAATATTGCATACATATTTATGGGAAAATTTACACGTCCTGGGAACAATTAATCCCAGTTTCCAGCCACCCTGAGTACATAGAAAATCATGTAAGCCTGATCCCAGCCTGCCCTAGTCTGCTCAAAAAATTAAGCCCAGGCTCAAGTATGATGCAAGTGTCCAATGCCGATTTCTACAACATATTTCTGTATTGATTTTGTGATCGGCTCATGCAGTACATTTACTTATTCTCGTCCCAGACAAATCCATTGAAAATTGTTCATATTTTATCAGCTTAATTTGATCCTTTTAAATTTCTTATCAGGCCGGTCGGCTCACTTAATATTTTTATAGGCCCGCCCCGACCCATTTATTATTCTTTATCAAATAAAGAAATAAACTAGGTACCTTTTACAAAAAGGAAACAATAAATGAATTTAAGAAGAAAGCAGATTATGTAACTTCATTCATGAATGAGTGGTTTCAAATTGTTGATGATGGAGCAGTTTTGTTAAGGTTCAAATCCATTTCAAATTATTACGTTTGACACATTCATAAAATCATTATCATCTGTTTGCATATAAAATTTCATATTTTTTAAATCAAGTCTCTAAGAATAAAATAGTGTTGTATTTTTCTGTAAAAAATAAAACTGATATTTTAAACAGGCTTTTGAGTTAAAGATTTGCACGGCCCGGGCTTAACTTTTTTCTGCAGACTTGGTCCGGGACAGTCCAGACGTCTTTTTTTCTGGGCCAAGCTGTGCTTTGACGTTATTCTTCCTAAAAGTCTGCATGGACCGAAATTTGCAGGCCAGCGTAAAAATCAGAAAATTAGGCCTGACACAACAATTTTTGTGAAAAATAAATATATTTTTAAATAGCCATTATTCTGCAATTAAAATTCTTTTTAAAGAATAGTACATACTATACTAAGCAAAAAAAAAATAATAATAATAAAATAAATAAATAATAAGGTACAGTAAAACCTGTGAAATAGAAAGTCTATGACGAAAATCTTTCTTAAACGGAAAAATGTCTTGATCTGTATAAAAATAACACAATATATACAACAGACGTGCTAAGAATGGATTATGGCTATAACGGGTTTTTCTTCTCTTACTGAATCTTCATTTGAATGTAATAGTCTAATTCAATTTTTTAATCAATGTTTATGTACATTGTCTAAGTGATCATAAATATTGTTGATATTTTGCATTCCACGCATTTTGAACATAGTCTGAAAATAAAATCTATGCATAAGTAAGTGTGCTTTTTGAATAAGTAAGTGTAATTTTAATTTTAGGTTAATGTTGACTCAGAAATATCGACATGCTTTGTAGATATTCAGTCGGTCCAGGCCGGTCCGAACTTTTTGCTTTTATACCGGGCCGGACCAAAATAATTTTTGAACGGGTCGGGCCGAACTTTTTGCTTTTATGCCGGGCCAGGCCCTGCCTGGGTCTAGAAATTTCGGCACTGCAGACCTCTAGCGCGACTGATGACAATGTGGCGAGAGAGGGGATGGGGAAGTGGAAAATGAAAATTATAAAAGGGCGCCAAAGTCAGGTCCTCCCCCCCCCCCAATAAAAATTTCAAGCTACGCCCCTGGGTGTAGTACTATGAAAAAAAGTGGGGAGACGATCATAGTCCCGAACATAGGGTCTGAATAGTAGAACAATAAAATTCAGAATTCAGTAACGCTAATTCACGCAACGAGATTTTCGTTAAAATTTGTTTTGAAATTTACGTAAGCAGCGATAGACAGACAGCCGATCCGGAATCCTAAACACTTTTTAACTTCTTTGGAAAGTATTAAAAATCAGTGATTTATTTCTTAAAATTGTTATTTTTAGCTGCTTATCCTTTAAAAAATATTAATACGTTTCAAAAGTGTACGTCCTCCCGTGCCTCTAGCGTTCCCCTGAAAATAAAAAGTAGGGAGACGTTTGAAATAAAATAAAAAAGTCGGGGAACGCGTACCCCATCCACTACACCACTGGTCTACGGGGGAAAATTGTTTGCAGGGTAATTTAATAAAATTACAGTATTTAAAACCTAATGAATTTTGTATACATTATTGAAGTGTACTACAAGTTGTTTATTGTAGAATATGGCGTGCATCGTTCATTTACAGGTACACACAAAAGCTTTCGGTTACAGTACTCTCTATGAGCGATAAAAACCGGAGGTTTGTTTTCAGATGTGGTATCTGTTTTTGTGTTTAACTAAATTTTTGCATACTACGTAATGGTGAGTATAATTTCTAATAAATCATATACAGGGCTACATAAAAAAATTCGTAATCGTTGTATGAGCGTGGATGGTTTAAGGGTGTTTTTAATTGAGTTATATATTTGCCAGCTGAACTATATTTAGTATATTAAGAGATAGTTGTAGAATCAATTCATATATACAGGGCTACGCAAGGAACCGGGTACATTGTCGTGTATGAATGATAATTTCTGAAAGTACGTTTTCAGTTGTGTTGTGCGTTTTTTTTTTATCTTTCTTTTTTCTCAGAATTTAATTTTAGTTCAATATGAAGAGTGTATAAAATCTGTAGATAATATACAGGGCGGTACAAAATTATTAAAGTGCATTTCCGTCTATTGCTGAAAATTGATGAAGGTGACTTTTCGACTGTGTTATGAGTTTTGTAACTAAGCTAAATTTTAACATAATATGTAGTGCACATACAGAGCTATAGATCGTATACAAAGATGAAAAAAAATCGAGTACCTATCTGGCTAATAGACGGCAATTGCTAAAATCTGCTATAAAAATTTTTTTTCCTTGTAGTGCATTTAATTACAAATTATTTTTAAATATTGGCGATTCGATTTAAATTCATTAAAAGGGGATTTAGAAAGAAATATTAAATACAATAAAGCCTCAAAATAACGGACACCTCATGACCTATTAATTTGTCCGCTATTCGGAAATAATAGGTGTTAGGGATTGAAAAAGTGTTCGTTAAATAGAGGTACCCGTTATTCAAGAATTTTGAAGGTTTTACAGCAGTAGGTAATATATTTCCGTCAGTATTGCACACACACTAACACACATTATTTTTCTGTATAAAAGAATGATATTAGAATTGATCCTTCTCAATAAATTTGAAATGTCTACTACTATGATTGTGTTTTACACTCTTTTTTTCCCTTTTTAAATTTTAAGTTAACTTGGTTCATGTTTATAATATTACTTTAACATTAAATATATATTCAAAATCAATTTTAGAAAATTAAAATTTTGACATTAATGTTACATCAAAATTATAAAATCAAAGTTTTGATTTAAAATAATAACGTTTTTTAAAAGTAATAATAGGCGAATTTCTTCCTTTCTGCCTCAAAATTCTTCATGCCTGCCTTTAAAGAAAATAAAAAGGAATATTACATAAAAATTATATAATCAAAGTTTTGACTAAAAATAATGTTTTTTAAAAGTAAATGTGAATTATTTTTTAACATTAAATTATATATTCTTAAACAATTTTAGAAAAGTAAACGTTTGACATTAATGTTACATCAAAATTATAAAATCAAAGTTCTGAGGTTCTGACCAAAAATGATAACGTTTAAAAGTAAACGTGAATTACTTTTTAACATTAAATATATATTCCTAATAAATTTTAGAAAACTAAACGTTTGAAATTAATGTTACATAAAAATTACGAAATCAAAGTTTTGATTAAAAGTTTTAACATTTAAATGCAATAATAGGCAAAATTCATCCTTTTCTGCCCCAAAATTATTTTGAAGAACTTGTCTTCAGAGAAAAGAAAAAAATACATCTCCCAACGTGGAGCTCGAACCCACGACCCCGAGATTAAGAGTCTCGTGCTCTACCGACTGAGCTAGCCGGGATACAGAACATTCTAGTTTAGAAGTGTACACAAAAGAAAACGATTTCCTGCCGTTTGATTGGTTGGTTTTTATCACAGCGGTGTTTTTGAAGACAATTTTCGAAAGAAGGCTCAAACATTACAGTTTCTTTTTTATTACACTCAACCTGGTATTTGTATGTAAAGATGGAATTTTGTAATCGATGTTTTACTCACTTCCAGATAGGCTAGAAATATAAAAACTATTACTATGTACACAAGTGTGTTTCCGATGGCAATACAACCAGTGGTGTAGTCCTGGGAAAAAAAGTGGGGGGGACGGGACACTCATAGTTCGGAACATAGGATCTGTGTCATTGATAGAAAACTTGTTACTGAATGTTACCTTTTATTTTGAACTGCGGAGAAAAGTAATTGGAAAATTAAACAGTTTAATTTAATTTAATTAAAGTTTTTTACTTGTAATGTTTTAAATAGCTTGTCCCTAATTGAAAAGTTCAGAACTGTATTTCGTGTCTGAAATATCGGTTCATGCAGATCTCTAGATTGAAACTATACAATTAAGTTATATCATTTTCAGTAGTGATAATAATGCAAAGAAACTCAAAAACATACATAAATTTTGTCACAATTCAAACAAAGTTACAGAAGTTAGAGGGAGAACAGACAAATAGACAGACATGGCAGACGATCCGAAGTGATAAACACATTTCAACTTTGTTGAAAAGTATTGAAAATCAGTGCTTTAGTTCTTAATATTGTTAATTGATCAGCGCGCTTATCCCTTTAAATAATTAATAAATTTGGAAAGTTTGCGTCTTCCCGCGTCCCTACCGTCCCCTTGAAAATAAAAAGTGTGTGTGTATGGGGGGGGGGGGGACGGTTGAGATAAAATAAAAAAGTAAGGGGACGCCGTCCCCCCACGCCCCCCTTCGACTACATCACTGTCTGGCTCACAGTCTCTCAATTATAACCAAGCCCATGTTAAATCACATTGTGTATCATTTTCAACAATTGCATTTTATGAACGAAACAGTGAATAACAGATGTTTATATGAAATGAAAATTTCAGCATTTATATAATTTTTCTGATATCTGACCTGACGAACGCTGCTTTGAAAGTCTTATTCTCCTGATTTCTGTTACTCTTGCTATTTCGATTTATTTTAGTTATCAATAGATAATAATTTTATAAACATCTTATCAAATTTACTTATTTTGTTAGCTAATTTCTTCAAATTATGTCCAGTAAGTGGTAAAAATATTTCATCTCATGAAATATTTTTTTCACTTACTATACGTTAGTATTTTCTTAAAAAAATTCTTAACACTTGCTATATTTTTATGTTATTACTTAGTGATATTTACTGATAAGCAGCAAAATAGTGCATCAAATAAAAACTTTTATCGTTCTTTGACAACTCGTGGCAATATAAATTTTTCGTTACTTGATTGATTGTAGCTGTTAAACAAATTATTTCCAAACATCGTGCCGTGCTGTTTCTGGACGCATTACAAAATTTTGTTTCGTAGGTAAATAATTATATTTTGAAAATTACCAATGTTGGGTTATAGTGTTACTATACTTATTGTTTTGAGGAACGGCTTCTTCGCTTGTGAAGAGCAAAGAGGCAAAATTTCTACAGTTTCTGGTCAAGCATAAATTTTGCTGTTTATTATTATCAAAGTTAAATTAAAAAAAAAATATCTTGTTATGGATTGAGGATTGTCGGTTTTTGCTCCTGCTTGAAGAGCTTAGTTTTAAAATAATTCCACTATTCTTAGGAATACTTGTTTCGTCTGCAAGGGATGCAATACAAATCCAGACAAAAACTTATATAGAAAACCACACTGTAAAAAATTTTGGTCACAAATTACGGTACATATACTGGCAACGTTGTGACCAGTATATATACCGTAATTTAACTGGACGGTATATGTACCGTAAAATATTTAAAGTATATGTACAGGCTGCACCCCCCCCCCCCTCACCTTAGGCATGCAGGCATTACGTAACAAGAGCAAGAGCAGCATTTCAGGGTTTTACAGTACACCGAGGCGGGCTACCAACTTTTTCCTTACTGAAAAATAATTATTTTACGGGATAAATAGCGGTTTTTTACTGAAAAACAGTCATTTTACGGTATAAATATCGTTTATAATAGAAATGGCGCATATACGGTTTTCTTACGGTTAATATACCTTAGAAGTACGGTATTCATACCGTAAAGAGTGAAAACGGTACAAATACCGTTAATTTACGGTACATCTACTGAAATTTTACGAAATTTTTTTACAGTGCGGTGTCGAAATTTACTTATTTAATGAAAAATCAGGGTAAATATCTACCAACCTTGCGGTTTGTTTCTTGTGAAAAAAAAAAGTATATTTTTTTACCATAAATGTGAAAAAAAAATTAAGGGAAATCAAATAAACACAAAATAAATTGAAAAGAATTTGTGCATCAAGAAATATCGGGACTTTCGGCATCCCGTTCAGACGCAGTGGTTACAAGGGACAGGTCTTAGAACCCTTGAAAATCGGGATTTCCCTGGTAAATCGGAACACCTGACAATGCTAATTCCAACCCTTATTTCCTATACAAAAAATGTTTGTTGCAGTGTTTTCTGTCACCTTTTGGGACACCCTGTATATATAAATATGACAGATTCAGACCTGCCAAGTCTCCGGCTTTTTGGATACCAGTATTTTAGTACAGAAAATGTTGTTTTATTTAATCAGAGCATTTTGTGATTTAGAGAACAACATTTTCTCTAAAAAATTACTGGTGTGCAAAAATCCGGAGACTTGGCAACTCTGCAGATTGATTAATAGGGTTTTTATTACTGCTTTAGGTTGTTGGTGTTTCTTTCAAAAATGTTGATGGCAAGCAATTTTATTTAAATCTTATAATGGAAACAAAGTAAATATTTAAAATTAAATGTAATTACGACGTGTACTAAAATTTTCTGCGTTTTTAATTTATTACTATATTCGTAGATAAATAATTAATCTACGCAAGAATTGTTATTTTTTAGATTACCATATATATTAAAATTTTCTGTATTTTGTGGTAAATATTATTAGATAAAAATTCACCATGGAAGAATTGTTCTTTTAAAACAAAATAAAATTCACAAACCAAATTATGAAACCTTGATTACGACGAGTATTAAAAATTTCCATGTTTTACAACATAAGACATCCATTTTAACAGTTGCAATCCTGAGAACTTTGATGTATTAACACATTGACGGACAGTAGGAACAAGTGAAGTTCGAAAATTGACACTAAATGTTTTTGTAATTTTTAGAATATTAGAAGTATAGTTTTACTCTTTCTGCTTAAATAAACTTAATTTTGATTAATTCAGCACCTTTAATTAGGTTGCACTATACTCCCTTCACAACCACGTCAGAGGGTGGCTAGTGGTCGAAAAAATACAGTAAAAAAAAAGTGATAAACACCAGTATATTATTATAGAAAAATTTATGTTGATTATTCGATCAAATAATCAATTTGAATTTTTCTATAATATCTGGTAATAATCATTTTTTTACTGTAGTTTTCCCTGACCACTAGCCACCCTGCACGTGCATACTGAAGCTGCAACTCGTATAACAGGTGGAAAACGAACTTCAACCTAAAAAATTGTTTCCAAAACATGACACTGGGACTACTTGTACGCCGGTAAATGCACATTTGTGCTGCTATTGCCGTAGTGTCTAAAAACGACCGTTTCGTTTTGGACGGCTATTGCCGTCATGCCACATAGTGAACTTCGCTTTGACAGCTATAGCCGCAAGTGTCCGTCAACGTGTTAATTCTGTTGTCAAATCCAATCGCACCACTTCGCACCACGATCATGAAGCAATTTTCATCAATACATGCATGAAATAATATTATTTATCTACGAGAAGCACGGAATCATGAATGGAATTCAGATTGGTTTTTCGCTATTTTTCACAAAAAGATTAACCAATCGAAAGACCGTATTTTGCGAGATTTTCTAAAAAAAGCAACAATTTCGCACAAATGCAGGCTTTTTCAGACTGGTCATTCTCGTTTCAAAAATAGCAGAAAAAAAAAAAAAAAAAACTATCTGAATCCTTGCCCACACTGCAAAAAAAAAAAATGTTGATTTTACGGTATAATACTAGCATCCCAGCTGCTAGTATTATACCATAAAATTAACAGTAATAAACAGTAAAATAAGCAGTAATGCGCGGCAGGGTATTACTGCTTATTTTACTGTTTATTACTGTTAATTTTATGGTATAATACTAGCAGCTGGGATGCTAGTATTATACCGTAAAATCAACTTTTTTTTTTTTCAGTGCAGATGTTTTATCGAATACTATATCGAATAAGATAAGCTAGCGTACATGGCATATGTTATTTGTTTTGCAAATTCCTTAGCAAATCTAAAGTAAAATGTGACTTTTTAAATCAATGTTCAAGCTATAATCTTGACTTAAAGCAAATTTTACCTGCAGTTCATTGAAAATAACAATGGTTTGATTATATATTGCAAAATCCATTACTTAGATTTTCTTTTAAAGATTGAAATAAAATGTAGTACACCAAAATATCAAAATATAAATTTAATATCATTCTTTGTCTAAAAAATAAAAAAATAAACTATGTTTTTGACAATATCATTTTTCTTAGCCGGAATTAAAATTGATGAAATCAAGGACACCCATTTATAAGCGTAAAAACTAAGGGCATGGGATATTTACAATAATAAATATAAATGAAACTAAGGAAAAAAAAAATAACTTTTTATGCAGATTTTTCTTTTTTTTCAAAATTTTAATTTGTGTGATTTATCGTGATGCAAGATCTAGTATAAAACTGATTCGCGTTGTCTGAAAAATTTATTTTGTTTGCAAATTTTGTTTATTTAAAAATTTTGAATGTATACTGCTATTCGTTTTTGTGGTTTATCAAAACTTAAAACATTTAGGGGAAGGCCGGGCAAAGTGGTCACCCTAAGGTTTTGTGATTTTTTGTAAGCCCTTAAAATACATATACATAACTGACAATTTGCATAGAACTAGAGTGACTACTTAGAAGTGTAAGGGTATTTATAATTTTTACGAAATAATAAAGTGGAAGTGAGAATTTGGCTTTTTCCAATAAAGGTCAAAATGACCACTTTGCCCGTCTAGGTAAGGCAAAGTGGTCACTCCATGGCCACTTTGCCCTACAGGTGTAAAAAGATTGAAAATACTATTTAAAATGATTACAACACTTTTATTGTCATAATAAATCGTATGAAACATAATGAAAGATTGAAAATGGTAATGAAAATCCAATAAGAGTTTGACAAACCCAAATAAAAAATTATAAATCAGAATCAAACACTGCATTTTTCGCAAATGAACTCCACGTCATCTTCTTCCCGAAGTGAACAGGCCTCATGAGCCCAGAGGTGACAAAAATTGCACCTGATCCAACCTTCATCACTTGATCCAATCAAACGACCCACTTACTCTGACACAGGGTTGCCAGTTTGGCCTTTTTTTAATTTCGAAATTTTGCATTAACACCAAACATTTTCTACAATATTATTTTCTTTATTCAATGATTCATTTCTTGATTAATTAAGAATTTCAGAATTTCCGATAAGAATTCGAAATTTTTTAATTAAAAAAAGGCCAACCTGGCAACTCTGCCTGACCACTTTGCCCGTTTGGGAGCCATGGCAGAAAATACGTTCTACAGTGGAAACTAATGAACAGTCAGCAACCACTCACCCACCAATGTGAAGCTGAAAACATGCTCTTTCCTTATACATTCAATAAATAAATGCAAGTACAACAGGTTAATTTTAATTGTATGTAATATAAGTCACTTACCTTAGATCATAAACTTCAAAAACTGGAAAACCCGCTCTAAAATTATAAAACATGGAACCATCTCTTTCAACGATTGTCTGGTTACTCACTGCCATCAAACGAAATAGTTTGACCACAAATCACGCAATGCCCGCGCTCTGGGGACGTCATTATATTGGGTGACCACTTTGCCCACCCTGGCCACTCTGCCCGGCCGCCTACTACTTTAAAATATATCTGGAAAGTTACATAATCTGCTTTACTGTGGTTTCAATATGGACCTTT
Organism: Maratus michaelseni; assembly: GCA_963931845.1. NCBI lineage: Eukaryota > Metazoa > Arthropoda > Arachnida > Araneae > Salticidae > Maratus > Maratus michaelseni. The sequence goes on from OZ007586.1 coordinate 442,181,746, forward strand.
AGAAAACGAGCATTTACTTCTTGTTTAGTGTTCTTGAATATCCTCAAATTTTATTACTTTGAATCGCTGTAGTCTATACAAGGTCTCCCAAAAAGATTGAAAAACGCTTTAATTTTTCACTTGTTGGAGGTAAGTAGGCAAATGTAAATTGCAAAAGTATTCAAAATAAAGTAAGAAATAAGATTATCTGAATGGAATAGCCCATTAACTTTAAAATTGTTACACTTTTTAAAAAATTTATACGACTTTAACTTTCCAGACAAATTTGGTGAATTAGAAACAATTTTCCTTCTCATCCAGCAAGATAATTAGATCATTATAAAAACTGCAAATATCTTTAAAATTACCGAGTTATGGTAAGGGGAAAAAAGCTGACTTATACCGCTTTTTCGTAGTCATTTAAAAGGCTATTTCATTCATTCATATTCCTTCACGAATTGATGATGGTGTTCTTTGAATCCTAAATATGTTAACATGTGTGAAAAAATTGCATCACAAATACATCCAAATAAAGCGTTTATAAGTAAAAAAATAAGTTCTAAAAACATAATAAACTAGTAGGATGTGCCAATCCCAGAACTTTCTTCTATCTCACACAAGTTTCGCATACACTAAAAACGAATCAGAACTAATTTATATCAAGGTCTAACTGAATCAAAGTTTTAATAAATTCTGTGCAATAGTTCTTGAGATAGAACTATTGCTAAAATCGTATAAATCTTGCAAAATGCAGTATATCAGCGCGTGCTAATAAATCTCCCAACAAGTGACGCAATGTTGTGAGATTTAGACAAAAACCTAATCAACAACAACTTATGTCAACGTCTAACTGAATCTGAAGTTTGCTGAAAATCCGTTCATTAGTTCTGGAGATATAGTTATCGTGATAATAATGAAAAGAGTAGCATATCAGCGCCGCCTGTTGGACTATTTACGCCAAAACGTAAGCAGCATCTGTTTATGTCAAGGTCAAACAGAATCTGAAGTTTGACGAAATTCCGTGCATTAGTTCTTGAGATACAGCTATCGTAAAAATCATGAAAAAAGTAGCATAGCAGCGCCACCTGTTGGGATATCTACACCAAAACTTAATCAGCGTCTATTTATGTCAAGGTATAACTGAACATGACGTTTGATGAAAATAAGTGCATTAGTTCTTGAGATAGATCTAATGGGGAAATCACAAAAAATGCAGCATAGCAGCGCCACCTCTCGGGCAATTTTCACTAAAAACTAATAAGTACCAATTTATATCAGGGACTAACTGAATATAAAGTTTTATTGAATTTCGAGCATTAGTTCTTGAGATAGAGCGACCACAAAATTTTTGTCACATACAGATAGACAGACAGACGGAGTCATAGACTCACAGACAGACATTTTCTAAAAACAGTCAAATCGTGTTCAGGAGCGTCCAAAACGTATAAATCCGTCGAAAACCGAAAATTTTCATGAATCCAATACTTTCTTCTTGTAAAGATAGAAGAAAGTAAAAAAGTAATTAACAAAGAATTTTCGAAGCGTTTTCTCTCATTTACAATACATAAATGAACTCTTTTAATAATGCATCTACAAGTGTAGACTTTTGGAATTCGCTATTAGTACTGTCGTAAGCATCGATTATCTTTTGTTCAAAGTCACCTGCATATGTATCATCGTTCCCGTCCATGTTTTTTTTTTCTTGCAATATCTCACAGATTTACATTTGTAGTTTGATACATAGATACCCTTTCACAATGGGCAATTTTTTTATTAAGCATAGAGATATATGCCGTTTTTTGTTACCATTTTGCTTCAGCAAAAGGAAAAGTAATTCTAATTGACAATTTCTGCCTAGAAGAGTCGTATAAATATTTAATTACAAATTATAACTTAGGAAAATGGCAGGACTATTTAAGTATATAATAATGTATCCTAACTTTTTTTGAACAGTTTGGCAGTTTGCATTGTCTAACTAATCTCCTAAAGGTAAAAATTTAAAGCGCGTTTTAATCTTTTTGGGACGCTCTGTATACGTTATTTTGCCAGTATGATAGAACATAGGTTTCGGTTGTGCACATAGGGTTGTGCAGAAATTCAAAATAATAAAACATATGTTTAGATCTTATTATGAAAGACGGGAAAATCAATTGTTTTCTCTTCTTTTACGACAAGCTATTTTAAAGCTTAAACATTGTAAATAAATACGAATATGTGAAAGAATCAAATTATCATTTTTAACAGTTTGCATTTTTGTTTTAAGTCAATGCAATTACGCCGAGTTGTCACTTCGTTATTCTTATATTTATTCAGAGCTTTTGCTCAAAGCCTGTAACTAAAATTTGCTTTTTAAAGGTGTCCATTAAAAACAAATAGAAATTTTTGCCTTATTCTTTACACTAATTTTACATGAATTACGGCGTTTAAATAAAACGAAAGTTTCTATTAAAGTTTATTGGTGGAAGTTTGCCCCGTACGTAATCAGGCCCTGATGCTTAGACTTAGAAAATTGCAGTCTGGACTTAAAACAAGGACGTACGCACTTACGTCCTGGTATTACAGATAGATCAGTTCATGACGTGAGCGTACGTCGTGGTGTTTAAAATACCGAAACGTCAAAGTGATGTTACCATTAATCAAAAAATTAGCTTGGTTTACGTTTGAAACCATCCCTGCCGGTACTCGAACCCGGGACCTTTGGATTAGAAGTCCAACGCACTATACACTGCAATACAGGGACAGAAACATACGGAAAATACGCCATTCAGAACCGAAGAGAGTGAACTTCTGTCGGAGTCTTAATAATCTTAGACTTAATTGTCGGAGTCGTATTAATTTCCTGAGGAGATATTTTAAAAATACGAATGCATCACATATGCCCACAGGTTTAACATTAGCAGCGGAATGTGAAATCTCAGTGACCAACATCCTTAAAATACCAAAATTTTCACACTTCTACGTGCGGTAGATTTCGCCAGACATTGCACACAGAATCACACACAGACAAACTACTTTCTTTCATTAGTATAGATATGTTAAAATCTTAGCAAAATCGATTAAGATTTTAACACTTCAAATAAAATTATGCATATATTTTAGAAACATTTTGACAACTAAAAAAAGTAAGACATCCTTTAAGAGAAGAACACAGAAAAAAAAGGAAGTTAAAAATATTAATTTCCTGAGGCGATATTTTAAAAATACGAATGCATCACATGCCCATAGGTTTAACATTAGGAGGGGAATATGAGATCTCACTGACCAACATGTAACATCCTTAGCCCCTTAAGTACCATATTCAATTTAGTGGGCCCCACCAGTGGCTGAGAGGTTGTGCTCTCGAAGCTGGTAGACGGGAGGTGCTGGGTTCGATCCCAATCGCGCCCGTCGGCCTAATCGTTCGGAGTTTTCGTGGTTTTCTTCGAGCCGTGGATTTAACCATGCGTAAATACGGATTAGGTTCCCTTAGAAAGACCCCCACGAAGGGCATTCCCCCCGGGCCTATATCCCTAGTGTAGATAATTGGCCGTCAATAATCAACCCCACTCAATTTAGTGGTAGTATGCTGAATACCAGATATATTAAATTTTGTCAAGTATAGTTTATATCATTATTTTTATCTATCAGAGATACAAAAAGATAAAACCGAATGCGAAACACAACAATTTACGAAACACAATTGAACAGAATGACCCACATATAAACAATTAAACAACGAAGAAAGAAACAAAGAAACGGGAAAATTAATGAGTTTTTTCTATACGTAACGCCATCTACTAGGGCGCGAAGAAAATCATTGCTATCAAGCCGGTACAAAACCAATCACAATACCAATTAGTAAAAAGAAAAAAAAAAAAAAGATGCTTAGCAGGACCTGATTACCAACGGGGCAAACTTCCACCAGTAAAAAGAAATATAAATTTTTGTCTTATTCTTGACACTAATTTTACATGAATACGGGTTGGGTTGATTATTGATGGCCAATTACCTACACTAGGGATATAGGCCTCGGGGGGGAGTGCCCTTCTTGGGGGTCTTTCTAAGGGAACCTAACCCGTATTTACGCATGGATAAATCCACGGCTCGAAGAAAACCACGAAAACTCCGAACGATTAGGCCGACGGGCGCGTTTGGGATCGAACCCAGCATCTCCCGTCTACCGGCTTCAAGAGCAGAACCTCTCAGCCACTGGTAGGGCTACATGAATACGGCGTTTTAATAAAACGAAAGTTTCTATTAGAAGTTATTGGTGGAAGCAAGACTCCCTTATCATAGATCAGGCTTGACAATCCGGAGAAAGTCTATGGGAGAAAATGTCCGCGGTAATTGCCAACTTATTAATTGACTTTCTCCGGAAAGTATCGCCCGCCTGGTGGATACTACCGCAGAGTTGCCAAGTCTCCGGCTTTTTGAACACCAGTATAGTTTTAGAGAAAATGTTGTTCTTTTAAATCCCAGAATTCTCCGATCAAACAAAACAAAATTGTCTGTACTAAAAAACCGGTATCCCAAAAGAGAATAGAAAAATCTATAGAAAAATCTAGCAGCTCTGCTACCACATAGCTGCCAACTTTTACGCCTTTTTCTTACCACTAAAATTTAATAGAATTTTTTTCCTCATGTAATCACACGATCTTGTCAATTTAATAATATAAAATTTACTATAAAATTTTAGTGGTATTAAAAAAGCGTAAAAGTTGGCAGCTATGCTACCGATACTAGTTCATAAGCAAATGCATAGAACAAATGGAGCTGTGAAAAAATTTCGTGTTATTTCGTGTCGTAAATACTCCTATTACTGACGATTGATGGCGCTAGTAGCAGGACAAGTATAGCGGTCAAAGGAAACTTGCTGATTGAGAGGTCTGATACTATGATAAGGAGGTCTTGGGTGGAAGTTTGCCCCGTTCGTAATCAGGCCGTGATGCTTAGAAAGTTGCAGTCTGGACTTAAAACAAGGACGTACGCACATACGTCTTGGTATTACAGATAGATGAGTTCATGACGTAAGCATACGCCGTGGTGTTTAAAATTCCGAAACGTGAAAGTGATGTTACCATTAATCAAAAAACATAGCTTGGTTCACCTTTAAAACCATCCCTGCCGTGACTCGAACCCGGGACCTTTGGATTAGAAGTCCAACGCGCTATCCACTGCGCTACAGGGACAGAAAGACACCGAAAATACACCATTTAGAAGCGAAGAGAGTGAACTTGCGCTGGAGTCTTAATAAGCTTACAAGGGGACCGCCAAACATGATGCGCACAGATTTTGATGATTTTAAAGTATGTTGTAGGGCGTGTTCAGCTTACACGACCACAACGACCATGGTCGAAGGAGAAAATATACATGGAGTGAGTCACCTTAGAAGCATGGAAATAAGCCATAATTGAATTATATTCTGTTTCTGTGCCTTATAATAAGTGAAGCCAGCGACTATAAGCCCTTATCCTTCCAAAAAAGTGGCTCTTGTAATAGGAATATCATAATAGGAATCATGAACACAAAACATCACGTGACACAACAAAGCATCACGTGATCTGATTTAGCCCGATGCGCCTGCGCAAACTTCGCTCTCTTGACCCAAAAAATTTTGTGGTCGATTTGATCACGTGATTGGGCTTTTCGTTTGGAAGGTTGATTGAACACCTTTAACAGTTTGATCGGAAATCTAACAATTTTCAACTTTATAACTGATTTTTTAAACTTTCGTATTTCTTAACGAAACAGTATATAAAATATAACAATAGCGGAGTATGATTAATATATCAGTTTTAGTGACATATAAGTTGATGACAGGTCAGATGTTCGATCACCGATTTGTGTCAGCTTTTGGCCTAACCACTGAGCTCTAATATAATTCTATACAACTCAGTGGGTCTGCTGTAGCATAATTTATAGTCTTTATACGGTCATCATATTATGTGTAGCTCGTTGTATTATATTTATCTAATTCATAATTTTATGTAATTTTGCTTTTCAAATTTGGCAGCACTCTAAAGTTTTAGTTTTTGTTTGGAAGTTTGGAACTTTAAAAAGTTTGTTCTATGCAAATAATTTATCTGAAAAGTTAAAACTGATTTAGAGATGTCAGTCGTTTTTATTTGGAAATACACATATTAAAATAATTAAGGATCGTATATGAAAGTCGTCTCCCAACAGGTCTAACACAGAAAGCCTTAAAATAATTAGACAGAAGCACTCAAAAATAAAAATTAAATAAAAAATATTACATACACTTACGATGTTTTGTCGTATTAAACAAATGAACCTGGATCATAAGCCTCTTCTTTTATTTTAGATTTTTCTTTTCAATTTTTATTAATATATAAAAGGGCTTCATCAGTTGCTTTATATTTTCATTAAAATGGAATACTGTTAATATAACAAAACTGTGATATCAACATGTTATGACTTTCATTTGTATTAGTAAATTAAAATATTTGTTAAAATTTGATAAAAAGAGTTTCTAATATTCTAACATTTATTTCGGTAACAAATTGTTTGAAACTTAAATATTTAATTATCAAAATTCATTTTTTAATTTGATTTTTAAAAAAATTAACGTTATACGTATAATTTTATTTTTATAGTATTTTACACATTGAATTTTAAAATATGCTTTGCATTTTAGTTTTAGTAATAATAAACCAATAAGGTACTCCATAAAAAACACACACCCATCGTATGCGCACAGATATTTTTGCACAATTCTTATTTGCTAAAAAAATATTAACGAATTGGAATAAAAATTTAAATATTATAAAGCGCTGTAAAAGAAAATTTTAATCGGGAGATTGCCCATTTATCGTATTTAAATGAGTATTTTATAATAACAATAGAAATAAATCTGTAATTGTTATTAATATCAAAATTTACTTTTATTAAAAATATTCCATTTATCATGAAAAACATAAAGTAACCAATAAACACTTAAAAAAAAATATCTGAAATACAATATTTAAATAAGTATTTTATTTTAATTAATTTTATTTATTTTAATATTAATCTGGAACTGTTATTAATGTCAAAATTTACCATTTAGCATGAAAAATAAATAGCAACTGACAAAACATTTTTAAATAAAAAAGCAGAAAAAAAACTTGAAGAAAGCGTGGGATTCGAGCTCACACTATCTAGATAGAAAGCCAATGCTTTAACCATTCACCCACCAAGTACACAACTAACATGCAACAAAATATTAATATAAGTAGGCAAATGCGTGATTTGAACATTTGATTCTCAAGTTCACTGTAACTGTATGTTTAAAGGCAACTCCATTTTCCAGTCTCCTTCGAAAATGGTCGTTGTGGTCGTGTAAGCTGAACACGCTCGTGGTGATCATACGCCTAACTATTCAGGCCAAAGGTTTCCTTCAAGTGCGCTTTAGTTTTCGAGAAATTTCCGGTTAAAGTTCAGCATACGTTTCAAATACCCCTTGACCATCTTGAACAAGATCTCCGTGGTGCAGAGACAGCGCTCGCGATTTGAGATCGGGGGTTCTGTCCTCTCATTCGACTTTTTACCCTTTTTAATAAATTTTATATATTTGTCGCGTTACAAATTTTATGCAGAATTATGAATTCTGCTTCTTTGAACTTTTTGATATCTTCCTGATAAATTCCATTTCCATTTTCGATTTTTCCGTGAAAATTTACAATTTATTTATTTATTTATTTATTTTTTGTGCAGTTTTGAAATTAATATTTCTATTGACGAAATTCCAAACTAATTTATGTCTAGATTTTGTTTATTTTTTTATTATTATTTACCCTTTATATTTTAATAACTGTTCTAAAATAATACTTTTTTTAACTTTATGAAATTTTAAATGAAAATTTATACTTTTTTTATAATTTATACAAAATATATTTTTATCTCAAATCTTCTAAAGGTATGTATGATTAGATAATTCCAACAACATATCTTGAAAGGAGTAATAAAATATTAAAGCAATAACGTTTATATCCAAGTTTTAGCCAGTTATATATATATATATATATATATATATAATTATAATATCTATGAATATCAAAAAACATATCAAGTTCTATTATCATTCTACTTAAATCTCCAAAGAGATAATTAATGATATTGTGTATACAGAATACCACATAGCTAATAATTAACATGTGCAAACATAATATTACCATAGCTTGTGCTTCAATGGTAATTGGCCAAATTTTACTCATACCTAAAGAATATTGAAAAAAGAAAAAAGAAATAGAGAGAAAGGGGAAAAAAATTATAAATTGGAGTTGCAATTAAGTAAATACAAATGGATTAATAAATTAAATATGAACCATATACAATGGAAAATTGGATCACATGAGAATTAAATATGAATTGGATATGAAAAAACACATGCACATGTACTCATCAGCCTGGATGCACCCACATGTGTTTTAAATAATAATTCAGTGTTTCATAATTCTACTGGCATAATGCTAAGATCAGTAGAATCATCCAGGTACACTGAATTATTACCAGACAACAATTGGAAATATTAAAATTTGGAAATATTTAAATAGGAAATAAAAAACCATTAAGAATATACAATATATTTCACTCACATCGATTATCCCAAAAACTGTATTTAACACCTCACGAAATTACCACGAGATAACAGTTTTGAAATAATAAAATTGGAAATATGAACGCGTAAAGTGTAGATAAAATATTTTACTCACAATAATTATACAGAATCCTTAAAATGTCACAACTTCTGCATAATATTCACATCCACATGGCAATGCATCATACATGTTGACTAAGTCGAGTTGAGAGAAATGATTTGAAAGACAAGTTGAGAGCACACTTTTTTTAAAACACATACCCATCGATGACACCCAAACACAAAATGATTCAAAAACACACAAAATAATTGTGGTTATAATACACTTATAACAAAATTATATCCGTGAATATATATTACTCCATCCAATTTTAATTCCTGAAAGTAAAATTAATATACAATCAATAGCTCCCTCTATAGTTAAATTAAATATAATATTAACAATATTATCAACAACTACCTGAAAGGTAAAGTGTCGCCATCTATTGGTATTATAATAATTCATAATTAATATTTAGTTAGATATCCACTTTATTAGTTACATACTCACTTCATTAGATTTAATTATATAAATAAACTTTAAAAAACAATACTAACTTGTAGTTTTACTTTAAATTCAAATAAAATATAATACTACTATATGAATAAATCTACACAGAATTAATTCAACTTGCACAGCATTTCAGATATTCTTAACAAGAATAAATTATGTAAAAGAGGTATTATTTTAATTCAAATTGTTTTTGCTGCCAGCTGTGTTAATCCACTGATATTATAGACATATTATTAAATAATTAATGTTTTATTTTTACTACTACTTAAATATATATTAGACTTGTTATTAAATAATTAATGTTTAATTTATACTACATTGTAAATATATTTTATATTTCATAGATTAATTTAAATATCTAATTAAATAATTCATAAACAATTCAAAATATCTCAAAATTTATAAAATTGATAATTAATAGTATTACTACTGTTTTTCAATCAAATTAATACAATGCAGTAATTAAAATACTTGTTAAATTTAATTATTCATAGACAAAAATAAAACTATATATATTTATATTTATATATATTGCAAATAGATATGTTTATGAGTTATAATCACCAATGTTATCCATGTATAATTTAATTTGTTATTGTATAAGTTAATTTATAAATGTATGAAAACTGCACATCAATAACACCTTAAACAGAGGTGATCGGCAACGCACAATCACAACTATACAAAGTGTATATAATGTTCAATCAAATATTAAATTTCCTAATATGTTATAATTGTAATTATGTATGTTATAATTGTAATTTTCTATATAAAGTGTATATAATGTTCAAACAAATATTAAATATTAAATTTTCTAATATGTTATAATTCTAATAATGTATGTTATAATTATTATTTTCTATATATTTTGTTATATGTTATCGCACACTAAAACAATAATTTATTACATACCATGTTTATATTTAAATCATATAATAAATGTTATTTAAAAGAGTTGATGATTGAATTTATCATAAAAATTGGATAACCATATATTTTTGCTTGATCTCGAATATATCTAATATTTTTGTTTTTATTTATATCTGAGCATAAGTATTTTATACGATGTAGATAATTGATAATTATATTTTTATAAACAGATTTATGTAAACATGAATCAAAATTGGTAAAAATATTTACTTTAAATGGGAAATCAAATCTCTTATCATAAATATTAAAAATTAATTTATAATTATTAGTAATATTAATTTTTAAGTCAAGAAAGTTTATATTATTATTAATTAAATCATATTCGCTTAATTTAAGCTGAGTAGGATAAAAATTGAGTGGTGATGTGCAATTTTTTTCATTGAAATAAAATATGATAATGTCATCAATATAGCGATAAAATACATAATCATTGTTCGGACTTATATTTCTTTCATAATAATATAAGTAAAGATCAGAGAGAATACTAGATGCGGTTCCGCCCTGCGGAATTCCCTGGCATTGTTTATAGATAATATTGTCATATATAATGTAATTATTATGCAATGTAAAATTTAGTAAAGTTTTAAAAAAATTTACTGAAATATGTTCTTTTAATTTTAAATGAGATTTAAATTCTTTAAATAATATACACATTGTTTTATGTAAGTCTTTTATATCAATGTTATTAAATAAATCATTAAAATCCAATGTTTTTATGAATTTTACCGGATTGATATTATGTATTTTATTAATGAGTTGAAAACTATATATATATATATGTAATAATAATAATGATTAGGCTGGTGAGATTATTGTGGATTATTGAAGAGTCTTTTGTAAAAAAACTATACTATTTTAATCTCTGAAGTAAAACACAGTTATATATACAGACTAAATACAGGTTATATACAGGGTTAAGGGGAATAGGGGGTGATTCTGCCGCAGTGACCGGTATTTAACCCGTCCTTCCGATATCAGACCGGAGCTAGGCTGTCTGCCTAAAGCCAACCGGACAAGTCAATCTCCAAAGTAAATCTGACGATAATCTTCATATTCCGTTCCCAGGCCAGAGAGGCGAAACTCTTTAGTCATCATCTTTATTGTGTATCGTTATTGCTGACCTAATGAGTGTCCGTGGGAACTGGGGCTGCACCTCTTCTCGCTGCGGTCGACATGTTCTGGGAATTGCAAAACCACATCCATCCCATTCACACTCGGCTATCCGACATGTGTGCGCCCACGCACACGTCCGACCAAGATTAACAACGAGGGGGCGACAGAAGATTTAACAACAACAAAAAAAAACGAAATTTTTCATAAATTTGAAAGCCAAAAAGAAAATTTATCTATAAAAGAGAAAAGGAAAAAAAAAATTAAATTTAGACTTTTCCGTTATGAATGCTTAGCCTGGACTGCACTACACTATAAAAGGATAAACACGTCTTAAGAAGAAAGAAAAAAAATAACAATAAAACAAAATAGAAACCGTCGTTGTGTTTCATGTCTAACATGCAAAACATCTTTCGTCTTTTGTAATCGTCTTTTCGTCTTTAAAATGTAACATACGTTCCATTTATTCGTCTTAAGTAGAAAGTAGATAAGATACTTTACGCAAAAAAAAAAAGAAAAAAATATTCGTGTTAAATAGTACAGCAGTCAACTAAATTAAAAAAAATTAACTTTCTGTTATCAGGGAAGAGGGGGGGGGGGGGGTTACACAACAAATATTTTAAATATCAATTGAATCAAACATTTTAAAATATATAATTTTAAAAAATGTCAAATAAATAAAATACATATACATAATAACAAAATACTAAATAATCGATGAAGCTGGAAAGATTAACAAGAAAGATGTGTAAATAGAATGTCTTCTATAAGTAGAAAAAAAAATATCTCAGTTAGAGAGTTTTAGTGAGTCTTGGTCATAGGCGTAGCCTCGGGGGGGCACGTGCCCCCCCAACTTTCTGAACATCAATTTTTAAAATATGATACAGTCAATTAAGACCTGTCTTGTATTGACCCAAGATGGAAATGAAATAACTACTTTAATTTTCATTTTATGTTTCTTCATTTTTTTTTTTTTTTTTTTTTACTTAATCACTTAATCAGATGTCAGATCAGTATAGATAGCTCAGCTCTTTTTCTTTGAAGTAATGAATTTGGTTGCAAAAATTGTGTTGTGCAGTACAAACCCTGATTCGAACATTCATTAAACGAATGTTTGAACTATCATACTCTCTTACAGCTGCGGACAATTTCAATATGTCAGCTGTTTTTTCTGCTGTATGCGGTTAGAATCTACATGTACTATTTTTTTTCTTCTCATTCCGTCTGTAGACTTTAGAAAATGTTGTTGTGTTTATCACAGCGGAAGTTCTGTTTCCCTGCAATATATATTTCATTTAATTTGTTGTAACTTTAATTATAATTTAATCAAGTCATAAATATCCTGCTTTTCCATGCTGTATCGCTGGAGTTATTTACCAATGGAATGCAACCACACATCACTAAAATTATAAACAATAATTAATATTTTCTTCATTTAGTTATTAAATATGTTCTTCTCTCTTACTTATTTTTTTCTTTATTGACAGCACTTAATCTTCTGCTATACCTTCGCAATTTTGAGATGCAATGGTTAGGATTTTTTTTTCAAAATGTGAGCCTTCTTCAAAGAGCTGTTTTAAAGTTAATATTCAGCTGTACCTTGGTAAACGATGGTAATCCGTTCCAGAAATACCGTTGTTAAGCAAAACCGGTGCTAACGAAGGTGCAATTTTCCATACAATTTTGCAGGCGCACACACATTAAATGATTGGTTACTTCTTAAAAGTACAGTTTAAACTTATTTAAAATGTCTTAAAAGTTTGATAAATGTCTTTTATTTATTATCAGGGCCGTACCAAGGGTGGTGCGGGTGGTGCCCCCCCCCCCCTACCAGGCGCCAGATACAGTTGTTGTGGTGCTGTTTATTCAATATTAATTTCAATAAAATGATCTAGCGGAGCTTTCCTCATTTACTTGGTTATTTTTTTTCAAGTGAACCTCGAATTAAATGAACCTGGTAGTGGGGTCCAACTGCTGTCAACAGCGTACACCCGTGCAGGCTACGCCTGATCTGGTCTCGAATCAAACTAACCATGAATTTTTTAATTTTTTTATTTCGACCCAAATTAGTTTAATATTTTGAGCATCGTAGTTCACGTTACGACAATTTTGCATTCTTCTAACTTTAATTTAATCGCAGGAAAGCAAAATTTAACAGAGTTAGTTCTTTCAGTTTCGAAAAAAAGGTCAAAAATTTGCCGAAAAAGCGAAAAAACACTAAAAAATTCGCGAGCAATTCAAAACTTGCAGAGGACAAAATATACTATATTGGTCTAAAAGCTTGAAAACGAATTCATTTTACAAGTGTTAAAAAATTGCCGCTAACCGCGAAAAACCACAGAAAATCGGGTACAATTTTTTATGTAAGCGATTTTAATACAATATATTTAAACCGGATTCCTTTTACGATCCCTCCCGGCTTCCATTCCCCGCAGAATGCAAAAAAACGCTAAAAATACCTGTCTTTATTATTATTATTATTATTATTGCTGAGGACAAAATTTACTATATTGGGCTAAAAGATTGAAACCGATTCCTGTAACAAAGGTTAAAAAATTGCTGTGAAACGCAAAAAAAAGTTTAAATTCGCATGATAAATTAAAATCATTGTACGAATGATGAATAAACTGTATTGAAAAGAGAAAAAAAATTACTGTATTGGGCTAAAAGATTGAAAGTGGATTATTTTTATGAATGTGAAAATATCTTCACAAAACGTGAAAAAGAAATCCCATAAAAAAAAATTTCCACGAAAAAATCAAAAACCATAGAAGACAAAATTTACTATATTGTGTTCAAAGGTTGAAACCAGATTTCCTTTACGAATGTAGAAAATTCGCCGCAAACCGCATAAAAACGTAAAATTTGCAAAAAATAATCGCGAAAAACTTAAAAATCTCAGAGAACAAAATTTATTACATTAGGTTAAAAAATTGTAGCTGAATTCCTTTTACGACTGTCAAAAAATCGCCGCGGAACGCGAAAAAGCTTTAAAATCGGATGAAAAATTAAAATCATAGTACGGATTCCGAATAAACTTTATTGAAAAGAGAAAAAAAAATACTCGATTGGGCTAAAAGTTTAAAACCGATTCTTTTTACAAATGTGAAAATATCTTCACGAAACGTGAAAAAAAAATCACATAAAAAAATTCACTAAAAATTAAAAAATCGGAGAGGACAAAATTAATGTATTTAAAAACTGAAACCGGATTTATTTTACGAATGTTAAAAAAATCGCTTCAAAATGCGTAAAAACTAAAAAAAAAAAAATTCTTGAAAAACTTAAAAATTGCAGGGAACCAAATTTATTATATTGGGTTAAAAGATTGTAGCTGGATTCCTTCTACGAATGTCAAAAAATTCGTCGCAAAGCCCGAAAAAACGCTAAACCCCGCATAACAAATTCTCGAACGAATTCAAATTCGCTATAATGAGTTATAATCCGAATAACCATTATTGAAAAGAAGCCAACATTTACTATATTGGGCTAAAATAATTTGGGCTAAAAGGTTGTAATTGGATTCCTGTTACAGATGTTAAGAACTTCCACGAAACGCGAAAAAAAACACGCAAAAAGTCGCATGAAAAATTCGCGATTAAAATCAATGAGTACAAAATTGAGTACTAAATGTAATCGCAGAGTTCAAAATTTAGTACAATGGACTGAAAGATTAAAACTGGACTCTTTTTACGAATGTTTAAAAATCGCAGCAGAACGCGAAAAAACAAAATATCTCATAAAAAATTCATGAAAATTTAAAATCGCAGAGGACAAATTTTACAATGGGTTAAAAGGTTGAAACCAGATTCGCATCACAAATGTCAAAAAACTGCCACAAAATGCGGAAAACACTAAAAATCACATACAAAATTTAAGAAAAATTTAGAAATCACTGATGTCAAAATTTACTATATCGGGCTGAAAAATTGAAAGCAGGTTTATTTTACGAATGTTTAAGAAAATTGCCGCTAAACGCTTAAAATTGCATAAAAAATTTGTGAAAAATCTAAAAATCGTAGATCACTAAATTTGCTATATTGGACTAAAAGATTGAAGTTGGATTCCGTTTACTGATGTAAAAAAAATCGCCGCGAAACGCGAAAAATCGCATAATAATTTTTTTTTTACATTAAAAAATTGCAGAGTAGAAAATGTACTATATCGGCAAAAAAAAAAAAAAAAAAAAAACAGATTTCTCGTACAAATGTTTAAAAAATTGCCTCGGAAAGATAAAAAACGCTAAAAATCACATAAAAATTTCGCGAAAAAATAAAAAAAGGCAGAGGACAAATTTTACTATATTGTGTTAAAAGATTGAAACTTAATTCCTAACGAAAATATTAAAAAATTGTCGTATGACGCAAAAAAACGCTAAAAATCATATAAACATCTTGCAAAAAATTAAAAAATTGCTGTACGACGAATGTTTAAGAAAAATAAACTTTTAGGTCTAGGGAGCTAGAAGATCGAAACTGAATTCCTTTTACCCAATGTGAAAATTTTCTGCGAGACCGTTTTTAACCAAGATACCACGGTATATATATGGGAATGTGTGCGTGCGCATGTAATAAACATGTTTGCCCCCCCAAAATTTTCGGTCACGCTACGCCTATGGTCTTGGTCACACAATTTATTCACAAACATGTTGATGAAAAAAAATAAAAAAAAGTTACTCCATGAGAGTTTTAATTGCTGTCCACTTTTTATTAAAAAAATGCGATAAAGAAAGTCAGTTAAAAAGCGCAGTTCTTGACTCACTGGGAAAGGGAAAAAAATACGGCTTGAAGTCGCATCTGCCAATTTACACTTGTAGATGAAGTAATGAAAAAAAATATATAGTTTGGTCAATTCAGTACCACGCAGATGTGAATAAGATGAAAACAATAACAAAAAAAAAGGTTGTAATTCTCGTTTACGTCAGTGACGTATTGGTTCATTGATGTGGAAACAGTCTTACGAGTAATGAATCACTGAACATAGATAAATAAAAATACGGAAGATGCAGTCGTGAGAGGATCTCCAACAAGAAAAAAAACACTTGGATTCCACCAAATTTTTTCTTTAAATCAAAATCAATGCAATCTGCCCTAAAAAAAAATTCACTAGGGTTGCATTAGTAAAAAGAAAACTTGAGTCTTGTCTGTTTGCTAATATTCTTTATAAAATTCACTATGCACGTAAGATTATAAAAAAGAATTAAAAGCTTAACAAAAAAAAAAAAACACACACTCAAGCATTGGCACCATATTGGTTTGAGAAAAAAAAAATAATAAATCGTAACACTTAAAATAAGGCGAAACAAAAAAAATCACAGTTTCGCAGTCCGATAAACTGTATTTCGTGATGAATATGGCTCAGAAAAAAAAAGCACTTGAGCCTACAAGAAAAAGAAAAAAAAATCACTTGGCGAAAGAAAAGATGCATTTTGCATTCGATGCGTTCACCATTTTTTTCCTATTTTTCTTATGTCGTTTTCTCGCTTTTGCGCGTTTAATAAATGGACTAGGTGAGATGTAGAAATAGGCCGTTATAAACAGTATGAAATATTCTTCAAGAAAGAGGGAAACTGTAGATGTATCATGAATACACTTAGGGGATTCCTTTGAGAAAAAAAATATGGTAAGTAAACAAAATATTACCGAAATCAGGAAGTAGTTGGTAGGCGACGCCTTTTGTATAGGTGTTTCGTAACGAGGGCAATTAGTGAATTGTGGGACTTGAGGAAGCACATTTTCAGTATTTACTGGGGTATTCGAAACTGTGGGTTTCATCACAACACTGTCTTGTCTGTGATCTAGTTCCACGTTGCGTACACTATCACAAACGGTGATACAGTTGACAGATATTTTGGCTGGAGGTAGTTTTTGGAGTGAGATGCCGTTCGGATCACACGTCAGTGTTCGTTGTGAAATTATGTCTCTACCGATGATGAGAGGAAGACTCATGCGAGAAAACTCAATAACATAAGCTGTGGTGGTATAGGCATTCTCATCTATATGGATAGTTGCGCTAAACGATCCTATTGGTTTTACGTTGCCATTGCCGAATCCGGTGAGTTGCAAGTTTGCTTCGGTTAGTGTAGGGGAGCCAAGTATTCGGTACAAGTCTTGTCGTACGGCTGTTATTTGACTACCCGTATCAAACAATGCATCTATCGCTAAATTTGCAATTTTTACTAATTTTGTCATGTTTTGACGGGGTTTATCCAATTCTACTACGCTAATTTCGGAGGGAGGGGTGCTGGTGTTTGACACTTTACGACGGGTTGTCTGAGTGCATTGGGAACTTTTATGCCCGAAGGCGTTGCATGCAAAGCACTTAACTCCTTCGTTTTTATGCACACAATGTTTTGCAAGGTGTCCGATTGCTCCACAATCGTAGAAGGTCTTTTTCGGCGCTCTTTCGGCGTGTAAAGGTTTAAAAACAACATGGGTAGGCGGTGGCTGTGACTGGCGATAGTGGGGCCTTTGATCGCAAATTTGTTGATATGTTTGAAGTTTATATTTGAATTCAGTGAGAGTGTGGCAGCCAAAAAGAATTGCTTTATTAGTTGGAGAATCTCTGATACCGGTGATAACGTAATGCATGAGCGATGCATCGTCTAAGCTAGCTCTTTGCGCAATTTCTTTCATTACAAGAAAATATTCGCTCATTCTTTCATTGGGTTTACAGCTACGTGTAGCTAACATTTCATGAATTTGCGCGGGGGAGGAGATGTGTGCGAATTCGAGTATCAAAGCTTATTTTAATGCTGCATAGGATGTTAATGTAGGCTCACTTCGGACGAACAATAACGCGGTGCCTTTCAAAGCTCTTTCAACGAAAATAAATTTTTGTAAATCGTTAAGTCGAAATGTTAATGCCAATCCGTCAAATCTTTTGAACCATTGTAAAATATTTTCTACCGGTTTACCGGAAAAAGGTGTAATTAAATTTTCGAAGTCAGTAAAGGAAATTGATTGACGTGGTACATAATGAATGTCACTTGGCGTAATCGGGACAACGGATTGTGTGTTTTGTGAAGGGCCACTTGAAAAGTTAGACGATGAGTTGAATCCTAAGGCATTATGAGAGTTATTTTCATCGTGATTCTCAGTTTCTGAATCACTTTGAGGTAACAGTGAACTCTTAATTTTTTCTAAATCTGAAAGTGCTTCAATAATGCGTTTTGAAATTTCACTTTCATCGCCTGTAATGTCGATACATAATAAATTTGCTATTGAAATTAGTTGGGCCAATGGGAAATCACTAGAATTTGAAGCAACGTTTTCATCAAATTCCGTAGTACCTACTTCAAAAGTGAAGCCAGTAAAAGCTCTTAGATTTTTTCGATTACTGCGAGTCTGATCCGAATGAAATTCAAGCTTATGCAACAATTTAATGCGTTCGGCTCGTGCTGAATTAATTTGAGCGAGAACCGGCTTTATGCCTTGTAAAAGCATGTTTAATTAAAAATAATCAAAGGTGTACTTCTATTCGTTTTATCGTGCAAGACGACACTTAAAAAATAAGCTAGCTTAAGCAATTTGTTTCATTCAGAGGGAAAAAAACACAGATTCTATTCGGAATCAACTTCGCACTCAAAAGCAGATGTCAGCCCGATAAGAAAAATATCGGTCACACTTTGCATGCATCGGATTGTTTAAACAGTTTTCAATAAATGTCTAACAGGCGGAATTTTGTTAAGTTGCTTTTTAAATTAATAGAGATTCCACTTACTTCTAAATAAGTAATCCAGAGCATTTTACACATAAATACTTGTATCTTGGAGAGTTAAAAAGAAAAAAAATTATCTACTTGTATTTTAATGATGTTGAAGAAAAATCGAAATGATTCACACTCTGTGTGACACACATTTTCGGAGGCGATAAAAAAACGCATTCATCTCTTATCTTCGAAAATAAATTCAGCTGCGCTGGTCGAAAACATAGATTTCTTCTTCTCGTCTTTCGTTTTTCCGGCAGCGGAAAAATTCTTGGGCAGTTTAAAACATATTCAGTGGCCGTGGTCTGTCTAGGGAGATTAAATAATTGGTTGCGAATTCTTGACCGGTCGGGCCCTCATGTAATAATAATAATGATTAGGCTGGTGAGATTATTGTGGATTATTGAAGAGCATTTACCGGCATTTAATGCGTCCTTCCGATAACAGGCCGGAGCTAGGCTGTCTGCCTAAAGCCAACCGGACAAGTCAATCTCCAAAGTAAATCTGACGATAATCTTAATATTCCGTTCCCAGGCTAGAGAGGCGAAACTCTTTAGTCATCATCTTTATTGTGTATCGTTATTGCTGACCTAATGAGTTTCCGTAGGAACTCTTCTCGCAGCGGTCGACATGTTATGGGAACTGCAAAACCACATCCATCCCATTCACACACACACACACCCATATATATATATATATATATATATATATATATATTATGTTATTTAAATACATTTAACTGTAAAGTTCAAACTCAACATCATTTTTGATGTGCACAAATAAAAAATAATGTATGGCAACTATTTTTTTTTTTTCATTCTAACAAGTCGATGCCATACAGAAAAATTCAACTAGAAATGAAAAATCGTTTATAAATTACAATATATATAAAAAATATCTGAAAAAAATCGTCTGCAATGACTTTTGCGGTAATATCTGAATAAATAAAATTTTATTTTTATCCATTTCGTTTAGCTACCTTTGCAGAAAATTACCACGTTTGAAATAATTTCTTTTTTCAAATTTAATCCAATTTGTAATATATTTATCACAAAGTATTTAAATAATATATAATATGCTAATTTATACATTCTTCCAATATTGTTAAAACAATTTACTTAAAGAATTTATTTAAAGGTGATTTTTAATGTGGAATTTGTTTAGAATATTTTTGCGATATGTACCACACAATTAGTTCCACATTTAATAAACTAAAAATGTCGATGTCGGTGATGATAAATATTTTAGTATTTCAGCAGTTAACATATTTCAATATATTTTGAACAAATCAAATATTAAAAGGATATATTACTTTGTTAATTTTTTCTTAATCATTTAAATTTTTTTTAAATAGATAATGCAAATAAAAAAATGCATTATTTCATAAATACGATAAATAAATAAGTAAATATACATAAATGTAAACAATAATCATTTTAAAAAGATGAGATATCAAGACATAAATTAGTTTTGATTTTCATCAAAAGAAATATTAGAATAAAAAATGCGCAAAAATTACAAAATTTTCACGAAGAATTCGAAAATGTAAATGGAATTTATTAGGAAAATATCAACAAGTTCAAAGATGCAAAATTCATAATTCTGCATAAAACTTATAACGCGACAAATATCAAAAATTTATTAAAAAAAGGTAAAATTCACATGAGAGGACAGAACCCTCATATCCGGATCCTAAATCGCGAGCGCTGGTTCTGCACCACGGAGACCTCCTTCGAAAAACGCGATCTAATAGGTATTTGAAATGCATGCTGAAATTTAACCCGAAATTTCCCGAAAACTAGAGCCCATTTGAAGGAAACCTTTGACCTGAATAGTTAGGGTTGGGTTGATTATTGACGGCCAATTATCTCCACTTGGGATATAGGCCCGGGGGGAGTGCCCTTCGTGGGGGTCTTTCTAAGGGAACCTAATCCGTATTTACGCATGGATAAACCCACGGCTCGAAGAAAACCACGAAAACTCCGAACGATTAGGCCGACGAGCGCGATTGGGATCGAACCCAGCACCTCCCGTCTACCAGCTTCGAGAGCACAACCTCTCAGCCACTCCTGAATAGTTAGGAGTATGACCCCTACAACATACTTTAAAATCGTCAAAATCTGTGCGCATCATGTTTGGCGGTCTCCCTGTTAGTTTTAATTGTCGGAGGCGTATTAATTTCCCGAGGAGATATTTTAAAAATACGAATGCATCACATGCCCATAGGTTCAACATTAGGAGGGGAATGTGAAATCTCACTGACCAACATCCTTAAAATACTGAAATTGTCAGACTTCTACGTGCGGTAGATTTCGCCAGACATTGCACGCAGAATCACACACAAACAAACTACTTTCTTTTATTAGTATAGATGTGTTAAAATCTTAGTAAAATCGATTAAGATTTTAACATTTCAAATAAAATTATGCATATATTTTAGAAATATTTTGACAAATAAAAAAGTAAGACATCAGAAGAACACAGAAGAAAAAGGAAGTTAAAAATATTAATTTCCTGAGGCGATATTTTAAAAATACGAATGCATCACATGCCCATAGGTTTAACATTAGGAGGGGAATATGAGATCTCACTGACCAACATGTAACATCCTTCGCCCCTTAAGTACCAAATTCAATTTAGTGGTAGTATGCTGAATACCAGATATATTAAATTTTGTCCAATATAGTTTATATCATTATTTTTATCTATCAGAGATACAAAAAACATAAAACCGAATGGGAAACACAACAATTTACGAAACACAACTGAACAGATTGACCAACATATAAACAAATAAAAAACGAAGAAAGAAAGAAGGCAACGGGAAAATTAATGAGTTTTTTCTATACATAACGCCATCTACTAGGGCGCGAAAACAATCATTGCTATAAAGCCCGTACAAAACCAACCACAATACCAATTAGTAAAAAGAAAAAAAAAATGCTTAGCAGGACCGGATTACCAACGGGGCAAACTACCACCTGTAAATAAAATAGAAATTTTTGCCTTATTCTTGACACTAATTTTACATGAATACGGCGTTTTAATAAAACGAAAGTTTCTATTAGAATTTATTGATGGAAGTTTGTTCGTTCGTAATCAGGCCCTGATGCTTAGAAAATTGCAGTCTGGACTTAAAAGAAGGACGTACGCACATACGTCTTGGTATTACAGATAGATGAGTTCATGACGTAAGCATAAGTCGTGGTGTTTACAATACTGAAACGTCAAAGTGATGTTACCATTAATCAAAAAACATAGCTTGGTTCACGTTTAAAACCATCCCTGCCGGGACTCGAACCCGGGACCTTTGGATTAGAAGTCCAACGCGATACCCACTGCGCTACAGGGACCGAAAGACATGGAAAATACACCATTCAGAAGCGAAGAGAGTGAACTTGCGTTCGAGTCTTAATAATCTTAGTCTTAATTGTCGGAGTCGTATTAATTTCCTGAGGAGATATGTTAAAAATACGACTGGTTGGTTCGTTTCTTGATTATTGACGGCCAATTATCTACACTTGGGATATAGGCCCTGGGAGAGTGCCCTTCGTGGGGGGTCTTTCTAAGGGAACCTAACCCGTATTTACGCATGGATAAATCCACTGCTCGAAGAAAACCACGAAAACTCCGAACGATTAGGCCGACGGGCGCGATTGGTATCGAACTAAAAATACGAATGCATCACATGCCCATAGGTTTAACATTAGGAGGGGAATGTGAAATCTCACTGACCAACATCCTTAAAATACCCAAATTTACAGACTTCTACGTGCGGTAGATTTCGCCAGACATTGAACGGAGAATCACACACAAACAAACTACTTTCTTTTATTAGTGTAGATGTGTTAAAATATTAGTAAAATCGAATAAGATTTTAACATTTCGAATAAAATTATGCATATATTTTAGAAATATTTTGACAAAAAAAAAGTAAGACATCCTTCAAGAGAAGAACACAGAAAAAAAAGGAAGTTAAAAATATTAATTTCCTGAGGCGATATTTTAAAAATACGAATGCATCACATGCCCATAGGTTTAACATTAGGAGGGGAATATGAGATCTCACTGACCAACATGTAACATCCTTAGCCCCTTAAGCACCATATTCAATTTAGTGGTAGTATGCTGAATACCAGATATATTAAATTTTGTCAAATGTAGTTTATATCATTATTTTTGTCTATCAAGCAGGGCGGTCGCTCTGCCAAGCCAAGCTTTAAAAAAAACGCTACACAAACAACGCCAAGAACTAGAATAAAGACCGCTAATGCTTACTTACAGAAAGCGACTTCGCAATGTTAAATCGACAAAACATGCCAGATTAAAATATCAGATATCAAAGAAACCAAGCGTCGCAGAAAAAAAAAACGAAAACTAGAAGAATCTAAGGAAGAATTTCTTCATTTTAAGACCAAACTCATCTTCATAAGTGATTTATAAACAGAGATATAGCTTTTTTAAAAAAACGCCGAGTTACTTAAAATGATCACTTTTTTCTTCGTCAAACTTTTTTTTCTCAAACAACCTACAGGCCTTAATATTCGGCAGAATAAAAAAAGGATTGCATTTTTGGACAAGTAATTACGTAATCTATGTTCTTTTATAAAATTCAGTGTAAAAAAAAAATTATTTTCTATCCTTAATTAGCAAAAAACTGTTAATTAACTTGGCGATTAAAAAATTATGCCAAAACAGAGATAAAGCCCGCCAACGACCATGTACAATCTGTATTATAATAGCACATATCAGTTACAGGTTGGCCCCACCAGTGGCTGAGAGGTTGTGCTCTCGAAGCTGGTAGACGGGAGGTGCTGGGTTCGATCCCAATCGCGCCCGTCTGCCTAATCATTCGGAGTTTTCGTGGTTTTCTTCGAGCCGTGGATTTATCGATTCGTAAATACGGGTTAGGTTCCCTTAGAAAGACACCCACGAAGGGCACTCACCCCGGGCCTATATCCCTAGTGTAGATAATTGGCCGTCAATAATCAACCCAACCCAGTTAAAGGTTATAACCACATCAAATTTCATCTGCAAATCAGCCATTTTTTTCTGAAGATATTTTTTTAAAAATAAAACTTCATAATTATAAGAACACACATTTTATCAGACTATTTTATATAGGACTGCAAACTGTGGCAGATGACTGTTTCCAACATGAATAAGTATGAGAAATTGCCGCTGAAGGATATCGGTCTGGGTAGCTCAGTCACAGCGCGTCAGAACGGCATGCACAAGGTACCAAGTTCGAGTCCTACCCCAGGTCAACTTTTCACACATGTTTGTTTAGTGTATTTAATTGTATGATAAATTGCGTGTTCTTATAATATTGTAAAATAAAGTAATCAGACGTAGTGTTTATGCGTTAAAAAATATTTTAAATATATATTTATACTAATAAATAGTATTTTAAATATATAGTATAATAGTATATTAGTAAATAAATATATATTTATACTATATATAATTTACGTTTTTAGAAAGATCTTTAAAAATAAATTAGTTTTTGAGTGAAGATGTACGTTCTAAAATGTATACATTAAGACTTACCGGCATTTAAAATTTCTTTCCAAACGTAAACAAATTTTTTAAAATGAATTAAATGTGATTCATTTATTTCTAAAAAAAAAAAAAAAAAAAAAAAAATAATGTAAAGGACAGGCATTTCGTTCGCAGGAATACCTTTCACGTCATTTTCCTATAAATTAATGAAATCCAATTGTTAAATTATTTTTGTTTTAGAAGTGAAGTTTCCATTTAAATTTATTGTAACAGTACAATGTTTAATTGAATAAAATAATGTAAACCTAAGATAATGCTAAGAAATTCCAAACATGCACAGGGCAACCCAAAAAAAATAAATAATAATAAATAAATAAACAAAAAATTAATAAATAGATAAATAAATAAATAAAAATCAGCTTTCAGAAATTCTAAAAATTGTTCGTATATCTTAATTACATGCTAAAGGAGGGTTTATTTCTATATTATTCTATATATAATAGTAATTTCAGCAAATATATTAAATTCCAATGCGATCTGATTTAAACTTTAAGATAGTTTATAACACATGATAAAAAAATTATAAAAAAGAATGGCGCGTCACATTTCGGGGAGGGGATGGGGAGGGGCGTGAACAAAATTAGGAAGTATAATAAGGGTATCTGTTTGAAACTTTACTATATTTTATAACACATAACATAAATTTTAAAAAGTAAAGCCGCGTCAAAAATAATAGGGAGGGGCGGAGCGTGTTTTGCCTACACAGGGGGGAGGGGGACACTTTTCTAAATTTTAACGATATCCGTCATGTCACATATCGTTACAAAGGGCTGTGACCACTTATTCATATTATACATCACAGGTGTCACCCCCCACATTTTGCGCCCCCCCCGACACTACGCATGTGATATATCGTTGGAAAGGTCTGTGGACACTTAATCATATTATGCAGGGGGGGGGGGGTATTTTCTGAATTTTGCACATACCCCTCATGTGATACATCGTTGGAAACGTCTGTGACCGCTTAATCCTATTATGCATCTTCGGTGTTCATCCCCCCTAAGTTTGCCCCCCAAACGCGATTAGCTTTCACCATCAGGGGGCGCTTTCCTATCTCTGTTTCTATGGGTCAGATCACGACGGGGTATAGCTCATTCGACTCGACATCTATAGCCTTAACGATTTCAGTGCCCGAGGTTCATATAGAACAGATTGCGCTACCTGGTGGTGGAAGATGGAACTTGAGCGTGCGCAGCACGACTGCTATACGGTGCCGAAGGCAGTGGGGACCCGTGTCGGAGGTTCGTTTGGTTAGAGGTTTATACTATTCGATGTGCAAATTAAGGGATTATCCGGTGCCGAAGGCAGTGGGGATCCTGGTCGGAGGTTCGTTCCGTTCGAGGTTTTACAAGATTCGAGGCCCCGATGTAAATTAGGGGCCCGCTAGCGGTCGAAGCCAGCTAGTGCTAATAATAAAAGAGACTGACATCACGTTTGATATCAAATGCAGCACTGACACGCTATGTAAGTATTTCATTTTTATTCATTTCATGGATAAGTCAGTGATGTTTTTTAACGGAGGATAACAAGTATTATAACAAGCCACATTTAGTATGTTGTTTTTAAGAGTGTAATTAGTTTAATTGAAAAATCTACTGGCATTTCTAGTTAACCTTTTAAACAATGACTGAAAGTAAAATGTAATTAATTTCTTATGTTTAGATTATTTAAATTATGTTTAATCTATTTAAAAAAAAAGAAATGATATCTACAAAAACAACTTTTCAAAAGTAAAAAAAGCCAAGCGTAAAAAAAAAAAGTTGTGGCTAAAAAATGGTGTGATATCAAATTTCCAAGCTATTATATTACTTATTTAACTTTTTTTCATTAAATAAGTTATTATATATATAAGTCGAGTGCCTACGTATATGTTAATAGAAATCGTTTTCTCCTGTACTAAATACATCCTAACGAGTTTCTGAAAATGCAATTTTTTTTTTCAAATTATGCATGATGGGCTTGGCGGCCATCTTTCCATATTTCTAGGCATAAAAATTTCTAAAGTAAAAGCGTAATATGTTTGCACTGTAATATGTTTATAACAATTTCGAACTTCAGATTTTAACTACGGACAGACAAATTAGATAAGACTGATATTTTGAAACATTGATTTTTACTAGTTTGAAATTATTAATTACACTAAAAAATAAATCATAAGATGAATCTTTAAGATAAGTCATCATTATCTTAAGACACAAATTTCAGAGCATACAAGTCTGTAAATGAAACGCTTAAAACATTTTCTTAAATAACAATTTTGAACTTCGGATTTTAACTATGGATTTGAGTGCTTAGAATTTTGTGAATAATATGCAAAGATGGCCGCCAAGCCCATTATGCATAATTTGAAAAAAAATTGCATTTTCAGAAACTCGTTAGGATGTATTTAGTACAGGAGAAAACGATTTCTATTAACATAGACGTAGGCACTCGACTTATATATATAATAACTTATTTAATGAAAAAAAGTTAAATAAGTAATATAATAGCTTGGAAATTTGATATCACACCATTTTTTAGCCACAACTTTTTTTTTTTTTACGCTTGGCTTTTTTTACTTTTGAAAAGTTGTTTTTGTAGATCAGAGATACAAAAAACATAACACCGAATGCGAAACACAACAATTTACGAAACACAACTGAACAGAATGACCAACATATAAACAAATAAACAACGAAGAAAGAAACAAAGCAAAGGGAAAATTAATGAGTTTTTGCTATACTTAATGTATTTACTAGCGCGCGAAAACAATCATTGCTATAAAGCCCGTACAAAACCAATCACAATACCAAATAGTAAAAAAAAAAAAAAAAAAAAAAAAAAAGAAAAGATGCTTAGCTTTACCGGATTACCAACGGGGCAAACTCCACCAGTAAAAAGAAATAGAAATTTTTGCCTTATTTTTGACACTAATTTTATATGAATACGGCGTTTTAATAAAACGAAAGTTTCTATTAGAATTTATTGATGGAAGTTTGTTCGTTCGTAATCTGGCCCTGATGCTTAGAAAATTGCAGTCTGGACTTAAAACAAGGACGTACGCACATACGTCTTGGTATTACAGATAGATGAGTTCATGACGTAAGCATACGTCGTGGTGTTTAAAATACTGAAACGTCAAAGTGATGTTACCATTAATCAAAAACCATAGCTTGGTTCACGTTTAAAACCATCCCTGCCGGGGCTCGAACCCGGTACCTATGGATTAGAAGTCCAACGCGCTATCCACTGCGCTACAGGGACAGAAACATATGGAAAATACACCATTCAGAAGCGAAGAGAGTGAACTTGCGTTCGAGTCTTAATAATCTTAGACTTAATTGTCGGAGTCGTATTAATTTCCTGAGGAGATATTTTAAAAATACGAATGGTTGGTTGGTTGGTTGATTATTGACGGCCAATTATCTACACTTGGGATACAAGCTGGCGAAGGAATTTGATGCCATTTTAGGTATGCCCTTTATGAAACAATACAATGCAATCATTGATTGTGCCACAAATACTGTTTCTCTTCAGGCTTCGGAGCAAACACTATGTAAACAAACCCCGCTTACCCCTCCTTGTACCAAAAACAGTAATGTTGGTTTAGAGGAAACAAAGGTAAACAAACAAGGTAAGAGTAGTGACCCATGCATGCAATGTTATGAATTACCTGTATATAATAATCCTATTAATGTGTATAATTGTGCTAATTGTAAATGTATGTGTAATGCAAATAATAACAATTCTAGTGTAAATACTTGCAAAAATAACTATCCCATAGATCATAAAGTTGAAACTGAGACTAAATTGATAGCAAAAAGTAGTACCCCTGACTATTCGAAAGATATTGAAATAAGAAACTGTGCAGAGAAAATAAAATTAGGGAATAGTAGGGAGATAAGGAAGGTTCATCACAGTCAGAATAGTAGTAACGAAGAAAATAATGTTGATAAAAGGTGTAACAGGGTATGTGATGAAAGTAATAGTGATTGCCAGGTTTTTATGATGGAAGAATTACCGGGTGGTACTACTGTTGATAAAATTGCTTCGGGAATTAGTAAACAATGTGAGGAAAATTTTCAAAATTTTGAACAATGTATTTCTCAAATCAAATCAGAATTTTATAGTGTAAATAATGTAAATGCAAATATTGGGGAGCAGTTTAGTGATAATTCTGAAAGTTCTGAAATGGGTAGTTATGAATTTAATGAAAATGAGGAAGTGCAAACAAATGATATTAGTGAAAATACAGGTAAACATGATGTTGAGAAAAAAGCATGTAATATCAGTATGGCAGCTTTGTGTAATAAACTTGAAATTCCAGCCCAATCTAAAATTTTAGCTAAAGTCAGATGTACGAAGGAAAATTTCAATGACAAGGATAGTATTTTAATGTTAGAGCCCTTTGCTAAGAATTTACATGCAGGCCTCTTAATTTCTAGATCCATTTGCACCCAAGAACATGGTCTATTCCTATCCTTTGCTAACTTTTCTGATAACAATATAGTATTAAATAAGGGTACTTTAGAAGCAAAAGTTCAAAAATGTATTGATAATTCTAACGTAACCCCAGATAATTGTAATTTATCCTGTAATATCAATACTCCCCCTCCAATTGCAGATTTTGACCATGCTGACCTCAGTTGGAGTTCCGAAATTAATTTAGACCACTTAGAACCCCCCTTAAAATTAAAAATGCAAAAATTTTTACAAGAAAATAAAGATGT
This sequence comes from Maratus michaelseni, assembly GCA_963931845.1. Lineage (NCBI taxonomy): Eukaryota > Metazoa > Arthropoda > Arachnida > Araneae > Salticidae > Maratus > Maratus michaelseni. The sequence goes on from OZ007586.1 coordinate 442,210,871, forward strand.
TTTTGTTGCGTCTGTCTTAGACTTACCCGGCTGTGACACCATCCCCCATTCAATTAATCTAACTTCAGAAAAACCGGTTAAATGTAAAGCATATAGAGTCCCCCATAACTTACGACAGGAAATGGAAGATCAATGAAATATTTTACTACAAGCCAATATTATTTCCCCATCTATTTCAGAATTTGCTTCGCCGGTCATTCTTGTGAAAAAATCAGACGGATATTACAGACTGGCTGTTGACTTCAGAAAATTAAATAAAAATCTAATGAAAGATGCCTATCCCATACCAAAAATCACAGACTCAGTTGACGCTTTATCAGGCTCAAATTTTTTTTCCACATTAGACTTAACTAGTGGATTTTTTCAACAAACTATCCGTCCTGAGGATAAGTATAAAACAGCTATTATTACGCACAAAGGGCTATTTGAGTGGAATCGAAACTGTTTCGGACTTTCGAATTCGGGAAACAGCTTTCAACGACTTATGTCTGCAATTTTTGGTGACCTAGGAAATTTGGGAATTTTAGTGTACATCGACGATATAGTAATAGCTTCTAAAGATGTCGAATCCCATATAAATAAACTTAAGCTTGTTTTTGAAAGACTTCGCCAACACAAGCTTAAACTCAAACCCAGTAAGTGTACATTTTTATCCGACAAGATCCAATACTTGGGCTTTGAAATCCAAAAAGGACGAGTGTCACCAATCAACAAAAATATTGAAGTAATAAAGAAATTCCAACCTCCTAACACCCGAAAGGCCGTCAAGTCCTTCATTGGTGCACTCTCCTTCTATAGGCGATTTTTGCCAGATTTTTCTAAAAGAGCGAGAAGTCTTATCAACCTCACTAAAGATATGGGTCGGTTCACTTGGAACCAAGCAGCACAGGAAGAGTTTGAGGATTTAAAATCTGCTCTAATATCCAAACCATGTCTCGCCCTTCCTAATTTTGATAAGGAGTTTTACCTTTACACCGATGCGAGTGGCGAAGCACTCGGGGCAGTACTATCACAACTGGACCAAAATGAGATGCTCCACCCTGTCGCATTTTCTAGCAGAAAGCTCAAAGATGCTGAGACGAGATGCCACTGAGAGAGAGTTATTGGCATTAGTATGGGCCACTGCACACTTCAAGTGCTACCTTGACAATACTCATTTTTTTATATACACTGATCATGCGCCTCTTACGTACATGCTCAAAATTCAGGATCCCACATCACGTATGGCCAAGTGGATCTGTACACTTTCTGATTTTACATTTACCATCAGATATATTAAGGGAAAATGTAATAGCGTTGCAGATTTTTTTTCGAGGTTCACCACAGATAGCAAACCAGATAATGTGACCAATTGCAACTTTTGTATTCAAGTGCAGAAGGAGACAACTTTTATGCCACATTCCAACCTTTTAGAAAAGATAAGTGAATTACAGAAAACAGATAAAAAGTGCTGTGAAATTGCTCGCAAAATTAGTGAAAATCTTGAAGTTGCACCCAAGTATTTGAGATTTTTCTTTAGGGATGATCTTCTTGTATGCGAGGATACACGGGAGTCACCCCTATTGAATAATCCTATCAAACTTGTGGTACCGAAGAAAATGGTTGAGCAAGTGTTTGCACTAACCCACGAATCCCTAGCTGCTTGTCACCAAGCTTTTCAAAAGACAATGGACCGCATTCGTGAGCACTTTTATTGGCCAGGAATAACGGCAGATATCAAGCACCTAGTGGAGTCGTGCGTTAGCTGTCAAGAAAAAAGAGCGCACAAAGCAAATCAACTTGCCCCTCTCCAACGTGTACCCACACCTCATTTCCCTATGAATAAAGTGAACCTCGATGTTATAGGGCCTCTTCCTGTTACCTTTTCGGGTAACAAGTTTATAATCACATACATTGATGCATTTTCAAAGTGGCCTGAAGCTTATGTGGTAGCCGATACTCTCGCAGACTTCATTTCACGTTATGGAGCTCCATGTTATATCTCAACCGACAGAGGACCCAATTTAATTTCTGCAGCTATCGAGCATGTATACAAAATGTTTGGAATAAAACATCCCAAAACCACGGCATATCACCCAGCCGGAAATGCTCAGATAGAACGCCAGAACAGGACTTTAAAAAACGCCCTATGTCATATTGTGAATGAGAACCAATCAGACTGGGACACCAAGCTTAAATTTGCACTTTTAGCCATGCGCACGGCTGTGCACTCTTCTACCAAACTAACTCCAGCAGCTGTTATGTATGGCAGAAACCTTAACCTACCCTATAATTTATTTTCTCAACCCCCCCCCCCCCCCAATTTAGCTATAATGATGCCCCCTCTTTTTGTGAACTTTTAATACCAGCTCTGCAAAAGGTGTACGCTGAAGTGCACAATCATTTAATAAAGGTATCAGAAAATCAAGAAAAGTATAGAGAAAAGACAGCTGTTGACAAAAAACTAAAAGTTGGTGATCTGGTTTGGCTTTTTACTCCAGCAATTGCACCTGGCACAACAAAAAAATTAAGTAAGTTGAATAATGGCCCCTTCACTATCTTGGAAAAATTAAATGAGGTAAATTTTAAAATCGCCCTTGTTGCAAATCCCAAAAATGTCCAAGTTGTACATGTAGATCGCCTCTCTGCCTTTAAAAACAGACTCCCGATTTGGTCCGACGACCCACAACAACAACAGAGTGTTCCAGATTCGATTGACGGTCCACCTATCGATGTGCAGCAATCGATTCCCCATGCAGAACAGTTTGCTCAGCGCAGGCGCCGACGTGATTATTGTATTATACCAAGATCTGACGCTCAAGAAATTAACCCTATTACGATAACTCAAAATGAATCCAGCACTCACGGAAGCCGAACGAATTCAGCTAACGATCTGACCGAGATCGACCCCCCTCCTCCTCACTCAAACAAAATTCAAGAGGATGAAAATTCACTCGCTAACCAGCAAGGGAAAAGTGAATCAGCGGAGGAAACCCTCTCTGTGAAGAATACTGAATTGGAAAGGGAGGTACAGGAGTGTGAAATAGCAGCAACGACCAGCGAAACTAGTGTTGCAGAAAATTCGATTGACAAACCGAATAACTCAAAATCTTTGAATCGACCGCAGCCGACTGCGCAGGACTCTTACGGTCTACGTGAAAGACGAACTCGCCCTGTTTATAAAATTTAGTTTATCTATATTCTTTTATTTATGCGTATTTATAGTTTTATTTCGTAATATTTATGTGTGTTTATGTGTTGCAGTGTATTTCATAGCAAATTTATGTATTTTTCGTCGTATATTTTAGCGTTTTCTGACCCAAACGTGGTTTGTTTTGGTTCACTTAGCGAAAATCGGAAACCCGATTTCGTGTTTTTTATACACCCTGTGTCGTGTATACATACATTTTTTAGTGGTATTTAGCTACTTGTACTAGTAAATACCCCTCCGCACACCTTTTTGTGCAGTTTTTTCTTCAAATTTAAGATGTATTCTGGGTACTTTGAAAATGTCCGATTTTTTCCCCTTGTTTTTAACAGCAGGTGTTAGGTTGGGTCAGTCGGCACTTTTCATCGTATGCACGCAAGTACGATATTATAGATTCCTAATTATGTATATAAATTTTTTTTATGTGTTTTTGTACCAATTTTAGTCAAGGAATGTAATTTGATGTAATATAATTTTTGTTTTGGTACTTAGGTGTAACATACCAATTTACCCCTTAGGGTTCGTTCATGAAATCCCTTTTTGTTTTTCGTCTAGTGCAATGTCAGCAGAGTAGTATTTTATCTAATCATAGTTGGTAGTGATTTTCTTTTGTAAATATTTTTTTTCTTCCTGAAAATTCTACTTTTTAAAATTTGTGATTATCTTAAATTTACTTTCTGTTTCCCAATATTTTTTTTTGTTGTTGTTTAGTTTCTATGTCTTCAAATTTGGTAATTATATATACTCTAACTTTTTATTTCTATGGGGATTATGACCTTGTTTTGTTGTGACTATGTGTTATGAGTCACATCTGTTTTTATTTGGCTTTGGGTATGTAAATTGGGTAGTCTGAGGATACTGCATCATCACTGTCTGGGTTTTCTTTGGAAAACCATGTTTTCAGTAAAAAAATTTCTAGGCTGGTTAAGTCTACGTGTGGGTAGCACAAGAACATAACTGTTTTTCCCATGCACAGTGTTTTCTTGTTGTAAGTGCATTTACATACATTTATTCTACACCCCAAACACCATTTTTATGGACTTTAACTGTATTGCGGGGTTCATTTTGCATTTGTTATCCTATTTTAAACTTTGGTATATTGTTACTCGGTTAATTTGATGAAATATGTTGTGTCATAAGTCCGTTACATGTGTAAATACCCAGTTGCTTATTTTTTTTTGGTTATTGTATGTGCCAGTAGTACTGATATAAGTAAATGTATGTTGTAATTTGATTTTGTTTTCACATCGAACTGGCCAATTTATCATGATTTTATGCAAATGTTGTATATATTATTATGAGTAATGTATTATTTTTCAGTTGGCAGTCTCTACACTCTTGCAATCTTTTCCCAAAATTCCAAAAAAAAAAAAAAACCTTGTAAATAATTTAGTTTTTTGGCAAAAAATTTTGGTCGTATACGTAGATAGATTAACGTATTGTAAGTAGAACTTGCTAGGAGTCGCAACATACAGTAACAGTCATAGCATTCGGAGCAAGCACAGGTATGTTTATTGGTAGGATTAGGTATCAGGATTTGAAATGGATATGTAGTGAAGGTGTCCTATGTAGAAACAAAGTGCAGTTTTCCCCGCCTTAGAAGGCAGTACCCCTTAGGTGTCTTGTTACCCCCTTGTGGTTTTCTCAGTTCTAGTCGTCAGGTATTTCACCAGTTACTTGGGAATGGTTCATGGTGGGCAGCTCTTAGTATACATTCCGGAGTGTATATCTGACAGCGGCGACGTCACTGTATAATTCATGATTGTTCTTCGGACCGATGTCTGGCCTGCTCGAACGGTTAGGTCTTATATTGTGGAATCTCCAGCTTACTGTGAACTACCTCTCAGCCCGGTAACCTTTGCGAAAAATTTTTCTCTGTTTTGGTCTACACGTTTCAAAAAAATTAAATTTTTTTTATCAAAAAATTTTATTTTTTTTGCGGTAAAGGGAGAGTCATGTTAGGGTAGGGTTTTTCATTTATTCTAAATTTTCCATTTTTTTCTTTTTTTCTATATAAGTTGTAAGCCCCCTCCCTCCTTTTTTTAATAATCATGTTGTTTTTCATTTAATATTCTCTTTATTTTATTCTATTTAAGTTGTACTGTTCATAAGCCCCCCCCCTTTCTCTACTGTTTTATACCATTAGTCTTTAATATCGGAGTTAAAATACCTTTTCTTTCTTTTAAATGTCTAAGCTAAAACAAATTCATTATCTCTTTTACTGCCTACTTTTCATAATTTTTATATTTTCCCTGTAAGATAATTTCACTGGGGTGGTCCTTGTTACCCTGGGAAATTTTCAAATGCTCTCGGACACTTGGGCAATAAAAATCCATTTCCCAGGCGACGTATATTAGCCTGTATTGTCAGTAGTTTTATGACTCCATTTATGCTGTTTTTTCGTAAACAGCATTCACGTTGGTGGTCTCCAGTAATCAGCTGTGCTTATCTCTACGTGGAAAGGGAATCGAAAGCAGTACAGCTGCCATGTCTATCACCCCTTGGGAAAGTAGTTCCACCCGCGAGAGAGCGGTGGCCAATGGTTTTACGTAAAGTATTCGCAGGGATTTTTTCCCCCTGGTATTGCTTTGCGCGGGAGAATTCAACTTGCGAGAAAAAGGTAGCGAGTTAAGGAGTGTGTCTTAATTTTTGGGGAGGGCGTATGCCCCTCCCCTGGATTTTTCCTGGTGTTGGCCAGTGATAAAAATTTTATTCGAGTATGGACCAAGGAAGTGGTAGGAACTTCTGAGTAGAAGCCGCTTTTCGCGTAATACGATGCCGAGAACAAACATTTTATTCGAATATGAATTGACGAAAGAGTAGTTCTAAAAATTAAGTCTGGTGTTTCTATATCGAGAATAAATATTTTTGACTAAGAGCCGAGGGAAAATCGAAGAGAATCCGTATTCGGAATTGAAATTTCCCACTCAAAACTACGATGTTTAAGAACACTATATCAAGATTAATATGCACCCATTAATGTGTAAGACTGGAGGCATCACTTTCAAATACTTAATGATGGAGCAATCACTTTAAACTAAGAACTGACCGGCACTACCGCCGTCACTTGTTAGTGACATTACGTTTAGTGGAGTAGTAGCCGAACAATCCTTTGTAAAGTATGTCAACGCCTCTCAGAAATGAGCTGCCAGTAGCATTGATGGATCTCCAAGTTTCATTTTTCAATTTGTGCTAGTATAAGGAAACGGGTTTCGAATAGAAATTGGCTGATGACAGTCTGATTTGGATTAGAGAAGTGATTTCCAGTTTTTCTCAACATAAAGTCTTAGAAAATCAACATCGTGGATAGACTCTTTAACTGTAGATGGCCAGAATAACTTTTAAACCATTTAAGTGCATGAACATCGAATGTTATGAACTTAAAAAAATGAAATACTGCTAACTGAAAAGTTCTACGAAAAGAATACTAAAGTTGTGAGTATTTTTTTTTATATATGATCCTTATTATGTTGTCAATATCATATTTTATTTACTATTATTATCACATAGGAAACAATAATATAAACATGTGTATGTAAATATCTGACCTGTTCTTCTACAAATAAATCCTGAACCACAGTGCTAATTAGATATTATCTTAATATGCCAACTTTTTAAAGAATACACTCATGCTGTGTTGTAGAAGTTCATTCCTGCTTATTTCGATTAAATTCTACCTTTTAGAAACTGAAGAGTTTTTGTTTAATTATTTAAATAATCAGAGCAAGTAATTATTTAATATTTGATTCTTTTCTAAGATGAATTTACTGAGATTGGAATTCCAAGTAATCAACGTTTGTCAATAAAAATTAATGAAGTAAAATTTAAATTCTTGATTTGTTCCTGAAAATGTTTATTAATTTGGTTTCCTTTAAATATTAAATAGCTTCTTTAAAATATTATGAAGTACTTTTATTTTCTTCTATAAAGAAAAGGATTTTATAAATAAAGTAAATTTAACCTGCTCTTAATTGAAGTAAAAGAATTGAAGATGAATGCAAAAAGAAAAATTTAATATTAACTATGTTTAATTCTTAAAGTTTATTAGCTGCATTTAAGGTAATTAAATTACACCAACTTCTTATTAAAAGAAAATTGTGTTACCTAGTTCTTCTTGGTATGGTACTATCCACTATACAAAATCACTCGCATGGTTCTGGCAAATTGGTACATTGATATGATCATGTTTCGTAACTTTAATTAATTATCTATTTCCTTAGTTTAATTAACTTCTTTCCCTTTTTTTTTGTGCCTTTCGAAAATTTTGAAAGGATTCCAGGTCCCTTTTAATTCTTTTTTTTTTACTCAAAATTTATCTTGTAAAGTTTTATTAAATTTCATTTGTGTTACCATAACAATGTTCCAATCCGTCAAACCACTTGTTGGGTATAGGAGGTATTGTGATAAATGAGAATTTTGTTGATACCCTTTTTGCAAATTTATGCATTTACTTAATTAATTTTAGTTATTCAAAATTTATTTGGTTTGTTTTGCTTATTGCATCACTCTGTTTAAATTTTTAATTAGTAATTGTGTAAAAATTGTTTTCATTTCTAAAATCAACAAAATTCATTCTTTTGGTTATTTATCACTTTATCAAATACCCCAACAAAGCAACGGGAAAATTAATGAGTTTTTTCTATACGTAGCGCCATCTTACTAGGGCGCGAAAAAAATCATTGCTATAAAGCCCGTACAAAACCAATCACAATACCAATTAGTAAAAAGAAAAAAAAAAGATGCTTAGCAGGACCGGATTACCAACGGGGCAAACTTCCACCAGTAAAAAGAAATAGAAATTTTTGCCTTATTTTTGACACTAATTTTATATGAATACGGCGTTTTAATAAAACGAAAGTTTCTATTAGAATTTATTGATGGAAGTTTATTCGTTTGTAATCAGGCCCTGATGCTTAGAAAATTGCAGTCTGGACTTAAAACAAGGACGTACGCGCATACGTCTTGGTATTACAGTTAGATGAGTTCATGCACGTGGTTCATGACGTAAGCATACGTCGTGGTGTTTAAAATTCCGAAACGTCAAAGTGATGTTACCATTAATCAAAAAGCATAGCTTGGTTCACGTTTAAAACCATCCCTGCCGGGACTCGAACCCGGGACCTTTGGATTAGAAGTCCAACGCGCTATCCACTGCGCTACAGGGACAGAAAAATACGGAAAATACACCATTCAGAAGCGAAGAGAGTGAACTTGCGTTCGAGTCTTAATAATCTTAGTCTTAATTGTCGGAGTCGTATTAATTTCCTGAGGAGATATTTTAAAAATACGAATGGTTGGTTGGTTGGTTGGTTGATTATTGACGGCCAATTATATACACTTGGGATATAGGCCCGGCGGGAGTGCCCTACGTGGGGATCTTTCTAAGGGAACCTAACCCGTATTTACGCATGGATAAATCCACTGTTCGAAGAAAACCACGAAAACTCCGAACGATTAGGCCGACGGGCGCGATTGGGATCGAACTAAAAATACGAATGCATCACATGCCCATAGGTTTAACATTAGGAGGGGAATGTGAAATCTCACTGACCAACATCCTTAAAATACCCAAATTTATCGACTTCTACGTGCGGTAGATTTCGCCAGACATTGAACGGAGAATCACACACAAACTACTTTCTTTTATTAGTGTAGATGTGTTAAAATCTTAGTAAAATCGAATAAGATTTTAACATTTCGAATAAAATTATGCATATATTTTAGAAATATTTTGACAAAAAAAAGTAAGACATCCTTCAAGAGAAGAACACAGAAAAAAGGAAGTTAAAAATATTAATTTCCTGAGGCGATATTTTAAAAATACGAATGCATCACATGCCCATAGGTTTAACATTAGGAGGGGAATATGAGATCTCACTGACCGACATGTAACATCCTTAGCCCCTTAAGCAACATATTCAATTTAGTGGTAGTATGCTGAATACCAGATATATTAAATTTTGTCAGATGTAGTTTATATCATTATTTTTATCTATCAGAGATACAAAAAACATAAAAAAATATGCGAAACACAACAATTTACGAAACACAACTGAACAGAATGACCAACATATAAACAAATAAACAACACTCTAAATAAGAAAGAGTGACTATTCACTCCTGAGGAGTGGATATTCACTCTATCGCAGAGTCCAAATTTGCCCAACCTCTTTAGAGTGACTATTCACTCTAGGAAAAAGTGAAATTGTTGACTCTCTGAAAGAGTGAATACTCACTCCTGAGAAGTGAATATTCACTCTTAACAGGAGTGGATACTCAGTCATTCAGAAGAGTGACTAGTCACTCTTGCAAAAGGAGTGAGTTTTTTCACCCCTGATAGGAGTGAAAATCGATTCATTTATTATTTCAATGGTTTTTTCAGTTTCCTTTTCAATCGTACTTTACTACTATAAAAACGCATGCAAATCATGAGTGGGCATATTTTTAAATTTTTCCACACGTACTCCTAAATACTTCCTCCTAGTGGCTGAGAAGAATTTGTAGTTTACATCCACACCCTTTGGTATACATCAAAGTTGGATATATTAGTATATTCAGGGACCGATTTACAAATTTAGGGGCACTGAGCACAGATGCTTATGGGTGCCCCCTTGCACCGGTGCTTACAGCGGTCTTGAGTAAAAATATATATCATTGAAAGCGGTAATTATTAAGATAACCACTACTGACTTTAATAATTTTGTGATATTTAATGATTTATTTTATAAATTTCCTTCTCAATTTTTAGCAGTAAAAGTTTTTATAACATCCTCATAATCAATCTTTAGTGTTCTATCTCGCTGACGATTTTTCGAAATCTGTTCCGAAAGTGAAAGTATCCTAATAAAAAAAACCTGTAAACAAAATCGAAAAGTAAGAAAAAACGACCTATGTAGAGATTGACTTCAACTATCCAATGGAAAAAAAAAACTTTAAAAATATTGAAATGCAAACCAGATATTTAAAAGAAAAAAAAAAATCTTTCATAGAATTAATATTAGCAAGCGGGTGTTTTCACGTGAGTGAAGTAGTAATTTTTAAATGAAAAAAATAAACATATTTTTCCATATTAATTTTGTTTTTTAATAGTTAATACTTCATCCGATTTTGGCCAAAATTTGAAAAAACTTCAGCTTTGGAGGCCCTTGTTCAATTTGGGGCCCCTTGAAAATTGGGATCCCTGGGCCCCGAATGCCCCGCCGTAAATCAGGCACTGAGTATATTCCGCATATCTAGCTTAGGTTTTGGTGTAAATACCCCGGAAGACCCAACAAATCTGAAACTGAGCGGACGCTTGATGTGGGAGCTACAGGCGTTGTAAAGCGTTACGTTCGTACATACGACCTGAAATAGAAAAATCCGCTGACCTTTTTTGCACCAGAGACCTCCTTTCATGAGATAAAATTTTCGATTTTCCAACGATCACAATACTTCCATTTTTATGGAAGTAAAGCTTCCATTCTCTGTAGCCCCCGACATCCTGTATATATATATTTTTCTCCAGTCTTGGAGAAAGCGGGGGTGGTTTTCGAGAGCTGTCGCCATCTAGTGTTTTTATTGGGAAAAAACTGTTTCCTTTTTATCAGGCGTCATTTTTTTCGCCGTATTAAATGTATGAACTCTGGCATTTATGAAAGAAAATAGGTAACAGCTGTATTGGGCAAGACTTTCACTTATTTAAGTTCAAAAGTTCCAGGGGTCAACCATAAGCATTACGAGAAAAACAAAGTGGAAAACAGAAACATATCGCTTTTCTAATAAAAATAGTTTATCTAGCACGAGCGGTTAACAATATCTTACAATAACGAGCCTGCAAATAACTTACAAAAAAAAAAAAAAAATTGAACTATCATGTTGACATTGAAAATAAATAAATGAATAAAGAATGATAATTTCATTTCTAACAATAAATAAATATGGACAAAATTATATAATGCCAGGCTTTCACTCTCAACGGAGTGAGGCATCTCACTCTTGTCCACGGAGTGAGGCATCTCACTCTCGACAACGGAGTGACATATTTCACTCTTTTCTAGGGAGTGGAAAATTCCACTCTTTAAGGAGTGTATTTTTATAAAATGTACTCTGAAAAGAGTGAAAAGACCTCTCACTCTTCCAAAGAGTCAACTTCTCACTCCTCGCAATTTTAGAGTGAACGAAGAAAGAAACAAAGCAATGGGAAAATTAATGAGATTTTTCTATACTTAATGTATTTACAAGGGCGCGAAAACAATCATTGCTATAAAGCCCGTACAAAACCAATCACAATTCCAATTAGTAAAAAGAAAAAAACAACAACAAAAAAAGATGCTTAGCAGGACCTGATTACCAACGGGGCAAACTTCCACCAGTAAAAAGAAATAGAAATTTTTGCCTTATTTTTGACACTAATTTTATATGAATACGGCGTTTTAATAAAAGGAAAGTTTCTATTAGAATTTATTGATGGAAGTTTGTTCGTTCGTAATCAGGCCCGGATGCTTAGAAAATTGCAGTCTGGACTTAAAACAAGGACGTACGCACATACGTCTTGGTATTACAGATAGATGAGTTCATGACGTAAGCATACGTCGTGGTGTTTAAAATTCCGAAACGTCAAAGTGATGTTACCATTAATAAAAAAAAATAGCTTGGCTTACGTTTAAAACCATCCCTGCCGGGACTCGAACCCGGGACCTTTGGATTAGAAGTCCAACGCGCTATCCACTGCGCTAGAGAGACAGAAAAATACGGAAAATACACCATTCAGAAGCGAAGAGAGTGAACTTGCGTTCGAGTCTTAATAATCTTAGTCTTAATTGTCGGAGTCGTATTAATTTCAGGAGGCGATATTTTAAAAATACGAATGCATCACATGCCCATAGGTTTAACATTAGGAGGGGGTATGAGATCTCACTGACCAATATGTAACATCTTTAGCCCCTTAAGCACCATATTCAATTTAGTGGTAGTATGCTGAATACCAGATATATTAAATTTTGTCAAATGTAGTTTATATCATTATTTTTATCTATCAGAGATACAAAAACATAAAACCGAATGCGAAACACACTAATTTACGAAACACAACTGAACAGAATGACCAACATATAAACAAATAAACAGCGAAGAAAGAAACAAAGCAACGGGTAAATTAACGAGTTTTTTCTATACGTAACGCCATCTACTAGGGCGCGAAAAAAATCATTGCTATAAAGCCCGTACAAAACCAATCACAATACCAATTAGTAAAAAGAAAAGAAAAAAAAGTGCTTAGCAGGACCGGATTACCAACGGCGCAAGCCCCACCAGTGGTTGAGAGGTTCTGCTCTCGAAGCTGGTAGACGGGAGGTGCTGGGTTCGATCCCATTCGCGCCCGTTGGCCTAATCGTTCGGAGTTTTCGTGGTTTTCGTGGTTTTCTTCGAGCCGTGGATTTATCCATGCGTAAATACGGGTTAGGTTCCTATAAAAAGACCCCCACGAAGGGCACTCCCCCCGGGCCATCTCAAGTGTAGATAATTGGCCGTCAATAATCAACCCAACCCAACCCAACGGGGCAAACTTCCACCAGTGAAAAGAAATAGAAATTTTTGCCTTATTTTTGACACTAATTTTACATGAATACGGCGTTTTAATAAAACCAAAGTTTCTATTAGAATATATTGGTGGAAGTTTGCCCCGTTCGTAATCAGGCCCTGATGCTTAGAAAATTGCAGTCTGGACTTAAAACAAGGACGTACGCACATACGTCTTGGTATTACAGATAGATGAGTTCATGACGTAAGCATACGTCGTGGTGTTTAAAATTCCGAAACGTCAAAGTGATGTTACCATTAATCAAAAAACATAGCTTGGTTCACGTAAAAAACCATCCCTGCCGGGACTCGAACCCGGGACCTTTCGATTAGAAGTCCACTGCGCTACAGGGACAGAAAGATATGGAAAATACACCATTCAAAAGCGAAGAGAGTGAACTTGCGTTCGAGTCTTAATAATCTTAGTCTTAATTGTCGGAGTCGTATTAATTTCCTGAGGAGATATTTTAAAAATACGCGTGGTTGGTTCGTTGGTTGATTATTGACGGCCAATTATCTACACTTGGGATATAGGCCCGGGGGGAGTGCCCTTCATGGGGGTCTTTCTAAGGGAACCTAACCCGTATTTACGCATGGATAAATCCACTGCTCGAAGAAAACCACGGAAACTCCGAGCGATTAGGTCGATGGGCGCGATTGGGATCGAACTAAAAATACGAATGCATCACATGCCCATAGGTTTAACATTAGGAGGGGATATGAGATCTTACTGATCAACGCCCCACCAGTGGCTGAGAGGTTCTGCTCTCAAAGCTGGTAGACGGGAGGTGCTGGGTTCAAACCTCTGTCGCGCTCGTCGACCTAACCGTTCGGAGTTTTCCGTGGTTTTCTTCGAACCTTGCGTAAATACGGGTTAGGAACCCTTAGAAAGACCCCCACGGAGGGCACTCCCCCTAGGGCCTATATCCCTCGTGTTGATAATTGGCCGTCATAAATCAACCCAACTCACTGATCAACATGTAACATCTTTAGCCCCTTAAGCACCATATTCAATTCAGTGGTAGTATGCTGAATACCAGATATATTAAATTTTGTCAAATGTAGTTTATGTCATTATTTTTATCTATCAGAGATACAAAAAACATAAAACCGAATGCGAAACACAACAATTTACGAAACACAACTGAACAGAATGACCAACATATAAACAAATAAACAACGAAGAAAGAAACAAAGCAACAGGAAAATTAATGAGTTTTCTCTATACGTAACGCCGTCCCCACCAGTGGCTGAGAAGTTCTGCTCTCGAAGCTGGTAGATGGGAGGTGCTGGGTTCGATCCCAATCGCGCCCGTCGGCTTTATCGTTTTGAGTTTTCGTGGTTTTCTTCGAACCGTGGATTTATCCATGCGTAAATACGGGTTGGGTTCCCTTAGAAAGACCCCCACGATGGGCACTCTGCCCGGGCCTATATCCCAAGTGTAGATAATTGGCCGTCAATATTCAACTCAACTCAACTATACGTAACGCCATCTACTAGGGCGCGAAAAAAATCATTGCTATAAAGCCCGTACAAAACCAATTACAATACCAATTAGTGAAAAAAAAAAAGATGCTTAGCAGTACCGGATTACCAACGGGGCAAACTTCCACCAGTAAATCAAGTACGTACGCACATACTTCCTGATATTACAGATAGATTAGTTCATGACGTACGCATACGTCGTGGTGCTTAAAATACCGAAACGTCAAAGTGATGTTACCATTAATCAAAAAACGTAGCTTGGTTCATGTTTAAAACCATCCCTGCCGAGACTCGAACCCGGGACCTTTGGATAAGTCCAACGCGCAATTCACTGCGGTACATGGACAGAAAGACATGGAAACTGCACCATTCAGAAGCGAAGAGTTGGGTTGGGTTGATTATTGACGGCCAATTATCGACACTAGGGATATAGGCCCAGGGGGAGTGCCCTTCGTGGGGGTCTTTCTAAGGGAACCTAATCCGTATTTACGCATGGAGAAAATCCACGGCTCGAAAGAAAACCACGAAAACTCCGAGCGATTAGGCCGACGGGCGCGAATGGGATCGAACCCAGCACCTCCCGTCTACCAGCTTCGAGAGCACAACCTCTCAGCCACTGGTGGGGCCCAGAAGCGAAGAGAGTGAACTTCTGTCGGAATATTTTTATAAATATTTGAAATTCTTTACCTAAATGATTTTTTTTTCAAAAGTGTCATAAAAAGAGATTATTTGGAAGTGAAACTTTCTTCGTCTAAATTGTTGCTTTTATGAAGTATATTAATGATAGTTTAAAATCAAATACACGAATTTATAAATTATTTTTAAATCGTACAATCCAATATCCGATTTTGATTTAAAAAGTAAAAATATTCTGTAAGTGTGCAAATAGTTAGGGAACGGATTTCATAGTTATAATATAAGTCTCAAGATCATGCTTGAGAGGAAAAAATTATCGGATTGGTTGATATCTTATATCTATATCAGATAAGGACACCATATCCGTAGTTGGTTGTATTTGAATTGGAAACGTTTGAACCTCAATTATGTGGGCACGAAGAAAGTTTTCAGCATTTCTTAAGAGATAAATCTGCTTTTAATATTTATTTACTGTGCTTCAATATTTATATACTGTGCATGGCACATTTGGATTGAAAGTCACATTTATTTTTCACAGTATACCTATTTATTTTTTTTTGTAGATTTTGCTTAAGAGGCTACTTTACTCAGGCGAAAACACTCGCTCGCTAATGTTAATCCTATGGAGGAAATAATTTACGATATCTCGTTCGCATTTCAATATTTTTAAATGATTTTTTTTTGCATTGGATAGCTGAAGTCAATCTCTTATGTACGCTCTTTGGTACTGTTTCGATTTTGATTACACGTTTTTTTTATTAAGATACTTTCACTTTCGGAACCGGTTTCGAAAGTGAAAGTAAATCCTCAATAAAAAAAACTGCAACAAAAATCGAAAAAGTACAAAGGAGCGTGCATAGAGATTGACCTCAGCTATCCAATGCAAAAAGAAACATTTAAAAATATATAAATACGAACGAGATATCGTAAATTATTTCCCCAATAGGATTAACCTTAGCGAGCGAGTTTTTTCGCCTGAGTGAAGTAGCCTCTTAAAGAGTTGTGCTCTCGAAGCTGGTAGACGGGAGGTGCTGGGTTCGATCCCAATCGCGCCCGTCGGCCTAATCGCTCGGAGTTTTCGTGGTTTTCTTTCGAGCCGTGGATTTTCTCCATGCGTAAATACGGATTAGGTTCCCTTAGAAAGACCCCCACGAAGGGCACTCCCCCCGGGCCTATATCCCTAGTGTCGATAATTGGCCGTCAATAATCAACCCAACCCAACCCTCTTAAAGAGAGCTATCAGTTTTAAACCGTCAAATGATGAATTTTTTGTTTTCCAAATTTTTGTTTAAAAAAATAAAATTTTGAATCAAACAAAACAAATATTTAAACTAGAATTGGGTCAATTTGAAATTAAAATTCAGTTGATGGATAGACTTTGCATCCGCTTTTTTGATAACTTTGTTTTTACTACATGCGAACACTTAAAAAAAATGTTTACAGATGTGGACAAATAATTTCATTTGCACAGATATGTATAAAATGATCATACCCACAATCTCCACCAATTGTTTTTACTGATAAATTAATTAAGTTACTTTACAAAATTTTGAATATTTTGATAGCAATTTGATGTCATGCTTATAAGCAGCATTAGAATTTAAAAAATAAAAAGCGACTAGTCCTAAGTGTTGGGCCCCACCAGTGGCTGAGAGGTTCTGCTCTCGAAGCTGGTAGACGGGAGGTGCTGGGTTCGATCCCAATCGCGCCCGTCGGCCTAATCGTTCGGAGTTTTCGTGGTTTTCTTCGAGCCGTGGATTTATCCATGCATAAATACGGGTTAGGTTCCCTTAGAAAGAACCCCCAACGAAGGGCACTCACTCCGGTCCTATATCCCAAGTGTAGATAATTGGCCGTCAATAATCAACCCAACCCAACCCAACTTTGCTGAAAAGTAATTTTTAAAGATCTGACCAAGCCTGCATTTATAATCTAAAAATGAAGTAACCAATAAGTAGAAATAATTTTCAGTATAAAAAGAACTGAAAATAAAAATAAACATTGTAAAAAATATTTCTACAAAATGAATATATTCTGATATTTTACATACTATCTAAAGGTATACAAAAAGAAGACTAATCAAGACTAATAAAAGAAGAAATATCTAAAGAATACCATTTAACAACTGGCCTCACCAGTGGCTGAGAGGTTGTGCTCTCGAAGCTGGTAGACGGGAGGTGCTGGGTTCGATCCCAATCGCGCCCGTCGGCCTAATCGCTCGGAGTTTTCGTGGTTTTCTTTCGAGCCGTGGATTTTCTCCATGCGTAAATACGGATTAGGTTCCCTTAGAAAGACCCCCACGAAGGGCACTCCCCCCGGGCCTATATCCCTAGTGTAGATAATTGGCCGTCAATAATCAACCCAACCCAACCCATTTAACAACTCGTTACAAAATAAATAATTAGAAATATGAGGATAACTAATTATAACTGATGTATCTGATTTTAAAAGTCTAACTATAAAGTTCTTTGATTTCGCACCTTAATGAAGCCAGAGTGAAACCTTCGGTGAGGGGTCTAAATGTTTACGTTCTAAAAAAACAGATAGAAGAAATTTAGTATTTTTGACAGGTAAGATATACTATATGGATATGGCCAAAAGTCACCGGACACTTTCGAGTTTAGACGTTTTGTCAAATATCTAGAGAAATATTTGACGAATTATTCTCATACTTTAGGACTATAAAGTACATGTTTGACATCAAATTTTACAGCAGAGATTTAAAAATGAAGGCAATTAGGGGACAAACAACAAAATGAAAGAAAGCAATAATATTTGTGATCACCCTGTAAGATAAAATACTCAAAAAGATCTGTAGTTGTAACAGAAGACTATATGAATTTTGTACATCATTTGTGTTCATCTGTGTAAGAATAGTGTATATTCATGGCAGAGTTGAGGAAATCTGTAACTGCAATTATCTGCAATATAATTAAAATTTAATTATATGTAATTGATTATATTTACATACATTCAAACACAGAAATTTTGTCAAATAATGGAATGGGAGGTGGTTCCGGCTACAGTGCTGTAAAAAATTTTTAAGGCTTTTATTTTCAACTATAATTAATTACGTACAATTAAATTTTAATTACATTGCAGATAATTGCAATTACAAATTTGCCCAACTCTGATTTATGGAGATAAGGTTTCATTAAAAATATTCAAGAATGTTCCGTAAGTGTTTTGTTTCTGGCGTGCAAGGTTTTCAACCAAATTTAGTGCTACTTTCAGAGAACTTGACAAAGTACAGTATAAATAACATATAACAATTAGAAAATAAATATAATAAATATTTGATGAAATATGAACATTTGCATGAAATAAATTTTAACTGCGCATGCGCATGCGCGAACGATACAAAATTATCTAAGTAGACAACTATATAGGGTTGGGTTGGGTTGATTAATGACGGCCAATTATCTACACATGGGATATAAGCCCGGGGGGAGTGCCCTTCGTGGGGGTCTTTCTAAGGGAACCTAACCCGTATTTACGCATGGATAAATCCACGGCTCAAAGAAAACCACGAAAACTCCGAACGATTAGGCCGACGGGCGCGATTGGGATCGAACCCAGCACCTCCCGTCTACCAGCTTCGAGAGCACAACCTCTCAGCCACTGGTGGGGCCAACTATATAGGGCAACACATATAAAAACGCTAGTCAAATGTCATGAAAATTTGAAAAGATAGCATCCATATAATGAGTGAATTTTAGTTGCTTTTTCAAAATTGGCAGTTTGTGGAAAAACATTTTATCACCTAGCTACTTTTAGAAAGCAACTGAAATTCTGCTCGCTATATCGCTGATTCTTTCTGAATTTTAATGATATTTGACTGCTCTTTATATATGAGTTGCCCTATGTAGTTGACTAGCCGGTCGCTTCCGAGTGGAGCCCAGAAAAGTTCTGCAGCGTACAGCCCTGATTTTGCTTGGAGCCCAGAAAATGCATTTTACATGCAAACAGAAAAAAAAAAACTTTATTTTAAACTATATGAAAATAACTAATAAGAATATAAAAAAGCACGTAAATAAAGATTTCGCGCTATAAATAATAATTTTTTTCACGAGCCCTCTGACAAAGTACTGCTCGGCCCTGTCTGTGATCATCTAGGGGGAAGGGAGAGCTTTTAGATAAAATAAAGAAAAATGGGATTGTAGAAGATTACCATCACTGTGGGTTGGGTTGGGTTGATTATTGACGGCCAATTATCTACTCTAGGGATATAGGCCCGGGGGGAGTGCCCTTCGTGGGGGACTTTCTAAGGGAACCTAATCCGTATTTACGCATGGATAAATCCACGGCTCGAAGAAAACCACGAAAACTCCGAACGATTAGGCCGACGGGCGCGATTGGGATCGAACCCAGCACCTCCCGTCTACCAGCTTCGAGAGCACAACCTCTCAGCCAGTGGTGGGGCTCCTTCACTGTGGTTTCACGACCATAAAATGTTAATGCCATAATCAAAATAACGGGGTCCTGTGTGTTTCTCAGCCGTATATCGTTAACACGACGATCATTACAATTGGTTTCAGTTAATTTGCGTGCATAAATCGTTGAAATGAAATTATTTTAACAGAGCCCTTTGTGTCACACGCCTATGAACTGATTATATGGCAATCACTATAACACAGCCTTGTGCATAGATATGGCGATCAGTAATTAAATCGCAAATCTTTAAATCCAAAAAATGTATTTTGAACAGAGGAGGACATGTATTCTATTTCATATAAAAATTTAAATCCGATCGCTAAAAGACGAAAAGGGCAAATACAATTTATAAAATATGAAATTTAAAAAAAAACTTTTCCTTGGAAAAATGTCACGCAAAATATCTAACAAAAAATCAGCAATAGTTGACTTATTCGTCCAATCTTCTATGATCGGGTTCATAGCCGATGTTGGCGACAAACTCGCTAGCTCTTAAATAGCTGAAATACGTGTTTAACCCCTTAATCGTCGCGCCCGAAAAGTGTAGGCTACTTTTTTAAAATTCAGATTGCTTGATTACCACCAGTTTTTTTTTAAGTAGAAATATTCGCCTTATTTAATAGGCAGATAAAATAATGCGAGAATAAAGCCAATTATACTATTTTAAAAAACTGGTGGTAATGAAACAATCTGAATAAAACAGGCGTAGCCTAGGCTGCCCGTGAATGTCTCGGGCACGACGATTAAGGGGTTAACTATTTTTTTTTTGTAGATTTGTAATGCTGAATTTCACGCTCGTACTTTAAACTTCTGCTGAGATATGGCAAAATGACTTAAAACTTTCGACCCCATTTAACCCCTATGGTGGGTGAATATCTGAAATCGCTGAAATACCCATTTAAATATTTTTGTAGTACATTTGTTATCCTGAATTTATGCTCCTTTCTATAACTTCTACTGAGATATGGCAATATGACCTAAAACATTCGACCCCTATTTAACCCCCCTTAGTGGCTGAATTTCTAAAATCGCTAAAATACGTGTTTAACTATTTTTTTTGTAGATTTGTTAATCTGAATTTCACGCTTCTACCTAAAACTGTTGCTATGGCGAAAGGCCAAAAAGACCTAAAACTTTCGACCTCCCCCCATTTAATCCCCTTAGTGGTTGAATTTCTAAAATCATTGAAATAAGTGTTAAACTATTTTTTTAGTAGATTGTGTATCCTGAATTTTTCGCTCCTACCTAAAACTGGCGAAAAGGCAAAATGACCGAAATTTTTCTATACCCATTTAACCCCTTTAGGGTTTGAATTTTCAAAAATCCTTTCTTAGTGGGTGCCTACATTGTACAAGGAACATGTCTTCCAAATTTCATTGTCGTAGGAGCTACTGTTGAGGCTCGGCGTTGATTATGAGTCAGTCAGGACATTCTCTTTTATAAGTATAAATTACTAAATGATGCAAAAAATTTTCTTTTATCGTTACGCATGCGCTGTTAACAATTATTTAATATAAAATGTTCACATTTAATCAAACATTTAATATATTTATATTATAATTGTAATATGTTGTTTCTACTGTGTTTTGTGAAATTTCCTGAAAAGGGCGTTAAATTTGGTTGAAAACACTGTATACTATAAACAAAAAACATGCACACATTTCTTGAATTTTGTAAAGAAATCTTCATATCTCCATGAATTCTTACACAAATATTGTATAAGATCCACATAGTCATATGCTACAGCTACAGATCATTTCGATCATTTTATTTTACAGGTTGATCGCAAATATTATTTTTATTATTAGATTTATTGTTGGTTCCCTAACTGCCCTCGTCATCGAAACTTTGCTAAAAAATAAAAGGTAAAATATGTTCTTTATAGTCCTGAAGTTCCAGAAGAATTTTTCAAGTATTTATCTAAGATATTCGACAAAACATTTAAAATCGAATGTGTCCTGGGACGTCTGGTCATATAGTTTAAATCTTTATTGTTTTAACTTGCAGCATTACACGATTCTCCTATTATGCGACTACACTTACGCGACCGCTAATTTATCGGTTCCAACCGGTTCCAAAATTGAAAATGTCCGCTTATAAAAAAACCGTAACCAAAATCAAAAAAGTAAAAACTAACAACGTTAGAGATCGATCTCAGCTATCCGATGCAAAAAGAATCATTTAAAAATATTAAAATGCGAGCGAAAAATCGCGCGATAACCTTCCCATAGACTTAACATTAGCTGGAGCGTTTCTTCGCGTGACTAGCGTAGGCTCTTATTATTTTGTTTTAAATTTTTAAATCGATTAAAATTTTAGTTATTTTATATTGCAACAGTAAAATTTCTATAATGTATTTGTAAAAGGTTGTTATACGTTATTTTTTTCTTTATTTAACCATTACTTTACCACATATAAAAAACGAATTAATATTTTCACAGAAAATAGCTCTCACAGACAAATATGACAACAAGCATAGATTAAAAATTTAAAAAAATCGCTAAAACTTTATTACTTTCCTTTTTACAACCTGTCGTATATATATATGACGCTAATACAGAGTGGCCAAGATAAAAGAAGCCCGTTATACAGAAGTACAAATACTTGCTAATTTTTATTTAAAAGTAGTAAATACAGAATATTATGAATAACAACATACTGACCATTCAATAGCTCACAGGTGGTGTTATTATTCATAATATTCTGTATTTACTACTTTTAAATAAAAAGTAGTAAGTATTTGTACTACTGTATCTGTATACCGGGCCTCTTTTATCTTAGCCAATCTGTACAATAAACTACAGCATAAATTGAGTGTATCTATTTTGCAAGTACTCAGCAAAACTCAGCTTTATTCGATAACTAGCTGACCAGCCCGGCGTTGCCCAAGCCCGTGTAATAAACTCAAATCTTTTAAAAAACGAAACTTTGGCCAAGGTCTCCGATGGCTTCGACACCGCATACCGGGCATGCTCGCACGCTCCGGAAAATCTTTTATTTCCCCCTTACACCGCCAGGGGAGCAACCTCTTTCGGAAAGAACCTCTGAGACAGGTCAACGTTGCCTACGGAACTGTATAGTAGGCGTGCGACAAAATCGAGCTGGTTTCGAGAAGATGGGAACATTATAAGCCGAGTTATTGAAATAAGGCACAGTTACTGAAAATAATCATGAGTGAGGTGCCGGGTGAAGGGGATGTTCAAGTGTCCTTCAGAAAATGACTAATTAGGAGGACTACGATGCATGTTTAAAAATTCGTTAGTTTGCTTAAGCTAGGCACTTAATTACAAAATTGCCTTAAACTATTATTCGAAAATAGTGGTAACCGCTACTTATAAATTTACTTTGATGTTATAGAAGGTGACTATTAAGTTAATTATAATGTTTGGCATCAGTTGCGTTGAAATCGGAAAGATAGTTGCGGAGATACGGAAACGGGGCATAGTTAGAGAAAAAACTTTGAAGGAGATGCCGGGGAGGGGAGGGGATGTTCAAGTGCCCTTCAGCAAATGACTAATTAGGAGGCCGACTATGCATCTTTAAAAATTCGTTCGTTTGGTTAAGCTAGAAACTTAATTACAAATTTGGCTTCAACTATTATTCAGAAATAGTGGTAGCCTCTACTCATAAATTTAGTTTAATGTTATAAAGGGTGTCTATTAAGTTAATTATAATGTTTGGAATCACCTGCGTTCAAATCAGAAAGATAGTTGCTGAGATATGGAAACGGGACATAGTTAGGTAAAAAACCTTGAAGGAGGGGTCGGGCGGGGGGGGATGTTCAAGTGCCGTTCAGCAAATGACTAATTAGGACGACCACTATGCATCTTTAAAAATTCGTTCGTTTGATTAAGCTAGGAACTTAATTGAAAATTTGGTTTAAACTATTATTCAGAAATAGTGGTAACCGCTATTCATAAATTTAGTTTAATGTTATAAAGGGTGACTATTAAGTTAATTATAATGTTTGGAATCACTTGCGTTGAAATCAGAAAGATAGTTGCTGAGATATGGTAACGGGAAATAGTTAGAGAAAACTTTGAAGGAGACCCCGAAGGGGGGGGGGGGGTTGATGGATGTTCAAGTGACCTTCAGCAAATAATTAATTAGGAGGATCACTATACATCTTTAAAGATTGATTCATTTGGTTAAGCTAGGAACTTAATTTGAAATTTGGCTTAGGCTATTATTCGGAAATACTGGTAATTGCTTTTTAGAAATACACCTTGAAGCAATGAATGCTGATTTTTACGATAATTTAGCAAAAATAGAACTAAATGGAGAAGTTTGGAACATTATTACTGAGATATTACTGAGAAACTGATATTTAAAATAGCGGTATTCTGTATATAAAACAACAATTAAAGGCTACGGATGAAGCTAAAAATGTTAAAATTGTTAAATGTAATTAGACCCTTACCCCTCGCCATTCCCGCAAATATATAACAAATAATCTGTTAAATAAAGTTTTCTGTATTAATAGTCTCTATCATAATAATATATATCCTGTTTTAAAAAAAAACCTTAAACCCAGATAATTATAATGAAGAAAAACATGCCTGGAAATGTCTTAAACAGGTGGCGTTTGTGTAATTTGCCGTGAGTAGATGGCGCTACATTAGCTTGGCTGTATACAGGTAACTGCAATCCATGTTGGCATTATTTCCTTATAAGTCCTTATCTATGCATCGTTACTCTGATTTATTTAATGTGTTCTGAGAAGATATTCTACACAACCAACCAACCGTAGAAAAAAAGCGTATTTTTAATGAGATTTCTTTGTGCATTTTAATTAATATTTCAGAAAGTAATTAAAATATTAAAATTCTGACTTTCAGGTGCACCAAGAGAGGGTTTGGACTACCTAAATCTAAATTTACAGACTTCTAGGTGGGCTAAATTTTCCTAGCCATCGCCAACAGACACACACACACAGAGCGAAACTTTATTTTATTAGTATAGATAATGTATTACAGTATAGAACCATTTATCCAGAATAGTTAGGACCAGCTGCGTATTCCAGATAACTGGTTGGGGATTAAAGCAACATCCATTTTGTCAGATTTTTAGAATATATATGGCTGTGGTATTGTTTTTGATATCAACTTAATTATTAGGTTACTCAGATTAAAAATCAGATTCAATCAAGATCAAATATTAATCAGAGTTTTAAAGAAGGCAATTTATGGGAATCCCTTGTAAATAACAATTCTGCATAAAAATCAAAATACCCATATCTGTAACTAAATATGCTTCTATTTCAAATCTTAGATGTTGGCATTAAGTTATACCATGCATGTGGTAATGAATTAAGCAGTGCACCTATCAAATTGACACTGTATGGCTCTTTTTACAGGAACGATTCTGAAATCAGTCAATTGGAAATATCATTCTGGATAGCTGGTTTTCTGGTAAACTGGTTTCCGGAAAAATAGTTCCATAGTGTATAATACTTTTCACGATTAAATATGAAGATAATTTTGGCATTTTCCCCACACATTTATTTAGATTTAAAAAAAAAGTCTAGATTGACTCCGGTTATCTCTGTGTAATTCGATCGCTGGACCTCCAATTTTGAAACTGGAGAGGTACCTCTGTACTGCTAATGTTTGATTTCAACGTCGTAATATTGAAATAAAGCAATGTTTTATCAGTTTTTTGCTAGCAAATTTTTTTTTATAATATTCTTTTAATAATATCATATAGTTGTTTTCCGTGATTAAGTTTATATCAATTTATACGACAAATAAATTAAAATTATAGCATATAGCATAGAAAATCTGATGCGATTACAACTTAATACTTGAAATAAGCTCAAGTGACTCTTTGAGAAGTGTTAAATTTCTTGTTTTGGCTGCGAAATGTGATTGGTTAGGAAGAAGTGTCTATCATTGCTGAATTATCAAGACGAATAAATTATAGAAATAACCACGTTATTCCTGCTTCTAGTCAACCAATAGGAGAATGGAAACTTTCATCTTTGAGTCGCTTCTTAATAGTTTCACTTAAACCCTGTCACATTTCCTTTATGATTTTTCCTGTAGAATCAGTTGCAAAACGGTTTAAAAAAAATTAACAAGAACGAAAAATCATGCGTCAAGCATAGATTATGTAACACTTTCCAACGCTTCCAAAATAATTTTACAAATCATTACCGTTTAATAAGCTGAAAGATAACATCTAAGTAAACAATTTGGAAAACGCATAACATATTTAAAAATGTAATTTCAGGAATTTCCAACATATATTTCCAACATATACAATATTCGGAAAAATATCCGAATACTTTTATTCAGCCCTGTATATGATCTATAGATTTGTATACATACTACATAGGATGCTAAATTTTAGTTCAGTTAAGAAACGCGTAGCACAGTTTAAAATTCTCCTTCTGGAGTTTCTTTCAATAAACGGAAATGTGTTCGCGAACTTTTGTGCTGCCCTGTATATGAAATACAGAATTTATATACACCCAGTAATAGATAAAAAGTGAGTTAAATTTAAAATCGCGTTCAGCAACTTAAAACGCACTTCCAGGAATTATTGGGAACAGACAGTAGAGAAATTTTTTTGTGTCCCTGTGAATGAACGATGACTGCTATACACACACTATTCTGTAGTAAGCCTCTTGTAATGCACCTTAGTGATATATATATAAATTTCAATGCGTTTAAAATAGTGAAACATTATTTAATTAAACTGCAAACGATTTTTCTCCATAGACGTAATGTAACGGAATTCTTTTCACTGTCCCTGTAAAGTAACTATAAGTGCTATGCACACCCTATTCCATGTTAAGCTTCTTGTAATGCACCTTAGTGATATATATCAATTACAATGTATTTGAAATTGTGTAACATCATTAAAATAAATCGCAAATGATTTTTTCCGATAGATTCTTTTGAGTGTCCTTGTAGAAAAACTGTAAGTGCTACACACTTCAGTTGAAATAGTGAACATGCTATAGATAACGACAATAACATATAAAAATTGCAGGTCAATCCGAGCATATTTACAGGAGTTAGAGCACGGACAGACGGCAGACGGCAGACAGGCCATACGACCAGACAAACCGATGTCATAAACACTTTTCAACTAGATTGGAAAGTGTTAAAAATGAATTAAATACCTAATCCCCATCTTATTTTTACGAAAATGTATACGGTTGAGTTCTTGCGAAAGTGGTCGATAATATATTCGTCAAATGGGAGCTCAATCGGAAGCACCGCACAGTAGGGCGTTTTGATGATCTAGGTGGACAAAATTCATTTTTCCGATTATCTCGGAATTTAACAAGACCGCGTATACTGGTAGCTGAATGTCTCTTTTGTCGAGATACGTACGAGTTTTGCCGAAAAAACCCGATGTGTCGATTAACTACGACCGTAAAGAAGTCAATTGATTTGAGAGACTTTCAACAGTTGCATTATTTTTCTGTAAGTTCGAAAGCAAGTCGTAACGTTTCTGTTTTATTTGAAAGCAGGAGTTTACAGGACATATGTCACATGTTTGTCACACGATTTAACCTATTGCTGTTTAAAAATAAGCGCCATCTTGTTTTCAAACTTCATCTTGACTTTTAATACAGTATTAAGCATTATTAAGCAATAAGCATTTTTTTAAAATCAAAGTATCATTCCTAAAGTATTGGAAACTTAAGAAAGCTCCTGCAAAAATTTGCGAATCATTAAGTTATATTAACTTGAAGCGCGTGTTTGAGTGTTTAATTCAAATCTTGCAAGTCAATTTTCACCACTTTTAACTATACGATTGAGCTGAAACTTTGAATACCATGTGTAGTTTCAATGACAATACAATATTATAATTTAAATAATAATAATAATATAAGTAATATAATAATAATAATAATAATAATAATAATAATAATAATATAAATAATTAAATAAGTCAAATATTTATCACTGTTTGGTTTTTTTATTACTGATACATTCGAAAACCCAGCAAAACTTAATTAAACTTCAACGCAATACTTTTGTCCACCTAGATCCTCAAAACGCCCCACTGTGCACCGTTTTGGGATGATCATGTTCATTCATACACACACACATAACAAATCATGATTATAATACTTTCTTTACACAATGTGTTCGGAAAGTTAAAAAAAAAATGTCACGTCTGGTAAAATAGTAAAAATAAGCCAAATTCAAAAATGTGAAAAAAAAAATATCAAACTTAAAATATATTTTAGCTTTGAAGCAAAAGTAAAAAATGAGGTATTACTTGTGGAAATTTGATAAATCTCAGCTGTCTGTATACAAGGCGATGGTAAAATGTGGGCTAAATGCATCGATTGCCGAGCATGAAAATGTTAAGAGAAAAAAATAATAAAGCTTAAATTTTTAATCAAACTCTTTTAAAGACACAAATGACATAAAATGCTTCAAATTTTCGAATTTTGCGTTAAAATAATAAAGCAGGCCGATGTAATCCCAAAAATAACTAATTTGTATAGTTTCATATAAACCTCTAAAAACTGCCTTTAACTTCATAAGCAAACAATACCACACGTGAAAGTATAATTTTTATTTTCACTTTTTCTCATAATGCATTTTTTACATATTTAGGAACAGTTTTCATAAAATCTATTAAAGCTAGATAGTCGAAATTTTTCATGCTTGTATAGCTTAATTTGTTTTTTAAAACTGTCTAAAATTATGAATGAAGTGTATAATATTTCAGAAAATATACAGGAAAATATAATTATTTATAGAATGTTTCAGTAGTTAATTTTTAAATTCATGCTTTTTTTAAGAAAAAAAAGTAAAATGCTTCATTTTATCATTAAATGATCAGTGAACCCGTGCCATTCTTTTGAACCCCAATCTTTGTGATTATTTCCTGATAAGCTTTTTCATTAATTTTTAATTAATTGACATTTTTAACCAAACAACATATTTTAACGAAATGTCAGTGCACTATGTTAAACGCCTGTTCAAAAACCTTTTGACGGTACCTCATCCATCGTTGTGCTTTTTGTATGTGCATAGAAAACGGATGTTGACAACAAAAATAATATGAAGAATATGTTTTTAAAATGGACGTAAAATTTATAGCAGCGTAAACACACTGTTAAAACTCTGCCACAAATGTCCAATCATTCGACCGTTTTTACATAAAACGGTTATTTGACCATAATTTGAAGCATTCTCATTGGTCAGAATAGAGATAAATTACGGTTATACAGGGTTGTTACGGTTCAGGGAATTTTTCAGGAAAATTACCAGTATTTTCTTATGGAAAAACTCGCTATGTAATCGAGCGATTACATAGGGCAAGTTTCTCTATAAGAAAATATTGGTATATTCCTTGAAAAATTCCCTGACCCTGATCCCGTAGCAACCATGGGTTATATACGCTTTTCTATTAAAACGGTCGAATGACTGGACAGTACAGGTAAGTAAAAATTAAACATCTATTCCAAATAAAATTATGCATATAGGAAGTATTTTTTATGTTATACATAAACTAAAATATACCTATTTAAAATAAAAAAAAATAACTTGATTATCTCTTAATAAACAAATTATATGGTTATAAATATCATGCTGAATCACACACTGTTAAAAGTTTGCAGTAAACTACCCCGCCATTAGACCGTTAACGGTTACATAACCATAGTTTATCTCTATTCTGACCCTAACTTGGTCAATAATATTGCCATATTACGCTTTATAATATGGTCAAGCAACCGTTATCTTTAAAAACGGTTGAATGACTGGACCGCAGATTGCTAAGAGTGTAACTTTGTTCACACTATCGACATGTCATCTGTACCCTTAAATATTTTGTGAATGCAGTTAATTTGTTTTTTCACATCAGCCGTAATTAAGAGATTTGATACTTTAAGATTAAATTTATTGTATTCTAGTAGAATGAAACTTCAAACGTGCAAAACTTAGCATGGTAGCAATAATTCTTATCGGTCTTCGATCTCAACGACGTTATTTGAATAACAATTGCTACGCTACATAAACGTCAAATTGCCTTTCTATTCAGAGCGGAATAAACTTCTTTTATATTTTACTCACATCAAAAATCTGTGTTCACTAATCAGTAGAGAGTAGCCAGACTTTGTAAAAGGGATTTGACCTCATATTTTAAAATTAAAAAATATAATAATTTTATTTCCGAACTTGCTGAAATCTTAGACAATTGTTTGGAATATAAGTTACTTGCTAATGTACTTTTTTAAAATTACCATCTTTGATTTAAGAGAAAATAGCTTATATTTAAATATAACAGTCATTTTTCATTGTTCTAATAAGGGAAAAAATTACTACTTTAATCATGTGATATTCTCGATTCCTTATGGATTTCTTTACATGTAATAAATGAAATTTTAAATCATTATTTAATACTAAACATTTATCTATAATTGAACTTCTTTTTTATTATAATGGTAAAAAGTTAGCTTTTGTTAGCAATTTTGTTTAATAAAATTTGACTTATTTCTTCTTGGCACTTATTTGAATTTAATTATTAATTAATTTAAATTAAATTTCTTGTTTAAAACAGACTTATATTAGCCGTGGCTTACAGAACGGAAATTACTGCATTTTTTTAATAAAAATTGGATGGACATTTGTGGTTCAGCTTCTCTTTCCTCCACTGGCAGATTGCTTTAAAATTTTTTGTTAATTATTTTATTTTGAAATATGACGAAATATGTCCGCGATATGTATATTAGAACAAGCAATCACACGAAAAATATAAACATAAAAGATTATTACAATTCGTACTCTTTAGCACATTTTCTAATTTGGGTTTAGCATTTTATAAAAGAGTCTTACAGCAGGACCCCATTTATAAAATCTTAGAATTTTTATTTGCTCACAATTTATGAACTAGAAAGTGTACATCAAATTATTCAGTTGCATACATTTTTTTTTGTGTGTGTGTGTTTTTCTGATATTAGCGTTTTTCCGCGATTTCTATTGACATTTTTTTCGTCCTTATACATAAACATAAAAGTGAGATTCTACAGTATGGAATTTGAAATTCATGTCGTTTAGTAACTTAATAAAAATCCGTTTTAGGTGAGAGTTTATACGTGAAATATGACAGAAATATAGGAAAGTAATTTAGCTTCTAAAATCCAAGATATCCTTTAATTGTAAATTCTTTTCTATACAATATCCCAAAGTCAGGCTACCACTGCCGCTTATTTTTATATTCTATTCGCACCACCATTTAAAAAAAATAATTTATGGATACTCTTACATGTGTTGGCAAAGCGTATGTGAAAAAATTTTTCTTTGAGAAAGTGGTGCGAGATATAATAAAAAAAATAGTCGCCAGTGGCATCCCTGCAAAGTGAAATTCAACTGTCATCAAATAAAAGTGTTCAAATAAAAAGATTTGTGGTTATGAATTTTTAAATAAAATGGACTTAAATATGAATATTTTAACGTAACAAAATTCGCGCACAAAATTTTGCCAAGAAAATTTTAGTTGACTATTATTTTATATTGAGTTGATGTCAATCATTTAATAATTAGCAAGAGGTTAGCTTTTTACCACATCGGTATTTGAAAACAGTTAATTATGTTGCTTTAGAAAAATTAGCTAAAGTTTCTGAAACTCATTAATAAAATAATTACAATATGAGATAAATTCTTGTATTGCGGTAGGAGAAGATCGGGTAGCCCCGGACACTTGGATAAATTGCAAATAAAAACAAATGAATGAAATTTCTTCTTTAATGATTTTAATTAAACATTGCTAATAATATCGACGGAATTATCGACGGAATATTTAACGAAATATACAGAAAATAGTTTGTCCTTATTTTTTTGGCGTCACAAGAAACGGCGGGTAGCCCCGGACATATTGATAAATTGTGTTCCAACCGTTTTTTGGCGTTACAAACATCACAATTATAATAAAAATCCGATGCATCTATATGAACACAATCTTCGCGGGCCCACTTTGGATTCCTGGCACTGAATCCAGTCTTCTTCAAATGTTTCTCCGCATATGATGCATTCTGTTTCGTTTTTTCGAAAATTTATTGACGAAAATATAACACTCACTCACGACTAACTTACTCGGTGCCCACGTCGAAATTAAACTGTATTTGTTTCGACTCTAGAAGGCGTTCATTTACAATAACTCTTTATTTACGCAACACTTTGAATTTCTTAGAAATTGAAATGTTCGCAGTTACCCACCGTCCGCGGCTACCCGACTTTCCCCTACACTTTTTTTATGAGTAAAATTTTTTGTAATACTTTATGGAAAGAATATTTAAGTCCTCAGCGTAAGTCATAGGTTGAAACAATTTTTTCATAATCAATTCTATATTTTCATAAATCTAACTGTTACAATATTTCCATTTCATGTCCTTCATTTGAAAGGATATATAGCGAAACACTTCCGATAAAATCAATGAAAAAGTTTGAACATTTAAGTTCAATGTTGCCGACTGATGTTTACTAAAACTGGATAACCTAATTAAAAAACAGCGCGAGAACAGTTTTTCTCACGGTCTCTAATTAATCAAAGAATTTTGAAAATTGATTAAAAAATTAATATTTATTGTTGTTTTAGCACATTGAAGACAGTTTGTGTTACCACTTTCTGCCTTCAAACACAAAATTCGGGTAAGAATATTCGAGAGTTCTCGTAATCTATATCATTCGATATAACAGATAACACGTAGATGCTCATCTGTCAGATTTGTTTTGTCACTTATCAAGTTTCGGTTTAAGATTTATGTGAAAATCTGGAATCAATATTTCAGCTTAAATCTTATCTGAATCACTGTTCCATGGAAATCATATAACTTAGAAAGACGTAAATCGTGTAAAAAGCGTTTTCATGATTATAGCTGTAAATTATGTAAAAACCTTAAAACGTTTTCGGCAATTAGAGTTTTTCTTCCCATTAAAAAAATCTCGTTTACATTTTCTTTTCAAAAGATGTTTTTATTTCCGTCTTATTTGAAAATTTTGAATCCAGATTCTTCACAAGCCTATTACTATGTACATTGGAATATTTGTCCCAGAAACTTCGAATCAAATTGTTTGAAAGATTCCGATTGAGAAAATTCGTATTAATATAAATTATCCCCCCCCCCCCCAAAAAAAAAAAAAAGAAAAAAAGAAGAAAAAGAAAAGAAAAGAAAAAAACTGTTGTAGTCATTCTGTTAACAATGCTAATATTATACGAGAAAGACGAAAGACTTATATTAAGGATTTTATTTGAATACTTAAGGAGTCATACATTAATTGTGTCATGCAAATTTCGTCTTTTTTAATCCCTTCCCTCTCTATACGACAGGTTGTCACACTTGAGTGATGCTCTCTCTCCAGTTGTGACGTCACATCTTTTACACACATACAAATTTATATAGTATTTATTACTTACTGAAATAAATACCATAAAATAGTCAAGGTCTTTAAAGGAAAAGGAAAAATATATGAAATACTACCTGAGTAAAAATACATATTTTTTATGAACTTTACTATGATGCTTTCAAACAATGTCTTCCTAATTGTTTTCAAATTTTGAATGTGATCTCATAACCCATCCACCCCCTGACATTGTGTCACACTTTGTGGACCCCCTTCCCTTTCTTGAACTATGACTTAATTAATAGATGCCCCAAGTGTGGGTTAAGTATATTTTGACAATATAAAGCTTATTATCAAAGTTGCAGATTTGTCGTTCTTTTTTCTGCTTATGACAGTTCAATGTCTTCTTCGATACACTTCGCCTACCTGAAAATCCGGTATCGAATCTATTCGCCTCGCCACGTTTCTGATTCCTTAAATATCTTCATTTTTATTGCTGTGGCGACTCCTTGTTTCAGTCAGATAATCTGTTCTTGTCTTGTGGAAGGAGCTGGACGTTCTGTGACCCAAGCTAACGGAAGCGGTAAGTGCACTTCATTTTAGTTCAAGGCCAAGGGTATATAGATATTCATGACCGGAATCTTAGGAACTTCCGTTGATATCTAGAATGTTATTGTTTTGACCACGAATTTTTAAAAAAATGCACCACTACCTGAAGAAACGGGGGCAAGATAGAAGGGGGAGGGGTCGAAATGTTTTTGTAAAGATAAATTATATAAACAAAGTGTCCTAGATAGGGTCACTAACATGCAGGGTAAAACTTTGATTGTGTACCCCTAAAATACGACAGTATTTATTTATAGTTGAAAGATATATGTTATATTTTTATTACAAGTTTCCATTTGCTTCTTGTAATATTTTCACATTCCGCTCGTAGTATTTTTTCTCTACATACTTTTTTTCCTTTTTTCTTTTTCAAATCGTGAATTCTATATACTTGGATATACATCTTTGTATTGTATTATGATTATTGGTTCAT
Organism: Maratus michaelseni; assembly: GCA_963931845.1. Classification (NCBI taxonomy): domain Eukaryota; kingdom Metazoa; phylum Arthropoda; class Arachnida; order Araneae; family Salticidae; genus Maratus; species Maratus michaelseni. The sequence goes on from OZ007586.1 coordinate 442,244,523, forward strand.
ATATATATTGCCGATTTTCATGAGATTTAATAGTTATTATTAACAAAATGTTTTATTATATATATATATATATATATGACCAGAATCTTAGAAACTTCAGTTAATATCTAGAATGTTATTGTTTAGTTCACTAATTAAAAAAACTAATTTGCAGTAATACCAAGAAAAATGAGAGCCAGACAGAGATGGAAGGGGATCTTACCGAGACAGAACTAATCCTGTTACCGAGAGATTACTAACTGATAGTTATTTTGTAAAGATAAATTATTATATAAACAAAGTGTCATAGTGACCGACATCCAGCGTGGGAAAACCTCGATTTTGTGTCCCTAGAATACGATAGTATTTATTACAATGCAAACATATAAAGATATTCATGGGATATTTTTAGGAATCTAAATCTTCATTATTCTTAGGATCTTAAAGATAAATTATTATATAAGCAAAGTGTCGTAGTAACCGACATTCAGCGTGGGAAAACCTTGATTTTGTGTCCCTAAAATACGATCGTATTTATTACAATGCAAACATGTAGAGATATTCATGGGATATTCTTAGGAACGTCAGTTGATATCTAGAATGTTTTGTTTTGATCACGAATTAATATATATATATATATATAGCATCAATAACCTGGAGAAAGGGGAGCCACACCGAGGGGTTAGGTAGCAAAAGCTTCAGCTGCGATGAAATTACTGAGAATTTAAAAAAATAAATAAATCATTTAAACATAGTGTCGTAGCTAGGGTCACTGACACTCAGGGTAAAACTTTAATTTTGTGCTTCTAAAGTACGATATAATTTATTACCAGTGCAAAGGTACATAGACGACCGTAATTTTAGGAACTTCCGTTAATATTTAGAATTTTGTTGTTTTATTCATGAATTTAATAAAAATACATTACAACAATACCTGTAAAAAGGGGGAAGTGGTCCTTACTGAAAGATTTTTGAAAAGATAAATTATATAAACAAAGTGTCGTAACTAGTGCCACTGACACGCAGGGTAAATACGTGTGCCCATAAAATACGACATTATTTATTAATGCTGCAATGATATACATATATTCATATCAGGAATTTTAGGAACCTTCTTTGATATCTGGAATGTTATTGTTTTGTTCACGAATTAAAAAACATCGCATCAATCTCTGGAGAAAGGGGAGTCAAGTAGATGGGAGAAGAGGCAATGCAGTGAAGCTACCGAGAGATTCTTGTAAAGTTAAATTATAGAAACAGAGTGTCGTAGCTTGGGTGACTGACACTCAAACTAAAACTTCAATTTTGTGCCCTAAAATACGATATTACAGCGGTCAGTTTAGTCACTTTTTTGACTATCACTATTTCAAAATAATAATCTTCGTGATAAATTTCTGCAACATTTGGAAGAAAAATAACTTTCGTGGTAAATTTTTACAATATTTGCATGGGGAATTTACTACGAAAATTAATGTTTGGAAATAGAAGTAGCCAAAAAAAGTGTCCGCGCTAACATCTGATATTATTTATTAGTAATGGCTTGAATATTGTGGCTTGGAGCGCTGGAATATTCACTGATCCCGGTCGCTTCTGCCATGTGTAAATATAATATACATGGATATAATAAAAACAGTTAAGTAAAATGTTCCTTTTTCTTAAAGAAATAGGCTCAAAACTAATTATATCAACTGTGGATGGTAAATGCTTTTATGAGCTCTTTATCATTTATTTATTTTATGCATGCTGCAGGAGCTACCTTTTGGTTTTTTAAATGGATCGTTGTTGCATTATGAAATACTTGTATTACATGTAATTTTTGTAACGATATAGTCATAACGAATGTACAAATTTAGCTAACTCAAAAAAGCTATCAAGAGATTTTTGTGAGAAATTATATATTAAACAAAGTGTCATGGCTAGGGTCATTGACACTCGTTGTAAAACTTCGATTTTTTGCATTGGCAGCTTCAGCCAAGGGATCCCGGGTTCGAATCCTGGCCCGGACTTTTTCGCTCAGTTGGAAAGATTAGATCTCCTATGATTCGTTTACCAATTTGAATAATTGTGTCAAAATTAATATAGCGTGAACACTGTAAGATATCAAAAACAGCAGAGTATGTTTTTCTTTTTTGTTATACCAAATATTCTTTTTTGTTTATGCACGAAACTAAGTATTATCAAATGTGGATGGTAGATGCTTTTATTTGATTTTTATCATTTGTTTATTATTAATTTGTTTGTGTTATGCATGCTCCAAGAGCTATCTTTTGGATTGTTTATCACAAAGTGGCCGAGTTAAGAAATATTTACGTTGCATGTAACTTTTGTAATAATATAGTCTTGGTGAATGCAAAACTTTAACCTATTTTGTAAAATGAAGCAGACAATTTGAATAAACATGTTGTCTGGATTGAATTTAATTTTACTCTTTTAGCATGATTCGTTTGCTTACTGTTCTGGAAATTTTCTTTTGCTGCCATTCAAATTAATTATCCTCTGTTTATTAATTGTTCTCTGTTAATTATTTTTGACTTTGCCATATAAATATTTTAAATTTAGTCTATAGTAAGATATTGATATATACAATATTTTTTTTTTCGAAATCGATTTATTTAATTGAATAAACTTTTAATATTTGCCAATGTATAAAATCAAATTAACAAGGTAGAAAATAATTTGTATTACTCAAAACTTTGTTCATTGAGTCAAATTTCATTGATTTCTTCATTTATTTGCTAATAATTTCGAACGTCTAGAAAGCTTCACCTTACATAAAGGCAGAATTTCTGTCATTTTGAAAGGCGAATATTACTTTTTGCAAATGGCGAAGTGAGAATACATTTTGCGAAAAGCAGTGGGTACCACTGCTTTATTGAAGTAAAAAGAACACAAACATTAAGTATAGAATTTTACTCCTTAGTTTTACAGTTACTGTCTCAGTTTTGACAGGAAAGCAGGGTAAAATAGCACAATGGTTTATCATTTACCTTAATTATCTTTGAATTAAACTCGAGAAAACTTAGGGTAGTCTGGGACACACAAATCTCTAAAAAATATTTTTTTTACGTTTTTAGCTCCAAACCCTAAAGCTTTTAGAATAACATGATGTAAAAAGCATGTAAATATGATTATATAAAATTCTTTATTTTGTACTGTCTATAGTTGGCAACTTCTCTCCCAGGATTTATATGCCGTTATCTCAGAATGTACTTTTTACAAGATTTGCCATATTTAAATTAATATATTCAAATTTTTATGAACGATAAAGTTGCGGCACTTTGTACAAATTTTTTCAGTTATATATTCTTTAAATTATCTTCGGAACTTTTAGTTTTGGCAGAAACTTTTGGAAATATAATTTTCGTACTGAGAAGTATTCTTAAAAAAACATTTTTTCTTTTAAAAATTATTACTTTTATTTAAATAAACATTTTTTTAAATCCCAAAGACAAATTAACAGTTCTTTTTGTATTCAAAAATGAAAAAAGTATGCAAAAACAGTTATTCTTTCGGAAGATATCTGGAATTTTAAACACGGCCATAGCTGCCAACTTTTACGCCTCTTTGTTACCACAAAATATCAATGAAAAATTTTGTTCCATTTAATCGCAGATTTTGGCGATTAAATAAGGCAAAGTTTACTTTGCGTTTTTTTGCAAAGTTTACTTTACATTATAGTGGTAAGAAGAACGTGTAAAAAATGAGAGCTATGCACGGCAAAAATTTAATTTATTTTACTTTTTAAAAGTTAAAATTAAAAGAATTTGTATTTGAAAAGAAACATATAAATAAATATAAATTTCAAGATAAAAGAGTAAAATTAGTTATAAATAGAAAAGTAAAATTTTGCATTCAGGACCACGCAAACATCCAGTTTAATAATGGAAATTTTTATTCTTTTCCAACATCTAGTAATTATTAAGTAGGGATAAAATTCTTATATTGCAAATTGTAAATCCTCTTTTGTGCCGAAAATAATGTTTTTGACTTAAGATTACGGTAAAAATAAACACAGACCATTTTAATATTTACCCATGTGAATTAAAGAAAATACCTCAATTTTAAGAAAGGAATGTGGCATTCTTTAAAAATGCTAAATATTTTCTGAAAATTTCAGAAATTTTTAAGAAGGTAAAAAGAATTCGATCAACATACTTTTAAATTATCAATAATAAGCAATATACATAACACATATCCAATTACTAAGCTCCAATGTTGAAAAACAAGAAACCAGCATTCCAGACATTCATTAGTCTTGAATTAATCACTTTCAGAATTAGAAGTGACCATTACTTAAACAACTTTGCTGTCTTGCTATTCCCATCATCATTGCAAGCCGTTAAATATTTATAACAAAGTTTTTACGTCTGGCTGAGATAGAGTTTCTAGGTGTCCCGATTTTCTGGGACTCTAATGCCTGTCCCGCGTAATCACTGCGAGGGACGCCAAAAGTCCCGATTTTTCATGATGAACAAATTCTTTTAAATTTGTTTTTGCACCATGCTTTTCGTTAATCTACATCGAGTGAAACTTAATACAGTAAAACCTATGAAGACAAAACCTGTCTATAACGGAAAAGGTTTTATGTACCCTTCGAAAGCAATACCTTACAAATCTACATGCCTAGACGGCGACCTATCTAAAACGGAGATTTTTGCGATTCCTAGCAATTCTGTTTTCACAGGCAAACCCCGTGAGAACAGAACCTGTTTATAACGGAATTCTGTTTTAAAGTAACAATTTCATTGTATCTACGATAGGAATACTACACAATTATACCTCCTAAATAGAAATTTTGTTTCAATCATTAACGATTCCGCTTTCACAGGATTTATTGTACAAGATTGTTTTGTTTATTTGGTATAGTAAAACCTGCTAAGGCGAAATCACAAATGACGGAGAAAAATTCCGTTTTGAGTAGATTTTCATCTTAGCAGTTATAATCGTATGGTGTTTCAACCGTAGGGACCATGAAATTGTTACGTTTAAGACATGATTCCGTAATAGACAGGTTTCATTTTAATAAAATTTACTGTATTATTATGTCCCAATTTTAAAATTTACTGTATTATTATGTCCCAATTTAGAAGCTGTTGTCCGCTTTTTTTGTATCCCTGTCTCGCTTTTTATAACAATGGACCTGGCAACACTAGGCTGAGATCAATCTGATGGCTTTCTGATTTGAGGCGCATTCATATATAACGACTCTTTGCGAAATGTTTTCTTCCTTTGTACACCGTTAAAACATTTTCTTTAAAATAACGGAGAATCTGCTTGTAATTATTCATCATAAGTCTCATGTAAATGTATAGCGAGCTGAAAACCAACATTCTGTTAAACAAGAACGAAAAATCATGCGTCAAGCATAGATTATTAAACACTTTCCAACATTTCCAGAATTACTATTTAAAGTGTTTAATAAGGTGAAAGATGATGTCTAAGAAAACAATTTGGAGAACGCACAACACATTTGAAAACCTAACTTCAGTATTTAACATCAATAGTCGGAAAAATATACGATTTTGTTTGTGCATGCTTGTATATGATCTATAGATTTGTATATATATTCTCATTACGCTAAAATGTAGTTCAATTAGGAAACGCATAGCCCAGTTTGAAATTCTAATTCAGCAATTTCCGTCAATAAACGTAAATGTACTAGAGACCTTTTGTGCTGTCCTGTATATCATCTATAGATTTTATACATACCAAGTAATAAGCATTAGTTTAATTTAAAAACGTACCACAACTGAAAACGCACTTCTAGCAAGTATTGTTCTTAGACAGTACTCTAGCCGAATTCTTTTGCATGTCCCTGTAAATGAACGATGATTGTTATGCACACCATATTCTATAGTAGCCCTCTTGTAGTGCGCCTCAGTGATATATATTAATTTCAATGTGTTTGAAATAGTGTAACATCATTAAAATTCACCGCAAACGATTTTCCCCCATATTCATCAGCAGGTTGTTCAACTTCATTGGTTGGCCATAATGAAATGTCTTCATAAAATCTTTTAAATTCGTCAGGAATATAGGCTCTGAAGTGATTTAAACCCTCAATATTTTTCCATTAATGTGCTTGGTCCTTCATATGCTTTTACATGTGGCAGCTCAACTTTATCTTTAAGTTTAAGTGAGAACGAGTTGCTGTTTAACCCGTCATTGTATTCTCCTGTAGTGACAATGCCCGGACTGTATACAAAGTGCATAAAATATGCTGGCTGAAATTGTACTTTAGCATTTTTTCATTCTCCCTCTTGATTCTTCTGAAACACCCCCTTTTTCGCACAGGGATGTCCACCAATTAACAAAATTGAACCTATTGTCCGTCAGAACAAGAGTCATAGTAACTTTTTTTAATATTTAGGTATTTTTAATCTTAACGAACAATATTATTTTACATCATAGATTTGATCACCTTTTTTACCGCTCTTTTTATAATGGAAAAAACGTATAATTTGACAAAGAAGTCATTTCTGAAAGAACACATTTCCATGGATAATGCCTATTCGATACTGAAAGTTGTTTTCCTCTTCTTTAAAGATAGATAAACAATAGGGAGAGTAGCCGAATTTGGACCACTTCACTAATTTTCAGGTGTAACTGACTTCATTTTTGGAATATCTGCAACATATCACTAAACGTGGTAAATCTATTCATCTACTAACTTAATAAATATTTAGCACAGTTTCATTTTGAAAATTTTTATTTTAATTTGAAAAATATGTCAAAAGTGGTCCAAATTCAGCGACTGGTCGCCTAAGTTGGACCTCCCCAGTCTCCTAAATTGGACAAAGCAATATTAGACTGTTTTAATGAGTAGGGAATATAACTAATTTTATTAAAAGCAAAGTTTGCGATAAATGAAACAATAATAATAAAAAAACAGCAATGAAATATAATGAAATATAATCCCTGAAAGTCAGAGTAACTGTTTTAAATCAAAATGTGTTCAAAATATAAATAAAGGTTATAAGTAATTACGAATAGAAATTATGGAACTAATTGCCAGTTACTTGAATATCGAACTAGTGATGCAAGGCTTACACATGAATTTCTTTTGTTCATTTTTTATTCCAGCGCACACAACATGGAACCATATTTGTCATTCTGAACACTGAATCATTTCTGCTATTTTATATTTACTACAAATTAGGCAAAACCAATCATCACTTTCTGGATTTTTCTTTTTAAATTCTGAATCATTAGACATTTTTTTTGCAACAGAAGTTTTTTTTAACTTATGTCTCTTGTTCTTCCTTTCCATCATTTTATTTCCAATTGAATTCCGCCTATTTTTCAAAACTTGATGTTAAAATTGCTTTTGTACTTTGAAAGCTTCTTTTTTGTCGTTTTTTTGTTTTTTCATTTCAAGATTTACTCTATATGGCAAAGATGTTAACACAGCAGTTTTTTGGCTCTCTCTGTACTTTGACTTAACTGATTTTGGCAAGGGAGATAACATTTTTAATGATTCTTTGGCTTTTTGAGGGGTTTTGTAGCAGCAGCCTTCTTGCGGATCAATATCTTCACAACTTACTCTTTCCTTTTCGTTTCCTACATCTTTGACAACGTTTGCTGTCACTGATGTTTTTCTTCCAGACTGTTTGTCTGTGTCATTTTTATCATTTTTTTACTCTCTTAGTTTTAGTAGATTTAATGATTACTGACTCTGACTCAGAAATCTCACTAGCAGGAAAATCATCTGATCTATTTGCAGTGCCTATCTTCTCGTCAGGAATTACTGCAGAAGCAGCTGCAAAATGATGACTTTTAAAAACATGCCAGTTAGGAAGCCAAATACCGTTTCCTTTAAAAGCATGGATGGCGGTTTCAACGGTTGCTGCTCTGTTGTAAGTGATAGTTAAAAGCTGGGGGACTTGCAAAGTTGTTAGAGGGAAACATTTATGAGCTCGAAGACACGATTCTTGTGCCTCTACGTAATAGGTATTTAAGAGTTTAAAGAAGACAACAGCCCTCGAAATTCATTACTTACTTTTCAAATTTATGATCGTATATCTGGTCCAATTTAAGCAACTGAAATTGGTCTAATTAAGGCAACTTCACCATGTTTTAAAACAGATAATTTCAAGACTAAGAACAAAAATGAAAGCAAACAAATCCGCATGAAAAATATGCGCAATAAACACACAAATTTAGATATGTATTTGAAAACATAACAACTTACCTTAGTTTTAAAGTATTCTCTTACGTTTAGTAGGAAAAAAATTATCTCAAAACAGCTAATTTTAGATTTTTTAAAATTGTCTGGAAACAGTACGTAGAAGGCCGGTGCTTCTTCTAATCATAAATGACGTCATTCTGATGAATATGATTTCAGTGGTAGATGGCGTCTCTTTCTGTAATTAACGGCAGAATTGCAGCGGTACATTTAAAGCGGCGGTCCAAATAAGGCTACTCTCCCCTATGTAGAGAGCGGACTAGTGCACCCTCTTTTCAGAAGTGATAGAGTATGAGGAAAAGTATCATATTTTGCAATAAAACCATTTTGCACAATTTTAGACTAGTACCCTTTTAGAACGACTGATTCAATTGATATATTATTACTTTAGTTCCTTAGTAAGTAAAATATATATTTCCTTTTAAAAGAAAGTCTAAACTTTTCATTTCCTGTAAGCTCCATGTGGTTTTAACCTAACGGTGGAGTAGATCCGACGAAATTTTTATCGGTGAATTGGCGATGTTTATAATTTGTTAAATATCTGTTACAGTATTTAAGTTTAAGGTTACATTTTGTTTTAAATTAAGAAAAGGGAATTATTTCGTTATTTCTTTGTTAGTTTGCAGTTGCTTTTGTTCCGTAGCAAAATCTCGTAGTAATGTCTTTATCGAGGCAAAGTATGAAAAACGATTTTATAATCTACTAGCTGAGGACAACTCTCTTCGCTTTTTTTTTTTTTTTTTTTTTTGGTACATCTGTGCAGTTTTTTTCTATATTTAATATAGGAGACGCCCATTAAAATACATTTTTTTTGTTTCTTCTTTTATTTTTTAGAACACTTTGGTCAAAATATGAAAATGTCTTAGGTTAACCACTTTCAACCACCATATCACCCCCCCCCAGAATGGTCCTCGAACATTCCAGAACGTTCTCGATGCTTCCGGTCCATATGTAAACCTAATAAAAATATGTATATGTACATGTACAAATGTGTATGTATAAGATATACATAACATTTTAGTATATTATAGAAAGTTTTAGTACTTGCAAGATCATTCTAGAAGATTCCAAACATTTTTTAGAACACTTTGGTCGAAATATGAAAACGCCCTAGGTCGACCACTTTTAACCACCATACCTCCCACATCCCCACAGCTACCGACATGCAACCACCATAGTGCACGATGGGAGACTCGAGGCTACTACCCCACAAACACCAGTGGTCTGCGCTACATTCTAGAAGGTTCCAAACATTTTGTACAACACTTTGGTAGAATTATGAAAATATCCTAGGTCGACCATTTTCAACCTCCATACCTCCCTCACCCCCACAGCTACCGACTTGCAACCACCATAGTGCACGATGGGAGACTTGAGGCTACTACCACACACAAACACCAGTGGTCTGCGCTGGGTAGTTTTGGCTGCAAAGTGAAATATACGGACACACACGTTTATTTTTATACATATGTATATATATAGGTATAGATTTTGAAAGTCTAATATGGCGTGTAAAGAAAAATAGAGACTTTTACAATCGATAATTTCGTATTGTAGCGACGATATCATAATATAAACATGTAATTATTGTAAATTAACGATGCATTGTATCATGCAGTAAAATTACTCGGATGAAGTTAAAGCTTTTAAAGACCCGCCGGCTGGTTGTTGCTAGTGTCAATAGAATCAATAAACAGTAATTGCTACTCTTAACATGTTTATAGCCGAGTAATTGCTAATATTGATGCAGATGACAAGCTGAGTTCAGTTTTAAATTATAATGATTCGTCTGTAATATGAGTAAGAGAGAAAGTTTATCTTTAGTTTGCCTTCAGTTGAAGGTTTGTTTTGGAAAAGAATTGGACTGTATTTGTGTTAAATCTAAAGAAAATTGACAGAAAATTTGTAATTAAATATGATTAAATTCAGATAGAAATTATAATGTGCTTTCCATACACCATTGTTTCGCTGCTGAAACAAATGCTGAGCATTATTTTTGAAATGATTTATTTATTTATAAATAATTATCATTAGTAGTTGACCTGTGATTAAAAAAAAATAGATGTCGATTATAAATGAACCTAGAAATATATTTTTTTTTCATATGAAATTAGTAGTTGTTTTAGCATAACATTGTACGTCTCGCAAATGATTAAATACTTGTTAACGAGTATTAGTTATGAAGATTTGTTATTCTTATTTGGCCACACCAAAGAACCGTAACATTATGTCCTGTTACTTAATAACCCGCTGTCTAATTTTAGTCAGCAAAATAACCGCTACTGGACAAGGAATATATTTGATTGATGAGGCGACAATAAATCTCTTTCGAGTGTTTTAGTTCTTCGTATTGGAAGGATAATGATGAAGTACTAACAAGATCAATTAAAGTTGTTAGATTGAGTTAAATAGCTATTATTTATTAAGTTAATAGCTATTATATATTAAGTTTTTTGGAAGTCCAGAGTATTAATAAATGAGTTTTTATTCATCGGTAGTTCCCTTCAAATTACAGTTGGCATATTGGTTAGAGACAAATATATATTTCAACTCGTTTTATTCATAAAGCATTTAAAATGAAGAAAAATGACACATATTTTAGTGCAAAACAGATAAACAAAATTATAAAATAACATTATTTTATAGAAAAGTAAGTAATATTTTCGAAGCATATAGAGCAAAACATTTTGGGACGAATTTTAAAGAATATCATGGTAATCAATCATATTACTCTAAATTCCCACACATATATTGATAACATATTTATTTATTGATTTCAAAAATCGTAGAGAGCTTTTGCAGTTTGCCCAAAATGTTAATTATTGCGTTGACAGTCTACAGTAAATAAACCTTAAGTAAATCTGAATGGATCCTTGGTTTGTTTCAGAGGCACGGCTATTTCAACTCCGTTTCTTCATTGTATCACAAGAACCGCCATTCTATACACTCCAGTTGTTTGTATATGTTTTCCTGCTTGGACATTTGATTTCTAAAGGCTAAAAGTTTTACTTTAATAAAAAGTCTCTCTGAAGCTATCCCGTATCTTTATGATCGAAGCTGGCCAATGCCTAAATATATACACTTTTACAGCGTTATGCTTTAAACAACATTGATGTTTGGTTTTGAATAAATGGCAAAATAGCACTGGACTATCTAACTAAATTAGAAGTAAAAATAATCTGTACTGGAGGACTTTTATTAGAAAACTTTTATTTCTTTCAGAATATATTAGAGGGTAAAATATTTAGTTGGCTTAAGAGACCAATTGCGAAAAACCGGCTTACGAAATATTGTGGGACACTGCTGTCTATATGACAATATACACCTTTTTTATAATTTAATTTTTTTCTGATATATTTAGAAATCTTCTGCTAAGCATATAAAATTTTTGAAATAAATTTTCTTTTGAACAGCATTAAATATTTTTTTATTTCCAACTCCTTGTAAATACTGGTCCAAAATAACAGTTACAGTTGTACTCGCTACACGTTTTCCTAATAGAAATCTTCATCTTATTTAATCGCAGAGTTTCTGTTAGTAATGAAGGCGAATATTACTTTTCACAAATAGGGGTGTGAGAATACTTTTCGCAAATAATAGTGAGTACCACTGTAATAGTAATTATTGTTCAATTCTAAATTAACTTGACTTTATCAGAAATTGTTCAATTTTAAACGCTATAAAGACTTTTAAATTTAGTCATGAAGATAAGAAAGTGTTATACAGAGGAAAAATAAAGAGATTATTTTTTTACACTTGTAGAAAAATCTCATTAAAACACAAAAAAACAAATGCCCGTTTTTATTTTACGATTTTGATTTTTAAATTCCCCTTTCGTGCAAATACATAAATAAATAGATATATAGATAAAAAAAAAAAAATAAGAATTGTATTTAAATTCTACCAAGCTACGCCCGCTACGCTGGTCAATTTAACGAACTCTTAACGAACTTTTAATTAAACAAAATATTGACATTTCATAATTCACTCTTATATTTTAACAGAATAATAAGGCTACTAAAATTTGTGACTCGTGCCAATATATACGTCAGGACACGTCGCCCTTATCATTATCTTTTTACGCATGAAGGTTTCGCTATGGTACTCCATTGGGAAATTTGGTAATTTTTGAAATTCAATATTTGAAAAACAGCACAATCATTAGATTTGAAATTTATATCCAGAAAAATACAATTTTTTACCTTTCAAACGCAGTTTGTCTAACAATTTTCTGACAAATACTTTTCGAGCTATTATTTTTTTCAGTAACTTCAAATGTTTCATTTTCCGAGATTAATCTGTGGCAACAATTAGCAAAAAACCCCAGTCTTCAGCAACGCATAGCTTTTTATTAAAGAGTCTGTTGGAGCTAAGGCTCCTATATAGGGTTATAGGAGCTCTAGTTGGAGCAGGGATTGTCAGCATCAATTTGCCACCATCACTTTTGAAATCGGTTCTGTAGTTTCAGAGATGCCATAGAAATTGTAATTTAGAATGATTTTAGAACGCTTTTCGCTTATTTCACCCTTTTATATTTCAAATTTTTTTTATTATTATTCTTGAGAGCATTTGCATCTTATAAGTAACTACGATGCCGAATTTCAAATTTCTAGCTCCTTCAGTATTAAAAAAAATTGCAATTTTAGAACGTTTTTCGCTCCTGCACCCCTCTGGGATTAGTGACACCGACATAAAATATAGCCTATGTTGGAGCAGGGATTGTCACCATAAATTTGCCACTATCACTTTTGAAATCGGTTCTGTAGTTCCAGAGATTCCATAGAAATTGTAATTTAGAATGTTTTTAGAAAGCTTTTCGCTTATTTCACACTTTTAACTTTCGAATTTTTTTAGAATTTGTTCTTAGAGAGCATTTACATCTTATAAATAACTACCATGCTAAATTTCATGTTTCTAACACCTTCAGTTTAAGATAAATCGAAATTTTAGAACGTTTTCCGCTCCTGCACCCCCCCCCCCCTGGGGGTAATGGCACCGACATGAAATATAGCCTATGTTGGAGCAGGAACTGTCACCATCCATTTGCCACCATCACTTTTGAAAACGGTTCTGTAGTTCTAGAGATTCCATAGAAATTAAATTTAGAATGTTTTTAGAACGCTTTTCTCTCATCTCACACTTTTAAATTTCGATTTTTTTTAGAATTTGTTCTTAGAAAGCATTTACATCTTATAAGTAACTACCATGCTAAATTTCATGTTTCTAACACCTTCAGTATAAAATAAATCGAAATTTTAGAACGTTTTCCGCTCCTGCACCCCCAGGGGGGTAGTGGCCCCGACATAAAATATAGCCTTTGTTGGAGCAGGGGTTGTCACCATCAATTTGCCATCATCTTTTTGAAATCGGTTCTATAGTTCCAGAGATTCCACAGAAATTGTAATTTAGAATGTTTTTAGACCGCTTTTCACTCATTTCACCCTTTCAAATTTCATTTTTTTAAAAATTTGTTCTTAGAGAGCATTTCCATCTTATAAGTAGCTACAATGCCAAATTTCAAATTTCTAGCTCCTTCAGTATACAAAAAATCGCAATTATAGAACGTTTTTTGCTCCTGCACTCCCCTGGGGTTAGTGGCACCGACATAAAATATAGCCTATGTTGGAGCAGGGGTTGTCACCATCAATTTGCCACCATCACTTTTGAAATCGGTTCGGTAGTTCCAGAGATTACCCCTACAAACAAACAAACAAACAAACAAACAAACAAACAAACAAACAATCTTTACTCCTTTATAATATTAGCATAGATTTTGATTACTACCTCATTTCACTTCATTTACGTTTATTGTGTTTCGATTTCTAATTTTGTCTTAAAGAAAATTTACTTTAAATGTAAAATATATAAAGAAATTTGCTGTTTACGATTTTTAAAATGTCAAAGTTCTTTCAGTTATCTAACATGCAGCATAAAGGAATTTCAAACATGAAAATCTCCAAAAGACGAAAATTTCAATTATATTTGTACTATTTCAAAATTGAATTATACGCAAGAAATTATTTCCTGCGAAACGTATGCTGTGTTGTCTGTTTATTTTATGATGTGCGTATTAAAACCCTTTCCGGCACAGTGGTCCCACTCCGGGCACACCTAATTTTAATTCCAAACTTGCATTCGGCACCAAGAATATTTTAATAAAATTTTGCTTCTACAATGAAAGCTTAAAATAAGGCGTTTGTAATTTACGGTGTCAGTCAGTAATTTCGCATTTTACGAACAGAATTTGACTGTGACGGAAATGGTTAAGCTCTTTTGGCTTATTAACTTATGCTTGTTCTTCTTCTTTTAGTTCTTTCTCTCTTTTCTGATTCCCCTTTGAATTAATTTGAATTATAAACATAATACAATTGTGAGTATTTTAAAGAATTCAAGGATTTGCAATACATAAAAATTTCCATTATACAAGCAGTCATCCCAATAGTTATGTTACACTGCAATTTTTTTTCTGCAAGGTGATACAATTCAAGTTTCCTAACTTTTATTTAAGAAAAAAAAAAAAAACAAACAGACAAAATGTAACCTTGTCGTACTTATTATTTTATTAATCGAATATTTGGTAATTTTAATTAATTATGAAAAATGATGTCAGGCAAATGGACTTCTCTGAACCTTCTGCAGCAGTTGATTCGTTCGAGGTAATGTTCAATGACTAACGAAGCTAACATAAATGACCTAAAGAATGGCAGTAATCTAGAATTAAAATTAAAAGTGGCTTTTAATGTTTTTTACTTACCCATCATACGTAGTATAGGGCAAGTCTTGTAATCGTTTTGAAAATCGAAAAATTTTTTTTGACGGATTTACACGTTTCAGATACTGGAGATTCCGAAAAACATATTTAAAAAAAAAAAATGCCGTCCGTCTGTGTGTCTGTGTGTCTGTAAACGCTCTATTTCCCGAAAAAATTGAGATGGAGACTTGAAATTTGGTATGTACATAGTATGTAATAATGGGAAGAAGCTTATTTAATTTCAGTAACCTCGATTATCCAAAACTATTTTTTTCGGACTCTCGAAATATTCGTTCTGATAAAAGGTATATAAAAATTTTCGAAATTGTTTATTTTAAGGAGTGAATATAAAAGACAATAAAAAAACATAAATTTTGCATAAAGCATGAAGTCGATCGGATAATGAGTTGCCGAGATATTTGTAATCATATTTTCCACACTCTTCGATTTTTCATGACCCTGTATTTCATCCAAATTTCAATTCAAAGATATATTTTAATTGGAAATGAGACGCTTAATCAGATGCAATAAACCGCTAGTTAATAGGATTATTGTTTTTGAAGTTATAAGGATGTTTCTCTCAAGCAATTCAGTAATCGAGCCTTTAAGGCTACCGCGGTGCATTCCACTTATCTTTTTTTACAGACCGCTAGAGTGACGTGATGCTCTTTTCGTACACCTTCATTGGTGCATTCGAGCATCACGTGACTCCGGCGGTCTGTAAAAAAAGATACGCGCAAAGCACCGCGGTAGCCTTTCTTTTTCGTTAGACTCGCTTTAAAGTTTATGACGTCATCAAGCTACAATTTTATTCGAATTGCAATGCATTTTATAAGTAGTTTACACATTTTTTATTTTAATATTTTACATTATGCATATCCATGATGGGTAAGTATTACGGTGGCTCCCAACGACTAGTTTTTATTGCTACTTATTACATTAACTCACACAGTTATGTTAAACGACGTTCATAAAAATTAGATAAACTATTTTTAAAATTTCAAATCGAGCTGTAATATGCACTTTATAACAATAATACATAAAAAAACAATATCGTAGTACATCATTATTAGATTATCTACATTATTACATTCTATTTTGAGAAAGATGGCTATGGATCTATTGCAGTTTTCCTCATTCAATGTATGTTTTGATTAAAGCGGCAATATCGTGAGATTAATTAAACGCACCAATCGAAAAAAACCTGTATATATAAATATACACTTCAAGAAACATAAAAGAGCAAAACATATTTTTTTAAAATATACTTTTTTTTCCCCAGACCATTTTAAAAAATATAAAAAATATATAGAAATGGAAAAAGCTTTGAAGAATGTATATGGAAGGAAGGCAATCCATATACTTTTTCTTTTTCTTTCTACGAATGAATTATAAGGAAATTACTATAAGTACATATGAATAAAATGCATAACATAGCGTAATGCAAGAAGCGAAAATTTTTGCCTATTTATCATAATATGGTCATTAATAGTTATTGATTACTTATATCTGGTTTATCACTTTTAGTTGTCCTCTTTAAAAATAATTTATTCATTTCCTAATGATTGAACTTCAGTTGTTCGCATTCATTTTCAGTTTTAAAAATATCCCTCTAGACATCTGGAACACACCAATATTACGTTAATTTTTATACCTGAAAGTGAAGAAAGAAGAGAAACAGAGTTATTTATTATACTTCAGAACTGACAAATGCAGTGAGTTAGAGCTAATTAATCAGCTTTTTGACTTAGAAATATGTTACTATTATTATTTTAAATCGGGTAACATAAGGAGATTCAGATTACAAAAATCTTCAAAGCAATTATTAATTTATTTATTATAGGTTGCAACTAATTTTACTTGGGCTTTTAAAGATACCTTTTAGTATACAGATTTTACTAAATAACAGAAATATTTAAAAATAGATGTGTAAAATCTATAAAAGTTTGCACCAGCATGAAACAAATATTTTTCGAAATTAAAATACAGCTTTTTAAAAGTTGTATTTGGAGTAAAAAAATAAAAAAATATTGTAATAGAGGTTACATTTAACATAACAAAAAAAAAAAAAAAAAAACTTCAATAGTTGTATACAAATGCATACTTTCGTTGTTTGTTTAAACTTTCTTTACTTATTGTGATAACATTTTGAAAGAAAATTTTATCTTTAAAACAATATTTAAAACTAAAATTTGAGTAACAGAAGTTCCAAAGGAAAACATATTTACCTCAAAACCTGAAGAGATAGATTCTTTTAAATTCTGAGTGATGAACCACAGTCAAAACGGCACCAGATTTCTTTTCTACAATGTCCCTTCTGCAATATAAATAAATAGTGCTTTCTGGTTGAAACAGTTCTTGTTATGTACTCTACTAAATGTAAATGTAGATTACATATTTCGAGGACAAATTGTAAATTGTATGGGAGTAAAAAAATAAATATTTTAATTAATTATAACAAATTTATTAAACTAATAAAGCTGTTGATTTGATTAAAACAGATCAAGGCTGTTTTCAAACCCAAACAGGCTGCTTTCTGACACATTTTTAAACACATTTTTGTTCTCAAACGCATGAAATTGACAGGTGTTCTTATTCAGAAACTATGTAATCGAAAGACGTTTTCCATTATATTTCTCATGATGTTTAGAAATATTGTTTGTTTAAAGTTGTGAATATAGTCCTTTGAATTTGATAGCTAAAATAAGACAAAAATGGATCTATTTTTTTTAAAGTAATAAAATTGAAGAGAAAATGTTTTATACTAAATATGATCTTTTTTCTAAGATATGGCTGAACAGATAATGTTATTGGCTTCTATATGCAGGGTGTATCTGATTGATGAATGATCTGATGGTCAGAACTGTGACAGGTGATAATACATGTCAAGACAACCAAATATTGTATAGGAAACTAGGTTCGCAATGCAATTATTAACCCTTAATTGCATAGTGATGTAAATTTCCATCACTGTTTATTTAACTTTTAATAAATAAATCAACTTCTTCGCCACCACTATATTTATATAGAAATATTAATCCAGTAAATTTCCCGTGAACTATGTTGCTGATCAAAGTTAAAAATCTATCTTAAAATTTCTGGTGTCCAATATTTAATATATGTATAAAAAAACACAATTGTAAAAGAAAAACTCATGCAAAGAAGGGTTAAATCAAAAATACAGTGTGTGTCACACCAAGCCAAACCCACATTTTCGTTCACAACTGTAACAATAATGAAAATATTTTAGCGATATTTTCAACATAGTTACTTTGCTTTCTATGAAACGTGGTGAAAAGACAAAAAGTGCTAAAAACGCCAATCCTTCATTTTCAAGTAAAATGAGCTACATACTTCAAAACTAGGAAGATAGCTGGCAATGCATACAATGTCACTGATCGAATCACAGTGAAATTCGAACAATTTCCATGATGTCGCGACATTTCACATAAAAAAAAATTGTTGTGTTGAAGCTTTTGCTAAAATAATTCATTATTGTTACAGTTATGAACGATAATATGGATTTGTCTTAGTGTGAGGGAACCTGTATTTTTGATCTAATAAGTGGATTGTGATTCTGGTTTCCTATACAAAGTTTGTTTGTCTTGACATGTATTATCACACCTTACAGTTCTGACCATCAATTCAGGTACACCCTGTATAACGTGAAAAAAAAATAAAATTGTGGACATGAAAAATTCAAGTACAATTAGTTTCATACATTAGTTTTTCTCAGGCTGAAGCAACGCAATCCACATGCACTATATGGCCAAAAGTCACCGGACACTTTCGATCTTAGACGTTTTGTCAAATATCTAGAGAAATTCAGAAACGTATCGGCTATATAGTAAACTGAATAGTGAGCTGAAAAGTATGGGAGATATAAAGAAAATGGGTTGAATGTTTATACATTAATTTTGATAATTAAAATTAAGATCTTACAGAAAAAAAGTGCCAAGACCATTCTATTAACAACTGGAAAAATTGTATAAACAATCTAAGTAGGGAAGACTGCGGGGTTTATTGGGACATAGGGGCTAACGGAACAAGTGGATTTTCTTGTAAAATAAATGAGTTAAATGTTCAGGCTTTTGTCAATAGATTACTGTTACCAACATTACATAAGCGCATGTATTGAACAGTATTTTTCTATTAGCTGGTTTCAATGTAAAAAGCAAAACACTCCTAAGCCTTACTATGAGAGATTTTTTTATGTTTATTAACCCATTCGGGACCATGGGTGCATATATGCACCCTCAAAAAGAGCATACGAAATTTGTTTTAGGCACCAGTAAAAAAGAAAGCTATATTTGCTTTCTCTAATTAGAGCATTTTTGTGATAGTTTAAGTAAAGGTAGCTTTTTTTTAAAAATGGTGCCAACCGAATAAAATTTGTGTAAAAGTCGCCGGTCCCGAAAAGTTGCTTTGATAAAGTATTAACTATGTTTTTAACAATATTATATGTGATTATGAAGATTTTAATCAAGTTATTCATTTGTAATTTTCGTTTTGTGTTAGTGGTAAATAGTTAATTTATACAATAGGCTTAAAGGCATTTAAAAATGGTATGGGAACTGATAGGACAAGTTACATTGGGTGATCGCAAAGTGGATATGTATAAACTTTGTCAGGTTATTGCATTTAAAATCTATGTTAAATGTTACATTTTTTGTTCAAAGAACTTCATCTGACTTATTTTTTTTATATCTGTTAAAATTAATACCATTTTTCCAAATTAACTTCCAATAAAAGCGTGTCAAGATAATACAGACGCCAATCAATTTTCCTTTAGTAAGTTTTAAAAAATTAGAAAAAAAAATCTAACTTTAAACTAAGATTTTTTTTTAATTGAATGTATAGTAGTTCTGGTATAACTCTTGAATTCGTCTATTTGAGAAACATTTATGTTTAATTAATATGTCCCATTAGACCCCAGAGTCGAGGTCACAAGATTTCATTTCACAAATTAAAGCTATTTCTCTTTCAATAATCAAGCTATGACTAAATTTTTTTCTCTGTTAATAGAAAACTGTTTAAAGTAATTGCCTGCCCATTTTATAAATTCCATTTTCTGCATTATGAAATGTAAAACATGTCCTATTAGCCCACAGTCTACTCCATAATATAAACGAATTTTATTTAAATGAAAATTTCATAATGTTTTTCTGGTTGCTTTGTACTATTTTCTTATATGTAGTTGAACAATAACATGAGGCGGTTCCTTTAGACAATTGAAAAGTAACATTTTTTCTACGTACCCAAAACTAATTATTGGAACTCATTCTAAACGTACATAGCCTTTTTTGACGATATTGATTCTTTTTATATAAAAATTAATGTAATTCATAATTCATAAATTGTTTGAATATCGATTTATAAATAATTTTCGTAATTAAAAATATGCTTTTGAATAAAAAAAAAAAATGGTTAGATTATGTTTAGGCCCATTCAGAGTGTCTCATTAAAAAAAGACATTTCAATCGGATGATTTTGGGGGAAGATATAATTTAAAGTTTGTCATGTGGATTTAATATTAGCATCTATAAAAATCATTCCCTTCTAACTCTGTGAATATTTAAGAAAAAAATCCATAAACTATGCACTCTTTTGAGCTATTTTTGATCCAAAGAACTCAAATAAAGTGTTAAAAGATGATGTTACCATTTGAAAGATGAAAATTTTTACAATGTTTAATAGGTAGACGACCCTTTATGAAAAATAAGCATTCATGTTTGGAAAGAGAACATTTTTTTGAGTCTAGTGACATCTTTGTTGTGAATGATTTGTGGTATCTTTTTTATGAAATTAACTGTAAGATTTTAAACCAATAAATCAGTTTCTAGAAATAACATAATCTAGAAAAGGGCACGAACACGTACAGAAAACATCATGAAATGTGTCACCGTTTCACAGCGCCGCATAAATAAAATGACCAAATTTATTTTGATTTTCTTGCGTTGCCATTCTGTCCCATTTGATATCTAGACACTTCATGCTCTCAATTTTTGAATGATTTAGTCTCCGAAACAAAGAACTTATAATTGAGAGAATTCTTTTATGGCACTTTTAGCAGAATATTTCGAAGTAAAGGCTTATTCTTATAAAAATATACTTAGATTTGCATTCAATTAGAGATACATATTTTTAAAAAAAATGGTTCAGAAATGTTCATAATAATAAAATTGGAATAAAAGATAAATGACTTTTGTTTAAAGTATGTAGTTTTAGAAAAATAGTTTTCTGTTATTAAATTTATTTTTGTAGTTATTATTATTTTTATCAATTTTATTTTAATTGTTAATTATTTCTGTTTCAGATTTTCACCCCCCCCCCCAAAAAAAAACAACAACAACAAAAAAAAAAAAAACAATGATATCCAAATGTTGTAGATACATGTGAATTTCTAGAAAATAATATTCATATAATTAATAATTACCTTACACAATGACATATAACTATTTATTATAACACTCTCTAACCATAGAAAAAACAATGCTTTGTTTATGAGAAAGTGTTATATTTACACCTACTTTCTGATTCTAAAAATTCTTTCATATGACCTATGATTAAGCAAATGATATTACAGTCGATCTCGTTTATATCGAGGACAGAGGAACTGCAACACTTGTTTGTTATAATAAAAATCTCGTAATAGCTAAATTTAAGTTATCACATGTAAGAAATACACAGTAAGCACTGTATTAATAATAGCGACTTGGCAATTGTTTTTTCAAAAACCATTTATTTATTAATTTTAAAGTTGCTTTTCTTTAAGTTTTTATTTTTCTTTTGTTACATTCACATCATGTATTTTTTCTAATTGATTTAATGAACTCTGAGAGGAAGTTAGTTTATTTCAAAAGAAGCTAAGACATCCGACAGCAATAAGCGCAAAAATGGTAATTTTTTCGACATGTTTTACTTTATTTCATTAATAGTGTTGAATGTTCATCAAAAAGCATATTTTATTTAAGGAAAATAAAGAAAACCAGCATTTTTTTGTAGGCTTGCAAAACTTTTACTCCTTATATTCAGGATTATCTCGTTACAACCGATTTTTTAAAATGTATTTTTATGTTAGACCACTATGTTTTTTATTTTTGATCGTTTAACCCATTATCACGGAATCATTTTTCTCTTTTAAATGCATAAATTGCATTTCATACCAATTTTTCAGAATAGCAACTTTTGTCTCCTTTTATCATGGAGTTTCTGTCATCAAATAAAGAGAATGTTTCTCTTAAAAATACTGGTATTCAAACAACAAAATCACGGAAAGCTATTCCGGGATACCGCTAGGATGGATTAAACGGATTATATGTAATATCTGAGCTCGCTATAACCGATTTCTAAATAAAATTGGCCCAGAGAGACCTAAAATTTTGATATTTGCACGCAGAAAATATCTTACATTCACTTTCGTTTAATAAGAACGATTCCTATGCTTCTTTTTACTGATCAGAATTTATCTTAAGCAGACTTAGCACTTGGAATAAAGCCCTGCACAAAAGTTTAAACGCAGATGCAATTAGTAAAAATAATAAAAAATTTCTTGAATTTTTAGATAAACATTCTTAAAATAAATAGTATATTGTACAACGGGAAATATTTACAAAACCGTGCAAATTTCCATTTAAATTAAATTTCCTAAAAATTTCCAAAAAAATTTACATTTAAAAAAAAAGAGAAATATTGTGTTTTGCTTGCCACAAAAGAAACGGCACATTTGTGATATTTATGAAAATTTAAGATACGAAGTGATCACATGATAAAAGGGGCGTTTCTAAAGTTGTTTTTTAATCACCGAAGTCGTTTTGAACGCTTAGAAAAATGTCGAAGCCAACACGATTTCCGCATGACGAGATTCGGAAGATTTGGAGAATTAAAGCGAAAGGTAAACCAATTTCTAATATTTTTCTTGCTTTAGACAGTTACAGTGCGTGTCATAAGTTTAAGCACACCAACAATTTTTAAATAAAACTTTAGGGGTAACCGTAGTAAGTTTTAGACACAAAATTTCGAGGGTAATTCATAGACGCACTTGGTGTTTAATTTTATTTGCTTCTTGTGTTTGAATGTGAGTATTTAAACCTATTTTCTCATTGTATAAAAGTTTCCTAAACTGTAATCAATATTTTAGTAAATTTTCTATTCCGCTAGAAAAATACTCCCGAAAAAATTGCCACCAACTCTTATTTTCATCGATTTCAAATTTGTTTATAGCATATATTTATTTACTTTAGTTTTGGTTTTTTAATTGTATTAAATAAGGAACTGACTATCTTTGAATTTATTAACAGAAAAAGGTTCATAAACTGAGATGAGTATAGGCCTTTCAAAAAGGCATTGTTACTTTTTTTTATTGCTGGGGTAATTCTTAAAAATGGGGTAGTTCTTAGACAAAGAAAAATTAGATTTAAATTAATTTATATATGTTCTAGCCAAAGTCATGTTTATTACAACATTAAAATAAGTATTTCAAGAGCTCATGTGCCATTTATTACCCATTCATTAACTGTATTATTTTCAATTTGAAAAGAAATCAATAAAATTACAAAGCTAATACTTTACTTTATTAAAAATTTAATTGTTGACTCTGACTTCAGCATAATTTTGACATAATTTTTTTTAATTCTCAAAACATAATAAAGTAAAATTCAAGTAAATAGAAACTCCGGGTTACAGGTAAAAACAACAGTTTACATGTACAAATTATTGTTTGTTAACTGTAACTTGATATCTTTGTTTGCTTATTGTGAAAGTACTTGAAAATGACTCTAAAAGTGAAACTAGGTTGTTTAGTTTTCGTTAAAGTAAGGTATTAACTAATATATTTTAGGATCTCAAATTATTATTATTGTTATTATTATTTTTATTTTTATTTTTGATGAACCTATATATCATTTAAGTTTGCAGACAGTTGAACTGGCTTGTTCCAACAGTATTTATTTTTTTAAACTACCTCCCCCCCTCCCCCCCCACACAACTGACATTTTACAGCCGTTAGACAAATGTTGCCTTCGTCCACTTAGAATGCTAACTGATTTGGCAACTAGGACATGAGAAAACGATGAAAAAATGAACAATAAAGAATAAGACGGATTTCAGCAACGTTATAGGGCAAATATGGTTGTCAGGGTTGACAAGAAATGATATTTTGTCCAGATTTTCTTCTACTTGAGTTTATTCAGTAACTTCGCAGCAAATTCCAAAAGCTGGATGGTTGTAGGCAGGCATGGTATACCTGCAGCTACTGAAACTGAATTTTCCTCATCCAAAGCTGGACCGGAATTTGATGACATGCAAAATGATTAACATCTGACAGACCAGCATCAATATCTTTACGTAGTTGGAAAGGTGATGCTTCTACTTCTAGAAAAACACCATGAAAACTTGCTTTAATTTTACAGGGCATAGAAGCTTTGAAGAAATTTTACTAAGTGAGATAACTCCAAGATATTGTACAAGGAAAAAGACGGAAAATAAATATGTATGCAGTTGTTATAATATCTGATAACTATCTGAAATAAATAAAAGAAAAAGAAGGGAAGAATTTTTCTAAAAAAGAAAAAGAAGGGAAGAATTTTTCTAAAAAAGAAAAAGAAGGGAAGAATTTTTCTAAAAAGAAAAAGAAGGGAAGAAATTTCCTAAAAAGAAAAAGAAGGGAAGAATTTTCCTGAAAAAGAAAGAGAAGATGACTTCAAAGAAAAATAACCAGAAAAATCAGAAAATTCATCATATGACGAAATTGATCACAGCCATATATCGACTGACATCAGTTTATCAGGAACCCCAAAGCTACCAGTGATATTGAAACTCCTGTCCAATCAAGAAATCCACGTGAACTGAAGCTTCACTTACAAAATGTAATGAACAACATTGCTTGTGACAATTTTTTTGCTGTTTTTTTTTTAATCTTCATACTATATTAGCAACGTGTTGAAGGCCTATAAAGAAAACGAAAAATTGAGCACCTAGAAATGAAATTTCTGAAATAGTAGGAGACAACAAATTTTGATTGTCTGCAATAGCAGGAATAGGTAAAGTTCCTATTTCATTTGTATTTTATTGTGTCCAGCTGAGACTGATTCTGTGGACTGCTTTAAAATTTCATGCAAATATGAGATTGCTGACTTATATAAAACCTTTAAGAAGTTCCATATAGATGTTTTTGTAAATTAAGTAATGGAAGATAATTGAAGTTGCTTGTGTTTCTAGTTGAGATGAATAATTGGTTACTTCTTGTTAATCTAGTCTTTAAGTTTGTTTTTGAGTTAATTTAATTTTCAGTTCTTGAGCTTTATCATAATAACTGCCCAAGTATATCCACAATTAATCATTAAAATCTGGTTATGTTCTTAGTTATTGCCACGTTGTCTCTGCTTTTTATAATATGTTATAAAGAGTGATACCAGACATGTAAATTTTCCCCTTCTTACATTAAAGTGTCTATTATTTATCCCATTTGAAGTACACAATACAATCAGAAACTGACTGACTATTGCCACTTATAAGCATTTTATTTGCAATTCATATAACATAGGAATTCAGTATTTAATATTTACCCCTTTCACTTCTAAGAATTATCCCAATTGCCGGGGTAATTTTTAGACGCGTTTTTATATATTTTATTTTCTTTATTTACGAAAAAAAATAATTATTGGATATGCTGTGAACATAATTTATATAACATTAATAATATGAAAGGAATAAAATCTGAACTATATAAAAAAAAACTTTTTTTATGACAAAAGTTTACTTTTTGTCTAAAAGTTACCCCGGTTACTCCTCAATATTAACTTTTTTTCAATATCTGATTTATATGTATTAATAAGTTCAGTCTTAAAAACATATTCAACAAAATTGTGTTTTAAATTTGATTCTAAACCATGTTTCCAACCAGTGGCGGCTCGTGACAAACTTTATGTAGGGCACTAAACGCATGGCTGCCAAATTTATTCTTTACCACTATATTTTAAAAGAAATATTTGCCAGAATATTGGTAGAATGTTCTGCTATTAAACAAGAAAAAGATTTCTTTAAAAAAATAACAAATATTTCCGCCAGTCAATTAGTGCCTCCAAAAAAGCCAGTCACGAGACGCCACTGTATTGACAGGATGTTCTGCTATTAAACAAGAAAAAGATTTAAAAAAAAAATAACAAATATTTCCGCCAGTCAATTAGTGCCCCCCCCCCCCCCCAAAAAAAAAAAAAAAAGCCAGTCACGAGCCGCGAGCTGTTTCCAACCAAGTTTTAAAAATAGAACAAAAAATGTGTCAAAAGTTTAAAAACAAAATTATTTTTATGCAAATTTTACAAAATAGCGGAAGCAGTTCACATGAAAATTATTTGTAGGTTTTTAAGGAGCACCGGGTTGTTGTTTTTGTATTAATACGAAATGGCAATGTCGAAGGAATTCTAATATGTATTAAAAATCTAGAATATGAAAGCATTATATAAGTTTTCTGAAATTGAAGTTGCATTAAAAGATCGAAGCGGAGAATATATCAAGTTTTGGCTCCTGGTAAAGATTTAAAATGGAACTCTCGTTAAGGAAGGCCACAAGTGACCAGCTTCCGTTAAGACCGGCGCATCACAAACTTGGTTTCAGCTGGGAATTATTCTCTTTCGCAAATCAAAAAAGCATTTGGAGGGCAAATATTTAAAACAACTATTCATAGAAAAGTTTTAGAAACGGGGTGCATAAAAAACCGGTAGATGGTTCCAATTACCATGCGTGAAACTAGACCATAAAGAAGCTCGAATACAATGGGCTAAACAGCACATGTCATTTGGTGATAAGTGTCTGAATGTCATATTCAGAGAGGGAAGAATGGAATTTAGACAGCCCTGATGGGTTTGGATATTATTGGCATGATTTTCGAAAATAATCAAGGAGTACATTTTACTAGAGAGCATGGTGGTGGTTCTGTGATAGTATGGGGGGGGGCGATTTTTTTTTAATCTTCAGATGTCTTTAGCATTCATCAGCGGTCATAAAAACTGAAAACTATCAAGAGACATTTGCTTTCTGTTGGGGAAGTTATAGGTGGTGAAGTTTGGATTTTTCAGCATCACAGCACAGCAACCCATACCTCCAACTCATCGTCACAATGGCTTAAGTCGAACATGGTATCTGTTTTAAACTGGCTGACACATAGTCCTGACCATAGAAAACGTATCGAATATTCTCACACGCACAGTTTACCAAAATAGTAAGCAGTAATTTTCACTGAAAAAATTGAAATCTGCCATTGAAAGCGCTTCGTTTGAAATCAAACCGAAACAATACAGACTGATTTTATCGATGGAACACATGTTATTTCAACTAATTAAACGTAATGAAGCAAGAATTAGGTAATAACTTTTTTTTTATTATTATCCTTCTATAAAAAATAAATAACTACTCAAACTTTTGACACACTAATTTTTGTTCTTTTGTTAAATTCTACAGTTTCAGATAACATTTAAAGTATAATTGTGTTAAATATATTTTTAAAATCCAGTTTGTAGCACGTATGAACATGTATTGAGTGAATAATTAAAACTTATTTTGAAAATTGTTGTTGTGCTTAAACTTTCCACACGCACTGTAGAAGTGAGGTATTTATCAAGTACTATTCCGTGGTGATAAATATCATTGAAAATTACAATCTGGGAGACATCGAGTGACCAGCATCCGGAATGATAGACAAATACGAAGACTGGCTTGAAATCAAGAAATGCTCTGTAAATAAAATTAAAAACTAGTTATCTGCGGAATTTTCAGAGAAACTATGCGTAGAAGGATTATAGAATGCGGTCATTTGGAAAAAGCAAAAAGATGCCGTTTGCAATTACATTTTAAACCAGCAAGACTGAATTCGGCCCGATAGCAGATGTCATACAGTGACGAATGTCTCCAGGTGACGAAAAAAGTGGAACGTACGTAGAGGGTCCAGGTGGTTTTCGAATTACTGGCATGTATCCGGCATGATCTTTGAAAACTTTCCTTAAGTCTGTTCAGCAAAAGTCAAAATCGTCATGGTATATTTTTAAGATCGGTCATGGTTTGGGGGAAATTTTTCAACAACGGACGGACTTCTCTAGTATTTTTGAAGGGAAAATCAGATTACGCGACAGACCAGGCAAGTTTTGAAAATCACTTACTACACTTTAGCAAACTTTAGGTGACCAAATTGGGTCCAACAAGCTAATACGTCCATCCTCACATCCAAGTCAACGAAACAGTGGTTGAGGGCTAAAAAATTACAATTCTTCATTGATCTGCGCTAAATCTTCTTGATTGGTCTACCCTAAATCTTCTTGATTGGTCTGCCCCATAATCTTACCAAAAATGTATCGGACAATCTAAAAAATATTGTGTATGTCAATGCACAACATTAAAAATGCAACAGAAGAGACGTGGTTTAGTATTAAACCAAAACCCATTCAAAAGCTTCTGATATCAATACAAGACCGCGTGTTTGATCGAATAGAAAATAATAGTGGCTTAATTGAATATAAAAATTAATTGTTTTTTTAGGAAAGTAATTTTTTATGGAAGTTTATGCTTGTGTCTAAACTTTTGTGCCACATATTTTTGCTATTTTAAGTTATATTATGGCAAGATCACTACATATGGGCTTTACTCTTTTTATTTCGCTTATTATATGTGTCCATAATTTGAAATAATAAAAAACATTGCATCAATCTAAATAGCGATTTGTTAAACTCAAATTTTGTGCTGTGTCTAAACTTATGTGCATGTTTGTGCAATCAAAGATTTCTAAAATCAGCTTGAAGAACCTGTAATGTTTGCATTGAATCCGACAACATTTCTTATTTTTTTCATTTTATGATAATTTAGTTTGCAGGAGAAAATTCAGTCTGGGGGGGGGGGGGGTTAAGTATTTCTAGCTTTGTAATTTTCTTTTTACATTGTAAAAGTAGGGCTCTCACATAATTTTTCTACAGAAATTTATTCCTGATAATTGCTCTTCATGTAGTATTGTTCAATTGAAGATATTTACCGCTTTAATAGTTGTAGTCTGAAAGTATGCATGTAATGCCATAAATATTTCTTACAGATTCATATATATAAATGTTTTTTGTAATTTCTGTTTAGCAGTGTAACATACATTACAGAAAAGTAATACTTATGGAAGGAACTATAATTAGACTTCAAAGTAACAAGAAAAAAAAAAGAATCTGTTTACCGTTTTTACAAAGTGATTTTGCGTCAAGAACACAAAACTTTCAACAAAGTTTGCTACGGAGAAGTTTAATATAGCAAGAATATTTAGCAATAAATAAATAAATATATTTATTGACGTAAGTATACGTCTATTATATTTAATTGTATTTAGTAATTATGTGTCTTACAGTACTAGTGATCTAGTTTATTTGAAGTTAAGGTAAATACATTTATCTTATTTAAAACAATTGTTGAAGAAAGTAGGAATTTAAACTAAGGGTAGTGAGGACAAGAGTCATTAAATTGCTTTTCAAAATTTCTATTACCTAACTTTAATGAAAACACAAGCAAAATGCCTCATATGGTACGCATGTGAATACAGGTTTTTATATGATTAATTTCCAAAAATACTTCTGGTAGCATGTGTATTACATACAGGGTGTCCAAGATCCGCATATATATATACCTAAATAGTCACTACATATATACAGGGTTCGTACGGCTCCTGGAATTTTGCGATCAGGAAATTCTTTGTTACCACTATTTTCTTACAGAAAATCTCTCCTTAAAAGAAGCCGAAGTTTCGCGACTTTAACCTAGATTTTTTTTTTTGTATAAAGAAAACACTGGTGAAACTCCTGGAAAATTCCCTGATCCGTACGAACCCTGTATATATAATGTGGCCTATTTATTATATATAAGGTGTTCACGCGTGTATATATCTATATCTATATATATCACCTTATATATAATATATAGGCCACATCACATTATGTATATGTTGCGACTAATAAGGTATATGTATGCGGATCTCGTTAGAGTACATATATATATATATATATACATATATAAAAGTTCCCGATAAACGAAAAGCAAGTTTTTAGCTAATGATAATTAAAACGGAAGCCATTAAATAACTTTTAGAAAGTTTTTTGACCTGGTAGTATACAAAATATAATATAAATAAAACCCTTAATCGCTTTATTTATAAGCATATGTTTGTTTTCTTGATTTTTACATGCTTTATTTTTAAAAGAGTATCTTCTGGCAATGTGGTGTATAATCAACGCATTCGATGATATGTTGTTATACCTGGCGGCAAAAAAGGTAGCAACAGTTTTTTTTTTCAAATTAGAAATGATTCATTCAATTATCTTTTTCTGGTTAATTACAATTATTCCCTAAATATGGAATGCGGAACTACGCATATAGGTCAATGAAATTGACCAGTAAAGAAATTAATTATCAGCGTAAATAAACCGTTGGAATCGGAAAGCAGGAAGTTATTAAATTCTCTACTCAAAATAAAGTCACGAACTTATTAAATACATGAAATAAAACGAAACATAGTGTTTTAATAGATTTCTTCTTGAATTAACAAAGTAACTTTTTCTTAAAGGAAATTTCCTTGTTAACTCTTAAACGGGCAAATATGTAATTTGAAGAAAAAAAAAATAGAATAAAAAAATATTTATTAGAAACAACTGAAAAGACAATATTACAGATTCAATATTCATTTATTTATATTTTCTATTTTAACCTACTATAATATACAAAGGGCAGTCCACAATAACTGGGAGTAAAATCATAAAAAAACAAGAACATATGTATAGCAATATTATTTTATTATATTTTTTCTCAAATGATATGCAGTGGTTCTATAGTTCATTTTGAGTTTCAAAGGAAGAGACGGAAACCTTTTGCAGAAGCTACTTCACCCTACGGTAAAAAATATACACAATATTCGTATTTATACAATCAGTGTATTATACATATAAATACATCGAGAAGAAACGGTGCCATTATTATATATATCCATTTGTAATATAAACAAGATGGAAATTGTACGTCAAACGTTACAAACGAGGTGCGTTCGTACTATAGCTAGTTATATAAATATTCAGATCTTCATGATTTTTAATTCTGTGAAATGAATTATATCGTCTGCAGATTAATTTCTGTCATAAAGTAAGTATCTCGGCCGCTTGACGACGAAACCTCGGAAGCTCCTCTAAGAAGAAAGCATCGATTAAAAAAAAATCAAATTTCTTAATAAATGTTTTTATTAATATTTTCTAAAGTTTTGATTCGATTTTTAAAAAATTTGAAATGTCTCGACAAAATTCTGAAAAGATAATATATCTTAAATTTTAAACCATTCGGTTGGGTAGTTTTTGCGTTGTTATATGCGGACGGACGGACAGACGGACGGACGGACGGACGGACAGACAGACGGACGAACGGACGGACAGACGGACGGACCAGACGACGACAATAGGTGCTACGTATTTATATAATTACGAACGCACCTAAAAAAGAATACAGACTTTTTCTTTTTACTAAATAATGCAACATACAAAAATATCGCCCCTAGGCACTGTTAAAAAGACGAAAACACACAGTCGAGAATCTGTAAACACCGCGCAGCACTTCACAGCTGTAATACGCCAGCGAAGTGTGACGTCACTGTAATGGCTGCTGGAGACAAGAAGTTTCGGTTTCCCATTGAACGTTAATGTAAGCAAAAAATAAAGTCGTGTTAACAATATTAATAATTTTTTTAAAGAAATTTCTGTTACAGTTTTGCTAAATCTTAGGTAAGGCATTCATATGCATTCAACAAACTTCTGATTAAGTGCGTCATTTTTTTTAATTCATCAAAAGAAAAGATAAACCTTCATGGAGAGCATCAATGGCGGATGTTTTGCATATTTAAATGTAATTTTTAAATGTTTTTAAGGTTTTAATTTCTTTTAGTTGATATTTCTATTATTCAGGCGTACTCTATGTTAAATTTCATCTTAGTTGATTTTTTTTTTTAACAGCTAGAGAACTAATGATAATTTTATCAAATGATTCTTCATAGTTACTGGATTATATTTTTTTGCGCGGTCATCGCATAATTACATGCAGGAAGATTGACTATCTTTATAAAATTTTATTAAATACTAGGAAAGTAAACAACTGAATATAGACATTTTCGGTAATCAAGTAAAATAATTAAGAAAAAAACAACACAAATAACATGAAAACGACTGAAAAATACATTTAAACGGCAGGAATATCAAGTAAAATATATTAAAATATGACCCTTGCTTTACGATTCAGCAGAGAAATTTATGTAAATAATACACCAAATGAAGAAAAAAAAAAGAAAAGAAAGAAAAAAAAACCTAGCAGAAACACAATTTAACTCAGATGAAACTTAACATAGAGTACGCCTGAGTAATAGAAATATCAACTAAAAGAAATTAAAACCTTAAAAACAGTTTATCTTTTCTTTTGATGAATTAAAAAAAAATGACGCACTTAATCAGAAGTTTGTTGAATGCATATGAATGCCTTACCTAAGATTTAGTACAACTGTAACAGAAATTTCTTAAAAAAATTTATTAATACTGTTAACACGACTTTATTTTTTGCTTACATTAACATTCAATGGGAAACCGAAACTTCTTGTCTCCAGCAGCCATTACAGAGACGTCATCACTTCGCTGGCGTTTATTAAATTTTATTCTGCGGTAAGATGTTATAAGTATTCCGGTATATTGTTTAAGCTTAATAACTCCAAACACAATTATTTTAAGGAAATAGGCGTACAAGTACAAATGTTTTGCTGAGTTGATGATATTTAGATGGTACCGTGAAGGGAAAGCTTTGTGGGAGAAATTCAATACAGAGGCTCACATATTATTTCATCTGTGTTGGGTTCAGCAAAGTATACTCGGACTATGATAAGTTGGTTTATGAACTTTAAAGAGTTCCCAGTGCTACATGCAAAGAAAGTAGCTAAGTGGTGACACAAATGGTAAAGAAAACGCTTATTTAATGAAAAACTGCTTTCAGCTAGTTACTTCTTTTGATTGCCACCTTACAGATAAATTAATCTAAATTTACGTTACTCTTTGGACAAATTATCATGGAAGGATGATATTTCTTTTCAAAAGTTATTTCTGAAAGTCTCTTTCTTAGACAATATGATAAAATAAAATTTATATCTAATAGCACATTTCCCTTTCCTTTAACCTTCCAGAGAGAGCTCTGTCGCAAATTTTACAACAATCGGGATTTTCCTGAAATTTTGCTCTTACAAATGGCACCAAAATTAAAATTCAATTCTTACTACTGATATGCATAATTGCTCTTCTAACATGTCGCTTATGACTGTTGTGGAATATCTTGCATTTATAACAGTTTAAATTCTGTGTACAGAAAATACATCAAGCATCTGCAAAAACTTTAAGCGCACCCGCTGAAAGGTTAAATTACGTACTTTAATAGGCACTTTAGGTACTTTAAAAGGTACTTACGTACATTAAATGTACTTTAATAGGTTCATTTTGAAAAAGTCCCTCAATCGTTATTTTAGTAACGGTTACTTGTAAACATATTTCTTCCAGTTACAAAATTAACGCAAACAAATTGTTTCTCCTTTTAAAATATTTCATTTGAAGCCTTTTATTAACCACCCGTTCTGATGTAGTAAATGATTTTATTGATACATTTTAGGTCAATATCCTTGCATATCATACTCAAGATTCTGCTATCACAGTTTATAATCGACCCTTGACTGATTTGACTCAGTATACAGATGAATAGTTACCCAAAGTGTCAACGGCCCAGGTTGTCTCTTAAGGATCTAACTATTAGACAGATCCAGTGATGTATAGCTTAAAATACTATCATTAAAATGATAAAATTTAATCACTAAGCTTTGATGAATATCAGTTAATGTCATCGAAAAATTCCTTTTGGTGAATTGAGTTACTTCTCCACACATTTATCATGAGTTTTAGCATGAGACATACCACAGATTTATCATGATCTATTTGAGAAGTAGATAAACCCTGTAAGAGAGGTAAATGTTTGGTAACATGTTTATCCCCTAGAATGTAAAAAAAAAAGACAAATGTTTCTTAATATAACTCTTATCTTATGATATGAATTCTTAAGAAAACATTTGCAGCTGCTTTACAGAATATTTACATGAAAGTGTTAACTAAATAATGCTAGTTATAATGTTAATGCTTATACTGTTAATTTATCAACTTTGTTGAAAATGAAAATGTTTACTCGAGAAATGAATGATTACTTGAACATCCGAAAAACTAATAATTCGAGTTGAGAAAACTGATTAATACACTTTAAAATCATCTCGGAAACGTTTCCAAAAATTGCGGGCTGCAAAAGAAACCTTCATTTCAGAAATGCTTCTTTTAAACCTTAAGAAAGATAAGAAGTAGATTTAGAAACATTTACCTTTTTCTAGAGTGTAGATGTGAAATTGACCTCGCATTTTTAAGGTTTTTAAGGTGCTCTAGTCTAGAATATAACAGGATGCACAAAAATAATCGCCTTCCTGGTCCTTTTAGTCAGATTAATTGAAAATTTTCATTTAAGGAGCAAAGTATTTATTGTATTCATAAAAACTTAGGTTCTTTAAAATCGTTCGCATTTTTGAAAGAAAAATCTTTAAGGCTGTACGGAAATACGAAATAGGTATTATTTTCTGATACATTCACAAAGTCATTTTTTAATCTTGGACGCATGAAATTAGAGGTGCTCTTATTAACTATGAATTCAAATAGCGATTTTCATTTTGCGATAAAGACAAAGGATCTATAAAAAAATGCATTCAAAGTTGAAGTTTTGAACCGAATTTCCGGCCCGAGAAAGATTGTCATGAGATAGTAATCGTTTGTAACTTAAGATGTAATACATTTATCGAAAACTGTAAAATGCTTTTCGATTCCAAACCACTTCAAAAATCACGACTTCCAATTCATTATTTCACATTTAAAAATGAGACCGTGAATTTGTTAGGAAGTTTCGCTTTTTTAAGTGAGGAAAAATATTTTGAGAATTATTTTAAGACAAAAAATGAGTAAATGTCGAAATAAAATAGCGTGGGCAGTTCTGATTACATAATAATTGCATATTTCGAAATTTTCATTTTATTATTTGAATAAATTATTGTTAAGTGTAGGTAACTTTCTAAGGGAGTAATAAAAAATCTTGGCTATTTTTAGGGTTACGCACTTAAAAAGTAAAAACGGAACCATTATAAGATCACTCCTGTCTCTGTCCGTCCGTCTGTCACAGCCCCCTTTTTTTTGTACGTGGAAAGTTCCAATTTGGAAAGTTATAAAGCCTTTTTACTCACATATTTTCAGATTATTAGCCATTCACAAATATGTTCATGAAAAAATTAAGGAGCTAATTAAGTTACTTGAAAAAAAAAGTTTTCGTTTTGTATAGCGTGTGGGGTATTGTGTGAAAGATCTCGTAATACCGAACTCAAAAATACATTTGTTTTAATTTTAGGTATTCTGAGATAGTTTCGAAAATGCAATGCAAAAATATGTCCCCCCCCTCCCTCTGTTTCCGAATCTATTGAAACTAAAATTATTATGAAAATTAGGGATAGTAAGGGTTTGTTTAAACCTTGCAGGAAAACTATAGCGATTTTCCTAAGTGACATAGTTTTTGAGAAAAACGCATTTTCCCGTTACACAGAAACGTTACTTTTCAAGCGGTGAGAGGGAGAGTTGACGGGCGCTCGAGATATGTATCGATGCAGAATCATCCAAGAATATTTGATAATGATTTTCGAAAAAAAAATGTCGGTTATTAGCCGAGATACTAATTAAGTTACTTGAAAAATAAAATTATATATCGTGTAGTATATTGGTCGAAAGATCTCGTAGCATCGAATTAAAAAATATATTTGTTTTAATTTTAGGTATTATATTTTCAGAGATATCGATGAAAGTATACTGGAAAAATATATCCCCCTCTTCTATTTCCGAATCTATTGGAACTATAATTATGAAAAAATTAAGAGTAGTAGGAGTTTATTAATTAATAAATTTAATGTACGGAAACCTTTGAGCGCGAGTTATACTCGCACTCGACCGATTTTTTTTTTCTTCTAGAAATCACTTTTAAAAACTTTCCCTTTAAATATCAGTGTTTGAAAACTGATTTTTTCAACTTTTTAAAACTCAGATGCTACAGAGTTTGTTTGAGTTTTTAAATTTTTCTAATCTGTAATGAAAGTGTCCAATTATAAACATTTATCTCTAGAAACATGTTTTCAATTGGAAGAACATATCAACATCTGATGAAAGGTCGCCAACGGAAATTAAGGTCATTAAGTGACTTTTTCATTCATAAAGTATTCATGGAATGTATAAATTTACTTTGTTTGTTTTCCCTTTTACTGTGAATTCGAAAAGATTTCATATCAAAAAATGACATTCAGTCGAATTAAGTATGCATGCTTGTGTTTGTTTTTTCTTAGTCATATACTACTGAACTATAATAGCGTTCATGCGTATAAAACGCACATACTTGAATATGTTTTTACTTTATCCTTATTTTTCTTTTGACTTATTTCTAGATATTCAAATTTTATATCACCCCTATTTATTTTCGATTTTGATTTTGTTTTTATTCTTATTTTATTTTATATTCTTATTTAAATTTTTGAGAGTATTGAACATTTGAAACGAAGTCAAAACGGAATCTTCATTTTCTCACCCGTAAAGTTATTTTCTATAATCGCAAACTAATACTTTCTTTAATCTTCACGCAATACTGGGCAAATGTTTCGTAATATTGCGCTAACATTTGACTAATTAGACTTTGGAAATATACAGCCAATACTGGTCTATCAAATTTTGAATAATATTAGTGACATATTGAAATATAAATGTAATTATTTTCAGTGAAACGCCAATATTCGTAAAACGTTTGGATAAAATAATTCTATTTGTTTCCACTAAAATATATTTTTGAGGGAGTTTAATGTTTTAATGGATTCTCATATTTTCGCAATATTGATATCTCATCTTAACGTTTACAATTTAAAGATGAAATTTTTAACATTGACTCAACGTTAAAATGATTTTTTAGGAAATCGTAACATGCTACTTCCACCCATTCACATGTTAAATTTTTAAATATTTCCTTTTAGTTTTCAAGTAACTAATCATCAGGATCCTAATCAACCCTAACTAACCCTAATCATCAGGATAATTCCCACCTATTCACATGTTAAAGCTTTAAGTATTTTCTTTTAATTTCGAGTAACTAATCATCAGGACCCTAATCATTCGTTACTAACCCTAATTATCAGGTTAATTTCCACCCATTCAACTGTTAAAGTTTTAAATATTTCCTTTTAGTTTTCAAATTACTAGCCAAAATTCAAACATTTTACGAACTTGTGAAGAAGGTGGCAAATATGTCATAAAATATGGAAGAAGTTTATTTCTTAAACAACGTTATGGGACATAATAATTAATAATAATTATAATAATAATGATAAAATTTGATAACATAAATGCATTATTTTGTCTATTATATTGATAAATGACTAAAACTCACTCAGACTTGACAGTAACTCAATGAATGACACTCAAAAATTGTACTACGCACTGATTTCAGACAGGTGCGTGTAACTAAAAACTATAGAAATACACTTGCATAAATACATTTGAGGTCAAAATGATTTAAGTAGAAATAAATTTATTTAAGTACTAGTTAAATAGATGATAAAATTTTATTCAAAAGTTTGCATCGTATTAAGCTAAAATTTAATATAAAAGAATTTTTGTCTGCTAATATAATTTTAATTTGGAGATGAAAAAGAAATGTGGACGTGCAATTTAGCTAAGATAATAAAAAAATTATAATTTAATATTCATGTAAAATATTAGTTTTGTACGAAAAACAAAAGTGTAATACATAGTAAATAGTATTATTAGTGTTTTAAAACATATACGAACAAAAAAGTTAGTGTTAAATATCTAACATTTTAGGAAATAGTGGATGACATTTAATTGCTCTAATTTTCAAATATCCCTTAATTTCATAATGAAAAATTTCATATTTCAACTCAGAAGTAAATAAATTGATTCATAATTGCAGAGCTTATTGGATGTAGTATTATTAGTATAAGCGAAGATGTTCTGTAACAAAAATTAAATTTCGAGAAAATTGAAGTTCTTAGTTGTAAATTTTATCGTTTTGTTTTCACTTTCTTATCATATGTTTAAAATGCTAGCAGGCAGAGTACTTTAGCTTTACCTTACATTCTAAAAAAGACAAATGTTTCTTAATATGCGAAAATATAATATAACCACTTTCGAAAATATACAATAACTTCTTCCAAGGTACCCACGATTCCGATATATGTTATTTATCTTTAGAAATATCAGAAACGAATATATTTTCGGGATTTAAAGAAGCATTTATAAAAACAAAGTTTCTTTTACTGCCTTTAATAATCGGAAATATTCTCGAGTAGTTTTTATGGAGTATTAATCAGTTTTCTCAAACTGGAATATTTGTTTTAGGATTCTATCAATTCTCAATTAAACGCTTTCATCTGTGTAACTGAATTTATACATGCAAGAGTATAACAATGATATTAATTTCAATGTTAATATTAATGCTGTTAATTTATCATGTTTGTCTGTAAAACATATTTGCTGCACATGAAAATGTTTACTTGAGAATAGATAGCATCCGAAAAACCTATATGCCAGGTTGAGAAAACTGATTAATACAGAATAAAAACTGCACGGAAACGTTTCCGAAAGTTAGTGGTAGCAAAAAAAACTTTGTTTTTACAAATGCTTCTTTAAATATTAAAAATATATTAATTTACGAAGATAAAGAACACTTCTCGGAACTCTAGGTAACATGGAAGTGGTTATTGTATATTTTCTTTTATGGGTATATTATATTTTCCTAGATTAAGAAATATTTTTGTCTTTGCGGCATATGATAGATTACCTCACTGTAAAAAATGACCAATGTTTCTTATTTTATGAAAATATACTGTAACCACGAACGAAAATATAATATAATCTTCTGAGTTATCCGAAATTTCAAATAGCATGTTACATTGTCTTTTGAATCCCCAGAAACCAATACATTTTCAAAATTTAAGGAATAATTTATAAAAACAAACTATTTTTAGCTGCCCGTATTTTTCAGAAACGTTTCCGAAGGGTTTTTATAGCGTATTAATTAGTGTCCTCAGCCTGGAATACCTGTTTTTCGAATGTCATCAATTCTCAAGTACACGTTTTCAGCCGCATAAATTAATTTATACATGAAAGAGTAAAGAAATAATCTTAATTTTAATGTTATTGTTAACGCTGTTAATTTTGCATGTTTGTCTGTTAAACATATTTTTTGAGCATGAAAATGTTTACTTGAGAATGGATAGCATTCGAAAAACAGGTATTTCAGGCTGAGGACACTAATTAATACACTATAAAAACCCTTCGGACACGTTTCTGAAAAATACGGGCAGCTAATAATAATTTGTTTTTATAAATTATTCTTTAAATGTTGGAAATGTATTGGTTTCTGGGGATTCGAAAGACAATGTCATGCTATTGCAATTTCGGATAGCTCAGAAGATTATATTATATTTTCGTTCGTGGTTATAGTATATTTTCATAAAATAAGAAACGTCGGTCATTTTTTACAGTGCTCATATGCCTCATATACTTTGATCCATAAAATAAAACATTTTTTGAAAAAAAAGATAACATTAATGATAAACATTAAGGCTTTCAATTATAAGAAGAATCAATTATAACTCAATAGCGTTTGTATGGAAATTCAATGTTTTGGATGGATTAAATTGGTTTCCTTTGACAAAGTCTCTTTAGAAAATTATCAATGAAAATTTTATTATCTGCAAGTCACATATATCAGTAATAAATTAGCAATCGAGTGTCTCAAAAGTACAATAACAGATTTTAAATTATCTCTTTTGTTTTAGTCGTCAAGCCAGTACGTGTTACGAACATCTATTTTAAGACACCCGGGCACAAGCAAAAGGAAACTTCTATTACCTATTGCTTTAATTTTAATTAAAATAATTGAAAACTACACGAATAGTCCATCTTGAAAGAATATAAATTAAATAATTTGTAATTTGACACGGATATTTCCATATCAATGTAGCTGATTGCAAAAAGTCTGCTTTGGAAGCCCAAGGTCTTTCTGGCCGTCTATTTTCTTATTTGGCAGCAGTTTTAATACCTTTTAATGATTCTTTATAAATATTTGACATGGAGAAAAGCGAGTATTTCAGATGATCGTCACTTCCGTATAACAAATTTTTAATAAGATACTTTATCTATTTCGGTTTATTATTCAATTTTCTTTGCAATGTTAACAAGGAAGAAAAATCATGCGTCAAGCATAGATTATGAAACAATTCCCAACACATTTGGAATAATGTAAAAAAACTTCACCATGTAAAAAGGTGAAATATGATGCCTAAGTGAACAATTTTGAAAACGCATAACACATTTGAAAACCCAGTTTCAGCAATTAACATCCACAGTCAAAAAATTATCCAAATTATTTTGTGCAGCCCAGTATATATAGATTTCTGATATTTAAATATATTATATTTTCAATTCTGACCAATAGTTCCTGAAGAAAACCTAAATAATAATAAAAAAAACAACGGTATTTACAGCGCACGACATGTGAGATACGATAAAGTTGGAAGATGCGCTTCTGACCCAACATATTTCTCTTAAAACTCGAAATGATATCTGAGAAGGCACTATGAAAAAATATAGTCTGGCGATTTCGTCAAATGACTTCCAGGAAATATTTTTTTTTAAATAATAAATATTAATATTTTCTTAAACTCAAGACATCGTTAGAACAGGAAAGGTTTCACGAATAAGTGGGTATTTTCTGTATTTCGATCTGGAAAGTGGATGCGCAATTTTAAATCTGCAGAAAAAATTAAAAACACGAAATCGGCATTCAGAAGATATTTTTTTGAAACAGTAAATATTAATATTTTGTTAAACAAAAATCACCCTTACGATTGGGAAAGTACCCGAAAGAAGTGTTTTTTAAATCTGGAAAACGGATGTAGCAATTTCAAAATTCGCATAAAAAAGTTTTTTCACTCTTTCCTTCTTTCTGATTGAAGTTCTGAAGAATGACCTTGAAGGCAGGGACAACGGCGGCGGGGCGCCATTTTGCGATGTTTAGTATGATTTTTAATTAATATCTCGGCTAATTAAGAAAATAAAAAAAATCTGAGCATCAGATGCATTCGGGCTTGCCTTCGTCTATCCTCATCTAATTTTTCATACCTCAAAGTGCGGTAGATTTCCCTGGCCATCTCCAACATACATACACACACGAGCACACATCTAATCTTTTAATAGTATAGATTACTCTGCCTTGATCTCTATTGCTACAAGTGTGCGACAAATTATACAGGGTGTTTGATAAAAGATAGGTGAAACTTTAAGAGTTGAAGAGCAATATTTAAGAGTTCTACTACAACAATCAATTTTGTATGGAAACCAGCGTCTTACTCCAATTCAAATCAGAATTTTTCTTCACAACATGAAGAATGAAGACATCATTTCACCAAAACTTTCAACAGACTTAAGCTTATTTTTTACGAAAAGTGCTGGAGGTACAGAGTAATTGGTGGCAACCTACATTGACTTTGTAAGTAATGCCAACTATATATTCTGAAATTAGATGGAGCGTGTAAATCAGCGCTGTTTAGATGCGCATATTGGCCGCTTTTACCACTTTTCTTGGCATCGTTAATTTATCTAAAAGAAATGTAAATCTGTAAAAATTTCGTTAAAATAAATTCATTATTGTTAAAGTCATGAATAAAAACTCGCGTTTGGGGACCTGTATTTTCGACTAAATAAATCGATTACGACCTTGTTCCTATACAATTCTAATGTGCTCCCTTAAAGTCTTCCCCATCTTTTTTGGAACATCCTGTATTTATATACTCTATTTTCAATTCGTAATAGAAGGTGGGTCCAAAGTCCTTGGTGCATTTTGAAATTAAAATTCGCAATAAAAAACCATGTAAATGACGTGCGAGTGTGCGGTGTAGGACGAAAATGCGTCTCATGATCGGAAGTTTTGCTTAAACAAAAAGTTAATTTAATAAATTTCCCATAGATACCTTCAAAACTGAGAAAAAGCATAAAAAGTACAAAAAAAAGCAGTCAGAGACGATTTATTTTATAGAATCTATTACAAATTTCAACGTGTGCGCCTTTTATAGCTTGAATCACATCCAAATGATACTTATTAATATAATACTACACGTCGAAATATGGTAGTACATCTACATCGCGTAGTCGTCCGGGAAAAAAAAAAAACACCTTATACATTTTAAACGCCAAATTGTTGCAGAGAAAACGGAAATAGCCATTAGATTGGGATTTATGTCTTCTTTCAATGTACTGTACATAAATAATGGTTTGTAACTTCTTTTTTTAAGTTTTTGATGATTTTTTTAGATTTGACGTTATAGCGCCATCTATGGAAAAAGTTTGAAATTAATATTTTAACACCCTTAAAAAAATTTTCAATCATGAGAAGCATTTTCGTTGAAATCGCACTCTTCTACGTACAGTACTTTATTTTTCATCGAATTTTAAAATGTGTAAAGGACTTTTGTCCCACTCTGTATTTTTACAACTAGAAAACAGATTCAGTAAAAGTAAAATTTTGATTGCTATTCTGGGTTTAATAGTTAACCCAGGAGAATCTTACAAATATCTAATTTATCAATAAGTAGTTACATATACATAAAAGTTGTTTCGAAGCTTTACATTTTTCTTTAACATTAAAAATTGCAAGTTGGGAACGTAAATTTCGGATTTTGCATCAGATAGCTTCATTATAAAGTTTTATAAATAAAACTCAATCTTTTTAACGTTTTATGCATGTGTTTCATTATGTGAGCTGTGGTCCAATCCATATTTTATCAGCTTTTCTTTCGATGTATTCGAATGAAATATATATACTGGCTGCAAAATGTTATCTATCGCGGACCTTTAATTTCTCAACCTTTGGTTGTAGACATATAGTTCCAATTACAAAAGCGTTTAAAATCAGGTAAATATTCATGTTGTGGCGTTAATTAAAGTAAAAAATCAATTTTATAAAAATTACGAAATCTAACTTTTTATACGATCCCCCGGTCCGTATAGTTATAGTTAGTAAATGTTTGCAGATATCATAACAAATACAACACAATAAGTTTGACAATAAGTACGACAAAAATTGACACAGTTATTAAATTTCAAAGTTTGAGATTTTTTCACATGATTTTGCCTTTCATTCAGGGATCAGTTAAAAAATGAATTAGAGTAATTCGAGATCGAAATCAGGGTGCAATGTCCTTTTTACGCAAAACTACCTTCAGCCGGTATCTCTAAATCGGTGTATCACCAAAAAGGGTTATTTCAACTAAAAT
The DNA here is from genome assembly GCA_963931845.1 of Maratus michaelseni. Lineage (NCBI taxonomy): Eukaryota > Metazoa > Arthropoda > Arachnida > Araneae > Salticidae > Maratus > Maratus michaelseni. The sequence continues at coordinate 442,287,918 of OZ007586.1, forward strand.
TTTGAGCTGACTTTGAGGGGTCGTATACAAAGCGAAGAATGACATATTGAAATTAAACAGAAAAATAAATATCAATTTATTATCATATTAGAAAACGGTCTACTATAAAAAATGAATACATCAAATACCGGAATCTACTAGAGATACTGCTCAAAGTGTTCTCCATTGGTGGCAATGCACAAATGAATGCGTGACAGTACCGAGTCCTGGACACGTTGGAGCATAGCAGGTGTAACTGTGCGAAAAGCAAGGAAGATGCGCTGCTTCAAATCAACCAGAAAAGTAGGTTCAGTCACATACACCTGTGCCTTGATGTATTCCCAGAGGTAGAAGTCCATGGGAGTCAAGTCCGGTGAACGTGGTGGCTTCTCTACCGGACCACCATATCCAATGATCTGTTGACCGAATTCGTTGGCCAGATACGCACGGACGTTTGATGCTTTATGTCGAGGGGCCCCATCATGTTGAAACCACACCCGGCATGCATTTCGGAGAGGCAGCTCTTCATACCAGTCACGTACCGTGTTTTGAAGTAGGTGCAGGTAAAGTTTGCCCGTTAGGGTTCCATAGTTGAAGATGGATCCAACAATCTGAGTTCCCCATATACCGCACCACACGTTCGTTGACCAGCGTACCTGGTGTCGTACTGTGCGAGCGATGTGAGGATTTTCCAGAGACCCGTAATGCACATTTTGCACGTTCACAATGCCACTTCCGTGTAAACGTTGCCTTATCTGTCCACAGAATGTAACAAAGGAACGATGGATTTTTTACTATAGTGTTAAGCATGAAATTACAGTAATCAAACCGTCTTTTGTGGTCACCCAACATCAATGCTTGCACCAGTGTTGGATGGTATGGATGCGCGTCATGTGCATGTAATAACTGCCAGACACGCTGATGCGTGTATCCACATTCCTCGCTTATTTCCGCCGTACTCATTTGTGGATTTAAAAGGGCGAATGCCAGCACTTCCTCCGGTGTCACTCGAACATTACACCTTGCGCGTCTACTTATTCTGAGTCGTGGTGCAACAGAGCCGGTCTCTCTAAGACGGTGCAATGCATCAGTTATTATTGCTATCGTTGGATGTCGATCTCTAGGAAAACGCTCTGAATAAACCCTCGCAGCCGCTCTGACATTCCTTTGACATTCACCACAAATCATTATCATTTCGGTATAATGTGTGTACGTATAGCCTGCCATCACAATCTCTGCGCTGACTAGCATATCCACTGCTAGTGGCTTATGTCTTATACTGAATGCGTTCTGCTGCGGTACTATTGTAATTTGCATAATCTTGATTTTCATGCTCGTTATATTTCGGTTGGTCTTTTGCATTCCGCTGCCATTTATCAAGTTTTTAGTGAGTATATTTTATTTTACTGATGTCGATTCTATTGTTCGTTTTTGAAAACCGCGCCTAGCACTCTGGGACGATTCTACATTCGAAAGGGGTGTTACGCTGATATGAGTATTTTCCGAAGTTCTAGTTTGCGTTTTCTTGTAGGCGGTCAATAAGATTGGCACTCAGCCAAACGCAGCTAAACAAACTCAACGCAACCCTATTTTGATAAACTCAAAACAGACTGGACGCATTCGCAAAAGAGCGAAAGGTTTTACTTTCCTATAACAAACAATACCTACTTTCAGTGTTGAATTCAGACACTTTTCTCCGGCGGGGGGACATTATAGAGTTCTGGTGAGAAATTGCACTTTTTGACCATTGAAAACACAAAATCTTACATTTTCCGGGTGGGATATTTCATTGCTCCGGGGTAAGGGGATGTCCCTCCCGAGCCACCCCCTGAATTCAACACTGCCTAATTTGACTTTTGAATATTGTTTGACCCCTAAAAGATGACCTTTAGATGAAAAAAACCTCTTTGGTGATACCCGGTTTTAGCGATACCGGTTAAAGGTGGTTTCGCCTGCTATGCTCTAACTTGTCCAGGACAAAGTACTGTCACGCATTCAATTGTGCATTTTCACCAATGGATAACACTTTGAGCAGCATCTCTAGTAGATTCCGGTATTTGATGTATTCATTTTTATAGTAAACCGTTTTCTAATATGATAATAAATTGATATTTATTTTTCTGTTTAATTTCAATATTTCACTTTGTATACGAAACCTCAAAGTCAGCTCAAATTTTTAGATGAAATAACCCTTCGAGTTGTAATTTTCCAACTGGACGAAAAATGTCCGGGCCAGGATTCGAACCTGGGATCTCTTGGCTGAAGCCGCTACTCTCTACCAACTGAGCTATCCCGGTCGAATCTGGAGGGAATAACTCATCCAGTTAACCTTATTGATCATAGCATCTGGTCTGATATTTTAATCAGCTCAACAGAATAGATCGCAGGTAATGGAACGCCAGAGGTACCTGCGATCTATTCTGTTGAGCTGATTAAAATATCAGACCAGATGCTATGATCAATAAGGTTAACTGGATGAGTTATGCCCTCCAGATTCGACCGGGATATCTCAGTTGGTAGAGCGTGGCAGCTTCAGCCAAGAGATCCCCGTTTCGAATCCTGGCCCGGACATTTTTCGTCCAGTTGGAAAATTACAAGTTGTATGATTTCTTTACCAATTTGAATAATTGTGTCAAAATTAATCTGATGAAATAACCCTCTTTGGTGATACACCGATTTAGAGATACCGGCTAAAGGTAGTTTTGCCGTAAAAAGGACATTGCACCCTGATTTTGATCTCGAATTGCTCTAATTCATCTTTTAACTGATCCCTGAATGAAAGACAAAATCAAGTAAAAAAATCTCAAACTTTGAAATTTAATAACTGTGTCAATTTTTGTCGTACAGAAGTCAAACTTTTTGTGTTGTATTTGTTATGATATGTGCAAACATTTACTAAATATTACTATACGGACCGGGGGACCGTATAAAAAGTTAGATTTCGTAATTTTTATAAAATTGATTTTTTACTTTAATTAACGCCAGAACATGAATATTTACCTCATTTTAAACGCTTTTGTAATTGGAACTATATGTCTACAACCAACGGTTGAGAAATTAAAGGTCAGCGATAGATAACATTTTGCACCCTGTGTATATATATATTCCGTATCTAAAATCTTCTGAGTAGTTAAAAAAAGAGATTATTGGAGCAGAATACATATAGTCCAGGTGCACGTGAACTGGTTTTGGATAATTCAGGTGTAAAGAAAAGTGCGCCTATATTATTGTGTTAGGTATTTTAGCATCATTATGCCATTTACATGTATCTAAATCAACTGTGAGATACATGGTGTCCCACCCCCGTTAAATGTTGTTTTTTGAAAATGTACAGGAGAAAGTAAAACAAAACAATTACATGTCACATCTGAATGTTTAATAAATGAGGTTGTAACACGACGTGCTGGAAATGTACTCCGTTTGCTTTCTCTTGGCTGAATGGCTTTTCGTTGTTTGAAAAAAAAAACAGATATAATATTTAGTATTGAAATTTATTTAAATGTGTTTTGCTTGTGTGCGAAGAAGTGTATTACTGCTTTAGGGGAGACGCTCCTTGGGTATCGTAAAACAAAATAGGTTTTAATCTTTATGTTAAGTAAACCATATCACGAGCTCCGTACCATTAAATTTTATTATCGTGTGCCAGTTAGATAGCTGTTGTTTATGAACTATGTAGTTTACGAGCGCAAAATATCGGCCAATTATTCACCCGTAAAATTTTAATTGACTATATATTGACATTGTATGTGAACATTAGAAAATTGTGTGTTCTAGATGAGGACTAACAATAGTGAATATGTGTTTCCATTTGCTTTAAAAGTATCGTTTTGAAATAATTCAGAGTTTGGCTGATTGCAATGACATGGATAAGGAAAAGTTTTTAGATTTCAGGCGTATAATATTAAAATATTTAATTATTTATTTTATTTCTTTTCTTTCTTTATCATTCAAGAATTTTTAATTAATTAATTAATTTATTTATTTATAGAATTTTTTTCTGTATTGATTTATTCTTTATTCATTTGTCACAAATTACGAAATATCATGAGATGCAATCTTTTGAAAAAGAATTTCATTATTCTTTAAATTGAAATTAGTTTTGTTAAAAATTGCTTGCGTCTCACATAAGCACAAAACGGAAGAGACATCTTTATAAGGTTATCTGGGGCAACTGGGCCATGATTTAATATTGTGACTCTGGAGTTTCTAGCAATTCAGCTTCCAGAAGCCAATTTCATTTTGAATTAAAGTGTGAACTTTTGCAAATGTGTTCAATGAGGTTCACTCTATCAAACAGAAAATTTGAAATATGAACCTTACTGTCTAAAAATTAAAAAATATATATATTTCATATTTATCTCTCCATGCGTCTAGTTGCCCCGTAAGGTCCATGTTCCACATTCGTTCGTTTTGTTTAAGTTGGGGTATCAGGGCCTGTTTCAAAAAGTGTAAATAGCTTTAAAAATTTAATCCAGGCAGATCATGTAAATTATATGTCAACTAAAGAGAGTTGTAAGGGAAACCTTTTCTGTCAAGGTGTTTAAAAAAAGCAACAAATGTGTAGTTATTATGTTTATTTATACAAAAAAAAAGAATTAAGTAAGTACTTATATAGTTTAGTATATGTAATAAGTATAAAATTTACATGGGTATTTTAAGGGAGGGGATAAGGAAGAAAAATCTGTGAACAAACGGGTAAGTAAGTGCTTAAGTATCTCATTCTATTTTTAATTAACTCAACACTGTAAGACCAGCCAAACCCTTTGTTTGGCTGTTCTTCCTAATATATGTTCAAGCCATATCCTGTAATATAAAAAAAAAAAAAAATCCAAATTTAATAAGTGTCTAATATCTCACCTAGCAGCTATACTAAGTAAGTATTATTTGCTTAGTAGTTTTTTATAAACAAAAACTTAAGTTACACACATAAACGTGTGTTCAGTTAAAAAACTGTAGGTAGTGTATAATTTTATTTATTGCAAACAAAAAACAATGGAAAAATTCATTTTTTGTAGTAAGAGCAACTCCAAAAACTTTATTTATAACTGTTCTCCTGATATATGTCCCAGTTATCCCATTCTTGAAAAATTTATGGTGTAACTGGAACACCAGCCTTACATTTGAAACATGAAGTAAATATGTATTGATACCTAATAATATTAATGTATTTATGCCTAATCTTTTAAAAAAAAAAAAAGATTGTTTAATAAAAGTACTTACCGTATTTTGATAAAAAGCCGAGGAAGTTCAACAAAATCGACATTGTTTATAAAATAAAACTTCCTAAAACTTCGCTAACCTATCGCAGAAAAGGCAGAGTTACGATTAAGATCACACGCGTTGTTTTAAGAAATACAAATGATGCTGTAGTGTTGTCAACCGCTAAAAGTTAAAAAACACCAACGGTTTATTATAAAATAACCTATGGCCCAGTTACCTGCTTGGTTCAGTTACACTAGCTTACCTTATCAGATAATGCCATCTAACTAGAGCTTACGCTACATTAACACGTTCGAACCTACATGTACCACCGTTAGTACACATTGGCGCAAATGTGTGAAACAGGACGCCCCACATATAGACGTTACTCCTACATGTTCCATTACTTAACAGAATATTTTTTTGTGTTCATGTTTATATTACAAATGTATGTATATAATAATGGTTCTGTTTCTAATCACAGTATTCGTATCCATAGTACAAAAATTGCATAAATACGAATATTGTGAATATTTTCGAGAAATAATGTAACATATAACATGCAAAAAACTGCCCTTTGGTAGAGTTGCATATATTCAAAACATGCGAATTCGCTTCTGTCGTCACGAATATGTTAAACTCCTACGCATGCAATGCTGCATAGCTGTAAAACTTTTTTTATGTCAGTAGATTCAGCAAAGCGAATATTGCTGCTCTCTCGGGCGAGAAGGGACGATCTATAAAACATCGTCATAATTGTAACTTTTATTTAATTCAGTTCATATTTTTTATAGTGGAATCTTTGGTGTTCGATCCCCTATCCTATAACTTGGAAAGATGTAACATTTTCTCAACGCAACAAAATCATTGTGTTTCTTCTTATACACATTTCACTTTGCTTTTCTTCTTAGCATTTCCTGATTTTCTCATTTATATGGTGGTAGCTTTTAAACTTTGCTAAAATCGTATAAGATGTTTTCACTTAAAAAGAGATTTTGAAACCATTGACATTTTTAAAAATTATGTCCCATTCTAAGCAAAGGCGGGTTTTTCTAAATATTTTAAACAAATTGTAACATACTTATTTTGTTTTGTGTTATACGCGATAGCATCATTACAAATGCTGGATGTGTCCACGATCCTCATCCACGCAAAACATATCGTTATTATAAAATGTGTCCAGAGCCATTGACGAAATCACTTTAGTGATGTTTGGTTTCAAGAAATTGGCCTGTTTTCGTATTAGCAACGTTTGGAAATTTTATTACTCTATTTACATTCAAGTCTTTAGCAAAAACCTTAGTTTAGCGAAGTGGGAAATCCTGCACAACGACTTCAAGATGTAACTCTATTAAATATTTGATAGGAAAATGAAAATCGTAGTGCATTTTAGGATTGAATCTCTTTTATGAAAAATCTCTTTTTTGAAAGCTCTTTTATGAAATTCTTCTTTTTTTCTTCCAGGTATGCAGTCCCGCACATCCATCATACTTACTATTTGTACGACATTTTTATTAAAGATTTCCTCAGCTAGTGAACCTACAAACTCGTCTTTATGCACAGATGACAAAATTACAGACATTAATAATTTAGGATTTACGTTATTGAATAGCATCATTATCCGACAAGGAAATGTGTTAATTTCTCCAGTTGGAATTGCATTTAATCTCGGAATTCTGTATTCAGCAGCTTCAAATGAAACTGCCAAAGAAATAGAAAGAGTTCTACTGAAAAATGAAACTCAAGCTACAGTTGAAGAAGTGAGTATATTATTTACACCGATACGAAAAAACTTCTATGATATGTTATTGTTTCCTAACCCGTGTGTTACGACACACAAGTGTGTCGTAACGGTGCTTCAGATATTATGTAGATTTAATACTTTATGTATGCAACTCACACAATCAGTCATTCAATCCGTGAATGCCACATTAATGAAAATGACAAACATTTCAAATGTCAGTGGTTTCTGAAAACATACTGTTATTAATTTGAATTTTTCATTAACAAAAATGAAATTTTTGATAAAAATATATATCACAGTTTAATTTCTCTTTAAATTTCGTTTAGGAATCATGTGTTATATTTCTTTATCACTATACTGCCAAAAAAGTTATAAGCAGTTGAAGTTATTTCAGAAATCAAGTTTTTAAAAAACATTTTATTCATTGTTTCAATTCTATGACATTGTATCTAATCCAGATTAGTAAAGTTGAAATAACAAGCTTCGATGTAACAATAAGAACAAGCCAAGAAAGAACAAATGGTTGGTGTAATACAAAAATGCATTGCATATAAAACTCTGCTTTAATTAAAACAACTCAGAAAAGATGAGAAAAAGTATGAAAATTAATAAAAAAATATTCGAACTTTTCCCTAGTTTTCTTAAGAAAATTTTATAACTTCATATGCACTTTACACTTTTGTTTAAATTAGGCGAAACGTCTTGAAGAGATTACACTTTCTACACTCATTCGTCTGAATTAAATGCTTTAAAGCACAAAAAAGCACGTATTGATTAGTTATTTTATTTATTTATTTACTTATTTAGCTTCTTATATCGATTCGTACAGAAGTATATGATGTGAAAATGACAATAAAACACAAAGTACAATAAATTTATTTTAAACCTTATTATATTAATAAAAAATAAATGTTACGATTTTTTCCATGACTTTTGTAGAATACTATAGGAAGTACTATAGAATACTATATATAATTAAGAATAGGAAAAATATATGCATCAATATCAAGTTACATTTAGTAATTTAAATACATTTTGTAAATTTAAGAAATTAATTCTACCTCTGCAAGAGTGTTTTAGTGATTTTTAATTACTTAATCAAATTTTCACTTAATTGCTTATATTTCAGAATATGATATTTTAAACATTGCTATTGGGAAAACTTTGTTATAAGAAACAAATATTCCGTTCCCTTAGTTCTCGTCGTAACCGTGTTTGACTGTAGTAGCACTCTCAAGATACACCACTACTATAAGCAATAATAAATTCAGTGGAGATGAAAAATATACTGACATAATTCTTCTTTTTCTCCATATAATGATTAGAAACCACGATTATAGTTTTAAAAACAATTAATTATCTGGCTTGTAATCATTATATGGAATACAAAGATTTACGTCAATACACTACTTGTACGCTGTTTTTTTTTTTTGTAACCCAAGTTTCATCTGTGTTTTCAGTTGATTGTCGTAATAACTGCAGCATCGTATCATTTATTAAAGTGTATTAAAATTTTTGGCGTTATCCAGAAACAAATATATCGCATAGCTATGTTCGAATTCCACACATAAAATATTTTTTTAAGCAAGAAAGTTAATATTTCTTGTTGGAAGTATTTAATAATTTTGATCAAATTTTGGTATAAAAAAATCTTTATCCCCACCCCTTATTTTTAACATGTTTATGTATTGTTTTGGACTTATCTAACATCATGTCAGTATTTTCCCAGATCGTAAGAAATATTTTACATTATTTTACATAATTTAAAATTACATTATTGTATTACGTAGATGCTATGTTCGTAACTCTGCTGTTCACAGATCTGACTTTTATAATTACTTTTTAATTTACAATTAATGTACTAAACATTAGCCTGAATTAAATGCTAGTGCTGAATTAAGTTTTGTTTAATTAATATTAAATATTATTTTATTTTATTTTATTATTTTATAATCATTGCCTGCTTTTATCTTGGCTATAGATAGGCTGCAAAAAATATTTTTTTCACAGTCATTTAAATATATATATATACAGGGTGATTTTTTTAAAGTTGTGAAAGTAAAACCGCATAACAAAAGAACCACACTCTCAAAAATGAATGCTCAAATTTCAAGAAATTTTCTTCGTTTTTGACGAAACGGTTTCTTGAAATATGCTCCGAGTAAACGTTTCGTCAAATAGAGTAAATTTGCATCCTCAAAATTTCGAAGAAAGTGGTTTCGTCAAATTGATTCTTTGAAAGTTCCAAAAAAAAGGTTGGTGGTTCCATCTGTCGGAGCTTTTAGAAGCTTTTTTAATTGACTTGGGGCAAAATAAGATCGTCCTTCGGTGAGGCTCGAACGCGCGACTTTTAGCTTGACAGCCCAGCGTCTTAGCTCTCAGCTAGCGGGACTTCGAAATTGTTTGATTTTAAAAGTATTTACCAGATGTTGATGTGTGTTTATATTTTTAGAAAGCAGATTGTATTTTTATCGGTGTTGTTATAACTTCTGCATGTTTTAATTAATAAGGCTAGATTATTATTATGGTTAATAAATAATTAGAAAATGGCTTGATTAATATAATTTATTAGAAAAATTTCCTTTGTTCAATGAATATGCTCTAGTTAATTTGTTGATCAGAAATAATTAATTTTGAAGTGCATATTTTGGAGGCGAGTTCATCAATTTCAGCGGATAAGGTTACTGTTTATAGAGGGGAAAGGTCAGTTATACGTATTTTAAATTTGATTGTTATATGAATATATTTCTTAAATAAAAAAAGCACCTAATATTGTGATTTTTTATTTATTTATTATTATTATTATTATTATTATTTTAACCATTGGGAAAATGTTGATGCTTGCGGTCGAAAATGGACCAAATGATGTTCGCATTTTACTATTTTAACCGTTTTAACGAAATTTTGTATCTTTAGATGAATTTTCTAAGCGATTTTAACGAAATTCTGTAACTTCAGAAAAATTTATCTTTGAATCGGCAATAGAAATGCATAAAATCTTTACAAAAAGGATAGACGCAAATTATCAGATATAAAAAATAAAGTAGAAATTTGGTACATTCGTGTTATAGCGGCCCCCAAGGATGAAATATATTTGTTTCTGTTTTCATTAATTATATCGTAAATTTAATACTTTCGTGTAATTTTTTTTTTTTTTTTTTTTTTTTTTTGAACGATTTTGTAACAAAAATAATCTGACCGGGAATGCGGAAACATTTTTGTAAAATATTTGAGATTTTCCATTGCATTAAAAATCATTTAATTTTGAGACGAAATGATTGTCAAAAATGACGAAATATAGCTTAAGAATTGCGGAATCGTCAAAAGTGAGAGTTTTATTTTTGACAGCGAGGAAACAGTTTCTTCAAGATATTTGAGGATTCGCGTTTCGTCAAAAACCACGTGACTCAGTGACGAAATGATTGTCAAAAATAAGGAAATGACGCCTGAGGATTGCGGAATCGTCAAAATTGAGTGTTTTATTTTTGAGAGTGCACTGATCCAAATGACATGAAATTTCATTAGTATGTTCCCAAAGCAATTGGAATTTTTTAGGCGTGGTTAAAAAAAACTTAAAATCGCACCGACAGATGGCGTTGTAATTTAAAAGAAACAAAGAATATCGTCAGTGGGAGGAAAACAATGGATGGTACTTTGAAAACCATTTTCCGTAGGCATTCTTTCGTCATTGGTCCTTTTCTTAAATTGTTAAGTGTCCTAAATTTCCTAAGAGCAGTTGCTGCGCTGTCATTATTCTGATAAAACAGTTTCACTAACAACGCACGGTCTGTCAATGGCACAGTCATTACGAGGATATCCGTAGAATAATGAACACGAGGTGTGCGTGCTTCACGTTTTTTTATCGCCACTGTGTGTGTGTAAGGCGCAAGCTCGTCTCCCAACTTTACTGCATATACAGCGCCATCTGCCGGTGCGATTTTAAGTTTTTTTAACCACGCCTAAAAAATTCCCATTGCTTTGAGAGTATATTGGTTAAATTTCAGGTTATTTGGATCAGTGGTTCTTTTGTTATAGGGTTTTACTTTCACAACTTTAAAAAAAATCACCCTGTACATTACACAAGTGAGACTCTTAACGTATTGCTACGCTTAACATGATTAACAAGCTTCTTTTTTAATCTGAAGTGTTTTTACTGGCATCTGTCGAGCTATTTAGAAGCTACTAAATTTCTGCCCATGACCATGACTTTTGTGACAGTAGTTATTTTTCAAATACAACTATCAATAAACCAAATTACCCTTTGAAATTTAATTTGAGATTAGCTTTTCAAAGCACTAAATTAAATATATATAATGCATGAAGAAAAAACCCTCTTAAATCAGTTTTACAGATCCAATAAGTGATACAAACGCTGTAATAGGCCATGGACATGATTTACAGGGTCTATGGGCACAATAATCGTATTAAAAACCAATATTTTTATTATTTAATTATTAAAGTGTATTGCTTGGTTACCATCACCCCAAATGTCCATTGTAACATTTGTTCAATTGTAATTAATTTTTTAATAAATATTCTGCGACATCGTTTTGTACGTTTTTAGGAGAATGACACTTCTGCAATAAAAAGGGTTAAAATATAAAATAAATTAGTTTACATTTCATAGTGTTATTTTCATGAATGAGTTTCAGTTGAACACGCCACATAACCCAATAATTTGTCACAATAAAATATTAAAATGATGAATGAGGGATCTTAAGTAATTTTATTCCCTTATTTCCAACAACACAAATATATTATATATGTTGGATACTATCTCCGAAGTTTATGAAGTATCTGAAAATTATGTATGAATATTTCAACAATGAACTTTTGAAGGTTTTCTTTTTTACATTAACCAACGGATTCAAAATAATTAGAAAGAAATATATACTGCAGCTTAGTTTCCTATTTTAATATCTCTAAATATTGTCTATAATTATAACATGAAATGTTTGTGTGCGTGCGTGTCTATTTGTCTGTGGGCGATGAGCAGGAAAATCTATCACATCTGCATCATCTATCACATCTCAAGGCTGCAAACTTTGTTCTGGATAAACGAAGACAAGTCCTAATGCACCTGGTCTTCAGATTTTAAATTTTTTGTTTATACAAACTGCTATTTTATGTTGAAAGGGAAAATGCGCCTTTATTTCCGATCTTTTAAGTTCTCCGCTGAAATTAAGGCAGTCCTAAAAGCAATCCGAATTCAATCTTTTAACTCAATATAGTAAATTTTGCTCTCTTTCCAATAAAGTTTATTCGGAATTCCTACGACGGATTTTCCCCCAAAATTTTAAAGTCTTTTATATTAAGCAATTTTGGTATCTAATCTTTGTCATCCAATTTTATATATTATATCCCTGTATGGACAAATCATTCAGAGAATATTTAAAAATATATATATGAAATAGATTTTTTGGCAATTAAAGAAATTAATGAAGTTTCAATTTTTTTGAGAGCGCCAGTGAAGGTACAGGTTTTTCTCTCTCGGCAAAAGCTTGAAAACTGGTTGTTATAGCAACAAATACCTGTCTTTGGGCAAACATGAAGAAAAATTTTTTTGTTTTGCAAACTTCTTTTTATTTTCGCGTTTTCACGTATCAGGATTAGTATAAACATTCTGTTATCGATTTAGTTTTTATTAAATTTATTAGAGCTGGAGTAACATTTTATTTTCGTTTTGTATTGAACACGGTATTATAATTGCTTAGTGAGATACCCTGTTGTTAATAACTGTATTCAACTTTTTTTTCAAATTTTAGGTGGTGAATAAAAAAATCTGTTCTGTCACGTAATCTTACATTCGTTTTGTGTTATCCCGTAATGTGTGCTGCTTTTCATTGTAATATGAATTTTTTACTATGCAGTATTTAAAGACTTTTTTTTTTTCGAAGCATTCTACAATTAAGGATTGTCTAATTCTTATTATTTAACTTTCAAGATAATCCTGGGTAACACTTGGGTGGATGTACTAGTAAATTATAAAAGAGAAAGATATATTTTTTAATGCGGAAATATATTCAAATATCTTGATCGATTTATTTTATAATTATATACAGGGTTCGCACAGTTCTACAAAAATATTTTAACAGTTTTTTTCGTTTTATTTAACTGTAGAAAAATATTGCAAGTTCTGTGAATAAACGAAGTGGTTACGAATTCTGTATTTTAAAAATTAAATAGAAATTACTTTATCATTAAGAGTTGGTGCCAGATTGTTTGGAAATTTCAAGGTGCGAGCGAACCATATATATATATTTAATGTTGTTGTTTGATAAAGCTCTTTATATTATTTTTTTAACTGTGAAAATTTTTTTTTTAAAGGAAAAGAGACATTAGCAGACATTTTTCCTCAAACCATTTTCACAGCATTTATATATTTTTGTTTTTTTCGCTTTGCTTGTAATATTTTGATATATACATAAATAAAACCTCTTATGCAAAAGTAAGAAAATAAAATTTGAACTAGTTTTAAAGGTAAGCAAGTGGTCTTATTCTATAAACATTTTAATCAAGAATTTTACTGGCAATCTGGAAATTTCTTACGGAAAAAATGTGACTAGGAGCCATAATATTAAACTAATACATGCACTTAAGTTCATGGTAAAACTCTCATTTTATAGTTTTATAATAATAGTGAGTTAGAATGTTATAATTGAAAATGTTTTGTATAATTTTTAACGGTACCATGATAGTTAAACTCGCGTAAAATATCAAATTTAATAGATCAATGCACGAACTAAAACAAGATTTTCTGTTTTCAATAACAATTCATAACACTAGTTTATTGAGTTCTTAATTAAATTTAAGTTTTGATTCTTGATGCATTTTTTTATAAGGGTTTCGCTGAAAATATGCTCTTTAGAAATTGTTTTTCCTCAATTCTTTAAAACACAATATCTTGAAACTTTTATACTTTTATCTTCTGTACTTAATCATATAACATAATACTTTAAATATTAATAACTATCGTATACTGTTATACTCGTGTACAAGTCGACTCCCAAATTCGAGAGGAAAAACAGGTGAAAACCAGTATTTCCTAATTGATTTCTTCGCCTCATTTAACTCATTAATGCCGGTTGGTACGAAAACTTGCCATTTAAATAATACGAAAGTTTTAAATATGAACACCAGTATCTTAGTAAAAAAAAAATCATGTTATCTAATGTGAAACTATCAGAGATTCAATCAGTTAAAATAACAGTATGGGAAAACTGGTATCAACTTGTATGGAAGCATTAAAAGAAGTGTAAAATAAGTCGTCGTTAAAGGGTTAATCGAAGATTTCATTATAATTTTCTTCGGTTAAATAAAATGAAAATAACTGTTACTAAATACAGATATTCAAACTTTTTTCCCTCACAAATTTAGGGGTCGTCTTATGCGCGCGTATATACCGTAATATATGTCTTAGAAATGCGAATGTAATAAAATTTATTAGTTCAAAATTATTGACGATTTAAAACGTTAAAACAAAATTATAATTTTGTAGTAGCATAAAAATGAGCTGTTAAAAATAAGAAAAAAAAAACATTCTTATAACAACCATAAAAATTTCACATTCGTGCTTTTAATATTCCTGTGAAAAGACACACAGCCTTCGAAATTCAAGAAAAAATATTGTTTATCTAATGCCTTTAATGTATTTTCTCATTTTAAAAGAAGTTTTAAAGTTTTTCATATTTTCTTATGTTTTCCTAATACAAGGTGTCCTAAATTGAATTGATTTTTTTAAAAATGGAGTAGCAAACAAACGGTGATAGCTATTAATCCTATGATTACTGGACAGGGTTAAGGACTATTTTTATATTCATATGCACCACAATTTACAAAAGATTTTCCTTGTGGTAGATTTCTCTTGAAAATATCCTAGTATAATCCCAGTATGGCAGAGATTATTTATCAAAAATTCCACAGGGACGTATACATCCCAACCAGTAGTCAAAGGTTTAAAGTTATTCCTGCAGGAGATTAATGTGTAAAGTCAAGAATTCCTTCCTTATTATTCTTTATTTTAGTACCAGATGTCACCAACAGATGATGTTGTACTTAAACTGTAAGAATGCTCAAAATAACGTTATATTATTTCAAAACGCAAACATCTTTTTTATCATGTTCCAACAGCTAAAAAAATGAAGGATAAAAACTGAGTGAACTTTGATCCACGTTCATTATACATTATTTTGAGAATTGTTCCAGTTTAAGACAGCACAGCGCCATCTGACGGTAACTTTTGTACTAAGTAAAGGAAGCATACTAAAGAAATTCCCAAACATCATACATTAATCTCGTGAAAGAATAACTTTAATACCTGTCATCGTTTGCTTGTTACTCCATTTTAAATTCTATTGTAGGACACTTTGTAATGAAATAAATATTTTATGGATTCATAGTATTTTCTTTAATAGGTTGAAACAGAATTAAACCAGTTGCTTGACAGTTTAAGAAATATCGAAAGAAACTTTTCCATAACGAATGAAATTATCTTCGAAGACAGTAAATTTATTAATGACGATTACGTAAATACTCTGAAAGATAACTTTGTTGATAAAGTTAAACTCATTCATTATTCAGAAGAACTGGAAAACTTGAAAACTTCAGGCAATGAATCAGAAAGCAAGAAAAGAGAAACATCTAGCGTACAAGTAGCTAACTTCTTGGCTTTTAATACTTCATGGAAAGTTCAATTTTTATCTGAGAGGACTGAACGGGATTATTTTTATTCTGGAAAAAGAGAAACTACTGCTGTGTGGATGATGTCAATAGAAGGCGAAACTTTCAAATTTTATGAAGATCATGAGATGAAGTATAAATTCATTGAATTACCTCACGAAGTAAGTATTTTATTTTATTGAAGTTATGAAACATTCTTCAATTTTTTTTTTTTTTTTTTTGTTTTTGTTTCATATCACTTTTTCATGTACAGCCGGTCAAACAACAACAACAAAGAATACAACCCATGCATTTTTAACCTCCAAATTTTCGTAGAAGAAAATGGAAACAGCCATTTGACGGGAAATTATGTCGTCTTTAATTTATATAAAAAAATAAGCTTAGGTGGTCACACTATAGTGAAATTGCACCAAATTCTGAAATTTTCAAATCGAACACCTAATTTTTACATCATATTTGGTGTTTTTGGTAAATTTAACTTTTAGTTTGGAGCTTCTAATGTAAAATTCATTTGAAATCATTCAAAACAGATTGCATTGCCAAAACATACTCGGTGGAATGAGCTGTAATTTTAGATTTGCATATTTGAAGCTAGCAAAAATCAATTTTTGTTAAAAAAATTCATAGGTTACAATTCATAATTTTTTCGAAAATTTACCGAAAAAGCTAAATTTGATGTTAAAATTAGGTATTTGTATTGAAAATTTTAGAGTTAGATAAAATTTCAGTAATGAATACGACTTCTTGTAGCTATTATTTAAAACATAAATTGAAAAAATGCCTAATTTCCACTCGAATGGCTATTTCCGTTTTTTCTTGCAGACAATTTGGTGATAAAAAAGTACGGGGTGTATCTTTTTTCTTTCTTTTGTTTTCTTTTTTCTTTTTTTTTTGGCCAACTGTATTTTGTACTAGATCTATACAAAAATATTTTATGTATGAAATGCTATAATATAAATTTTGGGTTGCAGTAAATAATCTGAGTTTGGATCCATCAAATGAAGTTGAAAAGAAATAAAATATTTTTCTGAGAAATTAAAATGTTTGTAAATGCATATGCTGCCACCATTACAGTTTTTTAAAGTCAAATAAATATATTTTGAACCACAAAATTTATTTAATAAAGTGTATCTTGTTTGCATGTAGTACTTGTTTGATTTCAAGTCAAATAAACGTATTTTGTGTAAGATAATTTACTTAATAAATGAAATAAAATATGTTTGTTTGACTTTAATTAAAACTATTTGACTTTAAATAAAATCGCATGATTGGCAATTATGTATTTGAATTATTAACAAAAAAAAAATCAAAATACGTAAATAAAGATGATTCCTAATAGTGCAGCCAGTTGATGTGATGTCACTATGACGTCACAAAAGGTCCCAGTGGTACAATCACAGCAGTGACCAAAATGTGCAACTTTAATAATTTCTCACATTATGACTCTCCTGTGACCGTCATTTCGTACACCATTGTGAAGTCACCATGACTCATATTTAGTGTTTTGTAACTAGTCATAATATCGAAGGCACAATGATTTGATTACGTTTAATCTTCTACGTCACTTGACGACAATGTGTTGAATTTTGGTCATGGTGCATTCAAACTTTCGCCCTATTTCGATCACGATACTATTAGGACATGCTGTTTCGATAAGGAGAATAATTAGACAAAAGTTTCGAATTGTTTTATGAGATTGAAAAAAGTTTAAAACTGGTACAATGTTTTCAACTACTCTAAGAATATCCTTTTTGTGAGAATGTTTAAAGATATTTTTTGAAATTGAAAAGACGTTCTCTATAAGTAAGATTTACATTTTGGACTGCCACAGAAACTTAACAGCCGAGAAGAAGCCGCACAGTGTATTTTGCTCACATATTTTCACACATACATTTTATAATTATTTAAATAAAAAGATTTTTAACGTTGCATCATCTGTATATATATATATATATATATATATATATATATATTGATGATGACTTATTTTTAGGCAATTGAAGAAAGAGTTAGCAGGGAAAAACGGTACTTGTATTAGGAATTTTCACTTTTGAAACACTTTTGGATGTAGAATAGAAACATTTAAATTTTATTTTGTCTTGCTGCTAGAAAATTTTGAATATTTTTAACTTTGAGACACTCTTAAAATAAGCCTTTAAAAAGTTTAAAGGGCTTTTATTCAGTGATTTGTTTTCAGGTAGAAGCATTAGGGAACTTTTGATAAATCTGTTTTTTCAGGAGCGCATCAATACTATAAACATTCACGAAAACAAGCCACAAATCATCGATAAAATTATCTTATTATTTTTTCTAGCAAGATCCTAAAATCGGTGTTTTAATCATAACAAGAAAGAATAACTCATGCATCACGCATCGATTGTGGAGCAATTTCCAACACTATAACAATATTCTTATGAAACTCACGTTCATACCATGAAATGATATATCTAAATAAACAATTTAGAAAACACATAACACATTAGAAAACCACTTTTAAACAATAACTGCCTGTATACGGGGATATAATTGGAGCATTTAAAGCATTCGATGTATGCATCCCTGTGTATCATCATCTACCAATATTTATACACAATTAATTAGTGTAAAAAAATTAATTCAGCTTGAAAAAGCATAACACAATCGAAAACGTTTTTCTGTCAATTACTATTCATAGACGGAAATGTATACACATTATTTTGTGAAGTATTTTGCGAAGCATATGAATTTAGTTATATTATATAACACCACATAGTACTTTAAAATTTAATTCATCTGAAAAACGCATAACACTGCTGACAACGCACTTTCAGCAATTCCCGTCTATAGAAGATAGAATTTTTTTTTTATCAGACATGTATACAATCTATAGAATTTATCCACATCACGTGATAAACTAAAGTATAGTTAAGCTAGAAAACGCATAAAAACTGATAACGCACTGCCTGAATCGTTCATGAATTATTGTTCATGGACGATACTTTGTAAGGCATAATGAAAGAGCGTTAAATGTTGCAAGCTACACTTTCCACATTGAAGATGGTATCATGCACGTCAATAACGTAATGTAAGTACGTAATGTCAATGACGTTCATAAAATGGATTTTAAACAATTACTATCACCAGAGAGTAATGCAATCGAGTTGTTTTGCGTGTCCCTGTAACTAAACAATAACTTTTTTTTTTAATTCTACGCTCAACATTTTCTACAGGAAACATATAGTGCATATAAACATGGCATATCAATTTCGTAATGTTTGAAGTAGTGTAACATCAAACAATTATCGTCCATAATGTATCCAAATCTTTTTGAGTATCCCTGTAAAGGTAAACGAACTATAAATGTTCACATTTCGTTTTTAATAAGGAACATGTTATAATAAACCTCAATAAAATATGTCAGTTTCGTAGCAATCCCAGTATATTTACTAAATTTAGGCAGTGTTCAGGCAGACAGACGAACCGAAGGCGTAAACACTTTTCAACTACATTTCATAGTGTTAAAAAAATTCGGAACAATGTGTCAAAATCTATTGTATTTTAGTTTAACACAGTTATTTTAAATCTTGGTACATGATAAAATAAAAAAGACATTTTATAAGGCAATTTAATTATAAACTAGAAAATGTGTAGGGGAGAGGAGATAGGAATGGAACAAATTATAACTGAGTTTCAACGAAGGAGGTTACATACATTTTTGTTTGTATATTTTTTTCTATGTATGTCCACGCATAAATATTGAACAGATTGCCAGATTTTCACAATTTTCTTTATTGGAAAGGTCTCGGTCTGCAGATGGTCGCGTTAACAAAATTATTAGAATCTATAATTGATATGTTTGTCTATCTATCTCTTTTTATATCTTTTTTTTTTTACTTTGTAGGCTTTAACTTTCGTTAAAATTGATTAATCGGCACAAAATTTGTGTATGGGTTAAAGGTACACAGTTCTACTTCATGTTTTAAAAATATTCTTCGTATCGTGTATAGTTTTTTTACAGGTATACCTCAAAAGGTTTGATATATCACCGTCTACTACGCATCAAAATAAAAGATATTTACAACAATGAATGTGGATTTTAGTTCTTCATCAGGTTGGGTAATCGGATTTTACCTGAACCCACCCAACCCTCTCGAGTTGGAAATAACTTTTTTCGTTTCGGGTTGGATTGAGTCGGCATCGGGTTGAGTTTTGACTCTTGCCGGACAGGTTTTGTAACCCATTTATTTAAAAAAAAAAGTACACAATATTGTTTAAAATTAAAAAACAGTATTTGATTATAAATGAGTACATACATGTGTTTATGTTTTCTACATAAAATATAGCCTTGATATTAAAAATATAATTACAGAGTTTGTTTTCATAATTGCATTAAAATGGGCATTAATGCATCAAAATATGCGGTTGAAGTGCGGGTCGTGTTTCAGGTTGGCTTTAAACAGAATTTTTTAGTTCGAATCGGTATAACCCAACCCAGAGATTGCAGGACTCTAATCTGGATAAAAATACAGAATTGTTAAAAAAACGCGAAGGTAAGGAACAATCCCTTGAAATCGGTTTTATTTATTTTTTTTAATTACTTGTCTTAAAAAAGCTTTTACACAATATATTTTTTTCAGTTTTGGATACAATTGTGCTATAATAATTTTGAGTGATATCTGAAAAAAATATATATTTATAATAAGTAATACATGAAAATTTAAATTTCCAAACAACTTGAAATTTGTGAAAATGTTGCCCAACTCCTCCCTCAAGTACGGGAGGATAGGATATATATATAAAGTAGAGAAAAATGTGAAAAATATACATTTTAATAAATATTATACTTTCACAGATCTAAGTTAAATGGAAAACATGATTTGTCTTTATTTTGTACTGTGTGTTCAACAGAATTTGCAGCTGAAATATTAAATATATTTTTAGCGGAAAAATCTCTTTTATAGACCAAATATAAGTAGTGAATTCTTTTTTGAAGTTGATTTTGATATTTATTACAAAATAAATATTAACAAAATTGTTTAATATTACAAACAATATGTAAAATTACGAAATTAAGTATTTGTAGATGTTTGAGAACATAGAAGAAAGAAATGGAACATTTTCCATATCACCATCTCTCTCAAGAGTTCCATTCCGCTCTCTAGCTAGTACATTTAGTACATGACATATCATGTTAAACATACTGCTTTTTAGGCTTAACTTAGTGATTTGTATACACAGTATATATAAAATTATGCTTACAATTTATAATATTTTTCCTACACATTTAATAAGCGTCAAAATCTATTTCAAAATAGAATTCAATATTCACTTCTAATCTGTAAAAATAAATTGCATCAACTACAAATGTTAAAAATTTGCAACTGTAATCTTTGTAGCATATACTATAAGTTAATATATAGGTACACCATCATAGAAATGAAAATGAATAATAGTGTTTAGTTCCTGACAGTTTAGTGTTGTCCTACTCCTCCACCATCTCCCTTATATATTTTTATTTAATTTTCTTTTCTTATTTTTATTTATTTTTCTTTTCTTATTTTTCTTTATTTTTCTTTTCTCTTTTTTAGTATATGCTAGTGGAGCTTCGCCAACTTTAGTGGTCGGTTTTTCCAAATAAACCTCTTTACAAACTACCTGGGTTTGGGACCCTACTCCCTTAGGAAAAGTACATCCGGGAGGGCTATGCCCGCTCTGGACACGAATCAAACGGATTTCAAATTATTGTGATTTTTTTAGATGAAAATCATCCCAAACGAACCTAGGATTGGAGGTTCCATTACCTTCGTCAATGTACACCTGGGCGGCCATGTCTGCACCGGTCGGTTTTTTCAATCAAAGCTCGAATTTGTATAATGTTTTATCAATGTAACCTAGGGATTAGAGCTTCACTGCCAATTTAACTATTTACAGTCTTGAAACTCAAAGCACCACCGTTATAATGACTGCTTATTAACAATTTAATTTCCAACATGTAGATGTATTACATTTAAATTTTTGTCCAATAGTTGCTGAGGAAAACGTAAATAATCGAAAAAACAGCTCCCTCTACAGCAAGCAGTATGTAACATGTATCAGTTTTTCCGTATCTTTAAATACAGAATTTTGAATCAGAAAAAACATAAAAATCAGTCAATTAATTCTCGAATTATATATTTTTAAAATTTTTAATACGCAATTTAACCCTTCTTTGCATGAGTTTTTCTTTTACAATTGTGTTTTTTTATACATATATTAAATATTAGGCACCAGAAATTTAAGATAGATTTTTAACTTTGTTCAGCAACATAGTTCACGGGAAATTCTCTGGATTAATATTTCTATATAAATATAGTGGTGGCGAAGAAGTTGATTTATTTATTAAAAGTTAAATAAACAGTGATGGAAATTTACATCACTATGCAATTAAGGGTTAAAATTATTAATATTTTCCATATTTAAAGCCAAGCACACTTCGTGTCTCGTCAACAAAATATAATTTTTAGTTCTTCCTATTATTGTCGGCGAACGCGAAAATAGAAATACTTATCAACCCTCCCCAGCTCACATCCTAAAAACAGAGTAGATAATGTAACTTTGCTTCGTCACTATAGAAACCGATTTGGAAATTGTCTGACTCACGTGAATAAAAAAAAAAATCCCCATTGAGATCATCTGAAATAATCAACCAATATTAAATAAAAAAAATGGCAAAAAATATCTATTACATATTTATTTAAAACAATTACCGAAGGTTTCCTCCGAACAGGTATATAAAATATGAGATTAGATCTATAAGATTTCAAGCTAGATAGCTTTTGTGAGAAAAAACAAAGTCCTCAGTTTTGGCGGAAGAGAAACTTTTGTTTTAATTCGCGAAAAATTAAAAAAATCGCTGTACGAATTCTGAATAATTTGTGTTGGGAAGAGGATAAAATTTACTACATTGGGCTGAAAGATTGAAACCGGATTCATTTTACTAATGTAGAAAAATTGCCGCAAAACGCGACAAAAAGCTAAAAATCGCATAAAAATTTAAATAAAAAAATCTAACTAAAAACTCCCTTCGAGGGGCATAATTTCAGATGTACAGTTATTTTCCTGCCAAATCGCGTAGTTCTCCGCGCAGCGGTCTCTTCAAAAAACTGCAGACAAATATGCAAACATACAAATATACAAAACAGCTCTCTTTATTATTATAGATAATCCAGCGAGAAATTTTCATTCACTTCCGTAACTGTATGCAGCTTTGAATAATATTCTAAGATGAATAATTTCTATTCCAGTTAATATTTAACTGATTCGCATATTTTATGCTTGAAACAATTTAAATACTAACGAAACACACGAAGCTTAACAGAATAGTTACATTCATGCTAATGCATTACATTTCTTAATGTTATAAAGCAGGTATTGCATTAGTTAGATTTATTTGTCACATTTAACAATAACTTTCATTTAGAATTTCTATATTTTCAACAATTACATTCACATGATTTGACAATAAATACGGGCGAATAGATCGATTAGTTTCATTGAAAAGATTAAATTATTAAATTAATTTCTTAAAAGTTTCTATAAGAATTTGAATACTTGTCCTTTGAATTAATTTGAACTTTATTTTGAATACTTGGGGTTGATTCTTAAAATTCTTCTTGAAGAAATTGTATGTTTGGTTTTCGAAAAACTGTATTTTGAACGAATTGGCATAATTTTTTGTATAAAATATTTTTTACTGAAGTATCATGCTGAAAAGTCTAGAATCGCGAAATTTCCTATATAAGAGATCTGAACTACAGAGAAGTTTATTCAGCTAGTTAAATTCTAATTGTGTAAACTTTTAGTTAACAAGCAGACACACATTATCATCTATGACGCAAGGTAACACATCATATTAAGATTGGCAACTATCTGTAATAATAAACATAATCATTGTTATTTGATTAGATTTGAGAGATTTTGGGATTAAAGTCAAGACCAGAGAGTTATTTATTTAAGGTAAAGTACACACAATGATTTTTGCATATGTCTGCTGAAAATCATCAAACAGTCTTTCAGCAATATAATATTACAACGTAAGAAGGAAGATCCACACATTATGTTAATTTGATGAATGATTTTCTGTTAAACATAATATATTTTTCAAAAATAAACTATAAAATATTGCGTCAAATAAATTTAAAAGTACTGGCAACACAGTAGCCGGATCCCGCTCCCATGATTTCACAAAATTTATGGACTTTGATTAGAGGATATCAGATAATTTTTATTGGAGAAGTTTCCGTAATTTGAGGGGAAAAGACATATACAAAAGTTCCATTTAAGAAATTGAAATTGCTGGCAGAACAGTTGCTGGAACGCCCCTTTAATTTGATGGAAAACAGCTTAGATTGGAGAATTTCAGGTATTTTTTAGATTAGATTAAAATAATGAAGTATCCATGTTTTGAGGGAAGATGGGAAAACCCACTTGAAAAATATTCGTTTATAATTAACGAAAAAATATATGCCTATTCACAATGTCTTTTTAGAGTGTAAGTCCAATGTCTTAAATTTAAACACTCTTATTCTTACAGTTTACATACTGCTAATTAATTTTTGCTGATAATATAAATTTTGTTTCATTTTCAGAATCAAGATCTTAGCATGATGTTTGCCTTGCCTACTCAATACGATCTAAAAGCAGATCTACAAATGGATGCAGGAACTTTCTGTAAAATAAAATCAAATTTGATACCCACGAAACTGGAAATGATTTCTATTCCGAAGTTCCAGTTTGAGGAAGAAAAGAGTTTCAAAGAGGAATTGATATCAATGGGGATCGAAAGTGCTTTTAATGGAACTACAGCACAATTTCCTGGCTTGAGTGACGAAAAAGGTTTTCATGTATCTGATGTAAAGCAAACAATCAATATTGAAGTTGATGAGGACGGTACTCAAGCTGCGTCTATGACTAATCTACAGTTCAAACCTGTTGCTTTTAGAGGCGTGAAAGAATTTATTGCTAATCATCCTTTCTTATTTTATGTGGAAGACAGACGAACAGGAACTATAATTGTAACTGGAAGGATTGATGAGCCATCAGATTTAGTATCCTTTTCAGACCATTTGCGTTTCTAAATTTCTCCAAGTAAAAGAAGAAAATAAAAAATATAGCAAATTTCGGTTGTACATTTAGATCAACAACTTTTCTGTAAAGTATTTGATACTTTAAAAGTTTTCAGGTGCAAACATATATTATATACTTATATTCGCGAGTGACTGATCGAGGATATAAATATATTTTTGACCAATGGCTGTGAAAAAATAGCTTTGGTGCATTTGAACGATGATAAACTTTAGAAATATTTAAAACAAAATTTATATTCAAAATATAGGACTTCTTTGTGAGAAATGTTTTTATCATACCGAAAGAAAGAAGAAAGTTTTATGAGGGAGAAAACTACAAAAAAAGTCCTCAATTTATTGCACGTTTTGAGAAATGGCTAGCTGATTACACTTTCAACAAACATTATAAATAACATTAATTTTACCCATTATCCAATGCTATAAGATTTTTAATACATAATTTATATTTATATATATGCTAAGAAAAATATGAATATTATGATTGGTGGAGAAAAATCCCCTATTATAATTGCTTAAGATCGAATAAAAGAAAGCAACATTCCCCCCTCATTTGATAGCTGATTCTTGTAATATTTTAAGCTTCTCATAAAAGAATATTCATTGTTTATTCACTGTTTCTTCATTCGTGATTTGTTGTTATGTAACTGTTGAGATTTATGAATAAAAGAAGTTTCCGTTGTCCATAGATGTTTTAAATGATTTTAAAAGATCTTTTTTATAGAATTTAGTAGAAAGATCGTTTTAATAGAATAGATTTTTAAAGATCGTTTTTAATAGATTGCCTTACGTTTAATTATGTGTGCGAAAAATCATTATATGTTAATTATAAAGCATTAAAAATAAAATACCATTGAGGTATTGTGGATATTAATGGCTAACTCTGCAAATATTCATTTTTTTATTTGTTTAAATACATATAACATAGAAAGCTGTAGTAACTGGTGCAATCTCTCACAAGGCCCAGTTCGTCTCTAATACTCTGAAATTGGTATGGAATAGGCTTTGTAAAATAAACTGACATACTGATGATAATGATATATGTGTATTTTAAACGGCTGATACCCGAAACTTGTGTTTTCCGATTTCCTCCTTAATATTCGTAACGCCTCCATTTGATACAAATTTTTAATTGTAAATGGTACGTTCTTTATAAATGTAAAGTTTATTATTAAAATAATTTTTATGGAGACTTTTAATCCGATATTTTCAGCCCCTATCAAATGCCGTAAACTTTAATGTAGCATGTCCTATAACGTATGGACATAATTCATGAATGATCTTTGTATCTTAGATGGTGAAAACTAAAAATTAATCTTAAGCTTTTCTTTCTATCCAAATTCCAACAGAAGTTTGTTGTTATTCGTTAAAATTCAATTTTTTATGGGTAAAAACCTTGAAGTGGTGATCGCTACGGATCTTTGGATTTACGAATTTATTTTCTAAACCGGGTATTTCAAAAGTCCGGAGCAAAAGTAAAATGCGAAAAAAAAAATTTAATGGCCGAAGAGACTTGCGAGTTTCAGATTTATATTCACCGTGATACGGGATTTTTTATAACATGAAAAAATAATTAGTTCAAAATATCGACAGTAGAGAACGCTGATGCAGATAATGACATGCAGATGTTGTAATGCATATAATTTACGCAACACAAATCTAAGATCATGCCAAAACAAATCGTGTGATTTCTGGTTGTGAGGCAACCTAAAATCACCTATTTATAGAGGAAATCCCCAATCTTTACCAGCACTGAAAAACACCATACGGCAGGTAACAGCAACTATTTTTGCTTATGTGTTGTTTCATGCTGTATCAGGCGTAATACCGCGACTGTACTCAGTACTAGAATGTTGTGAAGGAACATTGGAATTTGAACATCGAGCACTTGTTGTTGTAAATCACGTTTCATTCTTTTCTTTACAGCAACGCCTTCTACTGTTGAGATTTTGAGCTAATTACTTTCTTCATGTCATACAAAATTCCGCATCATGGTGAATCGTATCTGACATATCATGGTGAATCGCATCCCGTATCTATCAATCACAAGTCTCACCGACATTTAGATTTTTTTTAACATCGTTTTACTTTTTCTCCGGACTTTTGAAAGACCCGCTACTTTAATTTTATATAAAATAGGAGTCTCACCGGTCTTCTTTTTGAATGCATATCTCTATTTCCAAAGAATAATGTTTGTTATATATTTATATTGAAAATGTTGTAGAAATCTACAACAAAGATTATTGTTTGGAAACAGTTGTATTAAAAAAGCGGACAATTTTGATCTCTACTTAAAATAGAACTTATTACATTTTATATTTTTCATGAAAAAGAAACTTCTCCTTTATTAATATTTTACATTTGTGTGATTTATTTATTCCTCAGGTGGTGAGAAAAGTATATTCAACATAAGCGAAAGCTTTCGTAGTTATTTTCTTAAAATAAAGTTTTACGTACTGAAGGCAACGTATTATTTTTTAATTTTAAGCTACGTCTAGCTTTCGTTCATGGCCATCAACGGCACAATTGTGACTAGTTTTAGGCTATCATTCATTTACCATAACCGTTAGTGTAATGATTGTGGGCAACGTAATGTATTTACGGGCAAATATTATGAGGACGCATTACGGCCGGCCTGACACTTTTTTACGGGGTCTAATGTCTCATGGATGATGGTAGATATGAGCGAGATAAATCACACGTGGTGCACGTGATCTTCATAATGGTCATTTGCTGATGCCTGCGTTATTAAAAAAAATATCTTTACTGTGGCAGAGAAAGGTCTAAAAGCACTGTTGTTTGAAGCCTATATCTACGAAAACTTCTGATATAGCATGCAATATCATTGCATGGCATTCTTGGATAATTTTTTATTCACCATGCGATGATAATTGCATGCCATGTGTAAGTTGACCAAATCTTATAACGGTTTTGTAATGAGATTTTTTTAAATTTTTCATAATTTTAAAATTTCTAACAATTTTGGATTTCTTTTTTTTGTCCCATCATTTTATTGCCTTCTTAAATTGTAATAAGTCATTTGAATCATAAACTGTGGGAACTGAGTGAACAACAGTCCCCAAATTTGAGGACGTCCTCAAATTTCGAGGGCGTTGGATCACCTTCGTCATATGAAAAGTTTCCCCAGATAAAGACTTTGTGATACTTAATGTTTTTTATTATGTATCCTTAATCTGCGCCCGTATTACACGCAGAAAAAAATATGGCTTTATTAGAAGGGTATATATTTTATTTCTAATTCCAATAAGAGAGACAATGTGTTGAATTAAATTTAAGAAAAAATTTACAACAACTTTCCATCAATGTCCATCAATTTTCCACAATTTCCAAATGCTAAAATGTCAGGCCCAGTTGCGATACTTAATAAAATTTAAAGTACAATTGCACTTGATTAACACTGTGCTCGAAATTATTTTTTATTGATAATATTCTTTGACTAAAAGAGTTTCGTGTGATGAAACTTTGAATTATTGCAGAATTAAATTGTTGTTGGTCGCAATGTATAATTAAAAGTGCACAAACAAACAATTTAAATATCTAATATAGAAACAAACGCGCTATATAACCTAAGTTCTAATTGAATGCAAGGAAAAAAAGCATCAAAACATAAATTTCACCAATTCTGAATCAGTCGTTAATAAAATATAGATTACTGAAAATTGAACCAATTAATGATAAAGAAAACACTGGTTCTACAAGTAGAAACGCTAAAATAATGCATGTATTTTACTATCTTTTGTTTATATGATTCTTTATAAAAGACCAAACATTAAGTTGGGTCATACTTTAAATTCTCATACACTCACGCATACTTTAAATTATACAATTTATAAAATATTAATTAATGATTAATAATTAATAACACAATTATTAAAAAAATCATAAATGTAAACAGATCCATGTTGTTTACCGATTGGAATTAAGACGAAAAACTCCAAAATAAACTTATTTCTTCAAAGTAATTTTTCTAAAATAAACTTAATTTTATTCTTTAATATTTACCTATAAAATAATAAAGAAAAACAGGAACGGAAAGTGTTCGTATTTTAGATTGACCCTTTGATTAGTAATGATTTATGTGTGTCGAACGAAAACAATTAATTCTTAATTAAAAATTATTGAACCGAATTCAAGGGATTATTTCTTTTCTTCGTATTTTTGTGGCAGCACTGTATTGTTATCTACATTACAGTCCTGCATGGGACGTGTTAGATCCGATCTGAGCCCTAAAATTCTATTTTAAGACAACCCAAAACCATACCTGAAACCAAGGGCCTTCAAATCGGAACCAGGACAAAACCCAAATTGAAAGAAAATTAATACATCTTTTAATGCAATTATGAAAAAATATTTTGTAATTATATCTGTAATATAAATTTTATCTCTTATATAGAAACATGAACATACATATACTCATTTACAGAGTCCTTCAAAGGGTATAGAAAAATAAGACATTGAATAACTTTTGAACAGAGAAAGATTTTTATTTCAAAATTCCAGCATTTACACACGAGAATAAAGGAAATAAAAAGATGAGGTTCTCAAAATGTTTTCCATCTGAGGACACTACGAAACGAAGTCTTTGATCGAAATTCCCGATAACCTGTTTAAGTTGGTGTGTTAGAATCTATCTTATCACACTTGTTATCGCTGTTTTCAGCTCTTCTGTGTTTTTTGTCGATCTCTGTAGACTTGATCTTTAACAGAGTCTAGTGGTGATAAGTCAGGGCTGTAGAGGGGCCAAAAAAGTTCATAGCCAAATCAATTCGGGAAGGATCTTGCTAGGACACGATTGTCATAGTGACTTATGAGCAAGTTCAGGACGTCTCCTGTTGAATGTGGAGGAGCTCCATCCTGCTGAAACCATGTGTCTTGGATCCAGTGTTCATGGTAGGCATCAGGAATCCTTCACTGACATCGAAGCAATTGATTTCCTCCCTCGCCACATTTCACGTCAAATAAACCCGTCTCTTCGAATTTATCAATCATCTCCTTCAGACCAAATGCAGACATCGGGAAAGAGCCGCTTCTTAAACCATTTAATGTTTGGAATTTCTTCAATGCAGTCACCGTTATTGTAAACAAGTTGGAAATTGTACGTCAAACGTTACAAACGAGGTTTTAGAATTAAATTCATGATATCCCGTGCGTAGAACGGGTTAAACAGCTAGTTAAGTATATATTTTATGACACTCTTCATACAAATATCTTAACTAGTTATATAAATATTCAGATATATATGTATCAGCTAGTTATATAATATTCAGATCTTGATGATTTTTAATTCTGTGAAATGAATTATATCGTCTGCAGATTCATTTCTGTCATAAAATAAGTATCTCGGTCGCTTGACGATTTAACATCCATCGGAAGCTCCTATAACAAAAAAGCACAGATTTAAAAAAAAAAAATTCAAATTTCTTAATAAATATTTTTATTAATATCTCCTAAAGTTTTGATTCGATTTTAATAAAATTTGAAATGTCTCGACAAAATTCTGCAAAGATAATATATTTTAAATTGCAAACCATTTGGTTGGATAGTTTTTGCGTTGTTATATGCGGACAGACAGACAGACAGACGGACGGACAGACAGACAGACAGACGGACGGACAGACGGGCGGACCAAACGACGACTATAGGTGTTACGTATTTATATAATTACGAACGCACCTAAAAAGCTTCACAAACAGAGCTCGATCCTTCAGTGATAGAGTTATGGCTACCTTTTCAGACGCAGTGTAACAAGAACTACATATTCACCGACTTTTTATCACAAGTGTAATGTGTGGTGCGCACGTCACGTCTTTTAATTAGCATCTTATGACGAGTACAGCGCCATCTATCGGTTCACTTTTGAACTTTTGTTTTCTTTCGCAAAACAAATTCGCATTGCTTCACGTATACTCAGATGAAATATCAGGTCATTCTGGCAAGTGGTTCTTTTTTTACAGTCTTTTGAAAGTGCAACTTTAATGATAATCACTCTGTATTTAAAAAAATTAGAAGTATAGAAATTACATTTTATTGTAATAAGTATTTTATTCTTCAGTGATAGCATGAAAAGTAACTTTCTTTTTTAAAAAATTGGATAGTTCGATTTTTTTTTCTGTCTCTGAGAGCTTGAATTAACGAACGTCGGCACTTTACATGAAAGCTAAAAATACATAAAGTATTTCCCACTTTTCGATAGTATATATAAAAAAAACTATACATATTTAACCTTTTAACACTGAAAACTGTGGAATAATTTATAAGTGGATCAATAAATCTCTCATAAAAATAAATTAGGTTAGACCCATAAAAACATGTTTTTTCTTCTCTTTTCTTTTTTGTATTGATATAATAGATAAAGAGTCAGCATAATTTTATAGCTATTTTTCACCTTCAAGTTCTCCATAACTTATAGTTTTAAAAAAAGTTTCCGTTACATTGATCTTTAAATTGTTTAATATTTATTTTTTTTTTTAATTTACAGTGCGTAACAAAATGACGGGATTATATCAGAATTTTAAGATTTCTATTTATTATTACATTATTATATTAAATAATATTCTGTAGAAATTTTTAGTCTCCTATACAAGCAAATTATAAGCAATAAAAGTTATTATAGTTTAATGAAATATTGTTATAATACCAAATGAAATATTGTTATAAAATTTATTTTTAATTGAAAAATGTTACCATTTTCTTCAAAATCACTTCATACGAGGGTCGATCCAGAAATAAGGTTCCCATCAAATTTACAAATAGACAACATTGTTTATTCTCATTGAAATTTACATCGTTGGAAAGAAGAAAGTTTGCTCTATTTCTCTACATAATCGCCATCTTTTTCAACGTATTTTTGTAGACGGTGCTCCAATTTCTGTATCCAATGTCGTAGAAGTCCGGCGCCAACTCGTTGAGGAAGCGTTTCACTTCTTTGGCGTCATCGTCGCTCCGGAAGCGTTGGCCACCCAAGTGTTCCTTTAACTTGGGGAACAAGCGATAATCACTAGGTGCAATGTCTGGACTGTAAGGTGAGTGGGACATGACAGTCCACCCAAATGGTGCCAAAAGTTCCTGGGTTTGACGGGAGACGTGAGGTCGGGCGTTGTAGTGAAGCAAGGTTACACCGGCTGTCAGTCGTCCTCGCCGGCGTTTCTGGACGGGTATAGTCCCTTTGGTGTGCAAAAAGCGAATTACGGAATGGATCTTGCACTTGGAGGGATCAACAATGGGAACCCCCATCTCGGACGGCTGCTGAGCCAAGAATGAGTGGTGCAGCAAAGCGTGGTCGGGGGAATCACGAGTGCGGGAACAGCCGCACACAGCATTGTTGCCGTATTTCGCCTCGCACCTTCCCGTGCGGCTGGAGCTCTTTAGGAACCTTATTTCTGGATCGAACCTCGTAAATTCTTATTGTCATTGAATTAATGACTTTCTCCAAATGTTGCAATCCGATAACACTCCACTCAGACAAAATTGCTTATTTTAATTCCCTTGTAGAGTAGCATTGTTTTCCACCAACATATGTCTTGCCATTCTTGCCCACACATTTTCTATGTAGTTTAAATCAGTATAAGCAGGCCAGTCAACTATGGGCACACCGTTGGATAGAAACCACTTAAATGTAGACTTTGCCATTTGAACCGGACCATTGTTTTGCTGAAATGTAAAGTTTGGCCCTTCAATGTCTTAAGTAACTTGTAACAAGGGGTCATTAAGTATCATTTAGTAATATTTAGCATTCCTGCGATTGCTTATATAAATATATCTTGCTAACCAAAGCCTGTCTAAAACATTTTGGAATTACATATTTCTTGTCGTTTGGAATTAGAATTGTTTTTCTCTTCTCAAGTCATGCCAGTGAAATTGCTAACCATTTAAATTACACTTTTTTCACCACTAAATATTACTCTTTTCTAGTCTTCTTACCAAGACATTACTTCTTTTGTGAACTTAAATCTTTTTTCTTTCTGTTTTTCCATTAATTTATAAACTGTGTTCTTCTTTTTGCATTTTAAAGTACTGAATTTCGTCAAGTTTCTGGAGAATGTAGAATTAGAGACTGAAATGTCCTTTTCCCTTGCTAATGATCCAAAAGTAGTTGAGCCAGCAGTAACTTTCTTAGCAATCATCATGCCAGTTAAATTGCTAACTACATAAATTAAAAAAAAAATTCACACAAAATATTACTCTTTTTCAGTCTTCTTACCAAAATATTACTTCTTCTGCGAACTTAAATATATTTTCTTTTTGTTTTTCAGATAATTTAAAAACCGTGTTTTTCTTTTTAGCACTTTCCAACAAAGTTGAAAAGTGTTTATGAATTCGATTTGTCTGTCTGTCTGTTTGCCGTCTGTCTGTCCGTGCTCTTACTCGCGAAAATATATTTGAATTGACATGTAATTGATATATGTCACTGAGGTTTAGTGTGGCATGTTCGGTATTGAAAATGAAGTGTATCATCGTTCATTTACAGAGACACACAAAAGAATTCGCTACTGTCTGTTAACAATAATTGCTGCGTGTTTTCAGTTACTGAGCGCGTTTTTAAATTTAATTCATTTTTTTTTCATATTAGGTGGTATGTTTAATTCTATGGGTCATATACAGGGCAGCACAAAAGTTCTCGAGTACATTTCCGTTTAATGACGGAAATTCCAGAAGGAGAATTTTAAATTATGCTAAGAGTTTCCTAACCGAACTAAAATTTATCATTTTAAGTAGTATATATACAAATCTATAGATCATGTGTAGGACTGCACAAAATAATTCGGATATTCTTCTGAATATTGCTGGTTATTCTTGAAATTGGATTTTTAAATATGTTATGCGTTTTCCAAAGTATTTACTTAGATATCATCTGTCACATTATTAAACGGTAATGATTTGTAAAGTTACTTTAGACGTGTTGGAAAGTGTGCTAAGCATATAAGTGTGCTTACATAATCTACGCTTGACGCATGATTTTTCGCTCTTGTTTAACTTTAAATTACTGAATTTCGTCAAGTATCTAGACAATGCAGACTTCGAGACTGAAATGTCCCTTTTTCTTATTAACGATCCCAAAGTAGTTGAGCCAGAATTAACCTTCTTAGCAATCGTCATGCCAGTGAAATTGTTAGCTATCTAAATTAAGCCTTTTTTTCACCGCTAAATATTACTTTCTTCCAGTCTCCTTATCAAGACATTACTTCTTGTGCGAACTTAAATCTCTCTTCTTTGGGTTTTTCAGTTAATTTAAAAACCGTGTTCTTCTTTTTGGACTTTAAAATATTGAATTTCATCAAGTTTCTAGACAATGTAGAATTAGATGCTGAAATCAGTGTTGCCAGTAGGCACCTTTTTTTAAAATTCAGATTGTTTGATGCCCACCACTTTTTAAAAATAGTGTAGTTGGCCTTATTCTCGCACCATTTAATCTGTCATTAAATAAGGCGAAAGTGGCTACTTCAAAAAAGTGGTGGCAATTAAGCAATCTGAATTTTAAAAAAGTAGCGAACTAGAAACACTGGCAGAAATGTCCTTTTTCTTTTCTAAAGATCACAAAGTAGTAGAGCCAGAATTAATCTCCTTAGCAATCATCTCATTTGATGAACAGACATTGTTCAGGTCTTCCAGGGGAATCATTAGTCTCATAAAAAATTGTTTTTATCCCAAAAAAATTGCTCACAACTTTCTACGCTCATTTTAGAATTCGTGCTATTTCTCTCTTAGATTTCCCATAATTCCTTAAAAGCTGCAATTTCACATTTCTTCTTTTCCGTAAATTGATATTTGCGATACATTACATCCGCAGTTTTAAATTCGCTACCGAGTAATCAAAACAACTCGTATTAAAGTCAAGATCACCAAGCAACCACGAATGACCTTGACTTGAACAAAAACATTTCATAAACCAAGAATAAAATACTTTATATTTTAAACAATGGAAAGTGGACTTATCTTTTTGCAACACCTAAAAAGTAAATAAAAATGCCTATTTTTTTTTCTTTAATGGTTTGTATAGGATGTATGGATAGGATATATGGATGTATTTTCCTTTCTTACTGTCACAAATTAAGATAAACGAACGTAAAATTTGCAGTGTTTTTCAGAAGTTAAACAGATTGTTATGAGCGAACCTATCATCATGCAGCGCACTGTATGTTTGAGGAAATTGTTCAAACTCATGGAAAGGGACAGGCTGCCTGGACTAGTTACGATGGAATATTAATTAGTATTTTTCTTTGAAACTGAAGTTCAACCAACTCTATGCTATATCTGTTTTATTGTTTAAGATTTCTATGCTCCTGTTTAAATTTTTAAAGTGTTTTCGCTATTTGTCTGGCGCAGTATGTCCCTTTTTGAAATTTGTGCAAATAAAAATGAACTAACCAACCAAGTAGAAATTCCAACCACCTTCTGTTATAACGAGGATGTGTTTGGTATGTTTGCACTATAACACTTTAAATTTTCTTAAAGAAATTAATATTTAAAATATTGGACTTTTTTGTGAATTTGTAGATTTTATGTTCATTATATCCGAGGTTTACTCTCGTAATAACCAACTTTTCTTACGATAAATTGGGCTAAACATTTGTTCATTAATTCCTAGTTAAAACCGAGCTCTTGCTACATCTGACCTTGCTGTAACCAAGTTCGAATGTATAACATCAAATAGGATATGGTCTACCGTGTATATGGACATTAATTAACATACCTGTCTTTCAAAGAGTACTGTTTTTGATCATTTTATTCAAAAAACTAATAAGTTTTAAATAATAATTTAAGGGGTCCAGGATACAAAAATCTCGAATAATTGACATTTTTACTATTTTTTTTTTTTTTTTTGGCTTAAAAAGTATTCCAGAGTTTTTAAAATAAAAATATGCCCAAAACGCATATAAATAGAAAAATTGGTAAAACTATACGATACTTTTTTACATTGTATTGTCTGTGGTAGCCGCTCCCTCATTTAAGATTTATTTTATAAAGTAACTTTTCAAGCTATATTTAAATTCATATATCTAAATTTCTATAAAGTCACCTATGAAATATTTATATATATATATATACATATATATCCAACTATAATAAAGAAGGAAGTTTGTGTGTGTTTATGTGTGAACTTGTGTGTGTTTGTGTGTGTGTGTGTGTGTGTGTGTTTCTCGTTTGTGCTCTGAAGAGACCGCTGTACGCAGAGCTACGAAATTTGGTGTGAAGATTCCTCTGTGCATATAGTTTTGCACCTCGAAGCCCAATTTTGGAATTTTTGATTAAATTTTTTATGCGATTTTGTGTTTTTTCAAGTTTTGCTGCGATTTTTCCACATTAGTAACCGGAATCCGGTTCCAATCTTTTAGCCCAATATAGTAAATTTTGCCCTCCTTTCAATAAAATGTATGCAAAATTCGTACAGTGATATTTTAATTTTTGGCGAATTTTTTCCTTTGACACTA
This sequence comes from Maratus michaelseni, assembly GCA_963931845.1. Classification (NCBI taxonomy): domain Eukaryota; kingdom Metazoa; phylum Arthropoda; class Arachnida; order Araneae; family Salticidae; genus Maratus; species Maratus michaelseni. The sequence goes on from OZ007586.1 coordinate 442,324,070, forward strand.
AGAAATTTTGCCCAGAACACTTGATTTGTTTAATGGTTGCTTCCATTTCAGCAAAAGCTACGTTCAGAATCTTTTTAGCTTGGAGAAGGAACCCTCTGAGCGTTTTGAAAAAGGGTAAAATTGTAATGTTGTTTTCTCTGCATTTTGTTTTAAATGCTAAAAAAATATGATTCTTTCAGCATTATAAATAAAACTTAATTACAAATATGAATGTAACCCTTGAGAGTATTAATCATTTTTCAATGTTTTGAAAATTCATTAAATCTATGGAATTATATTATCTTAAACATTGCATATATTGCAGTGAAACCTGGAGCTTAGTGAACGGAATATTACGTTCCACACAATAATTCTTGACAGTTAAAAGGGAAGGGCGAAATATTTATTGTAAAGATTTTTTTATTAGTTTTTTTTCTTTTTTATGCCTTTTTTTTTTTACCTTTTTTTCATATTTTGCAGCGTATGACGCCACTTGATGCCGCTAGACGTCAAACACCGTTGGAGGGCAGTTGTGATTGGTAGCTTATAGGATTGTAGGCAGAGCGATAAGTCAGTTTTTCGCGATTTGTTTTATGCGATTTTTAGAGATTTTTTATGTACGTGTCGTCATTTATGTATTTGATTTCAGAAATTAACAACGATAACTTACTGTTTTTCTATGTAAAAAAAAAAAAAGTAATTTTGTTTATGTTTTAAAAATTAATGTTAATACCTAATTTTATAACGTCGTTGGTTTAAGTCTAAGGGGGGGGGGGGAGTGTCTGGTTGTAATTTAAATATCGTGTTAATGCTCGGATTGAAACTCCCTCCTTCTCTTCTGCTTCCAAAATCAGAACTTTTTTATTATTAGTCCGATTCAAACGAAGCTTTTTCTCAGGTGTCCCAGGTACAACGAGAATTAGTTCATTCATCTTAATACGAAATAATTAAGATATAGATAACTAATTAAGATACAGATTTGGCGCCACCTGGCGGTAGAAAATGGAACTAAAAGATTTTTCATTTAATCTTGGTGCAATTCAAACAAAATATTTTCTGACTTTGTTCTGAGGTCTCTCAGGTACTAAATAAACTTCGGTATGATTTTTTCAGCCCTTGATTACCACCATTTATGAATATTAATATCCAGGGGGGGGGGGGGTGATTCCTTTTCTCGGGTTCTATGGGCCCGATTTCAACGGGAATAGGTTCATTCAACTTAAGATGAACTAATTAAGATATAGATTTGGTACCCCTGGCGGTGGAAAGTGGAACTAACAGATTTTTCGCGCGTGCACAGCACGCCTTCTACACGGTGCTGTAAGCAACGGGAACGAGTGCCGGAGTTTCGTTCGGAAAGAGGTTTATTTAGAGAAGACTGCTCCACCTGGTGGTGGAAACTGGAACTAAAAGATTTTGCAGCGCGTGCGTAACACGTCTGCTATGCACGGTATCGTAGGCAGCGGGAACACATGTAGGAGAATTTGTTTAGAACAGAATGCATCCCCTGTCGGTGGAACTAAAATATTTTTATGCACGTGCGCCGGAAATGGCTATTTTTTCTGAAACCGCAAAAGAAAGTTATTGATTTGATAATCCCAGACAACGAAATAGTTTCATTTTCACTCATCCTCGAGTATTAAGAAAAGTATTGGAGGTAATGAATCGAAACTCGCAGTCATATTTTGATCAAAGTGTTCTAACAAATGTTTGGAATCTTCTTCAACGGGAATGGGTTCATTCAACTTAATATGAACTAATTAAGATATAAATAACTAATTAAGATGATTCCGTGCCCCTAGCGGTGGAAATTGAAACTGAACGATGTTGGAGTGCGTGCGTAGCACTCCTGCCATACAATGCCGTATGCAGCGGGGACGAGTGCTGGAGTTTCGTTCGGAAAGAGGTTTGTTGAGAACAGAATGGGCGCCGAAAATGACATTTGTTATCGAAACCGCAAAAGAAAGTTACTGATTTCCGGGCAACGCCGGACGGATCAGCTAGTTTTGTATAAAGTTTTTCCAGGGATGTATTTTTTTAAATTTCTTCGTGTCATGAGAAAATTGATTTCTTAAAATATGATTTTCGTAGCGAAAAGCTCTTTTTAATAAAGTTTTTTTTTAATAATTATTTTTTGAAATACATTTTTTTGCTATTTCAGAAATATTTTTCTTCTGTAACTAAAGATAAAAAAAGTTCGCTGAAAAAGTTATTCTTTGTGAAGATCTATCACATCTTAAACAGGGAGAAAATTAAAATAATAAATAATTAAATTTTAATATTTTTTAAATATTAGACATAAAAAGTAATGCATGTATATAAACACACATTTATAGTAAAGAAATGAGTGAAAATATTTATGAATAAATAAAGTATAATTTTGTATCCCGAACCACATTAAAATCTATATTGTAAAGCTAAAATATGGCCGTGAGTAACTATGATATCATATTGATGGTGGCAACACCTGATCAATAAATTTCGCTTTTACTGCGAATGTTTTTTAATTTTAAGCATCGCACACATTCAATTTTTACATCGTCGGACAGGAAAAAAAAAAAATTCTTTCAGATGCAATTTATTTAAAAACTGTATCTCAATTTACTAAGTTTTCTTATGGGTTTTAAAAAAGCCTGATTTAAAAAAAAAAAAAAAATCTATATTGCGTGCAGCTAGATTACGAAAGATTAACCCTTTTGCACTTAAAACAATATAAATTAGTTCAGTATTTGTTTCCGGCTAATATTCCATACCGAAATTAAAACTTCATCATTAAGTAAATAAAATAGTATAAATAAAACACATATTTAACAGCCATGTAATAGAACTACACGTTTAAACTACTAAAATTATCAGAATCTAAATGGCTTTGCTAAGTAGGGAATTTGTTGGTGATTTGTTTAGCTATTAACTCCTGACATGCAACTCATACGAAAGAGTAACTTGTTATAAATTTCAAAACCTTTTTTGAATATATACATACTTCTTATTTTTCATATAAAAATGCTGTTTGGTGTTGTTAGTGGACAATTTAAAGAGAAAAAAAATTGTTTTCACCTATGCTCTGTAACCCGGAAAACTCTGCTGGATCCCCTAGTATATCTAATTACCTTAATTTCTGGTATATAAGCCGCGACTCAAATAATTCTATTTCCGAACAGAAATTTTATTTAATAAATAATTTCAAGTAAGTACCATGTAGAAATAGGTTACATTTTATTAAATAAAATTTCTGCTCGAAAACAGAATTATTTGAGCGGCGGTTTATATACCAGAAATTACGGTACTAAAATTTATTGCATAGGAATTAAATTAGTTGAAAATGAATTTGTCTCATTAATTCCTGTTAGCAAGATATTTCTTTCAATCATTTTAAGGAATTAATTTTAATCATGAATGTATCTTTGAACAATGATTAGTTTTTGCAAATTTTCCAAGTAATATCTCAAAATCATTTTAATTTCGAAAGTCATATAACATCTTTATGTTATTTTTGATTGACAAAAGCGAAGGATACAGAGAAAAACGATGCAAGCCAAAAAGAGAAATTTAGAAATGGATTCACTTTCCCTATTGTTTTCAGAATTAAATGGAAAGCTATCGCTCACAATTCCAGTTTTTTTATTCTTATTTTAGGAATTTTTTTTGCATGACGTTTGTGGCACTTGATATATGTTCTTGTCCTTTCTCTACATAGAATTTATCTGAGAACCGGTTTTAGATACAACAAACCATCGTAAAAGTTCAGAGGTGGTTTTGTCTTCACACTGGTAAGTGGTTTGATCATCCTATTTTAATCATTATAACTGAAGAATTTTTATCATTAATGTTTATTTTCTAAAGTATGAACTTTCCAAAGATTTCATAAGAGTCGTTTAATAGAGGAATGTTTAACAGAAACCGAGTATTTTATCAAAATTCTTCAACTTATGTACTAACAATTCACTATCATCCGGTCCTTAGCTTTACAGGTTTTACTTAGCTTATTATAAGTGTATTTTGTGTTATTGCTACATCGTCTTAAAAAAAAAAATCTTAATCTCAGCCACTTTACTGAGCCGGAAAACAAGTACAATTAACTCAAATCAACCATTTTTATAAAAAAAAAATTGTTTATTCAACTTCCTTTTCCCAGGTTTCATGAATTTACAGTTGCAAAATTTTGTTTTAAAATGAACAACAACGTCACATTTGAGATTATACCCATCTTTGAAATTTTTTATCATATTAACTGAAAAGTCTTATTTACAGTGCAACATTTAAACTAGTCAATAAATAAATACATAAATAAATAAATAAAAAGATCTTATTTTAGTAATAATTCTTCTAAAAATTTTAAGAATTTACTTTTTAGTCTAAAATTTTCCATCTTCTTGTGCTAATGGCTTTTTGTAGTTCTTGAAAATACATTTGTCCAGTGTTTTAATGTCAAAATTCTATACTTAGAATTTTTGTAGTATTATTGTAGTATTAGTATTACTTGTATTATTGTACTTAAATTATGGCTACGTATGAGATAAAAATAAGTGACTATTTATTTTCAACGTCAATAATATATTGAAAAATGGAAAAAATATTTATCTCCGAAATCATTTGGGCTTCCCTTAAAAAATTGGTATTTTTCTTTGTTATCCATCTTGTGGTTAGTTATTAAAAAATATTTGTTCAGTGTTTTAATATCAAAACTCTACACTTATCTATGTAGTAAAAATATGGCTACGTATGAGATAAATAAGAAGAAGTGTGTTTATTTTCAACGTTAATAATATATTGAAAAAGGGAAGACATTTTTATCCTCGAACTAATTTTTGTGCCTTTTAAAAATTTGTATTTCTTCTAGTGTTTGCCCCTAAAAATTGTTCTTCTCTCAACCATCGAAATTTGAAATGCTAATTAGATTAATAATAATTAGATAAATGATAATTAGATACAATTCTATTAATAGTTTTAAGAAATTACTTTTTATTTAAAAATTTCCATCTTGAAATGTTAATAGCTTTTTGTAGTTACTAAAAAAATTGTCCAGTATTTTAGTGTCAAAACTCTACATTTATCCATGGGTTAAAAAATATATATGAGAAAAAAAAGAAGTATTATGTTTATTTTAAACGTCAATAATATATTGAGAAATTGGAAGAAATATTTATCACCGAACTCATTTGTGCTTCACTTTAAAAATTTAGTGATAACAGAAAAGCGTAGAAGTCAGTAGCTACGGCATTGGATAATGGAAAAATCAATAAAGTGAGTGTGTTTCAGGGAAACTTTTATTAAGCGTCCTAAATTTTTATTGAAAATAAGTTTGAAATTAAATTCCTATGAAACTTCCTCTATGAAGAGAGCTAATTCATATTTTAACAAACTGTATTGAAATTTACCATAAAATTATCTTATTTTATTATGGCAAAACAGCTAATTTCTGATAACTTAGTTAACATTAATGTATCATAATTGATTAAATTTTTTGCTTTAAACAAGCTTTTGGAGTACACTGTAAAAAAAGACAAATGTTTCTTAATATAGAAAAATATAATATGACCACGAACGAAAATATAGAATAAACTTTTATGAGTTACCCACGATTCAGAAAAGCATTCTTTATCTTTAAAAAAACAAAAAACAAAAAAATGTATTTCCGAGATTTGAAGAAATGTGTATAAAAACAAAGTTTGTTTTGCTGTCACTAATTTTAGGAAATGATTCCGAGTCATTTTTATAGTATATTGAACAGTTTTCTCAACCCGGAATATAAGCTTTTCGCATGCTATGAATTCTAAAGTAATTTTGATGTTCAATAGACATGTTTTACAGACAAGCATGATAAATTAACAGCATTAATATCTATATATTTAAAGCGAAAAGCGCATTATGTCAAATTCACATTCTCTTTTCCACACGAAAATCGTCTCATTGCGCATGCTTCAACGTTTTTTTGAAGACTTCTCAGAAATGGGAAAGGTGTTTAGCCCTCACCTCTTTATCCTAGGGGGATTGCAAAGGGTTGATTGAAACCGGATTGCGGAATATGGCCATTGCGTTGAACGTTTTTTTTTTTTTTAAGAACTCATTTTTTCACTACTAAATAGGCATATTTTTTCTCAAAATTTTAAAGAGAGCTTCTATACATTTATATTTATAACCGATTGAGAGAGTTCGGAAGATGATAACTATTTTTTTATTGCTATGTTAAAGGAACCGACGCGAAAACAAACAAACAAACAAAAAAGCGAGAAGAAAACATTTCTTTTGCAACTAGATATCAATATTTTTTCACGAAAATTTTACACGGGCTTTAAAACCGTTTTATTTATAACCAATAACGATTTTAAAGAGTTCGGACAAAAAGAGCTTTTTATTTTAAAACTATGAAACGACCCTATGTGATAAAACAAGCTAAAATTACCGCTTTTATCACTAAACATCAATATTGTTTCAAGAATTTTTAATTTAAAAATATAATTTCATACAAAATCGGGTCAAAGATATAAAATAATAAAAAAATCATTTTTTTAAAATTTATTATCACGGGCCCGGGAAACGCCGGGCGGGTCAGCTAGTTAACATTAAAATTGCCATTATTTTGTTACTCTTGAATGTATACATTCAATTACGCAGCTGAAAATATTTAATTGAGAATTAATTAATAGCATTCGAAAAACCGATATTCCAGTTTGAGAAAAATGTTTAATATACTACACGAATTGAACGGAAACGTTTCCGAAAACCAGTGGCAGCAAAATAAATTTTGTTTTTATAAATGATTGATCTAAAAATATAGCAGTATATGAGGTTTCTAATAATAAAGAATGCTAAATGATGGTGAAGGTGAAACGCCTTGGAAGATGTGATTCTATTTTTTCGTACTTGGTTTTATTATATTTTCGTAGATTAAGAAACATTTATCTTTTTTACAGCGTACTTTTAAACAGAAAATGACCCGAATTCTCGGGCTGAAAGAAACCTTAGAAATCTTTCACAACTATCCAGTTAGACCCATACGAAATTGAAACCGCGACCTTCGTCTTCAAATTCTCCATATCTGCGGCCAGCACGCTAACTAGCCGTCATAAGTGAATCCCCACGGGAAATCAGAAACCTCCAGTTTGGAAGCTATTTTGTCAGAAAATGTAACCAGAATCACAAAGTTAATAAAAAAACATTTAAAAAAAATAACAGATTAAAGTTCAACTATTGGTTCAACTTTAACTCATACACATGTTATGGCAAACTGGATCATTAGTTATTTTAAATTTCTTATATTAGTAAATATCATGGCTTTCACTGTCACTATTAAAAAAAAAATGCAAGATTTTGGAAAGAGGGTGAAACGACTGGACTGTCAAAATTTTTTGAAGATATTTCTCTAGTGCTATTGAAAAAAATATTTGTTTTACTTTTTAAAAGTATTTTGCTTTCTGCAATTTTCCTTGTTTTTCATAGAAGATTTCACTGTTGCTGTACAATACGATGATGAAAAGGAAAAGTCCTTTTATAACAAATCTAGATTAAACTTTGGTACACATTTTGATTTTTGATTTTTAAGTTTTCTTTAAAAACCCATCCTTGTTTTATAAACTAAGCGACAGACGAAATTTCTTCATGTAAGAAAACTGCTGTATATAAATGCACATTAAAAAGTCACGTTATTTATTCACATATACTTGCGTGAAATGTTTTTAAACAAACACCTTACCATATGTGTCAACCAGGTTGCCCAGTTGGGCTACCTTTTTTTTTCAGATTGCTTGATTGCTACCACATTTTTGGAATTGTAATATTTGTCTTATTTAGTATGTCATTAAATAAGGTGAAGATTTTTATATACATAAAAAATCCGAATAAAAAATGTAGCGGAACTAACAACGGTTGGGTCAACATTTATGTAAAACATATATTTTTTTTTACATATGTACATTTTTGTCCTTAAATTTTGGATATACGAACGTATATGCTATGTCAGAAGCATGTTTTGCAACGTTTCTTATTTATACTGGATTATACAGACAAACCTCTATTTAACGAACCTCTATTTTGCGAATTCCTCTATTTTAGAAACTTTTCCTTGGAACCAAGGACATTTTACGAATTTCCTTGTAAAATAATTTCCAAAGGGCGAAGTGCATTATCTGTTAGTAAACATTTACTTGATATCTAATTTTTTCTTCCTATTTCTCAAAATATATCTGAACATTTCAAACTTATTGCTTTTTATTATTTCAATAAACTTGAACTGTTTTTACAAAGCATCTACGCCTTCGAAAGTTGTCAAATCAATATGTCATCTTTGCATTTCATGCAGGCATTTCTATCATTACCTACACCACTTCACAAGAGTAACTTTTGTTGCCCCCCTTTCACTCCCAATAGAAGAGTAGCGGGCCCCAATAGAGGCCTTGAACCTGTTTTTAACATTTTAGATTAATTGTATGGGTCATACCGGTTCTTGTAGTTCCAAAGTGTCAAAATTTTTAATAATCAAACTAAGGGACGCATGTGGTAATGTGTGTTTAAAATTACTCTGCTGTAATAAATACTGTAGTATCATTTTAAAAAAATCATTAATTTTAAATAAAAAATATTATCTTAAACCTAAAAATAGTCTATTCTGGGCAGTAATAGTATTTTATTCTTATTTTTTCTACAGATGTTTTTTATGAATAAGATATCTAAGACAAATGGTTATAATTTATATAAAAATAAATTAATTGCTTCTTTACGATACATAGTATTTATGAATATAAAATTTGTCTTTATGTAGATAGACATAATTTTTATGCTGGATTTAGCGACTTCGCTATATAGAGTCCCTCCTGTAATTGCATTATAATTTCTCATTTATACTTTATTTAACAGTATTAAAAAAATATTTTCCTTTAATTCATGTTGTTTAACAATTAAAAGAAATAAACAGTTAAATGTACTTTATGGAAAGAAATAGTAAAATTTTCTTTATATTTAGTTTGTATGAATACGACCATTCTTGAAGTTTCACAGAAAAGTAAAAAGGTAAAAAAGGAGTCCTATAATTTGTAAAACATTCAAGAAACAATACTTTTACTCTTTGACTGCGTCATCGACACGTTCGTTCAGTCAGTTTTTCATTTTAATACCAGTATTTCGTATAACAATATTTGTGTTATTTAATTGAAGAATATCTCTCATTAAATGTCATTATTACTATACAGAAATTGTCGTGTTCAGATTAAAAGATCGCACAAATCTTGTGCGATTTCAACTATAACTATCCGTAGTCACTGGGATAGAGCACAACTGATGAATCTTCCAGGGTTTTTTTTTAGTCAGATAAACCCAGAAAATTTATTTCTTGTTCCTTTTTGGTACTTATTTGATTTAATTTATTAAGTAAAATTTCTTGTTCAAAAAATGACTATTTGACTTGAAAAAATCCAGAAAGTTAGCAGCTATGGTTTAAGATATACAGATAGCATCCGAAATAGATTACGTAGGCAATGTAAACTACAAAAGTATTCAAAATAAGATAGGAATTGAGATTATGTTGATGAAATAGTCCTGCAATTAATTTTCAAAAAGTTACACTTTTTAACTTCTAATATGGTCCTTGGGTTCTATATTAGATTGTATAATAAATAATATGTAATATAATTGTATAATTGACTAATTAGATTCTATATTATTGGGTTCTATATATATTTAGAAGGATTTTCTCTATGTTCTGACAAGTAAAACAACAAAAATTCCATTTATCTACCAAAGCTCATCTAGTTATAATACTTTGTGTTTTATGAAGTTTCGAAACTTTCCGGCACTAAAAACGATGATTTTTTTAGTGCCGGAAAGCTTCGAATCTTCATAAAATTCTATATAAACTATGGGTGACTTTTCATCGCAGAAGAGTGGAATGTTAACTGTTTTACTTCTTAGAGCATGGAGAATTTTTTTTCTAAATATAACTTTTAGGAGCTAGGGACTATATAAAATTTAAAAAGTGTAACTTTTTGAAAATTAATGGCAGGACTATTTAATCAACATAATCTTATATCCTACCTTATTTTGAAGGTTTTTACAATTTGCATTACCTACGTATCTCCAAAAGGTAAAAAATTAAAATTCAATCTTTTTAGGACACCTGTATTTGTATAATGGTTAATTCAAAAAAAGATGTTGTGGTGATTATCTCTTAAAACGTCTACTACGTCAACTACGCTGACGGTCTAAACTTACTACCACATGTAAAAATTATACAAATCAAGTATAGCTTTTAGATATAGCATTTGTTTTACAAAGGGCTGTAGAAATATGAAAATACGGAATTAATATTTTTATCCAGCCCCTACCCCCTTTTTTTCTGTAACTTATTTTTGAAAAAAATTTGCTCTACGCCTAAGAAGGCCATTTAAAAACATCCCATTCTGTTAAGATTAAGACTTACAGCATTATGTTACTTTGAGTTTTATATATTTTCAGTGTTTTCTTTTAGTTCATACAAATTTCAGAATATATTTTTAAAAATTAAGGAAATATGCTTTGGGATGCGAACTTTTTATTAATCTATAATCTGAGACGTAAGCGGTTAATACGACTCTTCCAAATTCATCTAGATATTTTATTAATATCACAACAGCGCAAATCAGTTTTCAGAATACGACAATTTACAAAATATGTAATAAAGATCAACTCAATTTCCTATGCATTTGCAACGTAAGTTCCCTACTTTCAACATTTGTTTTAATTAGGGCTTTGATGACATTGTCCTAGCTGGAGTATTTTGAAATTTGGGAAGCAAATTTCTTGCAAAAAAGGTAAAACGAGGTAACATATACAATTCAATTTCATTTTCATTACTGCTAAATATGGCTTATTTCTTTTTTCCAGGAACAACATCCTTTGCGCAAACGGATCTTACAACACAGATAGCGAGTTCCGCTCACCATCGCATGATAATGTGAATTATCCCTTTTTATAGAGGAATATAATACTTACACCTGTGGAAGGGAGTATCAGGCAGTATATTTCAGGTAATGTTGTTTTATATTTTTAATTGACCTCCTGAAACCCATACTACGACATTTTCTTGTTGTTTTTTTGCATGTTATTAATAACTGAATATCCATCTATTTGTTTTGATATTATACCTGTAAAAATAAATAAATAAATAAATATATATGCTAAAAGTGATTAAAGTAAACATAAAGGCTTAAAAATATTTTAATAACTAGAACTACTAGTTTCGTGCACGCAAACGGTGAAATTCTCAAGATAAATAATGGTAAACTAAACTATTTTCGCAAAACAAACGGAAATATATACTTGATAAACAAACATCACGAGATATCAGGTATCACAAAAGCAAGTACTTTAATAAAAATAATCATCTGTAATTAAAAAACATGATTTATTTTATCTTATTTTTAAATTTATGAAACATCTCGTGCCAAAATCTAGGTAATTTAAAAAAGGCTGATTCATTGCATATACTCTCGCTGCGCATACAGATTTCTATTGATGGCGTATAATAGATGGGGATTAAAATCTTGATGGATAAGTTATTTTACTATTTTTTAAATTAATCTCTAAAGGTTCTATGTTATGGAGTCTGGCTGTAGTGCTCTGTAGTTTTCTTGTTGTATTTGATACCTGGTATGCGTTCTTTCATTTTCGTTTTAAACTTTCTATTCGTGATTCCTATGTAATATTGCAATGTTCCACCAGCTTTGGCGAACGGGATTTCCTATACACATACCCCGATAGTTGATCAGGTTCCATTAGATCTATTTTCCTACAGACTATATTTTTTTAATTTAATGGAAGGTTTTGCAATAAGACAGATACTGAATTTCTTAAGTTTATATTTCGATCTTTCAAAGAAGTCCAGGAAATTTGTAAAGTAGATATTTAGAAATTTTGCTCATTGAAGTTTCTTTTTTTCTGAACAGAATGACTATTTGGGAAAATATGCTGAAAAAATGGGAATTTTAAAATGAAGCACGAATCGATTCGGAGATAAATATTCCTTCCATGTCCAAAAATGTATGAGAAATGAAAATTTGATAACTACCATTTATGTGATAGAAAGTCATATTGTAACTTTATGCATAGTAAGAAAACATTCTTTGAAATCGCCTCTAAATGCTTAAAGACCTTTTTATCACTGAAATCAATACTAAATAAAAATCATTAAAATAAATATGCAATCTTAAAATAACTCTTTTCCCTTATCCTTAATGTTTTATTTTATCAAAATGAAGAAAAATAAAAATGGATTTTTGTGGGGAATTTATAGAATGGAAAGTATCGAATTAAGATATGATTAGATACTAGACACAGATAGCAAGTTCCGCTCACCAGCGCATGATAATGTGAAAAATCCCTTTTAGAAAGGAATATTGTATTTACACCTGTAGATTATACTATATGATGATTATTCTTTAAATAACAAGCATCATTTGTAACCGCAACTTATGCGATAAGAAATCTGATAAGATAAGGATTCCATGATAAAAAATTTTCGCCAGTTTTACTTTAAAAATACATGTTAACCCTAGAACTACCGAGAATTTTCTCAACTTTGATAAAAACATTTCGCACCAGAATTTTTATTTAAAGCTATTTAACTTATTTATTTACTTTTGTTCTCTGTGGTTTATATTAAACTTATTTTATGAAAAAAATTCTGGTTCGAATAGTCATTTTGAATGTACCTGTCGGGTCCATTGAACACGTCTGGTAGGCGGAGTTAACAGTATGCACAATTATTTTTATGTTTCAATTTCATACAATAAAAGAAGCCTAAAATCAAATTTCTGAACTTGTAAACAATATTGTGATTATTTTTTTCAACGAAAAGTTTGTAAATTTCCCTACACTGTATGCAAAGACAAATGTTTTTTAATCTAAGAAAATATTATATAAACACGAACGAAAAAATGCAATAATCTATTCCGAGTTACCCATGATTCCGGAAGACGTTCTTTATCTTAAGAAACACCGTAAACCAATACATTTTTGAGGTTTAAAGATTCATTTATATAAAAAAAAAAGTTTATTTTGCTGCCACTGATGTTCGGAAACATTTCCGATAAGTTTATATTGTGTATTAACCAGCTTTCTCGAACCAGAATATTGGTTTTTAGATACTTTAAAGTCTCATTCAACATTAAAGTGCGTAATTGAATTTATAATCCAAGAGTAACAAACTAATATTAATTTTATTGTTAATGTTAATGCTGTTAATTTATCATTTTTGTCTGTAAAACATGTTTGTTGAACATGAAAATGCTTACTTGAGAAAATTGAATAATACACTATAAAAATTACGCAGAAACGTTTCTGAAAATCTGTGGCATCAAAAGTAACCATATTTTTAAAAATTCTTCTTTAAATCTCGAAAATATATATGTTTCTGATATTTCTAACGATAAAGAACGCTTTTCGGAATCGTGGGCAAATCGGAAGAGGTTATTGCATATTTTCGTTCGTGATTACATTATATTTTCCTAGATTAAGAAACACCTGTATTGTTTTACAGTGTAAAATTTGATTGCTCATCGAAGAATTGTATGACGTATTACTTACAAGTTTATATGAATATTATTACATAAAGTGTATTTCAGTTCAAAATGAATAAGAGGCTAACTAGTATATAAATATAACATTCCAAAGTTTCCAAAGACTTGTTCGATTTTTTTTTTAAACTATTCTTTAACTGTAATTATATCCCTCAGTTCTGTCTCACATAATACACTTGCTACATTTTTTAAGAAAAATATTTTTTTTTTGTCTATGCTATTTTTCTCAAATACTATTTCAAATAAGTTTGAACTTCCTGGGCATTGGTCAATTGCCAAAATATTCCTGCTCGCATTAAATTGGAAAATTATCGTACAATGTATTGATTTGTTATCTAAGACAATCAAAATATCTTTCTTACATTTTGAATTTTATCCAGCATTGTAAATTAATAAAATTCGTTCAGTTAATACATAGTTTTTTATTACTGTAAAACTCTTTCTCATAAAAATGGTTTCTCATGGGACAATTTGGATGCCTCATTTAGATTTAAGAATATCGAATCTATATAGTTAGCATTTTTTACACTTTCCAACATAGTCGAAAAGTGTTTTTGAATTCTGTTCGTCTGTGTGTCCGTACACGTAAATATACTCGCAATGTCATGTACTTTTTATATGTTATTAAGGTTTACTATAGAATGCTCGGTATTGAAAATTAAGCCTGTAGTATTTATAGTTCGTTTACAGGGACACATAAAAATTTTCGTTACATTATGGTCTACGAGGGAAATCGTTTAAGGTGTATTTTATTAATGTTACACTATTTCAAACATGATGAGACTGATATGTATTACTGAGGTGGACTACAAAATGCTTTCTAAGGAGTATAGAATAAGTAGCATTTACAGTTCGTTTACAGGGACGCACAAGAGAATACCATTATATTATGATATATAGGGAAAATTGTTTGCGGCACATTTTAATGATGATATGATACTTCAAACGTAATGAAATTATGTAAGTCTAAGATCATTAATGAACACTAAAACCTGTTTTCTATAGATTATGGAGTGTGTAGCATTTATCGTTCATTTACAGAGACGCACAAAATAATTCGGTTACAGGACTGACTATGATCCATAATTGCTGGAAGTGCGTTTTTCGCTGTGGTATGCATTTTTAAATTTATAAAATTTTTAGTGTATTACGTTCTATGTATAAATTATATAGATCACATACAGGGCTGCTAGAAAGAATTCACAAACATTAACGGATATGGGCAGCAATTGCTGAAATGTATTCTTATTGAGTTTATTTGTGTGTTTTTTTTTAATTGCTTCTTGATATATCTCATTTCCTTGTACGAAAAAAAATTAAATTTCATCACAATATTCTTGTAAAGTTGGAAAGTGTTTTATAATCTATGCCAGATGGCGTGATTTTTCGTCCTTGTTTTTTCTAAAGAGAGGCAAATTTGTAATTTTTCTGTCGACTAATTTACTCAAGAACTCTGCGCCGCGCCGGTTAGAATATTTCAATAAACGTTCATTTTTCTAGATGCAAAATATGATAAAATAATAATCCTTCCAAATGAATTTAATTCTTTCTCATAGCATCCCGTATTAAATTTGTTATGCGCATCAAGTAGAGTTGGATGAGGAATATTTTTTATGCTTTTGAATCTTTCATGCATTTTAATTAATACTTATTAATAATTATTCCAAAAGATATTTAGCGCAATCGTTTGAAACCAGCATTTTTTCAACAGATCATATTCGCATATGTTTATTCATAAATGTTATATTTATTGTGTAAGCAGATTTTTCTATGATTATTTTATTCACTACATCCATGTCTAAAAGTTAAGTATAACTATGTATGGAGATATTTTTAACTGTATGCTACATGTACAGATATTTCCGAAGCGCATTGTCGTAGTGGATCGCTAGTTTGTAAATGGTCGTGTTATGGTAGTTTATGGCATCATAAGAACAGAAAATAAGATATAAAATTTTTTTAGATGAAAGTAATCATACTTGAAATATAAGCTACCAAAACATGATTTCAGTATTCGTGTAAACAAAGAAAACAATGGTTGGGCAAAAATTAAGTATGTTGTTAACGCTTCTAGCACGAAAATTGTGCATCGATTATTCACACTCTCGATGAGGATATTAAAGTGTTGTCCAGCTAAAATCTTCCAAACATGGCTTAGAAATATTTTGAGATATGGAACACTTATTGGTGGGGGCTGTAGTAATGCGACATTAGTACACCCAGAAAAAGGAATTGATTAAAACAACAGAACATGTTTTGTTGAGTACATTTTGGTTGTTTTAGCAGAATTTTTAGATGTAGTAAAAAAATTGGTTTTGTTACTTGGACAAAAAAATATTGTTAACACTCTTACAAAATTTTAACAAAATTTCATCAATTTTACTTGAAGTAACAAAATCTGTTTTTTAAATTTTACAATAATTTTGTAATTCCAGCAAAATTTTGTTGTTTTTGCAAAATTTAAATTGTTGTGTAGTAGCCATAACTCTCTCACGTAACTCGATTTATTTGTCTTATATAGCTAAATAATTAAAGGATTAACATAATTTTTGGATAATTAATTTTTTTTTCATTGGGACGGACCAAGGTAGTTTTAAAAATTCCCCTGTCCCATTTATTACTTTCTTCTATCTTTACAAGAAGAAAGTATTGCAATCAGGAAAATTTTCGACTTCCGGTTTCCGAAGGATTTTAGAAGGTCCTGAACACGATTTGACTGTTTTTAGAAAATAACTTTTCAATGACTCTGTCTGTCTGTATGTGACAAACATTTGTGGGTGCTCTATCTCAAGAACTAATGCACGGAATTTAATAAGACTTTATATTCAGTTACTTCTTGATATAAATTGTTGCTGATTAGTTTTTGGTGTAAATCGCGCAACAGATGGCGCTGCTATGTTGTATTTTTCACGATTTGCAATAGCCCTATCTCATTTTGAGCAGTGAATTACGCCTGTAATGTTTGAATAATAACCAGTGAAATTTTATCCTGCTTTTTGCAGGCGTAATTCACTGCTGAAAATGAATTAAAAATTAACTATGTGTTGCCGTATGATGGGCTTTGTATTGTCGTCTCATGTTTGCCGCAAAAATTTGCATGCTTCTGATGACATTTCCATCTTGTGCTGCTGTTGCAGCCGGTGCGACACATATAAGAGTGAGAAATGTCGAGTTCGGATCTTTATAGCTCAGTGGTAGAGTCACAGAGCGCTGTTCTGAGGACCCGGGATCGAGTCCGGCTTGGGGCATTTTTCACTCTCTCGGTTTGCGCTTGAAAAAAAAGCAGGATAAAAATTCACTTGTTATTATTCAAGGATTACAGGCGTAATTCACTGCTGAAAGTGAATTAAAAAAATAGTTAAAACTGCTTATTTAGATTGGTTCATTGAACAAAAATATTTGTAGTATAAACAAAACAAGTTCGTAATATAACTGATTTAAACAAATAAAATATATTTTGTTGAAAAAAGAAAATATATTGTTAAAATAACACATAGCATATATCTATGTAACAAAAAGAATTTTGTTAATTCAAATAAAATTGAACCATTTTACTTGAATTAACAAAACAATTTTTTTGCTGACGATACAATTTTTTTTTTTTTTGGAATCACAAAAAAAAAATCAACAATATTTTTTTTTGTTGATTCAAACAAAATTTCCATTGACCCATATTTAAACGAAAAGTTTTGTTGGGTCAACCAAATTTTTGTTGATTCAACAAAACCTTTTTCTGGGTGTATGAAGATTATCTCACATATCCTGTATAAGAGCGAGATAGGAGACATTGATGGCCATTTCAGTTTCAGGAAGCTCCGCAGCAATTCTGTTTGGCTTCTGATGCAAAAGACCTTGTTGATTTTTCTACCAGTGATCGGTGCATCATTAATGATAAGTGACAGCATCGACTAAGCCTGTTAACGCCTACTTTAGCTTTCTGCTAGAAACTCGCTTTACTTTCCGTACAAGATTGCATCATCACAAACTAAAGGTGTCTGTTTCGGGGGCACCGACCACACCACCATTGTTGTGGCTGTGTTTGTAGGATATCTTCCCTTGAGGGAAGTAATTGAGCAGATTATCACGATGAGTTCGTGCTGAGATCCTACTGAGCCTGGAAACAAACGAATATAAGAATCATAGACATTATCTCTGCAGTTTCGATTGGCAACGACCGATAATCAAAGATATGGAGGTCTGTTCGACCATCTAATCTAACGTGGCATGTGTCCCCATCAAAATTTCAGTTAGTCAAAGGGGAATAATTTATTTCATAAATTGGGGTTAAAATGATTTCCAAGTTCCGTTCATATGATGAGAATTGTCTGTAAATAGAGACTCATCATTAAACATTATTTCGCTCCGACGCGACGGTTGCATGTCCACTTTTCATGCACTTGATTCCACTGTAACCACGTATGCCTGACCGCAGATATGAGTACGAGGCAAATTTTAGGATGACTGGCATTAAAAATAGTCTTTTGAAGTCTTCTATAGACAGTTTTCCTCGAAACCGTTATTGTTGTAGTTACTACAATAGCCAAAGACATAGTTTTATGGAGACATAGACCGATGCAGACAAAGTCTAATGACGATTTTCAATTAGTAATCAGATGTCAGTTTTAATTTGAGGAAGTGACTCGTGGATGGTCTGCAACTAGCCATCGCCGGATTGTATGCACCGGCTTGTCAGAATCTAGAGATTACATACTGTGGCACATTCACAATACTTGAAATATCTTTATGACTCCAATACCTCCAAAATACTTTTCTTTTCCAAAAATTGATTAAATTTATATCTTAGTGCCATAATTAACTATTTTTCAACAGTGACAAGAGGGTGTGTCATTGAAATGACAGTAGGACCTTTACGAATGAGCAAACTAGCTATATTCTTGTTGCTGAGAATCTAATGGTTCGTATATGATGTTTCCATCTGATAACAGTTACATATGTCTAACTTTGAGAATTCATGCTGATTTCTGTACTAGTCAATTACAAGAGCTGCGTTGCTCTTCACATTTAATACTGATCTTTGTTTTACCTTAAGGACTTGAATGTACTATTTGAGTAGATGTACAAGTTTGCTTAAACTGATTATATGATACAATAAGCTTATTGACCTTGGTTTCAAATTTAAAAAAAGATAATTAATAAAAATCATGACAGAGTATTAAGAAACGTTTTAAAGAAAAAGAAGCACATTTGTTACCCAAAACTTTATTCCAACGATTGAATAAGTTTAAAATAATGAAGATGCGATATACAGAATTTAATAGTTCAGACATTATAGAATTACCCCCTTCTGTAGAATAGCACAAAAACAAATAGCTTCAAAAGCTATGATATCATAGAGATTATTTTATTTTAAGAAAATATAATTATATAACAGTAATCGAGATTTTGCACCAAATCAATGAAAATAAAGCTAACTTTCACTTTCTACAGTTACCAATACCCGGAAAAATTATGTATATAATATTTCATTACTGTTCTCACTTTATTTAATTTTAAACAAGACTCGCTGCTTTTAGACTATCTTTTTTTCTTCTTATCACCATATTTTCTTTTAAAAAATGCTAAGGTACAGACAGTAAAAGAAAAAAAACGTGGACAACACATGCTTTTTAATCTCAAAATTGTCACAGAAAAAAACAGAAATAGCTATACGACCGGAAATTATGGATTTTTTCAATTTATATTTTTAAAAAAGCTTAGAACGTCTTCATACTGAACTTGTACTAAACTCTGAAAATTTCTATACGAACACCCAATTTTGACATCGTATTTGGCTTTTTTGGTAAATTTTAACTTAGGATACCAAACGAGAAATCATTCGGTCAAGAAGCTTAGGAATTATGAAGGATTGAAGTTTGGAACTCCTAATGATAAATTCGTATGTGATCGTTGCAAGAGAGATTGCAATGCAGATTTTAAAGCATAACTCAAAAACAAGTTAGTAAAATGAGCTGAAATTTGGATTCGCATATTGGAAGCTTCTAGAAATCGATTTATGTTTTTAAAAAATCATAGGTTGCAAATTTATAATTTTTTTCAAAATTTTCCAAAAATAGTTTTCGGAAAAAATATGAATTGTAATCTATGAGTTTTTAAACAGAAATCTATTTCTAGAAGCTTCAAATACACGAATCCAAAATTACAGCTCATTTCGCCAAGTAGTTCTCGGAGTTATGTTATAAAAAATACTCGCATTGCAATCTGTTTTGCAAAGATTACAAATGAATTAAGAAGTTCTAATCTTTAAACTTTCATAATCTTTAAACTATTTGATCAAATGGCTTCCCGTTTGATATCCTTATGTAAAATTTTGTGATAAAGCTAAATATGATGCAAAATTAAGTGGTCGTATTGAAAATATTGGAGTTTAGTACAATTTCAGAATGATTCTTTTTCAGTAAGAACACACAATTTCCCAGTCGAATGTCTATTTCATTTGGTAATTAAAATGTATAAGGTGTTCACCTCTTTTTTTTTTTTTCTTTGGCCGACTGTACATGCAAAAATAATTTTGCTACCCATCGTATTGATTTCGTAAAATTGTTCCAGAAATTATAAATTATTATCATAGGAGAAAAAAAAAATTGAATCGAACTTCACACGATTATGTCGATCTCGCTTTAAATCGCCAACAAATGCACTACAGTTTTTAAATTTCGTTATTTTATCCTCTTTTTTAATTAGAAGTAAACCTTCATTCTCTGTTATTTTAAGGGTAAATAATCAGCGATAAAGTATTATTTTTAAGTCTTTACAATGAGGTATAAAGTACTGTTCATAAGAATATAAATTCAGTTTATAAACATGAAATTTTTTTCACTTTAATTACCAAAATGAATCTTGAAACTCCAAAAATAACTGTTTTTGAGTAATCTATTACGAAAGAAAAGATTGTTGCGTAGAAACTAGGAAAATAAATATGTTTTTGAAACTAACTTTCTTAATTCGTGAAAGTGTAAATATATAATGTTATCATTGGTTGAAACGCCGTATCAGTTCATTGACATAAAGTGTATAACACTCATCTGCATGTTGAGTTAACGCTTATATCATGGGAACAAAGAACCCTTTATGTTTACAATGTAATGTTTTAATCAACTAGTTCTGGGTGGTTCTAAGTTGTGATAAAGACGGCCGTGAGAATAACTTTCTTTGAGCTTTCTAATCGCGAATAACAAAGTAAAGGTTTTGCAATTCAGAAAGCGTGGTACATTTAAATAAAAATAAGTGATTTCAAGAGAATTTTTCTCACCTTATATTGTACTGATTTTTGCTTACTGCACGCCATCTTAACACCATACTGAAAATTCTGAACAGTTGACCAATTTTTACGTAAATTTGAGCCTATAAAATAAAAAAAGACAAAAAAAAAAAAAAAAAAAAAAAAAAAAAAAAAAGACAGAAAGACAAACATACTGCTTTCGGATCCTAATGAAATTGAAACTGCACCACCACAAAAAAAAAGTCCCCTCCCCCCCCCCAAAAAAAAAAAAAATAAATAAATCAGAGCATCCGTTCAAAAGTTATGCATGGATATACACAGAGTTAGGCAAATTTGTAACTGCAATTATCTGCAATGTAATTATAATTTAATTGTATGTAATTCATTACAGTTACGCGCATTCAAGCACAGAAATTTCCGCAAATAATGGGATGGGGGGCGGGTCCGGCTACAGATTTGCAAGAATTTTTTACGGCATGCAATTGTAACCACAATTAATTACATATACTTAAATTGTAATTACATTGCAGAGAATAGCATTTACAAATTTGCCCAACTCCAGATATACATAATATAATTTGTGTCTCTCTCTATATATAGAGAGAGAGACAAACGTATAACATCCTATGCTTGTTAAAAATTCAATTACCTGATGCTGATCTCAGCAGACTAACACCTATAGTTCGAAATACTGGACAAAAAATTGGTTTAAACCTGCAAATAAACGGATTTTTTGCAACTCTATTAAAACCTTCGTTTAATTTTCATGTCATATAGTAAAACCTGTATAAACGAACTTGTGCATGTTATTACTGTCGTTGTATCTGTGAGATCACACGACGTAATTTCCAATTTATCACATTATAAAGCAATATTTCGAGGAAAGGTAGTAATTAACTAGAAAGGTATGTTATTTTGCCTTTAATGACAAAAACTGAAAAAGTTATATCAAATCGGCGTCTCCAAAGACGCAGTCAGATAAAAAGTTACTTTATCTTACAAGGACAGTAATTGAGTGTTGCATCAAAAAACGATTACATCTATTTATCCTTTACTAATACTACTTCTTAAAAGGATTTTCCGCCTACATTTATTGAATTTAGTAGCTGATCATAGTATTAAACTTTACAGGCCTGACGTATCTCCAGGAATACATGTTTGAAATGTATTACTGTAATATGTAATAATAATTAAAAATTAACAATAAATACAATATTATACAGTATGCCCACTAAAGTCCCTTGCCACCCTCTTAACTTCGGAACGGCTGCTGCTATATTCATAAAAGTGGTGTCTAGGTATAGTAAAGTAGCCATACACTACTGAATGAAACCGCTTACGGCGCCACCTGGTGGAAAACTGCGGAGTTAGCATTCCTATCTCGAAAACGGAAAGAGATAGGGAAAACAAGTGATTTACAAAGTTGTAGAGCATCATCGCTTTAGTACAAAAAACACCTTGTGGACATTAATGCGAAGAATAGATCTGTTAAAACGCGCATTTGTTTTTCGTGATTTCCTACACTGTGACGTGACAAAACGATCTTAGAACGAAAGAAACAACCAGTTATGCATTAACACATTAACGCATTAACAACGTCATGCATTAACCGCATTAAACAGCAGGTGTATACGACTCCTCCACAAACATTGCAGGACCTTAAACAACGCATTACAGACGCTTGTGCCAACGTGTCACCATCTATGCTTCAACGTGTGCAACTTGAAATTTAAACAAGGATCCAAATATGCATTGCAGTTGACGGTGAGAAGTTTGAACATCTAAATTAAAGGTATATTATTATAACTAGCTGTTTTTTTCTTTCTAAGATCGTTTTGTTACGTCACAGTGTAGGAAATCACGAAAAAAACAAATGCGCGTTTTAACCGTTCTATTCTTCGCATTAATGTCTGCAAGGTGTCTTTTCGTACTAAATCGATTATGCTCTACAATGTTGTAAATCCCTTTTTTTCTCTATCTCTTTCCGTTTTCGAGATAGGAATGCTAACTCTGCAGCATTCCACCAGGTGGCGCCATAGGCGGTTTCATGGAGTAGCGCATGGCTACTTTACTATATCTAGACACTATTTTTATGAATATAGCAGCAGCCGTTTCGAAGTTAAGAGAGTGGCAAGGGACTTTAGTGGGCATACTGTATATAATTTTTTTTTGTTGCGTTAGTTTCTAATAAACCTGTCTTTCTTTTCTTTTTTTTTAAGTAAAGAATTTTTTGTTTAAGAGTTAAGACAACGTGAAATACTAGAATATTTTGAAAAAAAAATCTTCTCAGAAATCCATTTAAAATGCTTGTCACTTTTGTATGGTCAAACTTAGCAATTGACCTTAATTTAGCAAACAGGACTCGAAGAATTTGAATTAAATTGGAACACTCCCAATATAAATTAGATATCTTAAATATTTTCTTGGATATTTTATTCATAAAGTAAAATTATGTTCCTTTTTTTCAGTTACTATTGTATCAAATTTGAAATTGTACAGGGTGACCTAAAGTAAACTGAACTTTAAAAAAAAAATCAATAACAAGTAAATGTTGAGGGATATTGGAGTTATTCTTTCAGGAGATTGATGTGTGAAGTCAGAAATTTCTTTAATACGCTTCCTTGTTTCACTTTCAAATACCATCCATTGTTGTCGCTGCGCTGTCTCAAACAGTTAGAACGCTCAGACCAGCGTATAAAAATGTATTAAGGGGACAGATCACCTTTAAAATGGTCAAAAATTCAATTTCAAGGTTTTGATGTCAGTAAATAGTGCATTTTATTCTGAGTAGAAAGGTACCAATGTTTTTCAGAGGCGATAATTATTGACGAAGATATAAAGTAAAACGCAATCGTCATTCTTTGTTTTTGAATGGAGAGTGAAAACTTTAAATGCATTTAATTCACAACAATGATTTTCAAACTTGCGCGCACGATTTCACCAAAAATAATTTAGATAGAACCTCAATTTTTTTTCAAACTTATTAATGTTGTAACAATGAACAAAATGAACTAGAATCTTTTAATTTGGTAATAAAATGCTCTATTTACTAACATCAAAACCTTGAAATTGAATTTTTGACCATTTTAAAGGTGATCTGTCCCCTTAAAGTTTTAACATCCATTCCGTTTAACTGTTCAAACGCACACACACACACACACAAATGGTTTGCGTTTTGAAATTGGAAGGTTATTTTGAACAGTATTTTGAGAGAGTACAGTGCCATCTATCGGTGAGATTTGGAACTAAAACTAGGAAGGTGCAGTAAATGAATTCTCGACTTTTCATGTAATTCTCCTGAAAGAATAAATTCAATAGCTGTTACTAATTACTTATTATTGAATTTTAAAACTTTCAGTTAATTTAGAACATCCTGTATATTAGAGATGTCAAATATTTTGTTGAATATGTTTGTTCATGAAATTATCAAATAATAAATTTATTATTTTTATTTTAGGTTTTAATTCCATCAAACATGGCTTTTATGTTAAAAATATTCCAAGCTACAATATTGACTTTGACGTTATCATATGGTACTACAAGAGCAGCTGGTACTACAAGAACATGCAGCAGTGGACAGTTGCCTGCAACAAACATGGTCAACTCTTTGGCATTTCGCTTGGAAGAAATTTTAGACACCCAAGGCAATTACTTCTTTTCGCCCTTGAGTATATCTGTAGCTCTTGCTATGGTTTATATTGGTGCAAGAGGAACTACAAGAGAACAGATGTCTGATGCTTTAGAATACAACATTGTTGGAAAGAACTGCCTTCCTAATAAAATCAGTGAAGGTTTCGGAGAATTGATCCAGTCATTGCAAAATGACGGAGCCGACTACGAATTTTTAGTAGCAAATGGAGCCTTCATTCAAAAGGGTTTAAACGTAACTCACTATTTTTCATCTAATTTACAAAAACATTTTAACTCTAGAATAGAATTCGTAAATTTTCAAAGAGAAGAAGTAGCCGCTATGAATGCAATAAATCATTGGGTAGCAAACTATACCAAAGGCAAAATATCACAACTTTTAGCTGAACCTCTTAATCCAGTGACGATGTTGGTATTACTAAATGCTGTTTATTTCAAAGGTTTGTGGTATTTACCGTTTGATGAAAAAATTACTTACAATGGATCATTTTATAGGATAAATAAAAGTGCAAAAGAAGTTCCATATATGTCGATGAAACACGAGATTAACAACTATTATGATAAAGAAAAGCAATATTTTATTATCGAGCTTGAATATGAGGGTGGTAATGTCAGTATGATTTTAATATTACCCCGAAATCGAGAAGAATTTCCACGATATGAGCTCACAAACGAATTACTATGTCAGTTACGCAAAGAATTTCAGCACACACCAGTAACAGTAACGATACCCAGGTTCAATTTGGAGTACAAGCGCGAACTTTCAAAAGACATGAGCAAAATGGGTATGCCAGAATTGTTTTCAGATAGAGCCGATTTATCAGCTATCAATGAATACACTGACCTCCATGTCTCTATGATGGTTCACAAAGCAGTTATTGAGGTCAATGAAAAGGGCAGTACAGCTGCGGGAATTATTGGAATGGAAATCGACAGTAGAAATAGGGTATCCCAAAATGATTTTTTTATGGCAGACCATCCCTTTTTATTTTATATTATTCATAAAGACACGAATACGATTTTGTTCTCTGGAAGAGTAGTAGACCCATAAAGATTTTCATCATCATTTCTATGGAAGTACATGTGATTGCTGGCGTTATTTAATGTTCATTTCAACCGAAGAGCTTCAAGATGTTTTCATTTAACCCTCCCACGTCCGTGAGGTGATATAAGACCCAAATGTGATTTCTTTTTTTTTTTTTTTAACAGAATTTTTCTTATTAACTTTCTCGCAATGAGAATTGATGACTTTCATTTTAACTTTTCAATTGAATTTTAAAATATGTTTATCTTTATATTTTAAGAGCAATGTTTGGCTCTTTATTTAGGACAAATAAAAGGAAATTTTTTTTAGAATCTTAGGAGGATTAAATCAATTTTAAATATGCGTATCACATGAATTAAAACGTCTTAGTAACGCTGAAAATATAGACATATATAATCCTTAGATAAGTCAATTTCTAGACAGAATTTGTTATTTAATGTTTATTTTAATTGAAGAGATTCAAGAAATTTTATTTAAGAAAACTGTAAAGATGTGTATGGACTAAATAAATATTAATTTTTGAAAATGCCGAAAATATCCCAGAAACTAATGCATACATTGTTAACTATCAGTTTTCTGTTGAATTGCTTCTTAGCTTTGTTGTAGATATTAACATATTGTTAAATACTTCTGTAAAACGACCATGAAAAGACTATCATTGTGTCTTGTCAAATACTTCTTACAAAATATTATAAAAACTGAGGAAAATGTTAAAGTTGTCATTTAATATATAATCTCACCCAGTAGAAAATTGTAGAGGAAAATTTATTTACGCAGCAATATAAAATTCATATCCATTACAAAAATTCATAAAATATTTTGCCTTAGCATGATTACATATGCATAAAATATTTATGCTATCACCAAACTATGTGGTCACATATTATATTAATAGGATTTACCGAAAATCTGTGTAACTGAATTAAGTGTGTCACTGACTTTCTCCAGTTTATAACATTATTTCGATATTATGGTAATTACGAAACATTCTATGTACAGTCGGCAAAGAGAGAGAGAGAAAGGGAGAAAGAAACTACCCCGTGCACTTTAATCGCTGAATTGTCGCACAGAAAAAAAAGTAGTAATTCGATTGAGAATTATGTTTTCTTTAAATTTATATAAAAAAAAATCAGGGGCCGTCTCCAAATGAAAAAAATGGGCAATCTTTAAAGTTTTCAATACGAGCTCCTAATTTTGGCATCAAAATACAAATATAGGCATTTAAATTAGCATAAATATCAATTTTCACAGAGTTTTTATGATTAGTTCGGGAGATATTCAATATTAAATATTCGGCTAATTTGGGAAGATCGTCACAGAAAATAAATTCGCACTTTATGGTTTACATTTAATAGAAATGTAAAATAAAAAATATTTAAATGCATGAAAGTCACATAATTATGTTTGGGATACTTAATACTAACACCCCAGAAAAATCAGTATGAAAAATAATTATTGCAGAAGACATGAATGAAAATGTTAAAAGTCAATTTAACATTATAAGTCCTAAACTTCTTCACTGAATTGCGTCAGATGTAGCATGTACAGGTAAAATTTACCCTAGAATCGAAATATAAAATAAAAACTTGGGTATTAGTATTGAAAGTTTAGTGTTTGCTGCTATTTCAATATCGACTTTCTCCATTTAAACTCACATTTTTATTATAAATTTAAAGAAGACATAATTGTCAACCAACTGACTTTTTTCGTTTTCTCTGCGACAATTTGAAGATTAAAATGCATGGTTTGAAAAAAATCACCGACAGTACAAAATGATGCAAAATGAATAAAAATTGTAATGTGAATAAAGCGTTTTTCTAAACCTATTTTTGATACAGCATATTTATCCAGTATCTGTCATGAGTGAAATTATTGGTTTAGTTACATATAACAAAATTTTAATTTACTGTATTGAATAGTGGATTAGCAAATACAGGGCTCATAGTATATAGGAAAACTTTTATTGTTCCAACCAGTATCCGTAATCAATAATCCTCAGCACATGCAATAAAGATTTAGCAAATCATGAAGATAATTATTTCAAAATAGTGGTAGGAACAATAAAAGTTTTTCTATATACTATGAGCCCTGCAAATACAACTATTGACTGAACATAAGGTTTTTCAAATTTTATTAACCTTTTCATTTAATTATTTTATTACAACATTAGAATTTTTAATGTTGAAAAAGACTTTAATGGCATTTAATGGGTTAATTACATATTATATTGCACCCAACTTGACCATTGTATGGCAGAAAAAAAGATATGAACGGTTCTCAGCTTTTGTTGATAGATCACATTTTCTATTATCTATTCGGAGTTCAAGATTTCTTGAAAATACTCGTCTTATAACTATTCTATGCCTAAATTTCCTTTCAGAAAATTGATCCAACAGGCTGGCACTATCCTGCATAACAAATATGTGTGCAAACAAATTTATTTATTATCTGCGGCATTAAGTATACTTGAAACCGTTTTTAATGAAAATCTGCTTCATTAACATAAATGTAGCCAAACTTACTTCAGATCAGCTCCATCATAAATTAAGATAAGCATACATTTGTGGATAATGACATTTAATAAATTATAAGGAACAATATTTGTAAATGAAATAAGAACCTTTGAAGTACAATATGCCTCATTCCAACAATGATAATTTTAACACATTAAAAAAAAAATATGGCTATAGAAAATTTAATACAAAGGAAAAAATATTTTTAAAATGTCATAATAATGAGAAAAGAAGAACGTTTTTCGTCAAATTCAACTTTTCTTTCTCGGTCGCCAAAGAACGCCCTACCACTTTGAGGGCAGGAACAAGACTGAAATGAAATGAAAGAGAAATGGACAAGTGGGATGAAACAACCAACAGTTAAGTAAAAGAAAACAACAAATCAGGAGTTGACATGACAATTCAGTCATTTTCAGTCTTGCTCCTGCTGTAATAGTAAAAGCGTATTTTTTTTTGCTGATGAAGATAAACTGAGTTCGTTTATCATTTGCACAGTGTTTTTCCTTGTTTTGAGTTTTACAACAGTATGTATAACTGTTGTTCGTACTAAAACCCACGAACGACCACGGACTGAGGTGCCCAACTTCGCTTTCTTGACCATGGACTCACAGATTCTATAGCCTATATCCCAGTCAAGTGGTCAGCCTTCCGCAGAACCCCCATCATTTAGTTCCCAAGCAAGCTTTGTACTCATTTTATTGACTTTGAATGTATGAAAGGTTGAGTGAGCCTTGCTCGAGTACGGAGGCGAACCTTGGACCTGTAGTGTGGCAGTGTAATGCGCTAACCACTGAGCTACCAGGCGTTCAACTTTTGTTTATAGCCATTATAAAAAATTTCACTATGAATAAATAATTGTATTTCTCAGAATAAAATATAGTTTTCAATTTCCGTCTCATACCTTTTTTGTATTATAAATAAAGATACAATCCGCATAGCAGATTCTGCACTATCGAAATAAAAAAAATGTTCAAACAAAATACTCTAGAGTCAAAAATTATGTTTTGATCATCATCAACTTAACTTTCACATTTTCATTTCATTTTTAAAATTTATTCTTTTTGTAAGGCATATGGGACGTTCAGAATCAAAGTGGACCAAGTCCATTTTTTCGTTCAACCGGGTTTGATGTGAATTCTTGCTCTGACAATAATCTGTCTGGTGCCGTAACAAACCAAGTCGTAGGTTGTAAATGTAAGCAATAGATCGCGTTACTCCCTATGATTCTTGATGAAATGCAATGAGAGGCCACTAACTTTACCTCCAAATTTAACTCTTTTTAGTTCTAGCCTGTTCAATTTTCTATAAATTCCTTATCCCTCTGACTGTTTATTTTATTTATTTATTTATTTATTTATTTATTTATTTATTTTTGAAAATCTTTTCGACCAATATGTAATCTACCAGTATCTTCTGTATTATTCCATATTTCAAATCATGATGTATTTGAAATATGTAGTAAATTTATCATTTGCATTTTCATCCTTTGACTGTGGAAATTTTAAAACAAAATTACTTAAAAAATTGTGTATTATATAATTTTTTCTACAAATATCTTGCCTGTGTAAATCGCAGGATAAGCGGTCCGAGGGTTAATATTTTTTTACAGCATTATATGTAGCACTATAATATAAATGAAATTCATCAAGATTATTGGAGGTAGCTGTATAACGCGTTTTTCAATTTTTAATGGCAGAAAATACAACTCATAACATTCAAGTTATCTTAATTCGATAAGTTTTGGTCATACACAATAGAAATTTTTATTGTTTTACTTGTTAGAGCAGTGAGGAGGTTTTTCTAAATATAACTTATAGGAACAAGACACCGATAAAAAAAATAATTTCGTAACTTTTACGAAAATAGCTATTTTGACTTAAAAATTTTCTAAGTAGAAGAATAACATTTAAAAAAAATTTTCAATTGAAAATTGGAAATTTATTTTTAAAACTAACCGTGTAGGAGTGAGCCATTGGACAACAGTAAGGTGTGTGTGTATGTGTTGGGAGGGGCTGTATATCATATGTTTGTTTTCAAGTAGTACATATTGATTTAACAATAGATTATGCTTAGATACAATAAAATTTAAATAAAATTTGATATATATTTATATACATTTTCATTAAAATTATAACCACATATTTTGGATTTAAACAGTATATTTGGAGGTTTTTAGCGTGTATTTGCATGCATATTTTGACAGTTTTTAAGCGCATATAATCCACTGTCTGACTGATTACTAATAACAAATTATTATTTAGGCTTGCATTCACAATATCAGAATTTTAGTGTATAATAGAAAATGTCATAGGAATTATTTCACTTAATCAAATGAAACAAAATTCCTGTTTCTTTTTTTTACTACACCAAAAGAAGTTCTGATAATGAGATGTTAAAAAATCAAAATACGTTTTGCATCATATTTTTATGAATGTGTGCAGTACATGTACATAATTAATGCTTTTCTTTATTTTTAAACTGATATTTTTTTCATTTAAAACTTTTAACACTTTCAGGTGCAGAGTATTTCTGGTCGTAAAATAGTGAAATGATTGATTGACACCAGAATTTACAAAAGAATTTCTTAGAAGATAAATTCTTGCTTTTCTTCACGTTCATCATAAAAGCAAAATTTTATTAAAATATTCTGGGTAGCGTTTGGCAGTTTGTATTTAAAATTAAGTGGTCACATTTGTGACCACCGCCCGTGAAAGGGTTAAAGTATTATTTCTAATTTCCTTTGTAATATGTTTCAAGAATGAATGATTTAAATGATTTCTCCCAGACTATAAAAGTTAGAAGATTACAGAGGGCTTAAGAGAATGATGAAAGCTAACAGGTTTTCAGCATGTAATTTATGCCGTTTTTGTAATTATCCGTGTTAACTGAACTATAATGAGTATGGTAATCTTAATTACCTAAGGCAAAATCCATTATAGTTTGCTAGTAATTATAGTGAATTTACAGCATGTTACTAAGTCAAGAAATTTAAAAAAAGCTTTGTTATTTTCATCGAAGGAATTTGTTAATATTTTCACTGCTTTTGGACAAAATAATATTTCTAACAGTCAAACCTTAGAGAAATGTTTTAGTATTGTATCTAATTCCTTTTATTTAAATCCAATTTCTTGAAATGCTTATTTAAACAAAATGACTCTTTCTAAAACAGTCCTTAATAAATAAAATAATGTAAACTAATACAAATTCATATATTTACTAAGAAAATGCTTTCATTTCCGTTATAGTGATGTCAGAATATCTGAAAATAAAACATTAAGTAGTACTTTACGACTTAAATTTTAAATAAAAAATACTAGTATTAATTTTTTACTACTATTAAGATAGCTTCTAGATTTCGATTCAGATTAAATAAATTCAGAACTAAATAAGAAATTTCAGCTATTTAAGATGGATATTATAAAATGTAATGCGTACGTGCAAAAAAAGAAGAGTAGAAAGGGGGTGGGGGAGGATACAACAAAATAAATAGAAATAAAGCTATCGAGTTATTGTATACATTTTTCATTGTCATCAGAGGGTTTTATACGTTAAACACAATCAGCGAGACAAGTATTAGTATTGCTATAAATACGTGTCGAAAGTTTGAAGACGGATGAAATATTTCATAAGAAAAATATTTTAACCACTTACCAGTTTCCGACAACATGCGATCAAGTTTTTTTCTTTTTTACAAAATCAGCTTTGGAGTATGGAATGCGGCTGATCATAATTTCCAAACCTTCCAAGTTTTGAGTACTATACTGTTACAGAGAAAATTTTCGCTTTATTTAGTGACATAAATTTGCGATTATGTAAGAAGAAAATTACTATCCATAAATAGTGGTAGTAGTAGAGAAACAAGAGTTTCACGTCAGCAGGCGCTGTGTGCGTGGTGCAGGTGGAACCGGAAGTGATCCTGGCAGTGGAAGCGGCAGCGATCCTGGCAGTGGAAGCGGCAGTGATCTTGGCAGTGGGAGCGGAAGTGGTGGAAGATAAGACAGGAAGTGAACCGGAAGTGTAAGAAGATAAGAGAGGAAGTGAATGCGATAAGGGAGAGAGGGGGAGGGCTTATTTTTAGGGGGTCTTCTAGAAGAGGGGAACTGAAAGAGAAGGGGGGCTTAATTTTTGTGGGAAAATAAAGGGTTTTAATCAGATTCTTTCTTGACAGGGAAATTTTTTTTTTAATTGTGGACCCACCATAACCACCCGCTATAAAAACAATTCATAACGCCACAATTTTTTTTTATCTGCCTATCCTCTTACACCAGTCATCTGCGAGAGACCTGTAACGAAATAAAAGGGTTTAATTATTATTATGTTTAAGCAAGACTTGTTTGGAATTTTTTTTTTTTCATAAAAGTTTCTTATGGTTGGTGGGAAATGTTAAAGTAACAGATTGTCAACAGTGCTAGTGGAGTTGAGGGGTAGGAACCCTGCTTTAAAAATAACAGAATGCCAACAGTGCTTTTAGTCGAGTGGAGTTGAGGGGTAGGAACCCTGCTGTAAAAAATAATACCTGTAAAAGAAATATTTATGTGCTACCTTCCGCGCTCGTCGACCTAACTGTTCGGAATTTTCTTCGAACTCATTATTTTTGACTTTATAAAAGTTTAATATAAAAAAATATTCTTTAAGTATTAACTGAAATGAGATTAAAATAGATGTAATGGCTAAATTTTTAAGGATTTAAAATGAAAATTCAACGAAAATTGTGATAGCCATGTAAATGAAAGTAATGCGATTACTTTGCTTTATAAAAATCTAACACGAAAAAAAGCTGGTAGACGTTTACCTTTCGCACTCGTCGACCTAACCGTTCGGAATTTTGTTTAAACTTCTCTCGAGTTCGTCGACCTAACCGTTTAGAGTTTTCGTCGAAATCCGGATATATATTAACTTACAATAGTTAATTTTTTTAAGGGAAGTTTAAATAAAATATTTCCCAAAGTGTCTTAGAAAAATTTCAGAATTTATACACACATAAGAACCTCACCTATAGGTGCAAGGTTCTGATTTTAAAGCTACTAGACGTTGAAATTTAAACTTCTTGCGCTCGTCAACCTAACCGTTCGGAATTTTCTTTGAACCTTGTGTCAATACGAGTTAGGATCCCTTAGAAAGACCTACATGAAGACACTTATCCCTAACGTAGCTAATCAACCCTATATTTAACTAACCAGTTACAACACACTAGTATACCTGTAAAAGAAAAATAATACCTACAAAAGGAAAAAATAATATCTGTAAAAGAAAAATAATACCTACAAAAGAAAAAAATAATATATGTAAAAGAAAAATAATACCTACAAAAGGAAAAAATAATATCTGTAAAAGAAAAATAATACCTACAAAAGGAAAAAATAATATATGTAAAAGAAAAATAATACCTATAAAATAAAAAATAATACCTGTAAAAGAAATATTTTTTTTTTAAAGTTTGAAAAAACAGAGATACAATTTTTTTAATTCGAACCTTGTGTCAATACGAGTTAGGATCCCTTAGAAAGACCTACATAGAGACACTTCTCCCTAACGTAGATAATCAACCCTATATTTAATTAATCAGTTACAACACACAAGACATAATCGTTACATTCAGTTAATAAGTGATTTGACATGTAAAATATTAGATATAAAAACATGCAATATGATATATACAACACACAAAAAAAAATTAAAGATTTTTTTTCCTACAATTTTTAACAAGAATTTAGCAATAATTAACTTGAGAGCAGGTATTTTGTTTAGAGTTATACGATTATAATAAATTGTAACCCTATTTTACTTGATACAACTAAAATTTAAAAGCAGTCGAAAGATTTTTACTTTAAAAAAATAACTAACAGAATTTTAATTTTTTAAGCATTGGGTAGATGACACTAACTTTAAATTAACTTTTAATAGGTCACTTTAAATAAAATACATATTTTTTATTATTATTAAAGAAATTTAAACTACTCACACATTATTATTATTATGCTGCATTTTAACATAACAACATTACAGTAAATTATTTAAGACATGCGATTAAGACCATTGGAATTTTCTAGAAACTTTAGCTGACATGTGTTCACAGAGGAAATCTTTTCATATATAGAAGATAAAATAAGATAATGAATTGATAACATGATTCGTTGTGCATATGTTTAAACAGGAAATTATTTAAGACGTGTAGTGATTAAGACCATTTTACATGGTATTACAGAATAAATCTTTTCATAGGATGCAATATAAGATAAGATAATATCACGTAATGATTTAATAAACACGATTCGTTATGCATATGTTTAAACAGGAAATTTGATTAAGAGATAACATTACTTTACTTATATGAAGTGTCCAATTATAAATTTTGCTGATATAATTAATTTAATTTCGAATTTGAAAATAGTATTGACAGAACATTCAAATTTTACTTTTACACAATATTTTTAAAAATTTAAATAAGGGAAATTGTGCACATTATTTAAAAAAATTTAATTAGCGAAGTTAGAAAATGTTGTATACGAACCCACTCATTTAGGAAAATACGTTACGATTAAAACTTTTAGAATACATTTCAAAGTATTGTAAACTTTATCGAATAAAGAAAAATATGTTACGATTGCTACACTTTTTTTAATACATTTCAAAGTTTTATAAACTTTATAGAAAAAACTTTTTGCATGTGACTTTTTTTAACTAATAAAATGCTAGTATTTTGAAACAAGCGCCCCCTACGTGAAAATGTTATTTTACGAACAAAGTGTTTAATGCTAAACAATACTTTGCGATTGATGTAAAAGGTTGTGATTTTCGTCTAAGTATTAAAGTTGATATGGAACGAGTCATGCAGTCTTGTGAAGGTGATAAAACCATGCAATTAAAAAGGTACCCTATTTCTGCAAGTCGTGTAACAAAACATTTCCTCGAAAAGTTAACTTTGTGTTTTTTATGAAAAGTAATTTAAAGGAAAAGTGTTTTCGCTGTGAGGTGTGTGGTGAAGTTTTTTTCGCGAAAGAGTGATTTACATATTCACGAACAGATTCACAAATCGCCCAAACAATTCCAGTGTAGTGATTGCAACGAACTGTTTTCAAGAAAGACAGACTTATTGAAAGATAAGAAAACTCACAACTTAGGAAAACAACATTCATGTACAAAGTGTTGTGAAATATTTAATTGTGAATCGGATTTTTTACAACATTGTGTTACTTTTCATAAAGTTTTACCTAACATTGCAAAATCACCTTGTTTAAAAGATTTGTTATTTGAACTGATAGTGAAGCTTATATAGTGAATTAAAAGACAAAATGATATGCAAAATATGTAAAGTGGAATTAACAGATCAAAACGCGCATGTATATGTTGAGAATGCCTTTTTCAAGTTGTTTAACTGATTTTAAGATTTCACTGAACGAGTGTTTTATTGGTCATTACAAAAATTTTGAAATTAGAATTGTATACATCTTATTTGACGTGTGTTATTTAAAATGACGAATAAAATAGTTTGATTGCGAAAAAAGTGTTTTCTTTAACCTACACTGTTAAAACTGATAGTGTATTTTGAATGACTTAGATAAAATGTTAATTTAAAAAAAGAATTAACATGAGATAAGAGAGTTATAATTAAAACTGGACTTACCTAAAATTTTTTTCAAGATAGTCTCCATATCCTTTCCATTACAATTGTTTTAAGGAAATAGAATTCAATTTTATTGCGAATAACACTTTGTTGTTAACATCACGTGGTTTGTCTTATCATAACTATGAGATCACTTCCGATTAACATGATAACGAAGAGTATAAAAATGACTAATGCAAACCGTTTTTTCTGCCTAAACTTGTTATCAGCTTGCATGAGTGACTCATCTTTACTTGACCTATATCACCACCAGTTTGTGATATTTCAAAACTTTGAAAATTTATCACATTTTAAGAATAAAACTTAAACATTTAAAAACTTTAAAAATTTGAGTTAGCGAAATTTGTTAGATGGACACATTTTAAAAACTTTAAAATTTCGAGTTAGTGAAATTTGTTGGATTGACACATTTTAAAAATGAAACTTAAACATTGGACTTTGTGAAATTTGTTAGACTGTCACATTTAAAAAAAAAAAGTCTGTTAGACATTTGAAATTGAAAAATCAACATATCATTTTCAAAGCAGTGAATAGATGTATACCTTTAAAAATTCGACTTAGTGGAATTTAATAGTGAAATTTATTAACCTAACACACATGCGAAAAATAAAAATTTATAATTTTTTTCCATTTTTAAAATAAAACTTATTTAAAAAATAAATAAGCAACTATTAAATATTTTGAATGTCTTAGACAAAGTGTGAATAAATTTGTTGAAGTTATATAAAACATGAAAAATTTCATTACTTTTAAAGGAAATTTTATTTTTGGTGAAATAAACTCAAGGTATTTATTATATGTTACTTAAACTACATGAGAATTGATTGAAAATGTGTTCCTTTTAATCACTCACAAGGTAAGACATGATGTTACAACATACACATAGGAATGACATAGGAATTATAGATGGGTTTTTCTCCCACACATGACGTCATTGATAACATATTTACTGATCAAGTCATAAAATCATAGTTTAAGGTAGGTTTTTAAGCACGAAGTTTAGTTGAGATTTAAGATATTTGAGAAATATAAACTACAACTTTGACTACTTTTTTAAATTTCCCCCTACATAAGAAAAAGAACATAGGAAAATAAAATGAAAAGTCGTATTTGAATGGAATCGAATTATTATCCTTTCACTTAACAGCTGAATGCGTCGGCAATTACATCACAAAGGCACTGATAACAACTGGTTGAATATATTGTGTTTCTTTTTTAAGGTTAAATTGATTTAATATTCAAGTTATTTCGTAATGATACACTTAAAAACAATAAACTTAATTAGCATTAAAAAAACAAACGATCACATTATTGTGTAAAACAATCAAATGTTTTAAAAGTCACGAGTTAAATTTGAAATGACTTATAGTTTAATTAGAATTTAGATGTGAACCTTTTAAAATGAAATAATAGTTTTTTTGTATCGCCCTCTATCGGTGGGTAATAGAATTAAGAGATAATTAAAAGTTTTAACTTGAATTCGAACCCACAACAAAAATTATTTTTCGGTTTTATAATTTAGGGTAGGTTTAACTGAGCAAGCCATGATATTACAGTATTTATAGACGATTTAAGATATTCGATAAAGGAAATCATCTGAATTTTTAATTTAATTGAAGGGTTTACTGCTTAAAGTACTACAAAATGAGTACAATAACACGATGCATAGTTTTTTAATTAATTATATTTTTCGAAAGGTTAAATTGACTTATTGATAAACTTAGGATTTATGTTTAAAGTGAATAAATTTGATATGTTAGGTTCACTTAATAACAGAGGGTTGAATAAGTTATTTTTAATAAAAATTAAGTTTACTAAAAGTTTTTAAAGTTAAAAAAAATGTAAGTTACGTTAAAAAATTTAACAAAAATATAGTTTTAAAAAATTTAAAGTTTACAAAAAGT
This sequence comes from Maratus michaelseni, assembly GCA_963931845.1. Taxonomy (NCBI): domain Eukaryota; kingdom Metazoa; phylum Arthropoda; class Arachnida; order Araneae; family Salticidae; genus Maratus; species Maratus michaelseni. The sequence continues at coordinate 442,361,570 of OZ007586.1, forward strand.
TTAAAAATCATTAAGTAAATCAAAATTAACTATTTAATTTTAACTATTGAGAGACTATAATCTAACTGTTTATCCTTGTAACCAACTGGTGCATATCAACTATCTGCACATGTGCAGTAAAAACATACACTTTTAAACTAACTTGAGTTCGATTTTAAATTCTTTGCTAATTTTTATACAGCTCGATTACCTTTCAGAAACAAAACAGAATTAAATACTTACCAAAAAAGCACGTCAATGTCTTGTACTTGCTTTCACTTAACTAATCTTTCTGCATTATCTCTGCATTAGCTTAGCACTGCAATCGCCGCTAGAGGCGCTACTAGTCTTCCGGTTTGTGACGTAGTTTCCGGTTTGCAATAAGAACAAGGTTAAAATAAAACCCACTTGCATTCAGTTGGTGTTGTTTACCTGTCCTTGTTATAAGCCGTTTGCCTTCTCTTGGTCACTTATCACTCGCTTGTCCAGACTTGTTTATGTGCTGCACGCCTGTTTTGCTGACTCACCTCTTGCTTGAACTGTCTGGACTTGCCTGATGTCAACTATATCAGGTCTTTTGTCATAGCTTGAATGTACTTTATGTCGATCACTTTAATATATAAGTTATGTCCCAACTTACTTAAACTTTGATAAAAATATTATTTATTTATAAATTATATCAAATTCTTATTTTTCTAACCCATTTATTAAGTCACTTTCGTTCAAAAATATGGTAAAGCCAGATTTTAAATCGAAGTTTAGGATAAATTCCCCAAATTTTGTAACATTTTAGCACTAATAATAACTATTGTAAACATCCTGTACATACAAGTTTTGTAAAAATAATATTACTACTTATAAGTAGGGAAGAAAGGACAGTTTACCCTCAGCAGGTGGAGTGTGGAGTAGGAGCAGGAGCGGGAGCAGGAAGTTACTCCACCTGTAGGTGGGAGAGGAGTGTCACCTCCACCTGTGAGTGGGAATGAGGTGAGTGTTTTGATTGTGTTATAGTAGGGGGTATTTTGGGAGGGGGAGGCCTTAAAATTTAGGGGGGCTTAATTTTTTTAGAATCAAATTTAAATGTTAGATTGAAGTATGCTATAGGAGAGGGGTATAAAATGGAGGGGCTTGTTTTTGAAGAGGCGGCTAACTTTTTGAAGGGGGGCTTAAATTTTTTGATTTAGGGAGAAAAGTCGAAAATATCATACTATAGCAAAGGGGTAACCCCTCATTATCCAAACCCCCCCCCCCCTGAAGATTTTTTTGGTGCTGCCATCTATTGGATCGAGTTCGAATTTTTGTTGGGAATGAATATTTTAAAAGAAATTGAGTTTTTTCAGAAAGTCTCAACGGGATTCGAACCTGTAAAAGAACTTCTTGGCTTGATAATTTGTTGTGGATTAATCCAATCAAGCCAAGAAGTTCTGGTTTTAAGTCGAAAAATTGTTTAAAGGTCTGTGTTGTGTTAGAGATACGTTATTTTTCAGAATGACTTCGAGAGAGGAAGTGATTAGCGTCGTGTGTCTGTATATAACGGTCTGTATTGTGTTTTCGCTCATTTATGTGCTTACCGGAAGTGAAAAGTTTAAGGTTTATTTTATACTGAATTTAAATGAAACCGGAAATTTATCTTTTATGATATGATGGGATTGAATATTAACATATTTATTTTAAAATGTATAGTGGAAGCAATGGTAAAAAAGAAGACATGTTTAGGAGTAAGTACTGTTTTTATTGTGTTTGGTGTTGAAAACATAGGAAAGAGATTTAGTTTAAAAAACAAATTCAATTTTATTAATAATTTTCCCAATGCAATACATGTGAACCCATTTTTCGTTTTTTAGCGGGTTTTGACAAATCTATTGCAGAATCTTGATTAATGTTTGATGACAAATATTTATTTTTAATAAAATTTCGTGGGACATTCATTTCGTTTAATGTTTCTAATAATTCGTTCTGTGCCTTGATCAATTTTCTTTTATTCACAGTAAACAAAAGATTAAATAAATCTGCCAAGTTCGATTCGGGAATAGGTTTTCTTTCGAAACTTACAGTCAAATTTTTATCTTATCGAAATTTTCTTGGAATTGCCGTGACAAACTGAACTAATGCTTTGATAATTTAGGATAGCTTTATCTGTTCAAGTTATGATATCATAGTGGTTAGATTACGGATATTTGTGTTTGGAATAACGTGATTATTAATTTTGCCTGTTCAGTTTCAATTATATTGTGAAATGAGGGTTTACTTTTGGAAGATAATGTTAACTTTTTGTGATTATCTTGTAACAGACTGCTTTCATTAAAAGTGTATTTTAAAATTGTAAACTACAATTTTGAAATTTTCGTCTGTTTGGAAAAAAAGCACAGAAAAAAAAAATAAAAGTATTAAAAAAATAATAAGAACAACTGTTCAAAAATATAATAACAACTAAACAAATGATCAAAAATAATAAAAACTGTTCAAATAATAATAACAACTGTTCAAAAATAATAAAAACTGTTTAAAAAATAATAACAAATGTTAAACGATTGACTTTATACAACCAACATTTAAAAAAAAGATAATCGTATCTAGTTTTTTCTAACATGACTTATTTGAAATATTCACTTTTTCTAGTTAGATTTATAACACATAAGTGATTTATAACACATAAGTTACACATAAGTAAAATATTATTTATAAAAGCACTAAATACGAGATTAATAATAATTTTTAACTTACAAACATATGAACTTCTGATACACAAGTGATTCGACCAGTAAAATATTTATAAAAGCATTTTTGACGATTTTAGCAATTGTACGAACTTCAGATACGTAACCCTTTCTGAATCAATGTGTAAGAATTAACTGACTATTGAACTAATAACAGAGTATGATAAAATAATCACGTGACTTTTTAAACCAATAAAATGTTAATATTTTTTAACAAGTGCACTCTATCATTCTATGAAATTCCAAGAAACGAGTTAATATGATTATATTGTTTCCTGTTACCGCTGTGAAAGGTTGTGTTTTCCGTTTTAAGTTAGTTTACATTTAAGTGATTATGAAGCGAGTCATGGATTCTACTTTGTTAAGCGTTAATGATATGTCTAACGTGAAGAGTGAACCCTCATCATCAGGATTAAATGACCATGACATGGAATTTTTAATACAGCCTAAAGAAGAACCCGTTTCGAATTATGAAGTGAAACCCGCCTCATCAGGATTAAAGAAACAGAAGTAACCCTTTATGTGTTCTACTTGCAACAAAGCTTTTCCCCGAAAGGTTAACTTAACGTTTCACATGAAATGTCATCTGGAGAAAATACCTCTTGTGTGTGTAATTTGTGAAAAAACATTTGCTAGAAAGTATCATTTATTAAATCATATGAAGGTTCATTCAAAGAGCCCTGTGATTCATAATTGTAATGTATGTGGCGAAGTATTTTCACAAAAGAGTGATTTATTAAAGCATGAGAAAATTCATAATACTTCCAAGCCAAATCAAAGGAAAAGTAGACAGTCACCCAGTCACTGTAAATGTGACGATTGTTTTGAAACATTTAATAATAGATCTGACTTAGTGAAACATAGAAAAATTCATCTTTCACCTAAAGAACTTAACCCATCTGATCAACTTTCCTTGGGAAACGGTTCGATATATGAAAATTCAGACATCACTCAGTTTAGTAAAATATTTACGTTTTTCGATGTTTTTACTCCTGCTCATTGGAATGTAGGTGAGGAAATGATTGTTGAAGTACAAATGAATAAGAACTATGAGCTTTATGTTCACATACAGAAATATGAAGAATTTGAAAAGAACGCTCGTAAACTTACCCCCACAAATGAAGGCATTACATTATCATGTGCAACATTCGACAAATTTGAATCGAGAATGGATAAATTTAATTTTGTTTCTGAAAAAGATACATTCGTATGTAATAATGACTTACTAATTGCTTATGTAAATAAGGAATCATGCATACTGCAAAAATTATTCAAATCGAAAAAGTTTGGGTTTTGTTTGAAGTCTGATTTTTTACTGCTTACAAAAGATCAATATTTGAAACTAGTGAAAAATCGCTTTAAAATTACCGAATGTCTGATTGAGACGCTTTTAACTAAACTGATTCCTGTTTCGGTTTTAGAAAACTTAAACAAATGTAAATGTACCACCTCACAATCGAAGAGACTTTGAACTATTTCTTAACATGTTTCGATGACGAGTTAAAGTCATCCGTTTCTCGCGTGTTTAATTGCTATCAATGCTCAATCGGAGAACCAATTAATATGAAACACGAGTGTGATAGTTATAATTTGCGTAGAAAGTATAATTGGTGTAATGACAGTGCACTTCTAAATTTTAACGTGACTGAATTTGTAAAAAACCTGTCCAAACAATGTTCATGTAATTATACTCATTTATTTTTGAAACTATGAATATGGACATTTATAATAACCATTTAAACAATGTATTTATAAATTAACATTGAAATGTATTTATTTAATAAATATTTGTTTTTATATCACATATCAGTTTTCATTTCACATGTCTATTTATTTTTATTCTTGAAATCAATCTTTGAAGTTTTATTTTCTAGAAAAAAAAGTGAAAAAATATGTATGAGTAGGCAATTTTTTTTTTTATTTTAGTCTTTAAAGTTAACCCTTTTTAGTTAAATGAAATCTCTTTTTAAGAAAAGTTGATTATTTTTATTTGAGTACGTATTAAACTTATTTCTTGATAAGAAAGTTTAATTTTTCTCTCCGTTTAAACAATGACATTGCATGTTTTGATAATTTCCACCCCACAGTTAACATTACAGTATTTAACCTTGTTAAGAAAATGTTTAACTTAAACCGTCACTTTATTTATTATAGATAAGTAAACATTTTATCTTTAACCTATATGTAATTTAAATGATTAACTATAACTGTGACTGCTTTAACCTAGATAAATATATGTTTTCATGAAACACAATCAGTTTACTGTTGAGTTTTATCGAGATTACACCAGTTAGTGGAATGCTGATTAAAAATATTTTATGACATTAATATGCAGAAAAGATCTCACGAAGAAGTACTTTCACCTTCAAAACGTCTACGTTTAGAAAAACCTATGGAAAATTCAAATACCTGTGAGAAGGAGTTAAAAGACCCAAGATTAAAACTTTCTAAAATGGGTAATAACTGTGTAACTACTGAGAACTTACAAGATGTGAAACCCGAGATCGCTATGAATTTTTCAAACTTTGCCTATGGGAATGATACAACATCTTTCGAGAATACCGGTCGAATGCCAAATTTTGCCACGGACTATTTGAATACATTTTTCGAAGACATAAATTTTGAAAATTTAGATTGTTCTACTACCTTAGCGTTTCAAGAACCTACAAATAATATTTTACAGACTACTGTTAAACGCGAGGTCTACGAGCTACAAGCAAGCAACCTTTCACAAACAAGTGGTGAATTACAAACAACCATCTCACCTGCAAATGACTTTAAAAGTGTTAAATTATACAATTCATATGCGTTTCAAAAAGAACTAAGTGACTGTTTCTATTTAACTTTGAAGTTAAGAACTAAACAATATTATATACTTATACGAGAATTTAAACGCAACGTATCTACTAATGAAGAAATCTCGACAAACCGCGTGGTTAATATGGATATTCCTAGCTGGTTTGAGTTTCAATATAAACTTATTGCATTTAATTTAAGATGCAAAAGTACGTCCTTTGTTTCTAATAACATGATTTTAGTGTTAAATCAAAATTCTAAAATGCGAAATAAAAATTTAAAGAATTATTCTTATATTGACTTAAACGAACATCAACTGGAAAAATTAAAAGAAAGTACCTCTCATTTAAATAGTGCACTTTTACAACATATGTATACAAAACTTTTACCATCTGTTATTAAAAAGAAATGTATGGTGAGTAATATATCTACAGAAAATGATGAGGTGTTAAAGTATAAACTTAACACGTGTATCGAGAATAATATGTTATCAATACTTAACCGATTGTATGAATGTCATGCATGTGCACTACGACATTCGAGCAAAAGCCTTCACTCCTGTTTCGCATTTAATCAATTAGGGGAAGCTTTGTTAATGCTCGTAGATTTTGATTATGTAACTTCAACGTTTCTAAACGGAGTTTATAATGTTAGTGAGCACTTTTTATGTAAGATTAATGAACAAACTATTTGTAATGAATTGTTTAAGACCTGAAAATAAAAAGTTTTTGATTAAGTTCTGTGTATTTATTTTTGCAAAGTGTCTATGACTGAATTTATTAGTTTATAATTTAGTAGAACTTTTAAGTGAACTGATATAATTTAATTTTAAAAAAATCATCTATTACAAAAAATTAATTGAAATGAAATATTCACGTTTGAAAAAAAAAACGGGTTAATGAAATTAAAACTTATCAAAATTAAAAGTTAATGAAGTTAAAAGATAACAAAACAAAAATAAATAAATAAATAAATAAATAAATAAATAAAGATTAACAAAAATATAGTTTTAAAATGAAAGTAAACAAAAAAAAAGTTATAAGGTAAAAGTTAACAAAAAGTTAAAAGTTAATAAAATATTTAAAAAATCAAAAGAAGTTATGTGTTATAAAGAGAGCGGTTTCATTGTGGAAATAACTTACAAAATGTATGTGTGTGTATTGATTAGTTTATCATTTAGTAGAACTTTTAAGTGAACAGTTAGAATTTATGTTTTTGTATAACTTAACACAAAATAAAAATTTTAACTATTGCAAAAAGATTTAACTATTGAATGGAAATATGCATATTAGTAAAAAAATCACAAGTTAATAAAATGAAAGATTTTAAATTTCATACAATTTAACAAATATATATACGAAACACATTACAGATTTAAATATTATAATAAATGTTTGATGGAAATTTTTACGACAGATTAAATTCTTGGTCCTGCCATATATAGTTCGAACTTATTTTAGAAGATAGTTTTTAATAGTCTTGTGGTTTGAACTTGACAAAATGCAATCAAGACAAAATGATTTGTATGTTATTTTAATCATTATGTCATGATTTCATACCTGTGAAAGTGTATTTAAAGGTTTATCTGGGTTTATTCCGTGTTATTAAGTGTTTGTGAAACCGAAAATTAATGAAAAAAAAAACAGATCGCCTTCTACCAATTGCGCTACGAATGTTTTATTCAATTATTATAAATAATAAAACCTTTTAGAATATTACTAATTTTAAATTTAAAATAATAAAAATTTAAAGTTAACAAAATAAATAAATAATTCCTCTGTTCATTATAAATAAATAAAAGTTTATAAAATTAAAGTTTCAAAATTAAAACTTTATAAAAATTATAAGTTAACAAAACAAAACAAAACAAAAAAATTTTTTTAATAAAAATTATCAAAAGTAAAGTTTATAAAAATTAAAAGTTAAAAATAAAAAATAAATAAATGAATAATAATAATAATAATAATAATAATAATTAAGTTATGTTAAAAATCTTCGAATTAATCAAAATTGACTTTTAGTTTTATGTTAATGTATGTTTCAATGTTCTTAATTATCGAGCTAACTGATTATCCTCATAATCATTTGTTTACCCATCTTCCGACCAACCAACTGATTGCCTAGCCAACCATATACTTTGTATCTACACATGCGCAGAAAAAAAAACACTAACTTGAGTTTTACTTTAAACCTTTGCTAGGTTAGGTATATTATACAAGTCGAATATCTTCCATACTTAGAAAATTTATAATTTTTAACTATTCATCCCTATTTATCTTAAAACATTAACAAATAAATGTAATTTATATACTTACAAAAACAGGATAACATAAAAAGGAGTCCATACATTTCAGCTTGTTAAAATCAAGTGTCTGGGCTATAACAGAATTAGGTTAAACTATCAGTTTACTTCCTTATCACTCACGTAATCAAGACTTTATCAGTTACATGTTCAGGTCGATAACAGCTAAAAACAGCGTGCTGGTCATTTTAACTTCTGTCTTCGCACACTGTGGTTCGGTAAGTTTTCTTGTCTACCATTTCTTTCTTTTTAGAAAATAAACTAATCGGAAAAAATTTCTTTTTATACCCAGCTATTTTTAAATCACAATATTAAAAGACAATTTTATTATATTAAATTATTCTTTTAAATGTCGAACAAAAGATCTTGCAATATATTTGTAAATAAGTTCTTATAAAACGGTTTTATTTAGTTAAAGGATGAACATTGTTATTTTAACTATCTATTATTTTGAAAGCGAAAAAGATTAGTTCCCATGTAAATTAAACTTACACTATTTATAAGCTAAGTAAGTATTGTCTGGCTTTTGCGACGACTTGTAGAGATTTGAAAGATAGTACAAGCGTATATCAGTTAATCTCACGTGATATGATGACGTTACTAAATGACGTCATTCACCATAGGTTAATCACGTGACTATGCGACTATAACCTTCACATTACTAGTGATGTTTAGATCACGTAATTATTTGTAATTATCACAAAATATACTTATAATATATTTATAAAAATATATTCATAAATTAATAACTAATTTATTTCCGTATTATTTTGAAAAGCATAGCATTTTAAAATAATAAATAAATTAATTATTAATTTATGAATATATTTTTATAAATATATTATAAGTATATTTTGTGATAATTAAAATTAACTACGTGATCTAAACATCACTAGTAATATGAAGGTTATAGTCGGTTATAGTCTTATAAATAGTGTAAGTTTAATTTTCATGGGAACTAATCTTTTTCGCTTTCAAAATAATAGATAGTTAAAATAACAATGTTCATCCTTTAACTAAATAAAACTGTTTTATAAGAACTTATTTACAAATATATTGCAAGATCTTTTGTTCGACATTTAAAAGAATAATTTAATATAATAAAATTGTCTTTTAATATTGTGATTTAAAAATAGCTGGGTATAAAAAGAAATTTTTTCCGATTAGTTTATTTTCTAAAAAGAATGAAATGGTAGACAAGAAAACTTACTGAACCACAGTGTGCGAAGACAGAAGTTAAAATGACCAACACGCTGTTTTTAGCTGTTATCGACCTGAACATGTAACTGATAAAGTCTTGATTACGTGAGTGATAAGGAAGTAAACTGATAGTTTAACCTAATTCTGTTATAGCTCAGACACTTGATTTTAACAAGCTGAAATGTATGGACTCCTTTTTAAGTTATCCTGTTTTTGTAAGTATATAAATTACATTTATTTGTTAATGTTTTAAGATAAATAGGGATGAATAGTTAAAAATTATAAATTTTCTAAGTATGGAAGATATTCGACTTGTATAATATACCTAATCTAGCAAAGGTTTAAAGTAAAACTCAAGTTAGTGTTTTTTTTCTGCGCATGTGTAGATACAAAGTATATGGTTGGCTAGGCAATCAGTTGGTTGGTCGGAAGATGGGTAAACAAATGATTATGAGGATAATCAGTTAGCTCGATAATTAAAAACATTGAAACATACATTAACATAAAACTAAAAGTCAATTTTGATTAATTCGAAGATTTTTAACATAACTTAATTATTATTATTATTATTATTATTATTCATTTATTTATTTTTTATTTTTAACTTTTAATTTTTATAAACTTTACTTTTGATAATTTTTATTTAAAATTTTTTTTTGTTTTGTTTTGTTTTGTTAACTTATAATTTTTATAAAGTTTTAATTTTGAAACTTTAATTTTATAAACTTTTATTTATTTATAATGAACAGAGGAATTATTTATTTATTTTGTTAACTTTAAATTTTTATTATTTTAAATTTAAAATAAGTAATATTCTAAAAGGTTTTATTATTTATAATAATTGAATAAAACATTCGTAGCGCAATTGGTAGAAGGCGATCTGTTTTTTTTTTCATTAATTTTCGGTTTCACAAACACTTAATAACATGAATAAACCTAGACAAACCTTTAAATACACTTTCATAGGTATGAAATCATGACATAATGATTAAAATAACATACAAATCATTGTGTCTTGATTGCATTTTGTCAAGTTCAAACCACAAGACTATTAAAAACTATCTTCTAAAACAAGTTCGAACTATATATGGCAGGACCAAGAATTAAATCTGTCGTAAAAATTTCCATCAAACATTTCTTATAATATTTAAATCTGTAATGTGTTTCGTATATATATTTGTTAAATTGTATGAAATTTAAAATCTTTCATTTTATTAACTTGTGATTTTTTTACTAATATGCATATTTCCATTCAATAGTTAAATCTTTTTGCAATAGTTAAAATTTTTATTTTGTGTTAAGTTATACAAAAACATAAATTCTAACTGTTCACTTAAAAGTTCTACTAAATGATAAACTAATCAATACACACACATACATTTTGTAAGTTATTTCCACACGGAAACCCCTCTCTTTATAACACATACCTTCTTTTGATTTTTTAAATATTAACTTTTAACTTTTTGTTAACTTTTACTTTATAACTTTTTTTTGTTTACTTTCATTTTAAAACTACATTTTTGTTAATCTTTATTTATTTATTTATTTATTTATTTATTTATTTATTTATTTTTGTTTTGTTATCTTTTAACTTCATTAACTTTTAATTTTGATAAGTTTTAATTTCATTAACCCGTTTTTTTTTTCAAACGTGAATATTTCATTTCAATTAATTTTTTGTAATAGATGATTTTTTTAAAATTAAATTATATCAGTTCACTTAAAAGTTCTACTAAATTATAAACTAATAAATTCAGTCATAGACACTTTGCAAAAATAAACACACCTAACTTAATCAAAAACTTTTTATTTTCAGGTCTTAAACAATTCATTACAAATAGTTTGTTCATTAATCTTACATAAAAAGTGCTCACTAACATTATAAACTCCGTTTAGAAACGTTGAAGTTACATAATTAAAATCTACGAGCATTAACAAAGCTTCCCCTAATTGATTAAATGCGAAACAGGAGTGAAGGCTTTTGCTCGAATGTCGTAGTGCACATGCATGACATTCATACAATCGGTTAAGTATTGATAACATATTATTCTCGATACACGTGTTAAGTTTATACTTTAACACCTCATCATTTTCTGTAGATATATTACTCACCATACATTTCTTTTTAATAAGAGATGGTAAAAGTTTTGTATACATATGTTGTAAAAGTGCACTATTTAAATGAGAGGTACTTTCTTTTAATTTTTCCAGTTGATGTTCGTTTAAGTCAATATAAGAATAATTCTTTAAATTTTTAATTCGCATTGTAGAATTTTGATTTAACACTAAAATCATGTTATTATAAACAAAGGACGTACTTTTGTATCTTAAATTAAATGCAATAAGTTTATATTGAAACTCAAACCAGCTAGGAATATCCATATTAACCACGCGGTTTGTCGGGATTTCTTCATTAGTAGATACGTTGCGTTTAAATTCTCGTATAAGTATATAATATTGTTTAGTTCTTAACTTCAAAGTTAAATAGAAACAGTCACTTAGTTCTTTTTGAAACGCATATGAATTGTATAATTTAACACTTTTAAAGTCATTTGCAGGTGAGATGGTTGTTTGTAATTCACCACTTGTTTGTGAAAGGTTGCTTGCTTGTAGCTCGATGACCTCGCTTTAACAGTAGTCTGTGAAATATTATTTGTAGGTTCTTGAAACGCTAAGGTAGTAGAACAATCTAAATTTTCAAAATTTATGTCTTCGAAAAATGTATTCAAATAGTCCGTGGCAAAATTTGGCATTCGACCGGTATTCTCGAAAGATGTTGTATCATTCCCATAGGCAAAGTTTGAAAAATTCATAGCGATCTCGGGTTTCACATCTTGTAAGTTCTCAGTAGTTACACAGTTATTACCCATTTTAGAAAGTTTTAATCTTGGGTCTTTTAACTCCTTCTCACAGGTATTTGAATTTTCCATAGGTTTTTCTAAACGTAGACGTTTTGAAGGTGAAAGTACTTCTTCGTGAGATCTTTTCTGCATATTAATGTCATAAAATATTTTTAATCAGCATTCCACTAACTGGTGTAATCTCGATAAAACTCAACAGTGAACTGATTGTGTTTCATGAAAACATTTACTTATCTAGGTTAAAGCAGTCACAGTTATAGTTAATCATTTAAATTACATATAGGTTAAAGATAAAATGTTTACTTATCTATAATAAATACAGTGACGGTTTAAGTTAAACATTTTCTTAACAAGGTTAAATACTGTAATGTTAACTGTGGGGTGGAAATTATCAAAACATGCAATGTCATTTTTTAAACGGAGAGAAAAATTAAACTTTCTTATCAAGAAATAAGTTTAATACGTTTTCAAATAAAAATAATCAATTTTTCTTAAAAAAGAGATTTCATTTAACTAAAAAGGGTTAACTTTAAAGACTACAATTTAAAAAAAATTGCCTACATTTAAATATATGTTCACTTTTTTTCTAGAAAATAAAACTTCAAAGATTGATTTCATGAGTAAAAATAAATAGACATGTGAAATGAAAACTGATATGTGATATAAAAACAAATATTTATTAAATAAATACATTTCAATGTTAATTTATAAATGCATTGTTTAAATGGTTATTATAAAAGTCCATATTCATAGTTTCGAAAAATAAATGAGTATAATTACATGAACATTGTTTGGACAGGTTTTTTACAAATTCAGTCACGTTGAAATTTAGCAGTGCACTGTCATTACACCAATTATACTTTCTACGCAAATTATAACTATCACACTCGTGTTTCATATTAATTGGTTCTCCGATTGAGCATTGATAGCAATCAAACACGCGAGAAACGGATGACTTTAACTCGTCATCGAAACATGTTAAGAAATAGTTCAAAGTCTCTTCGATTGTGAGGTGGGTACATTTACATTTGTTTAAGTTTTCTAAAACCGAAACAGGAATCAGTTTAGTTAAAAGCGTCTCAATGAGACATTCGGTAATTTTAAAGCGATTTTTCACTAGTTTCAAATATTGATCTTCTGTAAGCAGTAAAAAATCAGACTTCAAACAAAACCCATACTTTTTCGATTTGAATAATTTTTGCAGTATGCATGATTCCTTATTTACATAAGCAATTAGTAAGTCATTATTACATACGAATGTATCTTTTTCAGAAACAAAATTAAATTTATCCATTCTCGATTCAAATTTGTCGAATGTTGCACATGATAATGTAATGCCTTCATTTGTGGGAGTAAGTTCACGAGCGTTCTTTTCAAATTCTTCATATTTCTGTATGTGAACATAAAGCTCATAGTTCTTATTCATTTGTACTTCAACAATCATTTCCTCACCTAAATTCCAATGAGCAGGAGTAAAAACATCGAAAAACTTAAATATTTTACTAAATTGAGTGATGTCTGAAATTTCATATTTCGAACTGTTTCCCAATTAAAGTCGATCAGATGGGTTAAGTTCTTCAGGTGAAAGATGAATTTTTCTATGTTTCACTAAGTCAGATCTATTATTAAATGTTTCAAAACAATCGTCACACTTACAGTGACTGGGCGACTGTCTACTTTTCCTTTGATTTGGGTTGGAAGTATTATGAATTTTCCCATGCTTTAATAAATCACTCTTTTGTGAAAATACTTTGCCACATACATTACAATTACGAATCACAGGGCTCTTTGAATGAACCTTCATATGATTTAATAAATGATACTTTCTAGCAAATGTTTTTTCACAAATTACACACACAAGAGGTATTTTCTCCAGATGACATTTCATGTGAAACGTTAAGTTAACCTTTCGGGGAAAAGCTTTGTTGCAAGTAGAACACACAAAGGGTAACTTCTGTTTCTTTAATCCTGATGAGGTGGGTTTCACTTCACAATTCGAAACGGGTTCTTCTTTAGGCTGTATTAAAAATTCCATGTCATGGTCATTTAATCCTGGTGATGAGGGTTCACTCTTCACGTTAGACATATCATTAACACTTAACAAAGCAGAATCCATGACTCGTTCCGTAATCACTTAAATGTAAACTAACTTAAAACGAAAAACACAACCTTTCACAGTGGTAACAGGAAACAATATAATCATATTAACTCGTTTCTTGGAAGTTCATAAAATGATAGAGGGCGCTTGTTTAAAAATAATAACATTTTATAACATTGATTCAGAAAGAGTTACATATCAGAAGTTCGTATAATTGTAAGTAAAAAATTTTCGTATTTAATGTTTTTATAAATAATATTTTACTGGTCGAATCACTTGTGTATCAGAAGTTTATACAATTGTAAGTTAAAAATTCTTATTAATCTCGTATTTAGTGCTTTTATAAATAATATTTTACTGATCGAATCACTTATGTGTTATAAATCTAACTAGAAAAAGTGAATATTTCAAATAAGTCATGCTAGAAAAAACTAGATTCGATTATCTTTTTTTTTTTTTTAAATGTTGGTTGTATAAAGTCAGTCGTTTATCATTTTTTAACATTTGTTATTATTTTTTAAACAGTTTTTATTATTTTTGAACAGTTGTTATTATTATTTGAACAGTTTTTATTATTTTTGATCATTTGTTTAGTTATTATATTTTTGAACAGTTGTTCTTATTATTTTTAATACTTTTATTATTTTTTTTCCTGTGTTTTTTTTTTTTTCAAACAGGCGAAAATTGTAGTTTACAATTCTAAAATACACTTTAATGAAAGCAGTCTGTTACAAAAAGTTAACATTATCTTTCAAAAATAAACCCTCATTTCACAATACAATTGAAACTGAACAAGCAAAATTAAAAATCACGTTATTCCAAACACAAATATCCGTAATCTAACAATCATGATATCATAACTTGAACATATAAAGCTATCCTAAATTATCAAAGCATTAGTTCAGTTTGTCATGGCACGTCCAAGAAAATTTCGATAAGATAAAAATTTGACTGTAAGTTTCGAAGGAAAACCTATCCCCGAATCAAACTTGGCAGATTTATTTAATCTTTTGTTTTCTATAAATAAAAGAAAACCGATCAAGGCACAGAACGAATTATTAGAAACATTAAACGAAATGAATGTCCCGCGAAATTTTATTAAAAATAAATATTTGTCAACAAACATTAAACAAGATTCTGCATTAGATTTGTCAAAACCCGCTAAAAAACGAAAAGTGGGTCCACGTGTATTACATTGGGAAAATTATTAATAAAATTGAATTTGTTTTTTTAACTACGCCTCTTTCCTATGATTTCTACACCAAACAGAAAAAAACAGCACTTACCCCCTAAAGATGTCTCCTTTTTAGCATTGCTTCCATTATTTATCAAATGATACGTCACTCTCACGATATATCTCTTTAAACACTTAAAATCTCGACATATACATGTAGCTTCTTGGCATGATCAGTTAAATCTACCACAAATTATCAAGTCAAAAAACTATTTTGGATCTGGGTTCAATCCCCAGTGAAATCTTTTCAAGAAAACCTATTTTAAATATCCGTTATTGCATTTCCTTCCGATAGAGGGCGCCACCAAAAAAATGATCTCCGTTTCGCCTTCAAACTAAAAGTTAATTCTAAAAAAAAAAAAAAAAAAAATTAACCCCCCCTCAAAAATAAGCCCTCTTTAAAAAAGTTAGCCGCCTCTTCAAAAATAAGCCCCTCCATTTTATACCCCTCTCCTATAGCATACTTCAATCTAACATTTAACTTCGATCCTAAAAAAAAATTAAGCCCCCCTAAATTTTAAGCCCTCCCCCTCCCAAAATACCCCCCTACTATAACACAATCAAAACACTCACCTCATTCCCACTCACAGGTGGAGGTGACACTCCTCTCCCACCTACAGGTGGAGTAACTCCCTGCTCCCGCTCCCTGCTCCTACTCCACACTCCACCTGCTGAGGGTAAACTGTCCTTACTTCCCTACTCTTATAGCTAAAAATCGAAGTGTAGGATAAATTCCCCAAATTTTGTAACATTTTAGCACTAATAATAATTATTGTAAACACCCTGTACATACAAGTTTTATAAAAATAATATTACTTATAGCTAACTCGTTTAGTCCCATGATAAGAACCTTCAATATCGTTAAAATCAGTGTTAAACGAAAATGCAACCATAGGTTTTACCGTCTAATTACATGTCTTTACATATTATTTTAAAATGTAAAGCATTATATCTGAACGAATGATATAAGAAAATTTAGAATAGTTCACATATTTTTGTTATTAAAAAAAAAAAAAAACTTATATGCAAACACACTTACAAGGTTACAAGATTCGACAAACGATTCACCATGTTTTTTAAACTTAGTAAAATATTTTTAATTTATAAATTTAAATTAAAAATAAAATATTTTTAAATAAGAATATTTAAGAATTTTTAAAGTATTTTAATTTAAATTTATAAATTAAAAATATTTTACTAAGTTTAAAAAACATGGTGAATCGTTTGTCGAATCTTGTAACCTTGTAAGTGTGTTTGCATATAAGTTTTTTTTTTTTTTTTTTTTTTTAATAACAAAAATATGTGAACTATTCTAACTTTTTCTTATATCATTCGTTCAGATATAATGCTTTACATTTTAAAATAATATGTAAAGACATGTAATTAGACGGTAAAACCTATCGTTGCATTTTCGTTTAACACTGATTGTAACGATATTGAAGGTTCTTATCATGGACTAAACGAGTTAGCTATAAGTAATATTATTTTTATAAAACTTGTATGTACAGGGTGTTTACAATAATTATTATTAGTGCTAAAATGTTACAAAATTTGGGGAATTTATCCTAAGCTTCGATTTTTAGCTATAAGTAATATTATTTTTACAAAACTTGTATGTACAGGGTGTTTACAATATTTATTATTAGTGCTAAAATGTTACAAAATTTGGGGAATTTATCCTAAACTTCGATTTAAAATCGGGCTTTACCATATTTTTGAACGAAAGTGACTTAATAAATGGGTTAGAAAAATAAGAATTTGATATAATTTATAAATAAATAATATTTTTATCAAAGTTTAAGTAAGTTGGGACATGACTTATATATTAAAGTGTTCGACATAAAGTAGATACATTCAAGCTATGACAAAAGACCTGAGATAGTTGACATCAGGCAAGTCCAAACAGTTCAAGCAAGAGGTGAGTCAGCAAAACAGGCGTGCAGCACATAAACAAGTCTGGACAAGCGAGTGATAAGTGACCAAGAGAAGGCAAACGGCTTATAACAAGGTACAGGTAAACAACACCAAATGAATGCACGTGGGTTTTATTTTAACCTTGTTCTTATCGCAAACCGGACACTACGTCACAAACCGGAAGACTAGTAGGGCCTCTAGCGGCGATTGCAGCGCCCCCTAGCAAAGCTAATGCAGAAAGATTAGTTAAGTGAAAACAAGTACAAGACATTGACGTGCTTTTTTGGTAAGTATTTAATTCTGTTTTGTTTCTGAAAGGTAATCGAGCTGTATAAAAATTAGCAAAGAATTTAAAATTGAACTCAAGTTAGTTTAAAAGTGTATGTTTTTACTGCACATGTGCAGATAGTTGATATGCACCAGTTTGTTACAAGGATAAACAGTTAGATTATAGTCTCTCAATAGTTAAAATTAAAAAGTTAATTTTGATTTACTTAATGATTTTTAAACTTTTTGTAAACTTAAAATTTTTTTAAACTATATTTTTGTTACATTTTTTAACGTAACTTACATTTTTTTTAACTTTAAAAACTTTTAGTAAACTTTATTTTTATTAAAAATAACTTATTCAACCCTCTGTTATTAAGTGAACCTAACATATCAAATTTATTCACTTTAAACATAAATCCTAAGTTTATCAAAAAGTCAATTTAACCTTTCGAAAAATATTATTAATTAAAAAACTATGCATCGTGTTGTACTCATTTTATAGTACTTTAAGCAGTAAACCCTTCAATTAGATTAAAAATTCAGATGATTTCCTTTATAGAATATCTTAAATTGTCTATAAATACTGTAATATCATGGCTTGCTCAGTTAAACCTACCCTAAATTATAAAACCGAAAAATAATTTTTGTTGTGAGTTCGAATTCAAGTTATAACTTTTAATTATCTCTTAATTCTATTACCCACCGATAGAGGGTGATACAAAAAACTATTATATCATTTTAAAAGGTTCACATCTAAATTCTAATTAAACTATAAGTCATTTGAAATTTTAACTCGTGACTTTTAAAACATTTGATTGTTTTACACAATAATGTGATCGTTTGCTTTTTGAATGCTAATTAAGTTTATTGTTTTTAAGTGTATCATTAAGAAATGAATATTAAATCAATTTAACCTTAAAAAAGAAACACAATATATTCAACCAGTTGTTATCAGTGCCTTTGTGATGTAATTGCCGACGCATTCAGCTGTTAAGTGAAAGGATAATAATTCGATTCCATTCAAATACGACTTTTCATTTTATTTTCCTATGTTCTTTTTCTTATGTAGGGGGAAATTTAAAAAAGTAGTCAAAGTTGTAGTTTATATTTCTCAAATATCTTAAATCTCAACTAAACTTCATGCTTAAAAACCTACCTTAAACTATGATTTTATGACTTGATCAGTAAATATGTTATCAGTGACGTCATGTGTGGGAGAAAAACCCATCTATAATTCCTATGTCATTCCTATGTGTACGTTGTAATATCATGTCTTATCTTGTGAGTGATTAAAAGTAACACATTTTCAATCAATTCTCATGTAGTTTAAGTAACATATAATAAATACCTCGAGTTTATTTCACCAAAAATAAAATTTCCTTTAAAAGTAATGAAATTTTTCATGTTTTATATAATTTCAACAAATTTATTCACACTTTGTCTAAGACATTCAAAATGTTTAATAGTTGCTTATTTATTTTTTAAATAAGTTTTATTTTAAAAATGGAAAAAATTTATAAATTTTTATTTTTAGCATGTGTGTTAGGTTAATAAATTTCACTATTAAATTCCACTAAGTCGAATTTTTAAAGGTATACATCTATTCACTGCTTTGAAAATGACATGTTGATTTTTCAATTTTAAATGTTTAACAGACTTTTTTTTTTTAAATGTGACAGTCTAACAAATTTCACAAAGTCCAATGTTTAAGTTTCATTTTTAAAATGTGTCAATCCAACAAATTTCACTAACTCGAAATTTTAAAGTTTTTAAAATGTGTCCATCTAACAAATTTCGCTAACTCAAATTTTTAAAGTTTTTAAATGTTTAAGTTTTATTGATAAAATGTGATAAATTTTCAAAATTTTGAAATATCACAAACTGGTGGCGATATAGGTCACGTAAAGAATAGTCACTCATGCAAGCTGATAACAAGTTTAGGCAGAAAAAACGGTTTGCATTAGTCATTTTTATACACTTCGTTATCATGTTAATCGGAAGTGATCTCATAGTTATGATAAGACAAACCACGTGATGTTAACAACAAAGTGTTATTCGCAATAAAATTGAATTCTATTTCCTTAAAGCAATTGTAATGGAAAGGATATGGGGACTATCTTGAAAAAATTTTAGGTAAGTGCAGTTTTAATTATAACTCTCTTATCTCATGTTAATTTTTTTTTTAAATTAACATTTTATCTAAGTCATTCAAAATACACAACATCAGTTTTAACAGTGTAGGTTAAAGAAAACACTTTTTTCGCAATCAAACTATTTTATTCGTCATTTAAAATAACACACATCAAATAAGATGTATACAATTCTAATTTCAAAATTTTTGTAATGACCAATAAAACACTCGTTCAGTGAAATCTTAAAATCAGTTAAACAACTTGAAAAAGGCATTCTCAACATATACATGCGCGTTTTGATCTGCTAATTCCACTTTACATATTTTGCATATCATTTTGTCTTTTAATTCACTATAAGCTTCACTATCAGTTCAAATAACAAATCTTTTAAACAGGGTGATTTCGCAATGTTAGGTAAAACTTTATGAAAAGTAACACAATGTTGTAAAAAATCCGATTCACAATTAAATATTTCACAACACTTTGTACATGAATGTTGTTTTCCTAAGTTGTGAGTTTTCTTATCTTTCAATAAGTCTGTCTTTCTTGAAAACAGTTCGTTGCAATCACTACACTTGAATTGTTTGGGCGATTTGTGAATCTGTTCGTGAATATGTAAATCACTCTTCCGCGAAAAAAACTTCACCACACATCTCACAGCGAAAACACTTTTCCTTTAAATTACTTTTCATAAAAAACACTAAGTTAACTTTTCGAGGAAATATTTTGTTACACGACTAGCAGAAATAGGGTACCTTTTTAATTGCATGGTTTTATCACCTTCACAAGACTGCATGACTCGTTCCATATCAACTTAATACTTAGACAAAAATCACAACCTTTTACATCAATCGCAAAGTATTGTTTAGCATTAAACACTTTGTTCGTAAAATAACATTCTCACGTAGGGGGCGCTTGTTCCAAAATACTAGCATTTTATTGGTTAAAAAAAGTCACATGCAAAAAGTGTTTTCGATAAAGTTTATAAAACTTTGAAATGTATTAAAAAAAGTGTAGCAATCGTAACATATTTTTCTTTATTCGATAAAGTTTACAATACTTTGAAATGTATTCTAAAAGTTTTAATCGTAACGTATTTTCCTAAATGAGTGGGTTCGTGTACAACATTTTCTAACTTCGCTAATTATATTTTTTTAAATAATGTGCACAATTTCCCTTATTTAAATTTTTAAAAATATTGTGTAAAAGTAAAATTTGAATGTTCTGTCAATACTATTTTCAAATTCGAAATTAAATTAATTATATCAGCAAAATTTATAATTGGACACTTCATATAAGTAAAGTAATGTTATCTCTTAATCAAATTTCCTGTTTAAACATATGCATAACGAATCGTGTTTATTAAATCATTACGTGATATTATCTTATCTTATCTTGCATCCTATGAAAAGATTTATTCTGTAATACCATGTAAAATGGTCTTAATCACACGTCTTAAATAATTTCCTGTTTAAACATATGCACAACGAATCATGTTATCAATTCATTATCTTATTTTGTCTTCTATATATGAAAAGATTTCCTCTGTGAACACATGTCAGCTAAAGGTTGTAGAAAATTCCAATGGTCTTAATCGCATGTCTTAAATAATTTACTGTAATGTTGTTATGTTAAAATGCAGCATAATAATAATAATGTGTGAGTAGTTTAAATTTCTTTAATAATAATAAAAAATATGTATTTTATTTAAAGTGACCTATTAAAAGTTAATTTAAAGTTAGTGTCATCTACCCAATGCTTAAAAAATTAAAATTCTGTTAGTTATTTTTTTAAAGTAAAAATCTTTCGACTGCTTTTAAATGTTAGTTGTATCAAGTAAAATAGGGTTACAATTTATTATAATCGTATAACTCTAAACAAAATACCTGCTCTCAATTTAAATTATCGCTAAATTCTTGTTAAAAATTGTAGGAAAAAAAATCTTTAAAATTTTTTTTTGTGTGTTGTATATATCATATTGCACGTTTTTATATCTAATATTTTACATGTCAAATTACTTATTAACTGAATGTAACGATTATGTCTTGTGTGTTGTAACTGGTTAGTTAAATATAGGGTTGATTATCTACGTTAGGGAGATGTGTCTCTATGTAGGTCTTTCTAAGGGATCCTAACTCGTATTGACACAAGGTTCGAATTAAAAAAATTGTATCTCTGTTTTTCCAAACTTTAAAAAAAAATATTTCTTTTACAGGTATTATTTTTTATTTTATAGGTATTATTTTTCTTTTACATATATTATTTTTTCCTTTTGTAGGTATTATTTTCTTTTGCAGATATTATTTTTTCCTTTTGTAGTTATAATTTTTCTTTTACATATATTATTTTTTCCTTTTGTAGGTATTATTTTTCTTTTACAGATATTATTTTTTCCTTTTGTAGGTATTATTTTTCTTTTACAGGTATACTAGTGTGTTGTAACTGGTTAGTTGAATATAGGGTTGATTATCTACGTTAGGGGTAAGTGTCTTCATGTAGGTCTTTCTAAGGGATCCTAACTCGTATTGACACAAGGTTCAAAGTAAATTCCGAACGGTTAGGTTGACGAGCGCAAGAAGTTTAAATTTCAACGTCTAGTAGCTTTAAAATCAGAACCTTGTACCTATAGGTGAGGTTCTTATGTGTGTATAAATTCTGAAATTTTTCTAAGACACTTTGGGAAATATGTTATTTAAACTTCCCTTAAAAAAATTAACTATTGTAAGTTAATATATATCCGGATTTCGACGAAAACTCTAAACGGTTAGGTCGACGAACTCGAGAGAAGTTTAAACAAAATTCCGAACGGTTAGGTCGACGAGTGCGAAAGGTAAACCTCTACCAGCTTTTTTTCGTGTTAGATTTTTATAAAGCAAAGTAATCGCATTACTTTCATTTACATGGCTATCACAATTTTCGTTGAATTTTCATTTTAAATCCTTAAAAATTTAGCCATTACATCTATTTTAATCTCATTTCAGTTAATACTTAAAGAATAATTTTTTATATTAAACTTTTATAAAGTCAAAAATAATGAGTTCGAAGAAAATTCCGAACAGTTAGGTCGACGAGCGCGAAAGGTAGCACATAAATATTTCTTTTACAGGTATTATTTTTTGCAGCAGGGTTCCTACCCCTCAACTCCACTCGACTAAAAGTACTGTTTGCATTCTGTTATTTTTAAAGCAGGGTTCCTACCCCTCAACTCCACTAGCACTGTTGACAATCTGTTACTTTAACATTTACCACCAACCATAAGAAACTTTTATGAAAAAAAAAAATCCAAACAAGTCTTGCTTAAACATAATAATAATTAAACCCTTTTATTTCGTTACAGGTCTCTCGCAGATGACTGGTGTAAGAGGATAGGCAGATAAAAAAAAAATTGTGGCGTTATGAATTGTTTTCATAGCGGGTGGTTATGGTGGGTCCACAATTAAAAAAAAAAATTCCCTGTCAAGAAAGAATCTGATTAAAACCCTTTATTTTCCCACAAAAATTAAGCCCCCCTACGCTTTCAGTTCCCCTCTTCTAGAAGACCCCCTAAAAATAAGCCCTTCACCTCTCTCCCTTATCGCATTCACTTCCTCTCTTATCTTCTTACACTTCCGGTTCACTTCCTGTCTTATCTTCCACCACTTCCGCTCCCACTGCCAGGATCACTTCCGCTTCCACTGCCAGGATCACTTCCGGTTCCACCTCCAACATGCACACAGCGCCTGCTGACGTGAAACTCTTGTTTCTCAACTACTAGTGGTATTCAGAAATCGGAAGGTTTGGCAGTTATGCAGCGTGAAAATATCTATTCTTTACCGTTAATCTCGCATCTGATGCGTTCATTATTTTCCATCATTCAGCTAAAAAATTGATTTATTACTAACCCTAATTGGCATCTAATGCACTACATCTAAAATCATTTCTAAAATAAATTTTGTTAATTTCATGTCAATTTTAATGTAATCCATTATCTAAACTGAGTTTTGGTCTTCATCCGTGACTTTTTTATGCATGTAAAAGCTTTTAGTAAAACAAATCATACCTCCTAAACTATACAAAACTCATTATATAGACACATTATACAATTTACACTTTGAAGTTCAGGAAGAATAACAAATTAAAATTTCTAATAAAACAAGATGACTTTTTTAGTGACTAAATTAACACTAAAATGAAACTGTTAACTGGTTAATTTCGGTTGTTTTCATTGAACTGCTTTAGTTTAGGCTGATCCTTCCAGTATGTATATTGCCACACTCACTTTACAACAAGTGTCTACTAGAGCCTACGTTTGCAACGGGCAATAGATTGGGATTGCATCATATAGACTGAATTGCTACTTAAAGATAAAATTTTCCCACATTTGTCTGTATTTGCAACTTACATATAAAAATGTTGTCTACACTATATTTCCAATGATGACCGGTCACTTGCGATTTTAGACGTTTTGTTAAATATCTGGAAAGATACATAAGGAATTATCCTATAACTTCAGGAGTGTAAACAACATGATAAACGTCATATATTTCCGTGAAGATTTTTTCCTGAAACCCCATAAGGGGTCGTCAACAAATTGAAGAAAAACGAATATATTTTGGATAACCCTGTAAAAATTAATATTGCAAAAGCATTCAAACTGTAGATTATGATTAAGTGGATTATTGTAATAATTTGGGTTCATTTGTATGAAGATAGCATGTATACTCGACGAGAAATTCAGGTTTTTATAAAAACGGTCCCAAATTTTACCAAGTTTTTTGCTTATAATTTGCAGAGTTTTTAATATAAAAACAAGTTTTTTTCAGAAAATATGACAAACAAAATTATACACAATACCCTGCAATAAGAATTAAAAAACAATAAAAATTGTATGAAAAATTAGCAGATTTACTAAATATTGTTTCACTGCGCATGCGCGAATTCAATCAAAATATACTGTGCATAATATATTAGCTAAATGTATAGACCAACTTTTATGAAAGTCTCAAAAACATAGCTTGAAAATTCTGATAGTAATCGTCGATAGAATAAACTCGAAATTCGCTGTTTCCAAAAGGAAGCAAAAAGATGAGGGGTTGTATCAAATATAGAATGAGAGACACTTCATTCTTATTATGTCAACTTTGATAAGCTAGTAGATTTGGATACAACCCCTCATCTTTTTGCTTCCTTTTGGGGACAGCGAAATTCGAGCTTATTCTATCGATGATTACTATCAGAATTTTCAAGCTATGTTTTTGAGACTTTCATAAAAGTTGGTCTATACATTTAGCTAATATATTATGGACAGTATATTTTGATTGAATTCGCGCATGCGCAGTGAAACAATATTTAGTACACCTGCTTATTTTTCATACAGTTATTATTATTTTTTTATTCTGATTGCAGAGTATTGTGTATAATTTTGTTTGTCATATTTTCTGAAAAAACTTGTTTTTATATTAAAAACTCTGCAAATTATAAGCAAAAAACTTGGTAAAATTTGGGACTGTTTTTATAAAAACCTGAATTTCTCTTCGAGTATACATGCTATCTTCATACAAATGAACCCAAATTATTACAATAATCCACTTAATCATAATCTACAGTTTGAATGCTTTTGCAATATTAGTTTTTACAGGGTTATCCAAAATATATTCGTTTTTCTTCAATTTGTTGACGGCCCCTTATGGGGTTTCGGGAAAAAATCTTCACGGAAATACATGACGTTTATCATGCTGTTTACACTCCTGAAGGTACAGGATAATTCCTTATGTATCTTTCCAGATATTTAACAAAACGTCTAAAATCGCAAGTGACCGGTCATCATTGGAAATATAGTGTATTCTTAAGTTATGGACAGATTTGAAAACAGTTTAAACCTTAATAATTCATTTATTAAATATACTTTTTTTTTAGCTTAACAGTTCCGCCGAATTTTTTCAGATGAATTAATGCAAAAAATAAAAGTCGTATAAGAGGAGTTATTCGTTTTTTCCCTTCTGTCACTGACTATTTTATACTACTACCTTTTCAGGAATTATAGCATACAATAGCGGGAAACAGTATTTGAACAGACATATTTTCCTTGCAACTTTTTAATTATAATTTTGAGCGCAAATTCTAGTAAAATAAATGCCCTTCACTCACAAATCAGATTGTAGAAAAAATTGTCAAAATATTTAATGGTAACATTTAAAATACAAAATATTTAAATTTCTGTGTATATGATCATTTATACAAACAGCTATAATTTGCTTGAAAAAAAGTATTAATATTTAATATTTTGAAAAAAATCTGTTATTGTCTATAATTTATTAGAGTCTACTTGTCATTGATTCTACAACATTTTTTGTTAAATTTGAAAAAATTACCATATTTTACAATGTTACCATTTTCTCAAAATAGTAATTTGAAAATAAAATTTATTTTTAAATTTTTCCAAACTTCTTGATCCAGCATTGTCTGTACATTCACAATCGAACTAAGGTCTCGTGACAGGAATGATGTTGAGCATTCACAGAAACTTATATAATTATATACAGGATATCTATAATTTAATTCTCTCTATTCAAATATTCCTATACACGTAATAATTCATCAAAAAATGCGAAACTTTGTGGATGACTCAAGAAAGGGATGGGAAAAACATTGCAATTTTGATTGCAGCAAAACATGTTTCACGTGATGGTCATCATTGTCTACTAGCATCTGAAATTTCAAGATGGCATGTTGCACAGTTGAGCGAAAGTACATTCTTGGAAATATTGCGTACGTGACACGAAACGCTGTGTTTAAGTTCAGATAGAGTTCTTGCGTTGCTACGACTTACCAGATGTTTCAAATTCCTCCAAAACCAAAAATCGCATGTTTTGATGTCTGATTATCAGGGATGTCACACATGACGAAAGTGACGACTGAAGGTACATACTTTCTAAGAGAATCTCCGTATTTATACAGTTTCGAAGAAAATTGCGGAAAGCTCCGAATGGTTAGGTCGAGGAATGCGACATAAGTTCGAACCCAGCACCTCCCGTCTACTAGCTTTGAGAGCAGAACATCTCAGCCACTGGTAGTCCAAATCTTTTTTTATGATTTATTTTTCACTGCCATATGGTTTTTATTGGTATTTCTACTCTTATAGCCCATTTTATGCTAATATTTTTTCTACTACAGGGTGGAACATGAATACCAGAACATAAAGCAACATCTTTAGCTAAGAGTTCAGGCATGTATTTGAACTGATTTTCATATGTGTCGGCTGTTCCTTCTTGAAATAAATATAGATCGCCCAGTTCTCGTCAGATTTTTCATCTTTCCTGTAAATTAAAATGTTTCATTAATGCAAAATCCGTAAGATATTTGATTTTAACGAATTTGCAATTTGAAAATATATATATATACATTTTTTCTTCTTGATTGGTTGGTTGGTTTATTTTATGATGGCCGATTATCTACACGAGGAACATAGGACCTAGGGGAAGTTCCCACCGTGGTGGTCTTTCTAAGGAATATTAACCCGTATTTACGGCAAGGTTCGAAGAAAACCGCGGAAAACTCTGAACGGTTAGGTCGACGAGCGCGACAGGGGTTTGAACCCAGCACCTCCCATCTACCATCTTTTGCGAGCAGAATCTCTCAGCCACTGGTGAGGGTTCTTTTCTTCTTCAATTAAAAAATTTTCCATAGATAATCTAAGACAATTCTTTTTTTCTTCAAGATATGATCAATTTTTAATTTTTGCCAGAAAACTCGCGAAAAATATATGTCAATAAGCACACAAATTAAAATCAACGTTTCAACCAGCATTTCTCTTTCCTACTTACCCGACAGCTAATGATAACGTCACAAATGCTGTTCAAGTACTTTTTCCC
Source organism: Maratus michaelseni (assembly GCA_963931845.1). Lineage (NCBI taxonomy): Eukaryota > Metazoa > Arthropoda > Arachnida > Araneae > Salticidae > Maratus > Maratus michaelseni. The sequence continues at coordinate 442,388,923 of OZ007586.1, forward strand.
TAGCAAACTTGCATATTTCATATTTTTGACGTTACCATTAAATATTTGCACAATATCTTTCTTTAATATGATTTATGAGTGTAATGTATTTATTTTGCTAGAATTCACACTCAAAAATATAACTAATTACAAAATTACAAGAAAGATATGAATATATTCTTTAATCAATACTTTTTTCCGACACTGTATATAGGTGAAACCAATTTTATTTAAGCTTTTCATGTCCACAAATTTACAATTTTTCGCAATTTCTATCATGGGAAAAAAAAAAAAAATAGATATAACTATTTTGTTAAGCAAATTTTCTCGCCAATTATACTTTTTCTCAATTAGATCTATTTCTCCCTTTTTAACACTTTCCAACCTAGTTGAAAAGTGTTTATGACTTCGGTTTGTCTGGCCGTCTGGCCGTCTGCCGTCTGGCCGTCTGGCCGTCTGCCGTCTGGCCGTCTGGCCGTCTGGCCGTCTGCCGTCTGGCCGTCTGGCCGTCTGCCGTCTGCCGTCTGCCGTCTGTCCGTGCTCTAACTCCCGTAAATATGCTCGGATTGCTCTGCAATTTTTATATGTTATAGTCGTTATCTATAGCATGTTCCCTATTTCAACGGAAGTGTGTAGCACTTATAGTTTTTTTACAGGGACACTCAAAAGAATTCCGTTACATTGCGGTCTATGGGGAAAAATCATTGACGGTTTATTTAAATAATGTTTCACTATTTTAAACGCATTGAAATTTATATATATCACTAAGGTGCATTAGAAGAAGCTTAATATGGAATAGGGTGTGCATAGCACTGATAGTTACTTTACAGGGACAGTCAAAAGAATTCTGTTACATTACGTCTATGGAGAAAAATCGTCTGCGGTTTATTTAAATAATGTTTCCCTATTTTAAACGCATTGAAATTTATATATATCACTAAGGTGTATTTCAAGAGGCTTACTACAGAATAGTGTGTGTACAGCAGTCATTGTTCATTTACAGGGACACACAAAAGAATTCTCTACTGTAAGTTAACAATAATTCCTGGAAGTGCGTTTTAAGTTACTGATCGCGATTTTAATTTTAACTCGCTTTTTGTCTATTATGTGGTGTGTATAAATTCTGTATATCCTATACAGGGAAGTACAAAAGTTCGCGAACACATTTCCGTATTATTTAACTCCAGACGGAGAATTTTAAACTGTGCTACGCGTTTCCTAACTGAACTAAAATTTAACATCCTATGTAGTATATATACAAATCTATAGATCCTATACAGGGCTGAATAAAAGTATTCGGATTACTTAGATGTTATCTTTTAGCTTACTAAACGGTATGATTTGTAAAATTATTTTGGAAGCGTTGGAAAGTGTTACATAATCTATGCTTGACGCATGATTTTTCGTTCTTGTTTAGCTATCAAACTGAGCTATCCATATGACTATAGAGGCAGTTTTAAATAGACTATATTTCTAAAGAACATGAGTAACATCTTCTTTATCTGTTTTAATCTAATAAACAGTTATAATAGTTTAAAAAGCTGTTCTGATTATTTAAAATGTTTATATTTTTTAACATTATGCAATTAATTTAACATTTTTCCTAAAAAATATAACTGCTGTTACAAAATTTCTATTTAGTAGAATAAATAATAAGAACTGTAGAGTATAAATAATAAGCTCGTGTGAAATTGGTTTCACCCATATCTTGACGAGCCGTTACTTACGCATAGCTGATTCTTTTTTCTACAATATGAAAAAAAAAATACACAAACGTCAGAAATGCAAGAAAACTCCACTTTTTATTTTTAAAACTTTCAAAAACTGTAAACAGAGCAATTGAGAACAATTTTCAATTTTAATGATTAATCGGATAGTTTTATCACACAGACTTGTCGACAATATACACCAGAAGAATTTTCCGTCGTATATTTCAGCGTCGAAATCTTTTTTGAGTACATTTCCAGTCAATAAGCATCAGTTGCTGATAAACCACTAGTAGCAAGATCCTGAAGTGAATTTAAAGGTTGATATTCAGAGACTGGAAAAGGATTACTATGATCATTTCGATGGTGCAACCTTGTCGATGATTCGACAGACATATCTCTTGACAAAAGTGAATCCAGATCTGATACAAATCGATATACATACCTTTCTCCTAAAAAGTAAAATATGCATTATTTACTATTGGCACTTTCCAGTAAATCTGCGTGTCCTAAACAGGACAACTGAAATTTAAAATTCTATTATTTATTATCTATAATAAATAATAAAATGTAATAAGGTAGATATACTTATAAGGCAACTCATAAATTTTAAACACAGTAATTTAATAAATAATTCAATTTTTAGTCCATAGATGGACTAAAAATTGTAAAAAAATCAGCTTTTAGTCCATTTCAAAAAATGCATTTTTTATTGCATTTTCTGAAACTACAATTAGTAAAGAATATTTAGCTACATTTTCTACTTTGAAATGCTAATATTTTTTTCGTGCTTCAACAGCTAAACAGAATGAAGAGTAAAAAATGAGTGATCCTTGATCCAATTTTTATACGTTAGTTTGGCCATTAGAAAAGGTTGCGACAGCACAATGCCATCTCTTGCCATTTCAAAAAGTATATAAGTCGGAAAGAAGACACAATTCCCTGCCGAATGGTAGATCTTGCATCTCTTTGCGACAATTTGGTGATAAAATATCATGGGATGGTGCGTTTTTGTTTATGATTGTACAAAGAATAACGCTTTCGGAACATGATAAAGTATATTTAACTCATCTTAAATTGTATTACTGCCAATTGATGTACTAAATGAATTTTATAATAAGTTTTTTAATGGTACTTTAAACTACATAAATGGTTAAAATACTTTCATAACCTTCTAAGAAGTTTTACACTTTATCAAATGTGTTCTTCACCTGTTTATTTATTTATCTATTTATTCATTACTGAATCTGTTTACGTTATGATTAACAATACGATTAACAAATGATTGAACAAGAAGAACAAGCAATTGAAGTTTAACCACATTAAATGCTTACCAGCAACTTTCTGCACAATACCCTTTTCATAATAGTAACGCAGTGAACGGCTTAATTTGTCGTAGTTCATGGCAGGTCGGTTTTTCTGTACACCCCAACGTCGAGCAACCTGCAAGACATTAAAATAATACCCTTTTCAGGATTGCAGTAAAAGAGAAATAAATTTTAAGGGATTATACCTACCTGCAAACTTTAAAAAAAATATGCATTTTTTATTGCAATTTCTGAAAGTACAATCAGTAAAGAATATTTAGTTACACTTTTTAGTCGATCTGATAAAAATTAAGAGAGTTACGTCGCTTTAGTTTTCTTTATTCTATCATACATAAATCATAACTTGAATCTTTAAACGTGATTTTCTCAAAAGTATGTTTTCACAGTCGGTGATGACGATAACTCGAACAAATCTGAACCCACCTTCTTCAGACTTTGACCAATTTTTAACAGCAATATTATCTAGAGAGTAATCATTCCTTTTGGCGATGTGATGATTTTTTTTCTATTTTTTATAAACAATCAAAGATTTAAAAAAAAAATTGTGAAAATTGGTACCTTAACTTTGAACGGTCGCCATTTTGTTCAAAATAAATTTTTCCAAAAACCGAATGATTACATTCTAGTTTTAAGTGTTCGAAGTAAAAGCATTATGCCTTTATAATTTGAGATAACATTTTACAAAGTTACGAAGATCACCTTGGACGGCTACCAGAACGACATCTCCGGGGAGTGGGTCTGCTGAGGCACGGCCAAACTCGATCTTTTTCTCTCCCCTCATATAAGGGGAAGGAGAAAGATCGAGTTAGGCCGTGGCTGAGGACACACAACTTTATTTCGTCATTACAAAAATCAATTTATTTTCTTTAATGTGTAATAAACAAATTACAAAAAGAGTTTTCAAATATCTTGTTTAGTTTTCCTGGAAAAAATTCCATAATACACCATAATAATAATCCATACATTAAAAAAATTCCATTTTTTTTCGATCTTGCAAGTAGGTATAACCCCTTAATAAAGAAATATCAAACTATAATAAAAAAAATATCGTAAATTTTACAAAAATAGCGATTTTTAATTTTTAGACTGAAACGGTTCTTATACCGTTCAGTACATTCGGCCAAAGAAAGAAAAATACGGCACGTCCCAAACTACAAGAACACTAAATTATTCCAATTAAAAGAAAAAATTAGCATTCGATTAGTAATTATGTTAACCAATTATGTAAACCTTTTTCAGACCAATATAAATATAATAAGCTTTGGAGGGGCGTCTCCATATTAAAATAAGAACAAACTTTAAAAAAATTTAATACTAGCACCTATTTTACTAGAAAATGGATCTAGACTAGGGGTCTTCAACCTTTTTGCCTGAAAGTCGTTTTTCACCACACATTACGAAAGGGAATCTTCACCTTATTTAATAGCGTAGTTGTTGTCATTAATAAGGCAAATTTTACTATTACAAAATAGTGAGAGCTTAGAGGCTCTCTTGCCGCAGGTTGAAGACCGCTAATCCAGCTACGCAAATAAACACAACTTAAATTTTTTTATGTTTCTTTGAGTAGTATCGGAATTATTCGAATTAATTCCGGCGTAGTGTCATAAGTGAATCCGTTACTGTATGGTTCAGATTCAAAAAACGTTTTACTATTATATGTTCAATAGCAATCTGTCGATAATGATATTTATATTATTATTGATAGAGAAAAGCGCCAAGTCAATCATTTACATATTCCATTAAACAGTCAGAGATCACTGTTACATTTATCAATAGTTTTTATGAAATGTATAATTTTTCCGCTGACTGTCTGTTTCCTCAAACTACAGTTGTGTAAGCATATCCGATAAACTACTTGGAAGATTAAAATGAAATTTCGTATAGACATTTTAAAAGCATCTGAGAATCGATTTATTATAAAATATTTACAGATTATAATTTATAAATATAAATTTGACATATAAAATGTATATAAATCCATGAAAATCAAATAATTATATATATATGTGATAATATATAAGATTATTGAGAAAAGTAGCATGAAAAAGCTATCTTACTGGAGATATGAATGACAATATTAAAAATTAATTTAACATTCAAAGTTCAAAATTATACGTCTATATATTTCTAAACTTCTCCTCCTGAATCAAATGGAATTGTAATATCTGAAGCTGATATTTACTCTAACACCTTCAAACTTAGCTATTGCTATTAAAATTTTTTTAAAGTCTGTATCTGTTTTAAGAAGGAAACGATTTCCTAAAGCTGACTTTATCCGTATAAAATTACAGATGATAAGATTCCAAACAGAATGATACATTTCGACATTTTTTTATTAAATTGCATGGTGAGTTATTATTATTAATATTATATTGATTTTTCTTTCTTTATTTATTTATTTGCTAAATGTACATCACGGCGATATTGCAAGCTTATATTTTTAAGAACGCCAGGTACACTGTTTTCGCAAACAATGCATTTATCTCGGTTAGTGTATTGTTTAAATCTTTACAATACAAGGTTTTAATATTAAATGTTTCTGAAAATGGTTACTTTTTTTTCAGTTAAAAGTTTTATAGCAATTTAGAGAATAAAAACTCAAACAAACTGTAAACAGTTGTATTTTTGTTATATGGATTTGTTTTGAGAGACGCTGCGAGAGTGCTGTGTGAGAGTCTGGACTAGTGAGGTGTCCCAATTTATGCCAAACCTCCTGATTTTCAGGTGTTCCAAACCCGTCCCGCGGAAACACTGCGTCGGATGCCAAAAATCCTGATTTTTCAGGATGCATAATTTCTATTAAATGCCTTTTAGTACCGTTTAGTAATACTACTATCTATTCGTTAGTCGGCATTGGTGTAAGGATCCTCTCCCCTCACTCAAAACTACCCGCTCACCAATGTTAATCCTATGGGGCATTATTCTTCTAATATCTCGTTTTCATTTCAATATTTTTAAACTACTTTTTTTTTACACTGGATAGCTCAGATAAATCTTTATTTCCGCCGTTGATAACTTTTTCGATTTTCTTTGCGGATTTTTTTCGCGAAGATACTTTTACTTTCGGAACTGGTTTCCCATAGGATTAACATTAGCGAGCGGGTCTTTTCGCGTGAGGGAAGAGGATCCTTAATACTGTAAAACCGGTAAAATCAGAACCTGTCTATAACGGAAAATTCTTATTATTCCGCTATCAGGAATCCCGTACAAATCCACCTGCTACAGAAATCCGTCTAAGACGAAATATTTTAACGTCTTACTATTCTGTTTTTATAGATTTTACTGTAAAATGTTTAGTAAAACCTGTGAAAATGGAACCTGTTTATAACAGAATCTTGCTTTAAACGTAAAAAGTTCATAGCCTTTGCGAAAGGAATGTCATAAAATTATAACTGCTCTATCGAAAACCTCTTCAAAACGGAATTCTGGTTTGGTTTCTAGCAGCGATTCCGCTTTCACAGATTTTACTTTATAAAATTATTATGTTTATTTAATACGGTAAAATATTCTAAGACGAAATTTCAAGTTATCGGTGGAAATTTAAACAGGCTTCCTTTTTATTAGGCATAAGTGTATGGTGTTCCTTCCATACAGACCATGATTTTTTTACGTTTAAGAGTGCATTCCGTTATAGACTGGTTCCGTTTTCACAGGATTTGTTGTATTTTTCTGTACCGATTTAGAAGCTTTTGCTCCATTTTTTTCTCTACCTGTCCCGCTTTATGTGAAAGTGAAAGTGGAAACAATAATCTTCTCCCCAGTCGCCAAGCATGATAAGCCCTTCAGTCCTTTACAGATGCACCCGGAGACTGATAGAAAATTGAACTAAATATTTCCTGGAGCGCTGTTTATGATAAGAAAAATCAAGTTGGAAAATGTACGTCAAACGTGACAAATGAGGTGCGTTCGTACTACACTATATTTCCAATGATGACCGGTCACTTGCGATTTTAGACGTTTTGTTAAATATCTGGAAAGATACATGAGGAATTATCCTGAAACTTCAGGAGTGTAAACAACATGATAGACGTCATATATTTCGGCAAAGATTTTTTCCCGAAACTCCATAAGGGGCCGTCAACAAATTGAAGAAAAACGAATATCTTTTGGATAACCCTGTAAAAACTAATACTGCAAAAGCATTCAAACTGTAGATTATGATTAAGTGGCTTATTTTACTAATTTGGGTTCATTTTTATGAAGATAGCATGTATACACGAAGAGAAATTCAGGTTTTAATAAAAACAGTCCCAAATTTTACCAAGTTTTTTGCTTATAATTTGCAGAGTTATTAATATAAAAATAAGTTATTTTCAGAAAATATGACAAACAAAATTGTACACAATACCCTGCAATCAGAATTAAAAAATAATAAAAATTGTATGAAATATGAGCAGGTTCACTAAATATTGTTTCACTGCGCATGCGCGAATTCAGTCACAATATACTGTGCATAATATATTAGCTAAATGTATAGACCAACTTTTGTGAAAGTCTCAAAAACATAGCTTGAAAATTCTGATAGTAATCGTCGATAGAATAAGCTCGAAATTCGCTGTTCCCAAAAGGAAGCAAAAAAAAAAAGATGAGGGGTTGTATCAAACATAGAATGAGAGACACTTCATTCTTATTATGTCAACTTTCATAAGCTAGTATATTTGGATACAAACCCTCATCTTTTTGCTTCCTTTTGGGAACAGCGAATTTCGAGCTTATTCTATCAATGATTACTATCAGAATTTTCAAGTTATGTTTTTGAGACTTTTACAAAAGTTGCTCTATATACTTAGCTAATACATTATGCATATTATATTTTGATTGCATTCGCGCATGCGCAGTGAAACATTTTTTAGTAAATCTGCTCATTTTTCATCCAATTTTTATTATTTTTTAATTCTGATTGCAGAGTATTATGTACAATGTTGTTTGTCATATTTTCTGAAAATAACTTTTTTTTATATTAAGAACTCTGCAAATTATAAGCAAAAAACTAGGCAAAATTTGGGACTGTTTTTATAAAAACCTGAATTTCTCTTCGAGTATACATGCTATCTTCATACAAATGAACCCGAATTATTACAATAAGCCACTTAATCATAATCTACAGTTTGAATGCTTTTGCAATATTAGTTTTTACAGGGTTATCCAAAAGATATTCGTTTTTCTTCAATTTGTTGACGGCCCCTTATGGGGTTTCGGGAAAAAAATCTTCGCGGAAATATATGACGTCTATTATGTTGTTTACACTCCTGAAGTTTCAGGATAATTCCTCATGTATCTTTCCAGATATTTAACAAAACGTCTAAAATCGCAAGTGACCGGTCATCATTGGAAATATAGTGTATAACTAGTTTTATAAATATTCAGAACTTGGTGCAATAGCTGTTACACTCTTATGCAAAAATACATGAATACAAAATTGATTTTATGTGCAGATTTTCATATTATAGATGTTAAGTTTATTTTATGATATTAAGTTTCATTACACTTTTACAAACAATTAATTAGAATTCTGTTACACTAAAATTATACTATGCGCAAATATTCAATACAAGACAATGTAAAATTATCATTGTTATTATTTCACTGAAAAAATGAATTACATCGTCTCTTATTATGATAGGATTAATTTCCGTAATAAAATAAGTACATTTTAAGTTGGCAACATTTTATCTTTTGCTGACATTTACTGAAACTTCCAATGGGAAACTTAAGCCTAGCTTTGAAAATTTCAAAACTTGAAATCCATATTTAGACTATTTTTCCACTTAATATCTATTTTTACGGAAACATCTATCCAGAAAACTGTCGGTAGATGATATGATAACAATTTTAGTATACAAAATCGGTTTTTAAATTCAGTAATATGGAAATAATATGACTCCATCTTAAATATCACGTAATCACCATGGTAACCTAGAATCATTACCTATCATAGGATATCATTGAATTAATTACGTGTGATAGGATTTAATAGAATGAAGAAAACTTTTATTAATATCTTTCATAAAATTTGAAATGGCGCGACAAAATTCTCCAACGATTATGTATATTAAATGTCAAACCATTCGGTTGAGTAGTTTTTGCGCTGTTATATGCGGACAAACCAGACGACGACTATAGGTGCTGTGTATTTATATAATTACGAACGTATCTAAAAACAAGGGGGGGGGGGGGCGTTGAATATGTTTCACCTTTCTTTACAAATGTACTATACATTTATTTCCTATGAAATTTCAATTTTTTGTCAAAAGTATTAGTCTGATAGACCGGAAGTAGCTTCATGTTTATCAGACTTGTAAGGTTTTGTGTAAGATGGAGAAGGTGGGATAGAGAAATCTGCAATTTTATACTACTTATATATTTGCATAAAACATATTATCTTATTGAATTTATTTATAATTACAGAATTTTGTTCTCGATTCTTTGTTCCTCGCTCAGGTACCGCCATCTGTTAACAAAATATATTATATAATTTTTTGCATACGTTAAAGATCTATACGTGCCTGCCTTTTTTCGATTTAAAAAGCGTTCATGGACAACACCCAACAAACAATTAACAATATTAATAATAATAACCTAATCTTTAAAATGTCTGTCGAAATTTTAAGCACAGTAAATGAGATAAATTGAAATATATATATATATATATATATATATATATATATATATATATATATATATATATATATATATATATATACCTTATCTGAAATAGCGTTTTGTTTCAAAATGTAGTTTTCAAATAATTTCTAATTTAATATGTTATTTTTCCCCCTGTCCTAATAAAATTGAATATCTAGTTCAGTTATGCTTAAATCCATTATTCTACATACTATATCTACAAGTTAGTTGGCTTAAATTCTATCACAGTATTCCAACATTAAATGTAGATGGCAGCACCAAAATCGGTAGAAAACTGGATAGATCTGTGGGATAAAAAACAGTCTGCAGTCTGTTCTTTAGAATATTTGAGCTGTTGGAGATGAAGAAATGTATACACCCTGTTGGTAGCTTTAAATTTTTACGCTATTTCACGGAGATATATTTATTTAGACTCTAACAATGAAACTACATTTCAAGAATAAAACTTGATGTCGGATGGGTACTCCTTCAGAGCTCAATTAAGCTTTTCGGGGGCTCATTGCACCAAAACAGTAGCTAGATTTTCTTTGGGAAGGAGGGAGTATTCGGAGGTTTTCATTAGACATGACGATACGGTTGTTAAGTTAACCAAAATCTTTTTTGGTTTTTGAGAAAATCACTGCAGAAAACTGCAATTTTAAGAATTATTTTATAATCACTTTATTCAATTTGGGGCCCCCATCAGCATTAGGCCCAAGGCCACAGCCTGGCCTGTGCAGTAATCAGACCCTGCCTACCACCAGTTACATCTAAAAGGTGTAAATAATAAAAAAATGCTTTAACTATTTGAAAGGCGGTGGTATATTATTTATCTCACTTAATTTTAATCACCGAATACCACAATTGCACCAGAGTTTTGAAATAAAATTTTGCTTTTAAAGAAATGTATACCCCCTGTTCTTCCCCTTGTACGTGAAGGAAATCTTCTACTTATTGTGAAGATTTGGTCGTAAATTTTGATGTCATTAAATCATTTGAACATGTTCGCAACAGAAGTAGTTTTGGCCCTGAAAGGGTTAATTTTAGAGTATAGTGTGCTTAATCCTCTTGTTCCTAATTATTCATACATGCACCACCGATATTTTCAGAGATTTGCGAAAGCTAAATTAAACGTCATAGAGAAAGGAGAAATCAAAAGTATACCAGGTTCTTCCGAAAAACTCAAAATATCATTATTATTTTTTCTTTCTACCTTCCTTTATTTTTCTTTAAGTGTTTAAATTTGCCTTCAAAATCGTTTTATGTCCCACAATATTTCAGTCGTGATAACCAGTTTAAGGGTGCAACGAGAATTTTTGCAGATAAAAAACTTTAAACGCGTTTATCAATTTTAGGTTTGGTCTGCAATTAATTTAATATATTTTAAAAATACATGTTTTTTTGTTTGTTTTTTCAGATGATTATTAAAAGGAACTAAAAAAAAAAAAAAAAAAAAAAGTTGTTTGTACAGTAAAAAAACTGTCAGCAAGGACGCCAGTAAAAAACTCTTTATTTTACAGAAGAAAAAAATCTACAAACCATTTATTTTACTGCAAAATCTGTTAAAATAACAGAAATTTCCTAATAAATACAGATTATATTTCGAATGAAATCTGTAAACTCTTTATTTTACGGACAATATCTGTTAAAATAACAGAAAGTCCGTATTAAATAGATTTTTTTTTTTCAAAAAATAAACAGATTTTTACTAGCATACTGGTTGACAATCTTTTTCTGTAAAATCGACAGATTTTTGTGTTGTGTACCGATAAAGAGACCATTTATTTAACTTTATTCTGTCCTGTGCAGAAAATTTGTAGATAATGCTTTACAAAATAAATCTAGCAGTCGAAAAATCATAAAAGATTCCACCTAAATATTTTTAAGAACGTTAAAGATTCAATTATATTTTAAGTATTGACGTCCTGGCTGACAGTTTTTTTCTTCTGTGAAATCAACAGATAATTTTTACAGGTTTTTCACCTGCAACTATTTACTGTGCACGCCGTATCTCGTGAAGTTTGGAGGAGTTTAGATAGATTAAAATAGCAAAATTGTATATGAAAATATTCACACACTTAGGCGAAAGCACGATAAATTAAATTCTAAAAACAATTTTTTTCTTTGATGCATTGGTTAAATAAACTAACAAAATAACAAAAAACAAAAAAACAGAGAAAAAGAGGAAAAATGATATCCCGAAAGTACCCTAAAAATCAGGCCGTATCGGGAATACTTGATTAAGTTTTAAGTACACTTAATTGAGTGGTTATGTTTCAATTTTGGGGTGCGCCATATAGTGTGCTACTTATTATATTGACATGCGTGAATTAAAAGAAAGAATCCACGGCGCAACAATCAATAGCATCATGGCCGATGGTGCTCAACTCCGTTTTCGAGACATTGGATCTTGGGATTCTATATACATATGTCTCAATCAGGAAATCCCCGAACTCCCAGTGTTCAGTTCCCAAACAAACTTAGTATTCGTTTTATCGACCCGAAAGGCATGAAAGTTTGTGACATGAGTGAATTTAAAGTTAATGTCATTTAAAGACATGCTCACGTGGTAAGCTTAACCTTCCGATGGTAACAAGGTTGTTATGCCACCCCAGCCCGAATTACGTAACTAAGGTGTCATAAATCATGTTGCCAGCGGCAGGTTACTGAACAGTTATGTACAAATATATACCTAGACATATACATAATTTTCTCTGTTATTTCTATTACATCTGCAAAAGTAATAAAGTTTCAACTATGCATTAGATATTTCTATTTATTTTTTTGTATAAGGTTTGTTAATTAACAAGTCTGGTGTTTTTTTTTTCTGCATAGATGTGTGTATGTACTTTTGTAAATATGCTTAATTTTATTACAGAACTATGTAGAGCTTAAATCTGATTCCAAAGATGTTAGGAGCTCTCTCTAAAGGACGATCAGAACTAAAACTGTTTAACTCGTGACCGCCTTTTTCTCAAAATTCCCCAACAACTTTCGTTTGAATTTTAACCAACAACTATTTATCAACAGCTTAAATGAAATTGTGGCCGGACAGAGGGAATTGTGATACCCGAGAGAGGATCTGTGTTTGCGCCCTACCCACAAAAAATCTGTGTGTGGTTATATATCATACAATAAGCGCACTTTTCCCACCAGTTAACGTCCCAGTGGGCGATACTCTTTGAACGGTTTCACATCATTTGGGCCAGTCTTGAATCAGATATTTGAAGGGCTGTCTTGATCATTTGTAATAAGGACAGTCAACTTATGTATAGAATAGGGTTATTAAATAAAAATATCTGGATTGATAAGGCTGAAATAGCCTCGTAGCCATATAACTCAGTTGTATAGGTGCGTGTCAAATCAACAACAAAATCTAACATTTAAAACACTGGTTTTGTTACCTCTTCTGGTTCTACGAGTTTAAATTCTGCTCCACGACCTGTCCAAGCTATACATCCTGCTCTTGGATCATCTAATAGGGAGACTAGGAACTGCCATAGCTGAGGATGGCCCCCTCGTCTAGGTGTTGCTGCTGTGGAGTCGCATCTGGGAATATGGGGACGATGATGATTTGGAACTGGAAAGAATATTATTTCATGTTTAAAATATTCATTAAATTTAAAAATTCTGATAAAGGGTTTAACCATTTATTGACCTGTAAAGTACCATTTTCTTAAATAGAAAATTCATTGAAGGCGGTTCTCAAAAAAATATTTTTCCCCGCTCAGTAATACGAAACTTTCTGACACAATTTCTGACTCATTTTTAAACATAAAAGCATGATACTTGCAGGCATGATTATTGAAGTGAGTTGTAATCGAACAATTTTTTATTTTCATTTTCCGATATATTAATTACATCTTGAGTTATAAGCGATTATTGTCTCCAGGACAGCAGTTTTTTCCCTATTCTGCGCTTGCGCTGTTGAGTCTGAAAATTCTGTTCAAAACACCAACTTTCACAGCATTCTCTGAAAACTTTTCTGTTTATACCGAAAAACAAAAAACAAAAAAAAAAAACAGCTCGATTATGCAGTTTCTTAATAAGAGCACCTGCCAATCTGATACATTTCCGAACAAAAATGAATAATGTGTCAGAAAGTTTGAATTTGAAAACAACCTTAACACATCCATTAGTAAAAGTACAGTTCAAGATGAATGCTAAATACTCTGATTTATCATGCTTAGAAAGCATTGTCATTTCTACAAAGAAAAAAAAATATTCTAAGTGGATAGAATTCCGCCTATTCCTGATTGTGTAGCTTTCTTGCTACTAAAAAAAGTGGAATGTTTTAGTTCTGAATATCCTAAATTTCATATTAATGCCATTTATCTATACTAATAAGAGAACGTTTTTGTTTGTGTGTGTGAATCTGTTTGTTTGTTTGTGTGTTCGTTTGTGGTGGCTAGGGAAATCTAGTGCACGTAGAAATTTGCAAATTTGGTCCCGGATGGACGAAGACCGGTCCGAATATATCTGAGGCTCAGATTTTGTTTGTTTTTTTATTAGATTTTTTGTTATTTTATATTGAACGGAAAAATTCGGGTATTTCTGCGATTTTCCAAGTTCGTCGGCGATTTTAATGCACTCATAAAATCAATCCAAATTTAAGCTTTTATCCCAGTATAGTAGTTTGTGTCCACTTTTGAATAAAGTTTATTTGGAATTCGTACAGCAATTTTTGAATATTTCGGGATTTAAAAAAGTACATCTTCCACCGAAAATTAGGACTTTGTTTTTATCAATCGATTTTTACTTGATATCTTAGCCATCCAATGTTGTAATTTATATCTCCGTATGGAAGAAACCTTCGGAAATCATTCAAAAAAATTGAAATATATATTAGAAATTAACAATTATACGATTTTTAAAAAGATATTAAGAAAAAGAGAAAGTTACGACGAGCGGAATGAAGTTCCGCGAAAAATATTTTCCACGTTGGCTTGCTACCGTAACCTTTATATCGCCAAAAATTCTGTTGTTATGACAACAGTATTCCTTCGTAAATGAGAGATAATTGATTTCGTCATGTGACTTTACGGCAGTCGTAATTTTCAGGTTATTTTCCCCTTTTTTATTTATATTTGCGAAGACATTTTTAATTGCTTATTTTTATAAACTTTTTTTTGGATTTCGTTTAGCCAGCGAAAAATAAATATAATTTCGTTTCTATCGCAGATTTTTATCACCAAAGATTTATAACGTCATTACTTCCATATTATTTCTGTTTATTGTGATACTATAAACCGTTGAGAGTTTTTAAAATTTTATTTTTGCACGAAAATAAAATTAGAATTTGAGACTGGCCAGGGTAACGTGGGGCGGGTGGGTCTGTTAGTATATGCATAACTTCCAACCAGTGGCTCAGCCAGAATTCGGTTCTAAGAGGTTTTGAGTTATTGATAGCTAGTCCATTACTCGCCTCTTATTAGAATCACTGTTTAATCGAATCAGATGTTTTAATAAATTAAATCATACTAATTATTTTTCTGTTTATTAGAATCAGACACTGTGTTAGACATGATTCATTTAAACAGCATTTACTATCTTCGACTTACAAAACATAAAATGTACCAATGAAATAACACAAAGCTTATGTTACATTTGTACAAAATGTTTCAATAAAGATGAGACAAACTATAAGGGGTGGAAAGAATACATCTACTACAGAAAATAATATTTTTGTAGGAAACCGGGATTGCAACCCATTTGTTCAATGAAAAATACGGCGTGTTTCGCTCCAAGCCGAACACGAAATTTTGCTCATAAATTTATGAGGTGATTCTCAAATGACCAGCTCAACAACGCGAAACTTTTTGACACATTTTCTGACTAATTTTTAAACGCAAAGGTATAAAATTGGCAGGACTAACTATTGAAGTGATTTGGAATCGATTTGAGTTTTCCATTTTTTGATAAAAAAATTTCTTATCGAGTTATAATCTATTAGTGTCACGTGATGACACGCTTTTCTCTCTTCTCACGCTACAGCATCGGGAATTCGGTTCAAAACGCTTACTTTGGCAGTATTTTCGAAAGATTTTCTGCCTTTACCAAAAACTGGAAAACGGCTTTCGATTATAAAGTTTCTGAATAAGAACACCTGCCAGTTTCATGCGTTTCCGAGCAAAAATGAATTAAAAAATATGTCATAAAGTAGCCAGTTTGGATTTGAGAACAGCCTTAAGAGCTGATAGATTTTCAACTTACATATTATCTTTTAGTCTTACGTTTGAACTCTTTTAAAGTAATTTTTGTTCATCTCTTTTTAATTTTTAATATATCAAGAAAGCTATTTCAACAAAATTGTCAATAAACTTTATGTCAAATGCAATGATATCACAAAAACTGATGGAAGTTATCATTATCTGCGTCCAAATAGCACTGAACTAGATGCTCCACATTTCGGAATGAAGTTGAAATTTAGTACAATATCACTGATTGAATTACTGTGCATTTCCAGCACTTTTCGTGATATCGTGAGCAAAGTAAATATGTTGAAAATTCCGTTAAAACATCTTCAATACTGTTAAATGTCTGCATAAATATCAGGGCTCGACTTGAAGTAGAAACCTTATATTTTTGCTTCATTAAATTAATTGCGACCCTGGTTTCCTGGGCAAAAATTGTTTTTTGTAGTTTGCTCTACTATCTCTTACAGTTTGTTCCGATTTTTTTTTTTTTTTTTTTTTTTTTTTTTTTTTTTTTGGAAACAGGCTGCATGTCACAAATATTTTATTTTTTCTCTTAGAAAAAATAAAATATTTGTGATTCAGTGACTGCACATACTAGCTACTGTACAGCAGTGCGACAGGATGAGAACACTGCTATTTTACGAAATAAGTGATTAGTTTTAACAGGTAGCTATTATGCGTTTTCTCTCTTTTTAAGTACAGTAACCGCCATTTTAATGAATCACCTTTCTTGAATATAAGTTGATTCTATAAAGTGGGAGATTCCGACTAAGGTCAAAATACTAATAATGTTTATTGGTTATCGTGATTCATAAAAGCGGCTTTTTTGATAAACCAATGATTCATATAAGCAACAATAACTGCACATTTTAGCTCTGGGAGGGGTTTAAACCCCAATCCCCCCTCCTTCGCTGTGCCATTGTAGCCAAACTTTATGATTATTTTTACCACTAAAATTTAATAATAAATTTTGAACATCGGCATCTGAACTTTAAGATTCAATAATTCATAAATTATAATAAATTTAAAGAGAAAATAAGTGATTTATATATAAAGTATTGCATAAATTTTGTACAAGGACTTTGTAAACTGTTTTCACAAAATTAGAGAGGCAATAGTACCCATCAAGATGGTCAATTTTTTACAGGAAATACGGCTCGCAGTCAGCATATTCAATTAAAAATGTAACGCCCAGTGGCGAATACACGGGGCGGCTCTGGTGGGACCTTCCTCGGAAGATTTGGGAGATAGTGTTTAGCAATGGTCTAAAGGTGCAAATCACAGACTTTATCCTTCCTCCCAAGTGCAAATTCCCTCCCCGACCCAGAACACCACTGAATTCAACACTAGGTCTAATTTTAAGCTGAATCCGGATATTTGTACATATCAATTTTGCCTGTAACAAAAATAAAATATATTAGCGACCTTTGCATTGTGTGAAATGTGAAAAGTTAGTCTTTTGAAGATTTTGCTAAATATCTAAATTCAGGTTGAGCTTCGAGTGAAACACGCTCTACTTTTGGCGAAAGAAGTTGCGACCATGGTTTTCAATAGAAAAATGAGTATAGAAAATAAGTAATAGAAAATATGTGCATCTTGATAAGTATTATTTCCCCTCTTATCTCGCAAAAAACAGTTTTCTCAAACTCTATGTGCAGTAATTTAAAAAATACTTCAAATTATAGTCAATAGTTTGGGCTGCGCTGTCTGAACTTGTAAGAATCCTGAAACTAAGATTGAAACTTCAAAACGCAAGCATTATTTAAAGCTAAACAGAATGAGGGGTAAACTCCGAGTAAAATTTGATCTATATTTATGCGTTAGTTTGAGAATTTTTACTGGTTGAGGGAACGCAGTGCCATCTATTGACGGAAATTTTAACTATTCTTAAATTTAGCGTAATGCAAAATTTATCAACTACTCTACAAACATATCATTTATTTCATCTTTATTATATTTAATAAATTCTTGAATTTTAATATTTCTGGTGTCCTTTATAGAATACCCTGTAAATAATGTGTGCCTTCAAAGCTTATTTATCCATACGTAAAGCTTTCTATTCCATTATTTTTAAGATTACTCAAAGTAATATTTACCTGACAATAATAGCAGAATCAGTTGTATGAGACTTACTAGATAATTATCTTTAATCTTGGAGAATGAGAGATTGGGATGACTAATGTCTACAAACAGAAAATATAAAAAAGGAAAACAAAAATCAAGTAATTTTAAATAAACAGAACGCTTTTATCAAGAATTTTAAATACAATTAACATAAAAAAAGATAATAATAAAAACATTAAAAATAAAATGTCAAACACAAAAATATCATTAAACTTTTCTTTCAGTAATATCTAACAAATGGTAAGGTAACATTTTTTTTCTTTTGAAAAATGTTATACAAAACACTTAGCAAGAAATGAGTCGTTTTACAGCATAATTTTAAAGTAAAAAAAAAAAACCTAATGTAAAATTGTAATTAATTTTCTGCCTGATTTGCTACCTTATCATTAATGCAATATGTATATCCAGATAAATATGCATATTTTGAATCTTATACCTTTAGGTTTCTGTAGAAGGGAGGGGGGGGGGGGGGGGTGAGAGAAGAAAATTTTGTGCGTAGTGAATTAAATTCGTATATGAAAAATATTTATTTTTCTGAAGAAAAAACAGATTAATGAGATGAGATAAATTAGCCTAACAGACCTAGAAAAATAATCATATACATTGAAAAATATCAAAATAAGTAGCCATACATCCTTTTAACATGCGAAGCACAAATATACATGGTGCATAGAAAAGTCTCTTTATCCTAGAAAAAAAAAAACATGTAGACAAAATGTCAAACACATTTGAGAGAGCAACAGAGAGCTACAGCTGAGCAAGTGCGATATCAGAATAATAAAGTGATTATGCCTAGACTAATTCAGCCGATAGCAGCCAACTAGTGGTACATTTTAGAAGTTATTACCACTATCGTGGAAACTTTGAGAGATAGAGACAAAAAGTCAATTACAACAGTGTAGAGCCTCTTCGATTTAGTATGAAATGATGTTTTAAATGCAAAAGTAACTTTATTAGAAACTCAGAAATGTAAATGTTTTATATCCAATCACAAGCTTAAATACGTCAATAATTGCATACAAAAGTGTTCTATTTTAAAGCAGATGTAGATTTACTAATAAAAATAAGACACGTAAGCGAGATACAGCTAATTTTAATAAGAAAATCAAATTAAGCTTGCTCAATGTGTCTACCATGCAGAATGCATGCCAGACACATGCAGAATGCATGATGAATTGCTGCCGATAATGTACACATTGAGCATACTTAACTGCATTTTCTTATTAAAATAAACTGAACCTTGCTTACATCTGTAAGTTTTATTAGTAAATGTGTACCTTCTTTTTTTAAATTCCTCATTTCTGCATGCGATCAGTGATGTAATAAGATGGTGATTTTATGTAAAATATATATTTCAGGTCTTCTAATAAAGTTATTTTTACATATAAGTCATCAACTAATACAAAATCGAGGACTCTCTAAACTTTTATAGTTGACTTTTTGTCGCTATCTTCATACTTTTCGAAATAGAGTCAAGAACTTCTAAATTTCATCCCTAGGGGTGCTGCTATTGGTTGCATTAGATCGGGTCAGGGAGATATAAATAGAGGTATTCTATTACCATGGATCGGGTGTACCAACTTTGCTCTGTTATCGCATTTGTTTATTCGTATCTCTCTCCGCTCGCAAGTTTTTTCAGGATAAAAGGACTTTCCTATACACCTTCTTAGTGGTATTTTAAGTGAGTCTTCACTAAAGAAAAATCTTAGCTATTTTGTAACTGCAATGACCTCTCACATTTTGAAAGTCATTTAAGATAAGAATTCACTTTTTATTAAAACTGGGGAAAATAACATTCTAAAATAGACTTTCGTATGATGATTGATAAAAAAAAAATGTTAAAAATTACTATTGAGGGCTGAGTCATGTTCAAAACTCTTAATCTAATGTCCATTCATTTATTTATTATAAGATTTTTCCCTAAATTAAAATAAAGTGGCTTTAAAAATCAAAAAAGAATCCAGAAAAAAACGTGTAAATTTCAATATGTTTAATATTTATAAGTGTAGTCGAACTCGCCAGTATGGTGATAACATTTAACTTCTTAGAATTATACGTATATCAATGGATAATCAGTAATCCCCCCCCCCCCAAAAAAAAAAAAAAATATATATATATATATATATATATATATATAATAAAAAATAACAAGATTAAACTTTTATTTCATTAAACGCGTCCATCTCCCCTGTCGGAAAATTTCTATCTTTTACGTATTAAGTACGATAGTATGTATAGCTAACGTATTTATTCGCTCCCATTTCTCCTATGGAACAAGTAGGGTGTGTGAAAATTATGCAATTATTTTATTTATTTATTTACTTTTTTCGATAGAACTTTTTGCATGGAAAACTTATGAACACTTTCTGAATGTGTTCTGAATGTGAATGTTAAATCTAAAAAGAGAAATGACAAACTATAACGAATATAACATTTCGATGTTTAAATAACTAAGATTAAACAAAATGTATAATAGTTTCAATAATTCGGAGATAGTTTTTGAACACGGAGAGAAAATATCACTAGCATTATTCAATAAAATATGAAATAAATCATTTGCGGTTGCTAAAAAGTACAATACAGGATGTAATTTATAAAGTTTGTACAAAAGATTTAGTGTATCTAAAAAATGCAATACAAGATGTAATTTATAAAGTTTGTATAAAAGTATTTAGTGTACTTAAATATTTTTTTTTCTTGAGTATGTAAAATAGGGCTGCACAACCTTTTTTTCTGAAAGTCGTTTGCCATACCCCAATTTCCAGAAAGTAATTTTCACCTTATTTAATCTCAAAGTTTCTGTCATTAAATAAGGCAAATTATTATCTTCTAAAGTAATGGTAGCTGGCAGGGGGCTTTCCCCGAGAACATATTTTTGTTTGAGATATTATAGAAATAGTACTTCTTTCACTTCAAAATACTTTACAGCTGCTTTATTACTTTTTCATCCACAGAAAAGCAGTCTACTATGAACATAAAAGTTCTGCTTTTTATTTTTATCAAACATTACGAATGTAAACAAATCAGTATAAGTGTATCACTGAATTTATGATACAGCACTAATAATACTATTATAATTAGCCGTACTTAAAAGAAATAATAGCCGGAAGAAACAGAGAATTTGTTCCTGTTCCTCCATTATAGAAGAGACAAATACTTCATAATTAACTCTTACATTTCTTAAGGATTACGAAAATATTATATAACCTCTTCTTAATTATCATCGATTTCGAAAAGAGTTCTTTTATCTTCAGAAATCTCAGAAACCGATATATTTCCGAGATATAAAGAAGCATTTCTCAACCAAAAGTTTCTTTTGCTGTCCGTTATTTTCGAAAACGAGTTGTTTTGACAGTATATTAATCAGTTTTCTCAACTCAAAAAATAGTTTTTTTGGAAGCTATAAAGTCATAAATAAATATTTTCATGTTTAAAAAACAGGGTAAATTCACAGCGTTAACATTAACATTAAAATTGATGGCATTAATATTAACATTAAAATTAATATTATTTTGTTATTGTTGCATGTATAAATTCTGTTAAGCAGCCGAAAATGTTTACTTGAGAATTGATAGCAACCGAAATACCGCTATTCCGGATAGAGAAAACTGAGTAAATACATTATAAATACTACTCGGAAACGTTTCCTAAAATTACGGGCAGGAAAATGTACCTTTATTTCAGAAATGCTTTTTAAATTTCGGAAATCTATTGGTTACAGAGGCTTCTAAACATAAAGGAGTGCTTGTCGAAATATCTGCGGTAAGTCGAAGAGGTTACATTATATTTTTCGAAACCTTGGGAAAGATAAGAGGTATAATATTAGAATAGAATATTAAGAAACATTCGTATTTTTTTACAATGTGAGAACCAAACTGGAAAAATGAAAAGTGATAATTTCAGGATATATGTGTCTAGATTAATATGAAAACCCACTAATTAATTCAAATTTTCTAATATTTTTCATGCGAAAATTACGGGAATCTTTGATTTGTACGGATATATATATATATATATATATATATATATATATATATATATATATATATTTTTTTTAAATAGGGTTGAGAAAATTCTTGGAGGCATAAATTACACGGGAGTAAATACGGTAGTTACAACCTTCCGGAGGACTGGGACAAAGAATTGTAAAATTTGTTTCACTAAAATTTTATGATGATATGTTTATTTATATTCAATCTAAATTATACATTCACATCCAGAAAAAAATGCAATGGCAAACATGTTACATGTATAAGAAGTATACCAATAAATATAATTGTAAGTAAAAAAAAAATGGCGTGTAAATTTAAATTTGCTAGTTGTGATAAACTGAAAATTCGTAACAAATGTTATTTTAAGGGCAGTGCTAAGATAAGATTAAATATTTTTTTACTTGTATAATACTTGTGTTTAAAAAATGTAAGTTTTAAAGAAACTGTGAAAAAAAAAATGGCACTCCGGGAGTGGCGACAGAAGTGAAAACTTGAACAATTACGTGTGTATTTTTTGAAACGTCAGGAAATGTTTTATTGTGCAGGAAATACTTTTAAATGAAGTGTTTTTTTTATTTATTATTATAAACTACTACTACAAAAAATACATTACAATTTTCATTTAATGCGCTATTGTACATGAAAAATAATGCATATTATTTTACATACAAAAATTGCAATCTATTGCTTAAAACGTAAATTTACAAATACATGAAATATGAAATTTAATTAATTAGTGTTCTTTGTAATGAATATTAATGAAACTTATGAATTTTCATCCACAATTTCAACAACTCTCAATACATTCATCATTTCTTCCATGATATGTAGTTTCATATCTTTTGTAATAACATTTATCTGCAAAATAGGGTTCCCGCTTCCTATCACTCCAAAAATGATGATTTTTTCGCTGCCTGTCTTGTTTACGATATTCGTGAACATTATGCTTTTTTCTATCTTCATACTGCGCGTATTGTTTGCGGTATCTATAATTTCTATCAACAAACTTTTCTTTTCTATCAAATGATTTCACTTCATTTCCGTATCGGTAACCACGTTTCTTAAAACTTTCCTGAAATACTTCATTATTTTCATTTTATCTTTTTATATTACTTCCGTCTGTTTCTTTTCTCGTGCTCGTTAAATTATAATATTTTCCGTGTTTTGTTATTTCATTTTCATCTTTTGATTTGGTCTCGCGAGTTGAGTCACTTTTATCTGTTTTCACTGCGCGTGCTAAATTTATCTTGAAATTATTTTCTGAATTATTTTTATTCATAATACCAATCATTTCGTTTTCTGCACGTGAACTATTTCCTTTTGATACTCTCGCTTCATTGTATGAATTGGCAACATAATTTAATTTTTTATCGGAATTATTTACAACTTTAAGGCAACCTACTTGAAAAGTATTGCGCTCGCCAACAATTTTAATTCCCTCTTCATCTATCGCCAACTTTAGTTTGCTGATCACGTGTTGCCCTGTTACAATATCGTATGCGATAGATTTCGAAACATAAATTTTCGTTGATATAAGAAACCCATCAACACGTATTTCATACACAAAATATCCAATTAGATTTACAGTTTCTCCGCCAATGTCAGTTAATAAGATATCAACAGAAGGCAAATTTGGCGACCCAATATTGACATAACATTTGTAACTGAATCGCTGAATATCGCTGTCTGTATCAAAAAATAGATTTGCTTCTTTGCCTTTGATATTAATTATTTTACCCATTCCATTAGGTTTAGACTTATTTCTTATTCGAATTGTAGCAATGTTAGCTTCTTCCTGTACATCGGAATTAGAATTGTGATTTTGGCGATTATAATTTCGATAGTTTTCGGTAGAGTCTTGACTGAACTCATTAGTTTGACCGTTATTGCTATTATTACATTGAGACGCTATGTGGCCTTGAGAGTTACATCTAAAACACCTAATTTGAGATTTATTTCTTTTGTTTTGGTATTGTGTATGAAAGAAAGATTGTGAATTTTCACTTTACTTACTTCGGGTTTTCTATCTTCAAAGTGGTGTGAAATTCTATTCATGGTTTTAACATTACGTCTCGCCGCATCATAATCGTCTAGTTTACTTACTAATACGTCTACATTTTTAATTTTTGAAAGATCATCAATAAAATGTTCTTTCATTTCTATAGATAATCTTTTCTTAGTTTGATCTACTACTATTAATTCTTTTAAGGATTCAAAATCAGATACTTTAAGACCGCTAATCCATTC
Organism: Maratus michaelseni; assembly: GCA_963931845.1. Classification (NCBI taxonomy): domain Eukaryota; kingdom Metazoa; phylum Arthropoda; class Arachnida; order Araneae; family Salticidae; genus Maratus; species Maratus michaelseni. Next base: position 442,413,120 of record OZ007586.1, read on the forward strand.
TTCCAAATAATTTCTTAATTCAAATGCTAAATCGCGCCAAGTGGCTGAAGATTCTTTTTTATGTGACTTTAATTTCTGCCTAAATTCTTCTGGCGTCATTTTGAAGCGTTTAAGAAGTAAATCTTTTACGTAATCGTAATTGTTCGCCAATGTTTCTGGCTCTCTAGCTATAATATTGGCGATTTCTAACGGAATTAAACTCAACAAATGTGTGACCCAATTTTCTTTCACTATATTCATTCGAGAAATTTGTCTTTCAAATAATGCTAAATAGAGACTAATATCGCTTTTGCTGTCAAAGTGAGATATTAATTTAAGCAAATCTGGTTGCTTACCTGAACCAGCTATTGCAGAATCGTCGCCAAATATACAGAGGTGTCGGTAACAGTCGCGAGTTCAATGGTTTTTTCCCATCTCAAAAAATGCCCAACGCGCCTAAAGAAGTTTTCACTTCAAAAAATATCTGAATCTCCGTTCTTTTTTACCATGTTAAAAGATAACAATTAGAAAAAAAAATCTGAGTAGATGCAAGCAAGCTTAAAAATTCTGTTTGTTTCTGTTGTTGTTGTTAATAGATAAATATTTTAAGAACTTTAGAGCAAAACGTTTTCTGCGATTTTTAAAAATGGAATTATGAATTAAATTTGGATTTTTGTTTTGTATAATATTTCCGACTGCTTTTTTTTCTACAACATTACACTGAGAAAAATGACACTTTCAAATCTGAGTAAATCGATGTTTTCATTTTATTCTGAAACTTTTTGTTTCGAATATGACGAACCAATGCTTTCAATTCTGAAATACCAGAAATACTCAGAATATAGAAACATGGACATACTCAAAACTGAGTACAAAGAGATCAGTTCATACTCATTTTTGAAACATGGAAATACTCTAAAATGAGCACACAGAAGTTAGTTCATACATATTTTTGACACATGGACATTCTTAAATATGAGCACATGATTTTTTATTCATTTTATTTCTTCTTAGTGTGTGCATGTTGTCAGAAATGAGTATATACATGTTTCAAACTTGAATAATTTTGATTCGGAGCCATTTTGACTATGCGACATACTCAGATTTGAGTATTTTTTGCTCAGTTTTGAAAATGTCGTTTTTAGAGTGTATCCACATTTTTTATAAAACTAAATGATTCGTAGTAAAATCCCCATAAAATCTTAACAAAATGAAAGAGAAGATCAGCCCAGACTGTATTTCAACACAACCTCTCTTCTAATACTAATGACAGCTGAATAAATTAAGTTAGTAGGGTTAGTTGCACTCAAAAAACGACAGTTTCGAAACTGAGCAAAAAACACTCAAATCTGAGTATGTCGCATAGTCAAAATGGCTCTGAATCAAAATTAATCAAGTTTGAAACATGCATATACTCATTTCTGAAAACATGCACACACTGAAGAATAAAACATCATGTGCTCATATTTGAGCATGTTCATGTTTCAAAAATGAGTATGAACCGACTTCTATGTGCTCATTTTTGAGTATGTGTATGTTTCAAAAACGAGTTTGAACTGATTCTAATCATTTTTGAGTATGTCCATGTTTCAAAAATGAGTATGAACTGACCTCTATGTGCTCAGTTTTGAGTATGCCTATGTGTCACTACTCTGAGTATTTTTGGTATTTCAGAATTGAAAGCATTGGGTCGTCATATTTGAAACAAAAAGTTTCATAACAAAATTAAAACATCGATTTACTCGGATTTGAAAGTGTCATTTTTCTCAGTGTAGAGAGCAAATGTTTAAAAAATATAAAACAGGCGATGAAGAACTATTGCGCCTATTCAGTGAATTTTACCTGTGGGGATATCAGTTTTTTTACTAAAATGATTAGTTTATTGCTTAAAAAAATCATTTTATCAGTTTGAAATAACTGAAACACTCTAGAACTTAAACATACGTTTAGAAAGAATTTAAGATTTACACATACATTTTTATTTTTTTTAATAGTATTCTTATCTATGATGCAAACAGAATTATTTTTATGATAAACATCATAAAATATAAACGAAGTGAAACTGGTAAAACTTTATTTCGAAATAAACCCTAGTAACAGTCTAAATAAGTTTGGTAAATGATAGAGAATAGATATTTTATATAATATGAAATAGGGAACAACGAGGACTTATTGCGCTTAGTCATTGCATTTTATCTATGAAAAAATTCGGAGATATTTTTTTTTTCTTAAATCACGAATTTTATAGCTTAAAAACGAAATGTTTTCAGAAGTTTGTGATAATCGAAACACTTTAAAACATAAATATACATTTAGGATGAATTTGAAACGTTCACATACATTTTTCTTTCTTTAATACTATTGTAACATTGTAACATATGATGGAAACAAAATGATTCTCAAAATAAATCTCATAAAATGTAAACGAAGTGTAACGGTGTAACTTTATTTCAAAATAACCCCTAATAAGTGTTTGAACTGAGGAAATCAGGTTGTTAAATTGTAGCGAATAAATATTTTAGATAATATGAAACAGGGAACTGCGAAGAAAACTTTGAAGGATTCATCTAAACAGCCAAATTGCCCAAGTTGTCTTGAAAGGTATCTTCAACAAAAGAAACTTACCGCTAATGATGTGACTTCATAAATATAGAGGTGTTTGTTCAAAGCCACAAATCACTGAATTTTCCGAGATTCTGAACGCCGTTTATCACAATCTTCGCGTAAATTAGAAAATCGAGAACTTGCCTTCGTTAAAATTCGAGATACTATACGCGTTCATCGATGCACCCCTTTAATGATCATAGGATCACTTTTCGTTGCTCGGGGGAAAAGTATATCCCTCCAAAATCCAATAAGGTCTTAGACATCACCGAGTATTAGAAAATGATATTTGAACGTAGTAAAGAGTTTCTTCTTCACAAGATGAAATGATCGTTTAAAAGTTTTCTGAACGTCCCAAAACTTTTGAAGTAGAAAAGTTTCTAAAGTTTTTATTCGGAAAAGACGTAAAATGTGTTCATTTATTAATTGTTTTGTACATAGATAGTCAAAATTTTCGGATAGATGAAATTTGTATGAAAATATGTATGAAAATTTTTATAAATAAATTCAAATAAATATGAAAAGATACTTATTTATAAATTGCTTGCGTATTTATTTTGTATATTTACATTTGTATGATTTTTTTCCTACATCAAAAAGCTTTCAGGAATTCACTTACTTATTTGTTATATGCAGTCTCGGTTGAATACCTATCGCTTAAAAGTTTTGAAAAAAATCTCAAAAGTTTTAAAGTAGACAAGTTTCTAAAGTTTCTATTCCGAATCGTTTTGAAAAAAAAGTAAAATTTGTTCATTTGTTGGTTTATTTATTTATTTATTTTGTACACTGCCAAAGAAAAGTTAAGGAGATAGACGGAATTTGTATATGTATGAAAAGTATTGTAAATAAATGCAGGTAAATAAATATCCTGTCGTATTTGTCTATTTTAACAGCCTTTTTCTTGTTTCTATAAATTTAATCTATCTATAACTTTCCACTGTTTTGTCGAGTGCGACTCGAAAACGCTTGTCGCTACCGCTACTTCAAAATTAATCTACCACTTATTAAAAAAAAATAATAATAATCTTTGCAGTATATTTCAACAATATTTTTAAAAGAAATATACCACGAAGATTATAGTATAGGAATAGTGGTAGCAAAAGTGTGATCGCTTTTTCGAAACAATAATTTTCGAAAAATGGAAAGGGTTAAGTTTAAAAGTTGCGTTAGTACTATATTCTAAAATATTTCACCGGTAACATTCTAAAATAGCACTGGTGAATGCAAAAGAACTTCCAATAATTATACGAATAATTTATTTCAGGTAAAAGAATTTCTAAAGTCAATATAAATTAAAAATACAATTGGCATAACTAAACGTACAATTGAATCTGTGATTTCAAAACTAGTCTCCAAAGTCCGAGATTTAAGATTTTTCAGGAATCAATTAAATCTGTGCTACACACAATTTCCATATATTTTAAGACCATTTCTGTGCTTACTAAATTTGTTAAATCTTTAAATATCTATGTCCACTATTTCAGTTATTTATTTTATAATAATTAAAATTCAGAAAAACTTTTTAAATAATCCTTTGAATCACGTTGTTTTAGCAGCCAATGGGATTTAGTGCTCTAGAAATGATACAGAAAATATATTGATCATATTTGTATTAGATACTTAAAGAAATAGACAAATAATTTTTGTATCCATCTTAACACTTAAATAATCGCGCAAATTTACACAGCAAAACTTCCCGCGCTTATATTTTGTACATCACATATTTCTAAATTTCTAGGAAAATAAACTAATATTTTATAATATTAATTTTAAATTAAGTACAATTACCATGTAGTACAATATTATATATAAAAAAAAGCTCCAACATAGACATATGTAACAATATTTTAGAACAATGTAAATTTGTAACATGCATTCTGTATTTTGTAACATATAATGGTATGTACAAAATACACGTTGTAACGAGAGTAACAACGTCAGTGAGACAGAAAATTTAATACATTAAAAGAAAAAATAAAATGACAGCATAATTTTCATCTTATAGTGTCAAAAATCGGTGTTTATCCAAGTCCTCGTTGAATTATAGTTGAAATATATTAGCCCATTAATGTCAAAGAGAAGAGACATTTTGGCATCTAAATCGGCCGTTCAGATTTTAAAAAGTTTTAAATCATTTCATGCATGTTCAGCTATTTCACTTAGTAACATAGTATATGTTGCATCCTAGATATAATAGATGGGCTGGTAAATGGAATTTTTAACAAGATGTTATCTATAGATCGCACTACAATATGTTATCTATAAGATTATGGAGTGCGTTAGCATTTATCGTTCATTTACAGAGGCGCACAAAATAATTTGATTAAAGGACTTACAATGATCAATAATTGCTGGAAGTGTGTTTTTAGTTGCGGTATGCATTTTTAAACTTGTCTAATTTATAGTGCATTAAGTGATGCGTTTAAATCCTATAGGTAATATACAGGGCTGCACAAAAGAATTCGCACACATTACTGTATATGGGTATTCATTGCTGAAAGTTGATTTTTACTGAGTTGTGCGTTTTTTAACTTGCTTATTTAGCTATCTCATTTCATTGTATGAAAAAATAAAATTTCGTAACAATAGTCTGTTACTGTTGGAAAGTGTTCATAATCTATGCCTGATGCATGATTTTTTTTCCTTGTTTAATATCTTGTCTATAAATCAGCGTAGTAAACAAATAAGTCTTTCATTAAAACTTAGAAAAGCCTTATTTTGGTGATAGACCTTCATCATGCACTTTTTTGGAATATTGAGAAAGCCTCTCCTGTCTGTATTTTACTTTACGAAAACAAAGAACTCGATTTTTAAACGCTTAACTAATACATTTTTCAGTTTTCTTGCAAAAATTATAAATTTTATATGCATTTTAATAAGCACAGCCAAGCATGCTCTTGCAAAATTTTTGTGTTTTACAATATATTTTTTCCACAGCAAATGGGTTAATTAATATCTCGCGTTCACAATTTGCACTAGTGCTAAGATTAGTGTTATCATACGTTTCCAAATCACTATCACAATTATTCTTTGTAAACGAAAAAAAAGTGATTTGAAAAGAACGAAGAATTGCATAACTTTCTTAAATTAAACAAGAATGGTGGAGGAGGGTCTAAATATAAATATATATTATAAAGCAAGAACCTCTCTATATCGCATGAAGCCCGATTACGAAATATTAACACGGTTGCACTTAAAACAATATAAATAGTTCAGCATTTTTTTCCGGCTAATATTCCGTAACAAAATTAAAACTTCATCAATAGATAGATAAAATAATATAAATAAAACACAAATTTAACAAACATGTAATCGAACTACACATTTAAACCGCTGAAATTATGAGAATAAAAAAGGTTGGTGTAAACAGGAATCTTTAGCAATTTCTGCGGCTATTAACTCCTGGTATGCGGCTAATACAAATTTATTGCTTTTAATAAGTTTCAAAACTTTATTTAGAATATATTATTCATATTTTTCATATAAAACTGCCTTTTGGCGTTGTTAGTGGGCAATCAAAAAAAATATATTAAATGTAAAAAATATATCAGAGTTTTCAAAATAAAATGGTTTCCAACTATGTTCTGTAACCCGCGAATCCTGGGTTGGATCCCCTAGTAATAAATAAAAATAAAATTCTACAATTAAAAGCAAATTTTGTCTACAAATTCACAGCACTAAAATATAACAAGAACGAAAAATCATGCGTCAAGCACAGATTATGTAACACTTTCCAACGCTTCCAAAATAATTTTACAAATCATACCACTTAATAAGCTGAAAGATAACATCTAAGTAAACAATTTGAAAAACGCATAACATATTTAAAAAGATAATTTCAGGAATTTCCAACGTATACAATATTCGGAAAAATATCCGAATACTTTTATTCAGCCCTGTATAGGATCTAAAGATTTGTATATATACTACATAGGATGCTAAATTTTAGTACAGTTAAGAAACACGTAGCACAGTTTAAAATTCTCCTTCTGGAGTTTCTGTCAATAAACGGAAATGTGTTCGCGAAATTTTGTGCTGCCCTGTATATGATCTACAGAATTTATACACACCACGTAATAATCAAATGTGAGTTAAATTTAAAATCGCGTTCAGTAGCTGAAAACGCACTTCCAGAAATTATTGTTAACAGATAGTAGAGAATTCTTTTGTGTGTCCCTGTAAATGAACGATGACTGCTACACACACCATATTCTGTAGTAAGCCTCTTGTAATGCACCTTAGTGATATATATAAATTTCAATGCGTTTAAAATAGTGAAACATTATTTAAATAAACAGCAGACGATTTTTCTCCATAGACGTAATGTAAAAGAATTCTTTTGACTGTCCCTGTAAATTAACTATAAGTGCTATCCACACCCTATTCCATATTAAGCTTCTTGTAATGCACCTTAGTGATATATTTCAATCACAATGTGTTTGCAATTGTGTAACATCATTAAAATAAATCGCAAATGATTTTTCCCCATAGACCGTCATGTAACGGAATTCTTTTGAGTGTCCCTGTAAAAAAACTATAAGTGCTACATACTTCAGTTGAAATAGAGAACGTGCTATGGATAACGACAATAACATATAAAAATTGCAAGGCAATCCGAGCATATTTACGGGAGTTAGAGCACGGACAGACGGCAGACGGCAGACGACCATACGGCCAGACAAACCGAAGTCATAAACACTTTTCAACTAGGTTGGAAAGTGTTAAAAAGTTTAATTACCTAACTTATTTAAGTTACTTTTATTAGTACCTCAGGAAAATTATTTTTATGAAGCTTTGTGTGACCGAATTAACTCCGGATAGCCAGGAAACAATAAAATAAGACAAAGTTATGATTTATTTATTTTTGACTGACTTGGTTCCAGATACTTTTCAGCACATAGTATAATATATGATGCACTAGAATCATATAATGGATCATTTTGAGTATAGTAATGAGCATAATAGGCATTAAATAGCACAAATATAAAATTATATACTCTTGAAAAAGAGAAGATAAGACTGCCTGTTTTGGCTTTAGCATGAGAATCTGATGCAATTTTTATGAGTAAATTAAGTTGCCTTGAATTAGTTAGTACGGCCAGGTTAATCCAGAGAATTCATGAAGGATTCAAGGATTTAAGTTTTGGTCACTGTCCTCCAGGGATTATTTTACCCTCCGCACCTCCTTCACTCCGATGAACTGATCCTGTGGAGTCCGAAGAGGATTAGTCGAGTAGCGATAAATTTTGAATGTGTTCCATGTAAACACTGCAATTGTTTTAGCTATTTTTTGAAGGAAATCTTTCGTGGCCGGTTTTTTTGCCGGCTGATTTAAAAAAGAAGAGAAACATTTAGAAACATCAAAAATAGGTTTAAAAGACAGTTACATGTTATTTAAAAGTATTAGCCCATTCTGTCAAATGCTTGTAAGAATTAAAAGTGTGTAAATGTTATTTTTAATGAGAATTTAAATCTACAGGAATTAAATATTTTAAAATGTCTCATAAAATGATACCTTTAAAAATATATATTTATACAGCTTTGTTATTATTAAATTTTAATGAAAATGCTCAATATAATTTCTACAAGTCTTTATTTTAGTCTATTGATATAAACATTGTATGATATAATTTCAAGTTATCAATGCATGTTAATTTTGTGTGTGTTTCTAACGCAAAATACAAAACATCTGATTAGAAGAAAAAAATATGTCTATTTTATTTACAATGCATTATTCTTTAAGTACATGTTTCTGAATTTGAGAACACTTGCCTCTTTATTCTAGTGAAAATATTTAATTAATCTTATAAAGTTTCCATTAAATTTTACGGTAGGTATATTTTTAAACTCATAGTAGAACAAAAACTTAGACTGTAAATATTACGGCTAAGTTTTGAGTTAATTTTTGACCATTTTTATGAAAACCTTATCACTAACATACATATAGATGGCGTTACACAGTCTCAAACTATAAAACTGTTCAAAATAACCTTACAATTTCAAAATGCAAACCTTTTTTGGGGGACCTTTTTTAACAGCTAAACAAGATGGATTTTAAAGCTGAGTGGACTTTGATCCATATTTTTATGTTAGTTTGACTGTTTTAACATTTTGAGACTGCGCAGCGTCGTCTATCGGTGATATTTGGAATCAAAACGAAAAAAAGTGGAAGAAATTTCCGATTTCACTTATTAATCTCCAGCAAGAATAACTTCAATAGCTGTTACCATTTACTTGTTTCGAATTTTAAAAACGCCAGGTCCATTTTCGGACACCCTGTATTTAACATAATATTACGAGCATGTTGATATGCTCGTATAATGTTATTTTCACATTAATCCATAATATTTAAGATATTGATGATAAATCTAAATTTTATCAATAATTTTAAAAATATTAATATTGTAAACGAATAACGATGCTTGACGTCAGAGAGAAAACAAAAGGCGGACAAGAGATTTTCAGGTATGCATTTTTCAACAACTGCATACACCGATATGGCACTTGGAATTTTTTTAACTTTATTATTATTATTATTATTTTAAACCTTGCCAACTTAAAAATATATATATACTTTCTGCGTTCAATTTGTTCATTTATTTAAACAATATTATTTAAACAAACAGCCAACATAACTCAACATTCACGAATCGGTTCATTAAAGCATTGAACATTTAAGATAACTTATAATATTGAAGCATTCTGGCCAAATTATTAGCTATTTTACTCGTGCTAGCAGTTAAATATTGCATCAAGATACAAATAACAAAATAATTTTGCATGGTTAATTGTCTACGCTATCATAATAACCTATTCAGAGACGTAAAAACGAACTCAGAAAATCTGGGACGGAATGGAATTTTTGTTAAGCATCGACCAGAATTATCCATATTGTTATAGGTGGGATGCCTTACGGGAGGACTTTTGAAGAGAATGTTGCTTGAATTATCGTTCTCGTACGAGGAAAGCGTCTGAAAACCCCAGACTGCACTGGAATTGAACCCACAAACATCGGCTCAATCTCCTCCTTTTGTAGCCATAGTATGATAATCATTGGGCTGAGTGGGCCCATGAAAATTTGGTCTCATGTCCGCAAAATACAAGGTTCACACAAGTGTGTGACTGACATTTTCAGAAGACCTGAAAAAGACGGTTACGATAATACTGTCTTAATATTAATTCAAAACTTAGCCGTAATAAATATAGTCAGAAAATCTATATTTTCGATCCACCGTGAGTCATAAAAATTTACGTAGACTAAAATTCAATGAAAATTTTAAGTTAGAGAAGTATGAAGTGAAGTATTATTAAATTATATAGTTCACTAGAATTAAGAGGCAAGTGTTTTCAAATTCAGAAACATTTGTTTTATGAAAAATGTACTATTTGTAATATAGACATTTTTATTCTCCGAAACAGACGTTTTGTATTTTGTGTTAAAAGCATACACACAATATGAATTGATGACTCCAAGTTTTGTGATGTGAGTGTAATATCGATAGACTAAAATAAAGACATATGGAAATGACAATGAAACATTTGATAAAAATGTAGTAATAACATATCTGTATACATATATATTTTTTAAACTATAAGATGCAAGTCTTACGTATTTAAATTCTTGTTTTAAAAAAAGAACATTTATACACTTTTAATTCTTACCAGCGTTCAAAAGAATGAGCTAATACTTTTAAATAAGTCATTATTTAACAAATACAAACTTTAATTCGCTACTGCCCACATTAACAGATTATTCTGCCAAACTTACAGAGATTTTTCCAAGATTTAATCCTAAATTAAACGTTGCTTTCGTGCCTTATATTATTTATTACAAATTCTTGTGATAATTTCAAATTTTTAAAATAGGTAGCAAAACATTTTTTAGGAAAAAAAAAAACACTTAAACTAACAATTCAAACTAAAACGTGAGTATATTCAAAGGTAAATATTTATTCTATCCTGAAGTATTTTTCCAACAAAAACGTTATGTTGCACAAAGTTGTGCTTCAGTTTTGTGCATAAAAAATCTTCAAAGAAAAATCTTTTTAAAATACTAAAGTAACAAAGTAAAGTCCTAGTGAAAAAGGGTATAATAGAAAACAAATGTTAAAATAAATTATTATTACTTTATTATTATTTTAACTTTACTCTATAACAATTACATAATTTTTATACAATAATTTAAAAAAAAAAAAAAAAAAAAAAAAAAAAAAAAACATTTTTAAAAATAATTTTAAAATGTCATTTTTTCTTATTTTTTTTTAGTTTAAGAAAGTCAAAGTCGAATTAAAATTAAAATTAAAATTAAATAATATATATATCTTTATATATTTTCTATTACATCTTCAAAAATTCCTATCCCCAAATTGTGTATTATGAAATCATCACTAGAACCTTTTTTTAAAAATAATAAGACATGAAAACATGATTATTACGCATGAAAACATTATTATTTATTAAAAGTTCTAGTGATAATTTCCCATTTTGTAAATAGGTAGCCGAACATTTTTCTGGAAAAAAACCCTTTAAACTGAAACTGTAAAGGGAAACAAGAATAAATTTAAAGATAAATATTTATTCCAGTCTTCACTATTTTTCCAATAAAGAAGTTATATTTCACAAAGTCATGCTTTAGTTTTGTACATGAAACATTTTAATTTATAATATACATTAAATCAGAGCATTACGTCTGATTACTTTAATTTACACAATATAAGAACACACATTTTATCAGACAATTAAATACACTAAACGAACATGAGTGAAAAATTGACCCGGGCCAGGACTCGAACCTGGGACCTTCAGCGTACCGTGCTGACGCTCTGCCACTAAGCCACCCAGATCGACATCCTAGACTGGCAATCTCTCACATTTATTCATGTTGGAAACAGTCATCGGCCAGCAACATTGCCGAGCTAGGATGTCGATCTGGGTGGCTTAGTGGCAGAGCGTCAGCACGGTACGCTGAAGGTTCGAGTCCTGGCCCAGGTCAATTTTTCACTCATGTTGGTTTAGTGTATTTAATTGTCTGATAAAATGTGTGTTCTTATATTGTGTATGAAACATTTTCTTCGGAAAATCCCCTAAAAATGCTAATACAGCACATTAATATCGTGAACAAAAAATAAATAAATAAATTATTATTACTTTATTATCATTTTAATTTTACGTTGCGAAAAAAGTACTTAAAAAACTGAATTTTCTCTCAGGTATTATTAAGGAAGGACAAAATACTATTTTATTATTACTTAATTCTTATTCTAAAGTACAATTAGAGCCGAATTGGGAAAGCAGAATATGTTACAAAGGAAAATTTTGAAAAAAAAAAAAAAAAAAAGAGGATTGAGGTATTTTTCTTTAAATTAGAAAAACTGGGCTCTTTATGTTTAAAAAATAAATAAATAAATAAATAAAAATGTGATAAACGTATTGTTAAAACACATATATGTACAGGGTAGGCCAATAGCCATTGACGTATTTGTAAATTCAATGAAGAGGCAAGTATTAAAATAATCGACGTACAGAATGCGGTTTGGACGGAAATGCTTCTAATCATCGAAAGTTTTTTTAAGCATATTAAAGATTTTTATTTTTTTTTCATCGATGGTGCTTCATCTACAAATCTGCGAAAATCATTAAAAATTCCACATGAGCAGTTACAAACCGTTACTTCCGTCATGGCTGCCTGCGATCTACTTTATGTAGATCCATGCTTCTGTACAGTAAATTGGAAAAAGGTATAATTCCATATCAAATGGCTATTTTCTTTCTTTCTTTCTTTCTTTCTTTCTTTTTTTTTTTTTTGTGCAACAATTTCGGTGATTAAAATGTATGGATCGTTTTTTTTTTCTTTTTCTTTTTGTCGACTGTGCAATGCACTACTATATTACAACTTGTACAATGATAGTGCCACTTGGATGTGATTCAAGCTACAAACAGCGCACATGTTGAAATATTGCAGTAGATTGTACAAATGTCAAAAGATCTATGATTGTTTGTTTTTTATACGTTTTTCTCAGCTTTGAAGATATAGTGTCATCTATGGGCAATTTTTTGAACTAACCTTTTGCACCAGCAAAACTCCGGAGAATATTTTTCTTCCAAACCACACACTCATGCTCCAATTACTTCATTTTTATTGAATTTTAAATGGATCAAGGACTTTTGGACCATCCTGTATATTTATGAAATTTTAGTATAAATCTTTCGCATATTTATTGTTCAGATAAATGCATTCCTCAGTACGTATATATTATAATTATTATTTACAAATAGCAATACTTATCTCAATATTTTAATTTTATCAAATACATAGATAATACATTATCAAGTTTCGCACGCGCGGCATTAAGTATTTAGTACATATTTCAGAAATTTAGACAAATACTTTTGTCCCAACGAATCACTAAATGCTCTCTTCTCATACATAAGCAATTAAGAAGAATGCAAAATAATTAGGAGGCTAAAGAGAAATATATTAATAAGAACTAAATAAATAAGGTCAAATGCCAGTTCTGTTGTGTAACTCAATTAAGTCTCTTAAATAAACCTAAAATTAGTTATAATAGAGGTTAAGAGGCATTCGTAACCTTTTTCTAAAAATACATCGTTTCAGCGCCTACTTATGTCACTTCAATTATTGAAGTGCAACATTAAAAAAATATATGATAATTTGAAACGAAGGCTATTTTAATTACTCCAAGTAGCCATGAGAGCTCAAGAATGGTTAATATATATAAGTATTACAAAATTTTAAGTGAAAAGTTATTTTAAAATGCCACTGAACCTGAAAATAAATATATTTATAAGTTTATAAATTAAATAAAACGTGGTTTTTAATTTATATTTTTCGAAATGCGCATTTTTTAATAATTTTTTATGCATTCAATGTCTTCAAGGTTAACCTCAAACCATTTAAATATCAGTTAGTAAACTTATTATATGTGAAAGTAAAAGTAAAACATCTTGAATCCTTTCTTATATTAAACATAAATTGGCAAGATTTAGTCATTCAAATCACAATAGTATTTAAATAATAATAATAATAATAATAATAATAATAATAATAATAATGAAAGAGAGGTAATTAAAAGAACAGAATTGCATCTTAACCATTTCAAAATATTTAATAATGTAACTTATGATCACATACAGGATGTCCCAAAAAGGGACTCCAGCATTACAGTTCAATTATTCATTAACTGTAATCAATAAATATATGAAATGAGTGACATGTATATAAGGTAATTCCTTTGTGTTGCGTCCAGTAATTTAAAAAATAATTAAACTTTCTAATACAGATGGTTCTGCGCTATCTTAACCTGTAAAAATAAATAAACTAACATGCAAAACTGTATGAAAAATCACTTGCTAATTTACTTTTCAGTCCGTTTAACCGTTGAAAACAAAGAGGTTTGCGTTTTGAAGTTAGTTTGAGCATTCTTATATACTAGTATATAACCCCCGTCAAAAATGACGGATTGTTGATCTGCGTTCCATTTTCATTAGACTTCATAAAAACAGCATGAATATTTTATTATTGAACGGTTTGCATTGTAGAAAAGTACATTTTAAAGCCGGCAGATGGCGCCAAAACAATATAGGTGTCAACCATTTTAATCAGATGATTTAAATCAACTGATTTTTTTTAAATCATTGATTTATACGTATAACATATATCATAAATTTACTAAATGTTTAAAATGACATAAAAAAATAATAAAATCTAAGATTAACATAATTTGCAAAGTTTCTATGGATATTTTACCTTAAGAATAAACAAAAAAAAGCTTTGAATAATTGTTTCTAAACTTAATTCCTTATACTTGTAAAAAAATTAAATACAGTAAGTTTGTAAAAAGCTAGTATATAATCCCCGTCTAAAATGAAGGATTGTTGATCTGCGTTCCATTTTCCTAAGATTTCATACAAACAGCATGAAGATTTTACTATTTAAAGGTTTGTATTGTAGAAAAGTACTTTTTAAAGCTGATAGATGGGCCAAAACAATAATGTTCGCAACAGCGTTTGTTTGTTTATATCTGGGATTCCGTGGTTTAATCTGGATTTAATAGGATATGCAGAGTTACCAAGTCTCCGGATTTTTGAACACCAGTAATTTGTTAGAGAAAATATTGTTCTGCTAAATTGCAAAATGCTCTGATTAAATAAAGCAACATTTTCTGTGCCAAATTACTGGTATCCAAAAAGCCGGAGACTTGGCAGGTCTGGATATGATATACATGTTTTATAGGAAAAATATGCTGAACAGACATGATTTGAAGTAGAAGATATTATCATTTAGCTGTCATATGTCACCATAGTTTTTTCATTAAGCCTAACATGGCGTTTAACTACGGTCGATTCGCAGACCAGAGTGGTTCCGTCCGGAATGGTTACAGACACTTTCTTGCCTTCGGATTTTATTATAAGTAGATTGAGACAGTTCAAGCCATCTATTTACGAATATTTAAACTATTTTTTTAATTATTATGCATAAATTTTATAAACCTCCTTATAAAAGTGTTACTTAATTCACCTTTATATTCATTTTAGTTAATGAATTATTGAAATTTAATTGAATATTCATAATTTTTACACCTTTTACCACCTTTCAGGCTCTGTATACCAGCCTTAGATGTTTTCATGACATATTGTCGCAAGTTGAGATGTTTTTCAAGTGAATGCAGCGACAAAGATTTTTACATCGTTTTTAATAAAATTTTTCGTAATCTGGATCTCTACATTTTCCCGGAAAAATTGAGACCATCAAATGAGAATATCAATTTGAAATAAGCACACAAATATTTTATGATAGATATCGGTTGTTCAGACTATAAGAAGAAAGGTAATTTGCACAAGTGGTAAGCATATAAACATAATTGACATGTTATTACTGGGGTAAAACGTTTGTAGCGGGAAAAATGGCACCAAAAAAGTTTTACACTTTTAATTCCAAACAAAAATCTTCGTGACAGATTTCTACAAAATTCTCAATAGGAATATGTCTAAATTATTCTTTTGAAAGAGTGTTAAAATTTTTTTAGTGTCATTTGTTTCGCGACAAATGTTCTACCCTAGTTTTTACATGTATTATGGATTTGCATTATGTATCTTCTCTTTTGAGTTAAATTTTAAAACAAGAGGGGAAAAAAAGCAATTAAAATTGTTTTTGTATAAATTTAATAGCTAAATTCTCTTTAGGAGAAATTCTTCTATCGGCGAAATATTTTTATACATATAGCTCAAATAACTATAACGAAATAATAGTTAAAGTGTCATAATCAACTAAAGCATCTGATGGTGATGCGGACAGCGCTTCTTGCCAGTATCAGTATTAGTTTCAACGTTTGCCAAAACGTTACCCCACTACCTTGAAAGGAAACCTAAAGTGAAGCTACAGTAGTGTGCCGAGCGAGATTTGTTGAATAACTTTTCTTATAGAATATATTATCTGTATTTGCTTGGGTTCCTGGGAGATCATTGTTATTTTGATCTCGCAATTTAATTTTTTTTCGTGCAATTATTGAATTGGTAAAATATCATTCACTGTTGAATGTGTTAGGATTTTTAATGCTATTCAATGGCATATGAAAAGGTTTTTAGATCACTTGTGGTTCGTTCATGAATCACAGGAGTTTTCAGAAACCCAACTGCAGAGAAAAATGGCCACTACGAACAAAGAAAGACAGAATAATTTTTATATGACAAAATTAGGAAATTTCCTGATTAGATTTGGAGGTTCATTGGTTACGTATAAAGGAGGAAAACGAAGGGGGGGGGGTAATCCCTCCCTTAATTTAGCTAAATGGATATTTCATGCAGAATTATCCGATTTGCTTCAAATTTGGTATTCAGGTTTATTGTCGATTTCTTTATTTTTCAAGGGCATTATTCTTTGAAATAAGAGTATACTATACAATTAGTGTAAAAAGCCTGTGAGCTCAATGCCATCAGTTTAACTGGGAATTTTTTACTTTATTATATTAGACAAACCATTTTCTTTCTCTTTGCTCGTTTTGTTTTTGCCAAGTTTCCGTTACATCCGAGCTCGCTATAAACAAGTTGACTGCCATACAAGAGAATATTGATGTAAAAAATTATCTAGTTTATTAAACAAATTCATCATCTTTTACACTTCTTCGTCGCATCGGTTCTACTATGTCTTCTTCCATTATTTGTATATTTGTTCCTCCGAGCATCTTGCCACAAAAAAGAGTTTTATTTAAAAGTATACAGTATTTTTTCTACATTCTAGCGTTTAAAATATATTATGCAAGAAGAAATCCTATTTTACAAATACATTCAAGGGAATATTAATTTATAAAGAAGAAATCTAGCTTACGAACCAAATTCAGCTATTCACCATCTTTTACACGCGCTCCCAGCATCGGCTGTTCTATGTCTTCTCCCGTTATCTCTATATTTTATTCATCCAAACATTTTGCATGTAAATTTTAAAAGCAATAAAGGATTTTAATTAAAAATATCTAGAATTTTTCTATATTCTAACATTAAAAAAAAATGCAAATATAAATCATACTTTACAAATACGTACTATATAATATAGGTTTATAAAGACAAGATATAGTTTATGAACCGAATTCAGCTATTCATCATCTTTTGCACTCACCCCCAGCATCGGTTGTTCTATCTTCTCCCGTCATTTCTATATTTTGTTCATCCAAGCATCTTGCATAGCAGGCGGACTCTTTTGTCCCGGGACACTCTCGTATCCTAATTGCTCCCAGAGGGGTGGTTCATTTGTGTCAAACTACCGACGTCGATTCCTCACCTTTTCGGGTGCAAATTTCATCTTCGAATACAGATGAGGGGGAGCCGCGAATAAAACACCTCTAAAGAAATAAAATAGAAAAATACATTCTCTCGTTTTCGAAATCACGTCTCTCCCTTCTGTAATATTCCCCTCCACAGTGAAGCTCGATATCGTCAATTATTCTATTGAAAACGACTTGTGGTTACCTTTCTTTTTCTATCAAAGCAAACTTTTCACCACAGAAGTATCGAAAACAGCTGCATATTATTTGGTTTCTCAAAGATGGAACTTTTATTGTCAATTTAACAAGTTTCACTACAATTGATAACAGTTAAATGCCCTTATATTATTTTGTTTTCGAAAGCACCTGATGGAACATTTTGAATGTACCTATTAAACTTTAACATAAACTCTTAATTTTTTTATGTAATCTTATTAATAACGATTTACACGTGCGCACCGGCAAGAGGAGGGGAAGGGGGTGGTCCATGAAGCCTCCTTGGATTTTGAAATTTTAATTGAATTTATTTTATCTTTGATGATTTTGGAATAAAAAAATAAAAACAATTTTTCTCATGTGACTTAAAATAATTAGGTACTAAACGAAAAAGTATGATTGAAATTTAAAGTGTTTTTATTTATTATAATATAGCAGTCCCGATTTATTAATGATAATTTATGTATGTTACAACCATTTTTGACATTAATGAATAAATTTAGAAATATACAAATTTCACCAATTTTAACTTATTCTAAACATAGTACAATAAAATTTACTATTGTATAAACAAAATGTTTTATTGATCTTTGCACTCTGACTGAATGCATAAGTTACTTGATCACAGAAAAAAAATAGCTTTCATCAAAATTTAAAAAATACATTTAAAATCAGACATTTAATAAACTAAAACGCACATTGATATTACAAAATAAAATAAATTACAGTAGACGTTTCAAGCTTTAAACAAGCTCCCCATCAGTGCAAATGTCAATCGAAAGCAACCTCCGCTACTTCGAGGAACAGGCGGTCCGGAACTGGTGCAGACCCGATCACGGAAGATGCCACGGAAAAATTTAAAAGCTAAATTCTGTAAGTTTAAGACCAACGGTTTCGGTACGGCTGGGACGTTTAATATATAGGAAGATCGCAGCGACTTCAGCTTTGTTTTTCGATTGACATTTGTACTGATGAGGAGCTTGTATAAAGCTTGAAACGTCCACTGTAATTTATTTTATTTTGTAATATTAATGTGTTTTTGAGTTTATTAAATGTCGGATTTAAATTTCTATTTTTAATTTTAAGATCTGATTCAGACGTTATATGTTTAGTTATTTGAAGAAGCTTTCATCAAATTTGAAGTAGTTGAAAGGAGTAGAAGTTGTTTCTTGAAACAAGAGATGAATTTCTGTTTTGGCAAAGGTCTCAAATAAAGAAAGCAAACTTATCAAATATTAGATTTACATTATGGTAATCGTTAAAATACAATTTCATAAAAAATAAATAAAGATTTCAAAATGTGCGTTAAAAATATTTTAGTCGGGTGTCAAAAAATATTTTCTCTCGTTCAACAAAGCGAAATTTTCTGGCATATCCGTGGAGCCATTTTTATGCATAACAGCGTGAAATTTGAAGGCATGTCTACTGACATGATTTGAAATCGAATAAAGATTTTAATTTTTCAATAAATGTATTACACCATGAGTTAAAATCGATTGCTGACTTATAACAACCTTTGCCGGGATGTCGCATACTGAAATTTTGCTCAAAACGCCAAATGTGACAGCATTTTCGGGAAAATTCTTTGTCTTATCGAAAATCGGAAAATTCTATTAAGTTTCTGATTAAAAGTACCTGCAAATTGCATACATTTAAGAATAGAAATGTTTTCTGAAATGTGTCAGAATATAGTCAGTTTGGATTAAAAAGCAGCCTTAAGTATTAAAGTTTCATTAATATTACATTTTAAAAATAACAAGCTATAATAAAACAATGAAGCTTATACTTTGATTTAAAATTCCAAAAACTGTATTGAATTCTTTCTAAAGATGACAAATTAAAATGCCCTTCAAATGAGTATTTTCTGGGTGATGTCTCATTTGGTAAGTTCTGAAGTTTATGGTAAATATTGTTAGAATGAATATTTTGCTTTTAGATAACTGCGAATTGGGGTAAAAATAATAATGCGCGGCTTCTATAGAGTATTATCTTTTTGATAAAATCCTTTTGCGATTCCAATTACATGGCGTATAACAGGAATCATCCAATACCAAACTCTGTGAAAAAAATACGCTGACTGCCAGTACAATTTACGCATTTTTACGGATTTTTTTTACTAATGAAAGTGATTTCGAAAATCAGTATTGCAAACATGAATTTGAGCGTATCCTTGACAAATATTGCTAAATTTTCATTTTCTCTAAAGCCAAAGCATTAAAGCATTTATTTTTATTATTATACTGCTAAAAGAGATAAATCCGTAAAAATTTGGAAATTGTACTGAAAAAATACCGAAATTCTTTTTAGAGTAAAAAAAAATAAAATCCCAAAGCCATAGCGAAAATGACAAAATTTCTAGATATTTAGCACTATTATCTGTCAAGGATAATTCTCAAACCAATATTCACTACTTTCTAACACATTCACGGAATCATTTCATTGGAGAAAAACATTTCCGTAAAAATACGGAATATATACGGTAATCAATTGCATTTTTTTTTTTTACAATGAATTTGTGAGTTAAAAGAAAAGCTAAATTTATGTAAGCTTTTACACACAATTTTGCACTTTGGAGGTTATAAACGTATGGCTGTTCTTTTTTATTTGCTCTTGTTTTAATATTTTCACTAATACTAATACACATTTTTTTATTTAAGACATCTAATATGAAAAATGCAGCATTGCAGCTAAGCGAAATATTTGATTCAAGTTAGAATAAATAGCACAATACCGAATAGGTGAATTTAAATCTATTTGTGAAACATTGTATTTCCCATAAAGGATATGTCAGGTTTGATGTATTTTTCAATTACAATAATATTTTCTGCTCTTGAGCCTAAAAAGTTATTCATTGGGCGAAAATAATGTTCATAGTTTAAAGGATTTTTCAGATCGTTTGTTAATTCAAGGTAAATGAAAATCCATTTTTGTTGGAGCGCTTTCCTTTTATCGCAGCAGAACCATCAGCTCGAAGACGACATTATTCGGAATTAAGTTAGGATGAATGCAAATGTAAATGGCTCAACAAGAATAGTGAAAGGTGGAGGACCTGGTCACGATAGAACTGTTACCTCCTGACCCCTGTGTCAACAATGATAAGAGATTTACGCCTTAAAATGGCTTCGAAGCGCAATCATATTTGGGATGTGTGCATACTTAATATACTCTTCATTCACACAAATTTTTATGCTACTCTCGCACGCAGAGATAGGGAACCCTCCCCTATTCATTCAACCGAACTTATCCTTTAGCTTTTCTCCTTTTCCCATAAATATGTCAAGAACAAGGACATGCGATTCTTTTTCTGAACATGGTTTGTTATCATTAGCTTATTTTTCAGAAGAAACACTTCATTTAAGTTTAAAATTTTCATAGGCTAAAGGGTTTCTTCTATACCAACAATATAATAAAACTCTGCAGGACATTTATTAATTTTAACCCTTTTAGGTGTCTGCTTCTATTCGTAAAATGTTAATAAAATGTCTAAATGATACCAGAATTTAGAAAATAAAATATTTGAAGATATGTAATGCTTTTCTTTACGTACTTATTTAAAGGAAAAATTTCACTCAAAATTCTGGTGCCAATGTGGCATTTAAGGATTAAAATTAAGTGGTCTAAAAATGAACTGCCGCTCTTGAAGACAGTGTTGCCAGTGAGCTACTTTTTTTTAATTCAGTTCTCTTGATTCCCACCAGTTTTTTGAGAAAGTAAAATTCGCCTTATTTAATGACATATTAAATAAGGCGAAAACTAGCGGCTCTTTCAAAAAGGTGGTGCCAATGAAGCAATCTGAATTTTTAAAAAGTAGCCCACTGGCAACACTGCTTGAAGAGGTTAAACTAAAGCAAGAAATGCAAATAATAAGAGACGATGCCTAGTAAAATAACTTATTTGAATGGGTATTTATAAGAAGTGCCTATGTTACAAACTTTGGAAAATTGTTTTTTTTTGTTGGAAAAGGGCATGATATGTGGAGTGATTGATGATTATCCAGTACTAAAATTTGCAATTTTGTAACATACAAGTTTGATTACTTTAAGTAAAAAATTAAAAAACTAAACATAATATCATAGAAACTCGACAGAGTTTCTCGCCAAGCATAAGAAACAGCAATGCATTACACAGTAAATGAAAGGAATTTCCGCCAATGGATGCCAAACGATTTTACAATTTTTTTTTAACTCTGTCTAGTTTATATTTTGCGGACGGGACAAAACGGGTTTTTGACACATCTATATCTCGCGTTCTATTTATGATAGAAACAAAATTCTTGATTCTATGGAATGGGGCGCGCCAAATGACTAAGAAATCAAAAGAAAAGCAACATCTGTCGAATAGGTTTTCAGGAAATGCGATTTTAAAAGTGCTGTTTTTTGCCTTTTTTAAATCTTGTACAGACCAAAAACTGTTGACAGGGCTACAGCAATGTGTAATTATCGGATTTTTACGTGGTTTACGTCATTTGAATTGTTTTTATGAGTAGTTCAAACCTTTGTAAGTTTCATGAAAAAATATCAATTAGTTTTTGAGTTATATCAGTTTAAAGTTATTGATTCCTATACTTAACATGTAGCAAAAAACTGTTGACAGGGCTACAGCAATGTGTAATTATCGGATGTTTACGTGGTTTACGTTATTTGAATTGTTTTTATGAGTAGTTCAAACCTTTATGAAAAAATATCAATTAGTTTTTGAGTTATATCAGTTTAAATTTATTGATTCCTATACTTAACATGTAGCAAAAAACTGTTGACAGGGCTACAGCAATGTGTAATTATCGGATGTTTACATGGTTTACGTCATTTGAATTGTTTTTATGAGTAGTTCAAACCTTTGTAAGTTTCATGAAAAAATATTAATTAGTTTTTGATTTATATCAGTTTAAAGTTATTGATTCCTATACTTAACATAGAGCAAAAAAATAATTAATGACCCAACTCTTTTAGAAATGATCGTATACACATAATATTAAGATATGTTATTACAGTCGACCCAAGTAAGCTCCCTATTATAAAAAAATAGTAACATTTAAGGTTCGTTTACAGGTTTTCACAAAAGATCATTTGATATAGGGCTAAAGAAATGTGTAATTATCCGATTTTTACGCGGTTTGCAACAATTGCATTGTTTTTATGAATAGTTCAAATGTTTAATATTTTGTGTAAAATATGAATTAGTTTTATATATATATATCACTTTAAAGTGATTTATTCCTATACTTAAGATGAAGCAAATACACATTAAATGGTCTAACTCTTTTAAAAAAGAACGTATGCGCAGGATGTTAAAATATGTTACTACGAACGACCTAAGTTAGCTTCCTATTGTGAAACAGAACTGTAGAATTTAGTTTTTGTTTACAGGGTAACTCAAAAGATTTTTTAATAAGATTAATAATTGTGTAATTAGCGAATTTTTACGTTGAAGTACTTGATTCCTCAACACGCAGGAAAAACAATAGTAAATAGCATAATATTTGTCAAAGTTGCTATATACACAAGATATTCAAATATGTTACTACATCCGATTCATTTAAACTCTCTATTGTTTGTATTGTTGAACCATATACGTTTCGTTTACAGAGTCTCTTAGAAGATCTTGATTACATTACAACCGATGTATATTTACTGAGTGAGATGTATTTTAATGATTTTATACTGTTTCAATCTCTGTAAGATTTTATTATCTTGCTTTAAAATTTAATACGGGTTCATTTTGTCTGTCTGAAAGCTCGTCGATCTTAAGCTCTAAATCTATTAAAATATAGTATTTCCATCGATTAAAAAAAACTGTGTTTATTAATAAATGTATCAGGAATTGATTGAAAAAAGCGATTAAAAAATTCCAACTTTACATTCATGCGCTGAGTAATAGAATGTAAAAATGTTGCTAGAAGTTTTGCATTTAAATATTTGCCGTTCATCGAATCTCCGGCTATGACGAACTTAAAATGCTCTAAAAACAGGCCTAAGAGCACAATGAAAAGGAAATAATTTCTTAAATTCCTCATAAAAATTAAAAATGCTATATTTCGTATACAATAGGTGATCGGTAACGAACTGTTCGGTTTACGAACAAATCGGTTAACGAACACTTTCGCGTGAGATTTTTATGTTCGGATAACGAACACATGTTCGGTTAACGAACACTTTCAAAATATTTTTATGTTTGGAGAACGAACACCTCACGAAACAAAGTCATGATGAAGCAATGCCGTGTTTCATATTTGACCAGCTATACTTATTGCTTCTATTGTCGACTTTGGGAACATTTTAACAGTTGCATTACATATGTCCTAATTAATTCATGGACTGCCGGGGATTGAGGACCTATAATTTAGGATCCCCGAATTGGAATGGACAGACTAGAAACATTAATTATGTATTTTGTGTCTATGTATTTTGTGCATTTAGTAAATATAATCCTTTTTGGTTTAATCACGCTCCTTTTTAAAATCTAATTTAAAGCTTTATGATTTATCACATCAAAAATTTTAATAAAATTTTACATTTTTTTAAACGGTTTATTATGTAAACGCATTAGTCTTTGTGGTATATTTACAAAATCACACAAAATTTTGGAATACATGTCATCCTACGAACATTTTCTATTTTGAAATCACTTTAATAGTTTTTATACTTTTGCAAACGTTGCGAATCTTATATTTTTCCGATTCTCGAAACGTTGAGTTAAAAAACTTAACAAATAAAAAAACTTTTAAGGTGCTCAGTAATTTTCAAGAATAATATTTAATATATTAGTATAAAAATCCCTGTAAGTAATAATGGTTCGTAGAAAAACAAATTTGATTATTCTCGGTAAAGTAAACTCATTGTTATAATTGACCAAAAAAAAGGTACTTCTTATTTATCCACATTTTTCTGAAACTGTAGTATTTTAATTACTTTGTAAACTACTGTAAAATTTTCTATTTTTTTGTTTTTTGAATGTATATAAAAGGAAGAGTGATATTAACAAAAGAAAAAGGAAAATAAACATGTCATAAATAATCTGATGAATACAATCTAAGGAAATGAATATAAAAGTTTCCCCTTTGCTATGGTAGAGACATGTACATTGGAATAAGTCACTCAATAAATTGTATAATTCTGATGTATAATTCTATTTATAGCATCACAATTATTTTTTTATTTTGCCCCTTTCATCTTTCTTTTATCTTTTCTTTTCTGAATAAAAATGGAATCTGTGTAATTGAAATTAAATACCTTACAAAAAGAAGTGATATCTCATCAAAAACAACTCGTTGTAAATGATCCCGCCAAGCCACAAACCTAAAACGTCAGCCATAAAAAGAAGTGATATCACATAAAAAGAAGCGATATAGAAGTGTATACTCCGAGTCCCGTGTAAAAATCTATCACCACTCATAATGTTTCCAAAGGACTCGGAGTGAGGTACAGTATGTGAAAACTGCTTGGCGACCTGCAGGCTTTTAGAATATATGCAATATATCAATTTTGAAAATCGAAAAAATAAATTTTTAATTTTTGTTATATCACTTTTATAAATATTTTTTCATGCGAAAGAACTGACAGAACGGATTTTTCCCCAGACTTATGCGATTCCGCTTACGCTATAATCATTGCAATATATCTCAATTTAGTTAACGTTTATTATAAAGTGCATTGTTATTAATATGTGTATGATCATTACATATATATATATATATATATATATTACAAACTCAAAATCTTTACATGTTTACTTAAGAAATCTTCTTCGTAAGAGTGGTGTTTCTAGTTTAAATAATGGTAAATAAAATCAACAAATTAATTTTTCAAGCTCATAAATAAGAAAAGACATGCAAACACAGAAGCTTCAACTTTTTACAATTTTATGGGAGCAAAATAATTAAATAAATAAAAATAAATAAAAAATAAATAAAAATAATATAGTCATATGTAATTGCAGGAAACGCGAACATTATAAAAGCCTGCAGGTCGCCAAGCAGTTTTCACATACTGTACCTCACTCCGAGTCCTTTGGAAACATTATGAGTGGTGATAGATTTTTACACGGGACTCGGAGTATGCACTTCTATATCGCTTCTTTTTATGTGATATCACTTCTTTTTATGGCTGACGTTTTAGGTTTGTGGCTTGGCGGGATCATTTACAACGAGTTGTTTTTGATGAGATTATTATTTTACTTACCCACCCAACCAGTTTTTTTTTTTTTTTTTTTTTTTTTTTTTTTTTTTTTTTTTTTTTACTTGTCAATGCTCAACATGAAGACAAAAGTGGAGTGTCAGTATCAGAAGAACGGCCTATGTTGCACTAGGTGCTCAGGCCATCGCTAATTAATTGTAAATTTTTCCTCATTTCTGTAAAATTTTATATTTTGACATCCGTCCTTCTTCCGGACACCCATTCATATAATGACTATCATTTAGATGTCTCTCCTATATACAAAGCTTTAATAATTACCCTTAATAAAATTATAGAAAATTAATAAGCATAAACTATGTTTGAGAATATATTTTACTAATATACCATGTATTAACTTGGAAAATTATCTCTAAGATGTGCACTAAAATACTAAACATTTATCATCATCTTATCAAACATTTTCTTAATAGTAGTAAAAATAATATACTTAATTATAAAAAATATCCAAATTCATTTTGCGTATTAGGAATTTGCACATGTAGGCTATTGCTCTGTGGTGCTGGTATTTTACTAACGTAATATAAATTATCTTCATCTTATGCATAGGTAACTCTTATGGAGATACGAGAAATCTCTTCTCGTTTAAGTAAACAGAAATTTATGTTATGTGTATCTTTTATTAAAACTATCCAACCCGGGCTTTCCGGGTTACAGAATATAAGAGAATACCATTTTTTTTTAAACTGAAAACTCTAATAGATATTTTACATTTAATATATATATTTTATATTGCCCCCTAAGAACACCGAAAATAATTTTTATATGAAAAATATCAATAATGTGTTCAAATAAAGTTTTGAAATTTATTAAAAGAGATACTTTTGTATTCACCGCATTCCAGGAGTTAATAGCCAAAGAAATCGGTAAAGATTTCGCTACCTACAGCACCGTTTTTGTGTTTTATTTATAGGATTTTATTTATTTATTGATGAATTGATTTTTTTTATGAAATATTTGCCGGAAACAAATGCTGAACTATTTTTTAAAGTGAAACGGGTTAATCTTTTGTAATCGAGCAACACGCGGTCGTGATATATTTAAAAAAAAAATCATACTTGAAAATTATTTTTAAAACCTTGAAAAATCAGTAAATTGATATACTACAGTTTTTAAGCAAATTTCATTCGAAAGAACACTTTTTTTTTTCTATTCGACGGTGTAAAAATTGAAATTGTGCGATGTTTAGAAGTTAAAAAAATTGCAGTATTAGCGAAATTTATTAGTCAGGTATTGCCACCGTCAGTATGACGTCTGGGTTACTCACGGACTTGTTTTTGCTTCATAATATAGGTATTAAAAAAATCCCCTCATTTAATAGGTTTTGGGATTTCCAATCTTTAAAGTTTCAAACTTTTTCCACTATAAATATTCCAGAAATATTTTTGTTATAAAAGAAAAAAATTAAAAAATACAATGCGACCTTTTAGTAACCCACAATTTTCTAAAAATTTACTATATTTCAAAAAACGTTTAGAAAAAGACTAAAAAAAATAACAATAAACCCAACAAACTTTCGAAGTTTAGGTGCAGCAAAGGAGCCCTTTTTACTTCAAAAATGCCTCTGCGAATCTTCGCAATTAATTTACTACGTCACGAAACCTGTTGAATCAGTAACTTTTTTGCATATCTTCAAAAAAGATTCATATAACATGAATTTTTGTTTACTTAGATTTGTCGTATCTTCATAAAATTACCTACGCATAAGATGAAGGCAATTTATATTGCGTTACTTAAACACCAGCACCAAAGAGGAATAGTAAGACATACCTTCGGAAAATAAAATATGTTCTGAGATTTCTGATCAGTAGTCCTTCTCCAGATAGTTCCTTAAGATAAAATTAAATTAAAACCTTTCCGGAATTATGTATAAATAGGAAATATCAATGAAATGTTTCTACTGTGCAAAGAAAATGTTTTATACCCTTTTACAGCGCACTTTGTTTAATATTTTATGCCACATTTCGTTTATATTTTGGCACGCTGGTTTTTTTCAATATTCCAATTTAAATGCAAGTAATTATAAATTTTTAAAAATATAAAAGAGCTTTCCTTCAACAGTTAAAATATTATTCATGAGCCTTTAACTGTAGTTTTATTATTTTGTGAAATTTCAAACTTTATATTTATGCATAAACATATAATAAAATCATTAATTATATTTAAAATACAGATTGAAATTAAGTTATAAAAGTAGAACACAAAAAGGCTTATAAAAACCTTTTAATATAATGATCGACATGTTTCAAACGCACAAACGTCGCCATTATCAAGATCTATATGATAAACAAATTATTCTCGCATAAATTTTTGAAAATAAACTTGAAAACACGAAAATCATGAGATCATATGTGTAATAAAAGGAGGTGCTTAAAAATAGTCAACTGAAAATGTGAAAATTAATATTTTCTTATTGATTTTTAAATTGAACAAGACCTCGTGCCAGATATTAGGTAATTCAAAATAGGTTGATTCATTGCATATGTTCTCTTTACGCATACAGATTTCTATTGGTTCGCGGATAATGGATGGGAAATAAAGTCTTGATGGATAAATTATTTTACTACTCTTAAAATCAATTTTTAAAGTCTCGGTCCTATGTAATCTTGCCAAAGCTGTAGTTTTTCTGTCATATCTGATATCTGTCATATGCTCTTATAATCTTGTTTTAAACTTTCTAGTTGTCATTCCTATATAATATTGCAATGTTCCATCTGCTCTGGAGAACGGGATTTCATAAGCACCTGATACACTGTAAAAAAAATCCTGCGGTTACTAAAATTTTTTTAGTATATTTGTATTCCACAGATTTTTTTTAGTAACCGTTACTAAAAACCGGAATCGTTGCTAGCTGTTTTCTATTAGTTCTTACAATTTTTCTTGTAACTGAGTAAGAATACAAAAAAATTTTAGTAATTGCAAAGATTTAGTGAGAAAAGCTAGAATATTTTTAGTAGATCGACCCATTTTTTTTTTACAGTGTAGTTGATATGGCTCCATTGGTTATATTGTCTTACAAACTATACTTTTTAATTTTATGGATGGTTTTACGATAAGACATATATTGCATTTGCGAAGTTTATATTTCAATCTTTCAAAGAAACCAGGAAAATATTGTAAAGATGTTTATCATATAGATCGTGATAATGGCGTTGTTTTTGCGTTCGAAACATATCGATCATTATATTAAACGTTTTAAATAAGCCTTTTTGTATTCTACTTTTATCACTTAGGCATTTAAATCTGTATTTCATTTTTATAGCTCAAAAGTTAAGTATTTTGAAGTTTTATCTATTAACTTATTATTTTAACTGTTAACTAATTTTTACTATTCACTTATTATTTTGACTGAAGTTTATAACTATTTTAACTGGTTTGAATTTACGTTCAGTTAATGTCTGTAATAAATTAAACCTCAAAGTAAGGTGATATTTTCAGTATTTTGTACTTTGTGTAAATACGCATCTTAAAAATGTATTTGCACATAAAATTAAAACAATATTAAATAAAAAAATATATTGAATTTTGATGAATGTTTAAATTTGAAATATAAATTTTCAATAAATGCAAGTATTTTTTTAATTTTAATAAAATTCATTTACTAAAAAAAAAAGAAATTCCTTTCCTAAAATGCAAAAATATTATAATGAACAGACTAAAATTTTAGAGCTAAAACTTTCTTTGTATTATAAATGGCAGATAAGGAAAAATAGAATGTTATGCAACGTGATAAACTTCAGTGTCTACTAATCAAGTAAAGATTTTTTAGACCCCATAACTAAACATATCTCCCTGCATATTATGTCTCTTAACAATTGTGAAAAAAGCTTTATTTATCTAAACACATCATTATATTATGAGTATTTCTTATAGAAAAATCACCTAACTGAGTACATATTCATATATATTAAAATTCTATACGGGATATCTAAATATTATCAGTATAAATAAGGAGACCAGACGTCTTGTCTAAAATTTTCCAGTTTATAAAGAAATTTCTAAATTGTCCCGGTTTCTACAAGCTGAACTTTGAAAAAACTGAATAAGCTTTGATTCTTTGAGAAAAATCGTTGGAAGAAACCAAATTCCATTTCATTCCACTTTTCTGTTAATAAAATATAGAAAAATTACACTTTGTGTAACAAAATACATTCGGTAGAAAAGTACAAATAAAAAATTGCAAAATTTAAATTGAACCTTTGTCTTTATATATACACTTTAATACAGTTTTTAATTCGTTTCCACGCACGATAGCATAATATATATATATATAGCGTAATATAGTTTTATTTAATCGTACAATTTCTGCAATTTAATAAAGCGATAATAGCAAATAAAAATAGCAAATAAAACCTTTGTCACACTGAAGAAAAATCTCGCTTGTAGATTCGAAATAGCTATTTGCTGCTTTTTTTGTGTATTATTTGTGCATTTATAACGTTGATATTCTTCCTTTTAATAAAAGCAATAATTTTTGTAAGATTTTACTGGTATTAAAAAAAATTGGGAATTGGCAACTATGAACTCAGTATGTAATGTCATCTATATCCTGAATTATGAAGCGTCTAGCTTAGGGATGTTTCAACGTGAATGGTGGCCATTACCAGCACTTAACAAGACGTCAAAACATTTCGCAGAAAACAAAGTAAGTCTGTTCAAAATATCGTTACGCTATATTTATTATCGATAAAATTATGAACAAAAATCCGGGTTCAGCTTGAACTGAAGCACTTCGTACTTTTGACTGAATATAATGGATTTGCGAGCCGGTTTCCCATGCAAAAAGTATTTGCCCTGATATGTATTTTCATCTCTAATCTTTAAGGTGACACGATATACTAAAACAAAAACTGGGTCGTAAAGTGGGAATGTTGATCTTCTATTCCCTTTCCAAGAAAAAGCAAATTTTATTATTTAACAACATTCGAACGCCGAAAAAATTTTGAAATTTATATTGATTAATGATATTTAAAAACTTTTTTTTTTTAATTTTCTGTTTATTCATTCTTAATCTTTAAGTCTAATTCTGTTTTTACACAACTACAGGTTCAATAGATTACGGACATTGAATATAGCTAATTTATTATAGTAATCTTTGTTCTTTTAATCATAGAAATCTGCAATTAATTCAGAGATTTAAAGAGGCATTTTTGAAATAAAAGTTTCTTTTACTGCTCATATTTTTGAAAAACGTTTCCGAGTAGAATTTCCAGTGAATCAGTTTTCTCAATCCGAAATAGCAATTTTTGCAGATACTATCAAATCTTAAGTAAACATTTTCATGTTCAACAAATGTGATAAATTAAGAGCATTAATATTAACATTCATATTAAAATAATAATTTTATATCTTTTGAATGTATAAATTACACAGCTGAAAATGTTTACTTGAGCATCCGAAAAACCAATGTATTCCGGGTAGAGAAAACCGATTAATTCATTCTAAAAACTACTCGCAAACGTTTCCGAATTTTATGGACAGCAAAATAAATTTTTGTTTCATAAATGCTTCTTTCTCTTTAGGGCTCTAAAGATAAAGAAACGCTTTTCAGAATAGCTGGTAACTTTAAAGAGTTTATATTATATTTTCGGAAGCATTAAAAAGGGTAAAAGGTATATTAAGAACAGGGCTTTTGCCAGAATTTTGTAATAGAATTTTTCGCCATATTTAAATACAGAAAAGTATTACAAATCCTGCAATTAAATGTGGTGTCTACGATTTATGCTATTCAAATATTAAATAGGAAAATTAGACTGGTAAAAATTTCTATAAAATAGAGACACCCTATGTTTTTGATTCAATAATTAATTTAGTTTAATTTCTATGCCAAAATTGTTTGTCTTGATGTGCATTATTAACGTTTTTACTAATAACTTTGAGAATCTCTGTATATAAAAAAGGATCATTTGATAGTAATATTTAAAGATAATGAGAAATCAATGTCTAAGATCTTGGATTTTTTTTTTTTTTACTTCTGAAATTTCTAGTACTTATAGAAATATATTTTAATGTTTTAAATTATTATATAGTACCTCTATACAACATGACGTCCCTATGTGCATTCTAATATTGCTAATGTATCTATCCAAACTTTTAATTAATTAAATGATTGAAGTAAAAAATAATACGCAATTCTACATTTTATTTAAATGATTAAACGATTGAATTAGAATGCATTAAAATGCATTGAATTAGAATGCACTGTGAAAAATATTCCAGGAAATTAAATCATTTTTCCAACCTACGCGTAAAATAGGAAACACTTAGAAGTGAATGACCAGGATCCATAAAATTAAAAGGCTATTCGTATTTGGCAGTTGTTCAAGGTATTTTCTAATTTGGTTAAATTGCCCTTTCCTATAGTCACAGACAGTGCGAAAGACTTTTTTATGTATGTACAATCAAGAACATTTATTGAAACAGATGTTTGCCAAGACAAATTGGTGTAATAAATGAAATTTTGAGGAATGTCATTGTTACAATTTTTTATTAACATTTTAAATTATTGAAATTTAAAGTACTATTTGCGGATTAGTTTTGTGATAAAATAATTCATAAATGAAAAAAAATTATTACATTAGAATTTGGAATGGAAAGACGTATATTCATATACAGTCAAGTTTCTTTATTAAAACAGATTTTGCCAAGATAAATTAGTCGAATAAATGAGATGTTGAACTTTTCAATCATTAAGTAAAATCACGAAACCTTAAAATAGTTTGAGTAGTCACGTCCACGAATTACTTTCAAGTCATAAAATATTACGTAAATGAAAAAAAATCAATATAATAGAATTCAAAATCGAAAGACTTGTTTTTGCATACACTCAATGCATTTATTAAAACAAATTTTGTCAATATAAATTAGTCTAATAAATGAGATGTTGAATTTTTAAAGACCACATTGTCACAATTATCAAGCAATAATTGAAATTACTAAAACAAAATCATTCAAATAGTTACGCCCACGAATTACTTTCAAGTCATAAAAAAAAAAAAAAAAAAAAAAAAAAAAAAAAAAAAAAAAAAAAAAAAAAAATTAACACATTAGAATTCAGAATGGAAAGAATTGTTTTAATTTGTCTAATAAATGGGATGTTGAATTTTTAAAGATCACATTGTCACAATTATCAAGCAGTAATTAAAATTACTAAAACAAAATAATTCGAATAGTTACGCTTACGAATTACTTTCAACTCATAAAATATAAATGAATAACAAAAATTAACACATTAGAATTCAGAATGGAAAGACTTGTTTTTATATACAGTCTTCTTATTTACTAAAACAAGTTTTGTCAAGATAAATTAGTCTAATAAATGAGATATTGAAATTTTAAAGATCACATTGACACATTTATCAAGCAATAATTAAAATGATTAAAACTAAAAATAATTTGAATAGTTACATTCTCGAATTACTTTCAAGTCATAACATATCATATAGATAAAGAATTTACAATGATTTTTTTTTTATTCGCAGTCTACCCCGCTTATTGAAAAATATGTTTACCGAGATAAATTAGTATATTAAGTAGGATATTAGATTTTTCAGGGATCAAACTGTCATACATTTTTAACTATAATTAAAAATAACAAAACTTAAAATAATTTAAATGGTTTTATCTAAGCATTATTTTTAAATAATAAAATACATAAATGAAAAATATCAACACACTAAAATTCAAAATAGTATCATGTAACATATTTTACATAGATCACACAGGCTTTTGGCCAGTGTTGCCAGCGGGCTACTTTTTTAAAATTTAGATTGGTTTATTGCCACCAATTTTAAAAAATAGCATAATTTCCCCTATTTTCGCATTATTTAATCAGTCTGTAAATAAAGCGAATATTCTATTTAAAAAAAAGTTATAGCAATCAAGCAATCTGAATTTTTAAAAAAGTAGCCCACTGGCTACACTGCTCTTGACAATGGTATCTTACACTCCAATCTGAAAAGTTACATTTATCTTTTGCTGTAAAGAAAAAAAAATCTGCAAATTTACAGAAATATTACCGAGAGTCTCTACAGATCTACACTAATTCACAGTTCAAAATAAAAATATAGTTTCTCTATCAACACTTTGCTAATTTATAGAATATTTTAAATTATATACTTTTCAATAAGGAATTTTTATAGTCATATAAAAACGTAGTGAAAGTTCAATGACGCTGACAGTTTGGCGAAAAATTTCATTTAACCCATTCTCCGCCAACTACGAGTATACTCGTGGTTTTTTAATCTAAAATTACGAATTCGCACCGGAAATTTCGAAAGAATTTTTTTTATTTTACATAATCGCAAAATCTCTGTAATTAAATAAAGTAAACATTGCTATTAGTATTTTCTGCCTATGAATTCGAACTTTCTAAATAAAATAAAAATCCGGTAATTTTAACCTGGCAGTAAACGTGTTAATATATTATATAAAATGTTGTACATTTAAATTACAAAACGCATTCTCAAAACGATGGTAAATTTCAAAAGTATGTAATTTAGAAGTGGTAAAAACATGTAATAAATTCCATGTAATAAATTCCTGAAAATTCCAAAACATGTAGGGTATTATCATATTATAGTTAGTTTTATAAATACAAACTGAAATTAAAAACATATCAGAATATAATTAAAAATACAGATTTAAATCCATAACATTTTTAAACTGCCATTACTTTATTTTAAATAACTAATTGAAATCATAAAGCAATGAAACTCCGTTAGGTTAGTAAATTATATTTTAGTATAATTTGCAATATATCTCTTTCCCTTAGCTCCTTAGAACATAAAAGGTATTAATGCAATCCTTTTCTAATTTCTAAAATATTGAAGATTGAAATAATATGCGGTGCGATATACCTTGCTCATGATATTATGAAGTAAGAAAGGAAGTTGCCAAGGCAACTGTCTTCATTAGATAGTTCCAGGCTACGCTATTCAGGTTTCTAAGGGAATGTGAGAAAATCTTTTAGCATAGACCGTATGTTTAGTGAGTTCACGGGAGATGTGGAGTGTCCCAACGTTGTCACATGCGTCTGACAACCTCTGAACATACTAGCACAAAGAGGTGACATCGGTTTGGGGAACTTGGTATTACTCAGTACCTAAAAGAATATTCCTACGAAGAATGCACCCAATACTAGCTGAGTAGTGATGTTCGAGGAAAGCACTTGGTCCTTTCGAACGAAAGAAATGCTAAACTGTACATGAGGGGGAATTTCTTTTGCGTATTTTAGAAAGAGTTTTCTTTTCCTTTCGGAATTCAAATACACAGATCGTGTAAGCTCGAATCATGTTTGTTGAATATTTTATGGCAGATGCTTTCATAGCAACCACCCCCCTTTTTTAATGCACGAAATTTTTGTTTAATTTAAATGAAAAAGGTAAAAAAAAAATTACATTGTTGAATATGACTTTTGTATTTTCGAACAGATTCCTATAATTAACGGAAGTTTTTATCTGCAAATTTTTCAATGATGAATAGAAGATATATTTCTCTTCATATATCAGGGGTACCAGTAATTAATGTTTTTTTCAGGAACTGTATGTTTACTATATTTTTTAAGCAACATTTAATGAGCTTCGTCACCTTAGGTTTGTATGATTCACTATTTGTATGATTCATTTATTAATTTTTCTATCTCAATTTAAACAATCCTAAAGAAATACACTTATAACTAATATATTTGTAAGCGATATTAATTATGGGTATTTAATTTTAAACAAATATTTAAAATAAATACGTGAATAATATATTTGAATCTGAAATGTGTATGAAGAGTTCTCAGCAAAAGCATTCTGTTATTCCAAAACACTCTCGCTAAAATACGCTAACTGGTGCGCAATAAAAAAATAACATGAGTGTTGTTGCACAGTTGCAATCAAGTCGTAAGAAAATAACAGAATGTAGATGATCATCAAGTTAAATGTAGGATGCGTCTTCTGTCTCAAATGTCTCAATTTAAAAGTATTTTTATAATAAGCATTTAACATGAACTGTGTGTATAAAGTCTATTTCATTTTTCTATGCTTTACTTTTAATTCTTACTCTTAACAAGCCCAGTTCGGGTAAATTAAACTTGCCCCCTCTGCGATTATTCAAATACAATTCTATTTGTACAATATCTTTCCTTCATTCGACCTTCATTCTTTTACATGGAGGCCGAATTCATTTAGTTTTCCTTTAAAATATATATTTTATTATATAATTCTCCATTTTCTTATTTCTTTATTTATACTTGAAAAGGGGTGGGGTGGGGGACCTTCCGACACTGGTAAGAGGCTAATTATTTACATAGTATAAGCTGTATATAAATCAAACTTTCTATTCACCGCTTACCCAATTATCTAGAGTTAATTTGGTTACACAAAAATAATTATTACGAGAGTTACTCATAAAATCTTATCAGGGACAGAACTTTATTTATGTATCCAGATTTATCCGCTCAATGTGTTTTTTCGCTATGCTGAATGACCTCTATAATATTCACAATAATATGTTGTGTTAATTATAATATTATGCCATCTTTGCTGCGCTAATTAAAAATATACAATGAAAAAAAATCTAGCATTTTAACAAGAAAGCTGCAAATAAATGTATTATTTTACCGATTAATCATGACTTAAAATTGGGCAATTCCATGCTCATAGGGAAAATTTTGAATTTTTTTTTTATTAATAAAACTGTTTCAGATATTTTTGGGTTAAAAAAAGTACAGTTCTTTAGCAACAACATATATATTTTTTTAGAATTTAGTTTTTCAGAAGTGGCAACATTCTAAAGTATGCTGTAGTTTGTTGTATTTTGGAGTAATCACGTTGTTGGATTTTGAAGGCGATTTAATTTTGCTTTTATGCTTTATAGATTCATAAACAAGGTTATTTTTACTTAACAGTGCCTTAAATAATAGCAAAACAGTTTAAACAAATATTTCACTTGTAAATTACTGCAGTTTCAAAGGAATTTTTAATGGTTTGCTACATGTAACGTAAGTTACCAAAAACAATTGTTTGTTTCTGGTAAAAAAGATAAAGATAAATTTAATCTTTAAAGCATCTTTTTCTCTTTCTACCAACTATGTACTAAGCAAAAATCAATACTTTGCTTTTATATTTACCTTTTTTCTGTAATTAGCAATAGTTAAAATTCGTAACGTAAGTTACCAATATGATGAAATGTAAGTTTCCATACACATTTCATATTCTATATAGAAGCGAATCATGTTTACTTACTAATATCTGAGATAAATAATTAAAAAGGAGACTTTTCTTTGTTCCTTTGTATTTGTTCTTACAAATATATTTTTACATAATGGTATATTTGAGGTTGGACGGATTTGAAAGAATTATAACTCTAAAAGTAATTGAGTAAACCCAATTATTTTCTTTCCAAAGTACTCAGCAATTATCCAAGATTTGTTAGATGTAGCTGTTTTAATGTCATGACATACAAACAATGTGTAGAATCGATGATCTGAAAAATGCAAATCGCACCACACATTCACAATTTTCTTCGATGATTCTGGAGTGGAAAGCGTATAAATCTAAAATTATTGGAGGTATGGGAAAAAAGTCAATAAGAAAGTTCTTCAGCATCGTCGATTTAGTAGGAAAGGATCCCCTATGAAGACGAATAGCCCAAGCAAAAAGTGAAAATTTCGAATGCGTGGTACGATTTGTATTTTTCAGATCAGTGATTTTGCGCAATAAACTGCGCAACTTTAAAATAGCTACATCTAACAAATCTTGGATAATTACCAAGTACTTTGGAAATAAAATAATTTCGTTTACTCAATTACTTTTAGAGTTATGATTCTTTCAAATCCGTCGAATCTTTTTCGGACATCCTGTATAATATATTTGATCAAGAAAATAAAACCACCAGTAGTGGTTAATGCCTTAGGACATTTCAAATTAGAAAACTAAAAAATCTTATATTTTATATTTTTGTTATATTCTGTAACTTATACCTACAATTCCAATTATTTTTATACTATTTCATTATATTTTATGTAGTTTCATTATTATGTTTAATTATTCAGTGTATTGTAATAAATATGATGCAAAAGAAAAACACTTTTGTAAAAATGAAATGTGTAACGTAAGTTACGTAAGTTACGTAAGTTACTTTAAAAAAAATTATAATAAATTTAGTTGTTGATCTAAAGTTTTAAAATTTCATAAATTACATTGTAAAAATCTTAAAGAATAGAATGTATATACTTTTTAAGCCATGTCATCTTCAAGAGAACAGAATTTTATCCAAACGTGAATAGCAATATAACACCGTTCCCTTTTTCAGTAACGTAAGTTACCACAGTAAATATAGTTGCTAAAGTTTAAGAAATAGCATTAAATTTAAGTAATTTTCATCCAAATTAAGCTTTGAGTAGTTCTTATTAACAAATCACATCAACTTTACATTTTTAATATTTTTTTGGTGTTATATTAAGAAAATTACTGAAGCAAATTGTTCTAAATGTAACGTAAGTTACCATGGAATGACCCAATTCGTAGAGTAGATGTAGATGTAATGTCTTATTACTGAAAAAAATGCTGTCAGCAACAGTGTAACATATTTTAAATTTACAAATTTAAATTGCAAAATTAATAATTATAATAACACGTTATTAAAAAAAGACGCGTGTTTTATAATTTCAGTATTTTTCAGATTAGTTTTTCTGTTTAACAGAATCGTGGTTTTCTGCTCTCTGAAAATTTACATAAGATTTAATATAAATGTTTTCCAATAGATAATCTATATTTCACATTTTTTTTAACAGAATGTAACATTAATATAAAGCGAAATGTTATATAATCTATACTTCAATTTAACTACTGTACAGATGAGAATTTGCATGACTTACACTGTGAGTAACTAGTCTCGATGTTCTAAAATTATGTTTTTAAAAACTAGATAGCATGTTAAATTAATGAACATTTAAGAATTTTTTACTCACAGTGCATGGAATCCTCTTGAGGTTTCCAGTAGTGTTCTTGTTCTACCTCTCTTTTCGGGCAGAAGGTATTTGCAGAAATTTCAGTTGCACTTGGAGGTGAGTGATGCCACCACCTAACAGTTGCAATGTGAATTTAGAATACAAATATAAAATAGAAATTAAACACATGCCAAGTCAAGAATTTTAAATTAAATGTGTACAATATATATATATATATATATGGTAAGTAATATAAACATTTTAAAAATGTAACTTGAAATATTAAGCAGAATTTCTCCCGATTCTGATGATTTTTTAGGGCATCTTCGGGATTATTATTGTTATTATTTGTTTAAATAATGCATTTAGAAAATAAGTTTTTTGACATAAAATTTATTGTACTTTTGTCTAACTGTGTTAATATTTCCATACAAAAATGTTGATATTTTAATCAATCTAATCTTCTCCAAATTAAAAAAAATAAGAAAAAGAAATTATTAAAGAAAATAATTTTTTGAAGGTTTGTCCTCTAAGTCTAGTTTTATTTGCAAAAAAAATAAATCGGCGATAGATTGAACGGTTTAATGAACGAACGTACACTGATAAAAAAAAAAAGAAGAAAAGAAAAGAAAACGTGTTTCAAGAAAAATGCATTTAAATTGTGCCCCCCCCCCCCACCCCTATCAGTGTAACACTGATCTGTTAAATTGATTGTTATGATTTAAATTTTGGAGAGAACAAAAAACGGTCTTGAGGACATATTCCAAACACTTTAAAGGTTAAAAAAATGCAAAAAAGATAAACTGATTATTTGAAAATTTTCCGGGAGAACCTCCCTTTAAGAACATTCTATCAGTATTAAGGAAAAACCAGTATCAGAAACATATTTTACTGCAAAATAATTTTTATAGCGTTATTGTGTAATAAAACCTTTGTTATTTCTGAATCATTTATACGAAGAGTGAAATCAATTAAGTAAAAAATAGTGCATATAAATTCTTCGCTAACTAAGAAAAAAGGAACACAACTATTGATTTAGTAGCAGTTAATTTGAGACTCCCTCCATCAGGTGAATCGGAACACACGTACGATACAATGATAGAAAGATAAACGTATAGGTGCCATGGATTATGAATTTTGAATTCTCCACTTAAATAATCACAGAATTCTACGATTAAGTGAGGCGAAGAAAATTAAAAATAAATAGTCGATTC
Organism: Maratus michaelseni; assembly: GCA_963931845.1. NCBI lineage: Eukaryota > Metazoa > Arthropoda > Arachnida > Araneae > Salticidae > Maratus > Maratus michaelseni. The sequence continues at coordinate 442,453,036 of OZ007586.1, forward strand.
ACAATCCGTAATTGTTGGAACCTATGGAAAAGACGCACTAATTAATTCAAAATTATAATCGTGTCCTTTTATATTTTATATTTTCTTTTAGGTGAAAGAAATATGTTTAATTAATATAGCTTTTGTTATAGAGGTTATCTACATTGTTAAAATGAATGTATAATCTATATTTAATAAACAAATTGGTCGTTTGAAGCATCTACAAGATTGTTATAGATTCAATTAGAATTCGCGAATTCGGAAACTAATTCAATATTAGTTCTTTTTTCTTCTTTTTCTTTTCAAGGTGCGTTTACTCTTTAGAATTTTGAAGTATGGCGTTATATTTTCAAACTGGAAATCTTCACCTAATATTTTCTCTTCAGATTAGAAATCTTTCTGCGATTAATCGCGGAATTTGTAATAGGGGAGAGCCGTACACATTAAGATAGTGTACAGAGTGAAACAGAGACGGTTTTAAAACGAAGTTTGTGTTTGTACTGCTTAATGTTAGACTTTTCAATGATGCTTTGTTTGGAAGGTTCACTGACCACTTTTCAAGTGTGGATGTTGTTTCATTTGAAAAGAAAATACTTTTCTTAAACCTAACAGCTACTAATTTAATTCTTTTATCGATCATATATCTTAATTCTAATTATATGTGTATTTCAGTTCAAATAGCATACATATGCTGCATTATTTTTCCACTCAACACCAAGGAGTTAACTCTAACGATATCGAAGGAAAATGTACGTAAACATTTTTTTTCAACAAATTGACGTGATTTTTTAATAATATACAGTGAGACATAGAACGCTGGTAAACAGTGAAACAGTGTCTAACTGTGTATCATCACTAATTATATTTATTGTTTAACAAATAACATGCATTATATGTTACTTTATTACGTTTTTATGTTTTAAGACATGGGAGCCCATAGATAGGGCTCACTTTTTTCACCTTAACACCACATAACAGCTACAAATTCCAGTCCCTTGATTTATCAGTTTTTGGACATTTTGAAACGTTCTACAATGCAGCCGTTGGTAAATGGATGCTCATAAAACCAGGCACAACCCCGTCATGTACCAGATTTCTGAACGTGTCGATGAAACATATAAAAAATCAGTATTGTTTCACTGTGTACTAAGTGTGGCAAATAGTGAGACGAATTTAAAATGATTTTTAAAGTGACCTTTTTCATGTCTATTTGTAACTTTGGTATGCAAAGATGCTCCAAAGAAGCAGATTTATATATGCAATGGCTAAAATTTGTTCAGTCGGTTATATCTACACTGCTAAAAAATTTGTTCTAGGTTGAACCAACTTTTGGTGCTTTAGTAGCTGCACTCTTAAGATGCTGAAATCACGTTCTAACACTTGGAGCTCCGGTTGAACCATAGCTCGAAATATTGGGACGAGATTTCATCATCTTATACACTGCTTGACAGTTGTTAAGGAACAGAGACATTTTTTGAAATAAATAATCACAGGCAATTATTGAAGAAATGAAACTAAGAGCATATATAACAGAGGTAATGTGTTATATTTATTATGCAAAATGGTACAGATCGCACCACATGGGAAAACGGGATAACAAAAAAATAAAGAAATGTCTGCTTTGAAAGTCTCCGGAGTCGTGAAAAAAGGTCTTTTCAGATGGAAGGAGGAGAGATATCTGTGTCTCAGTAAAGAATATGGCCTCCCCCGACACTAGTGCACATTTTGCATCTGTTATTCATGCTGTCTATTAAACTATTGAAGAGTCCTTGGGGATATTGTACCACTCCTCTCGCGAGGAGCTTTTTTGCTCTTGCACCGTTCGGGGAGGGTGACTTCTTTGAGAAACACATATGTAAAGAACATCCCAGGCATGCTCTGTAGGATTTAAGTCTGTAGAGTAAGCAGGCCATTCCATACGTTGAATATTTTCACTTTCTAGTGTGCCCGATACTTCAGCTGTCCTGTGTGGACGCGCAATATCGTCCATAAATCTGGACCTACCGCACCCCTAAAAAGACGAACATGATCCAGAATAATCTCTCTGCCGTTGTGATGTTACGGTACCTCGCTCAAAGATGTGAGGCGGTTTTCTGCCATTGTGCATAATGCCTGTCCACACCATCACACCTTGGCCATATCGATCACGTTCATGAACATTCTGTGGTGCGTGACGTGTTCCTTTCTCTCTCCACACTAACTGATGGCCAGAATCACTTGTCACAGTGAAGCAGGATTCGTCGGAGAACATCACTCGGGACCACTGTTTCTGACTCCAACCAATATGTTTCTTACATCAACGCAATCTTTCTTGACGATGGCGTGGTTTAAGTGGGATGCATTGAACAGGCTTCCGTGCATGCAAACCAACCTGATTTAATCGCTGAGAAATGGTTCTGGTAGATATACGTGTACCGGTAGCGGTTGCAAGGTCTGCAGTTATTTGACTAGGAGTGAGATTTCTGTTCCTTTTTTGCCACTAGTGATACATATCGATCCTCTTGAGGTGTGGTGTTTTTTGTACGACCATCGGCATGCTTCCGCATACCATTTCCACCTTCAGCAGCCTTTTTTAATCACGATATAACACTTTTTGACACTCCCATTGCTATGGTCACAGTAGTGACACTTTGACATGCTTCAAGCCATCCAACTGCTCGTCCACGATCTTAAGCACTCAAATGATGTCTTTCAGACATTTTGCACTTAATTATTGTCGTATCACGCGGAATTTCACAGAAATTAGTTCAACAACCTAAGGTGCTATTTTTTCCAGACACCTAACTGCATAAATTTTCGAATGAATAAAGAGCTCCCGTACACTACCTTTCAGGCAGATAACAGGTCCTTCCTTATTACGCCATCTACAATTAATTTTACTATGGTTGGTTAGCTATTGAAAACGTTACGTTGAAAAAAACGAGTTGTTTCTTAGCAATTGCCAAGCAGTGTAGTTGTATGTTTATAGCTGCTGCACAAAAAGTTAGCTTAGGATAGAACAAAAGTTTTAATAGTGTAGCTCTTTATTAGCGTCTTTAAAAAATCGGCGTCACTGTGTGTATTTCCTATTTTCTGCGATTAAATAAGGTACAAAATTCGTTAAGAAAATTGTGGTAGAATTGCAAGCACCCTGTTTTTAGAATTGTATTTAAGTTGCCTTATGCGACAATTTTATAACTTCCACAGCTTATTTTTATAACTAAAAGTATTCGTGTGTATTTTTATAAATATTATAAAAGTATTTCTATAAATATCTAAACAATATAAATTATAAATTTTATGATAACTTTTGATGAAAGTAAAAAGCAAAATTTATTTTTACTTACCAATTATTAGGATCATTATAATATCCCGCATCTGCTTTCCACTCCTTTGTATGTGAACACCTTGGAACATATTGACAACATGAAGCGTGGTCTGCTTTCATAGCCTTATCCAAACCTAAATATCTAAAAGCAAATAATTTTTTGCTTAATATTTCGGAGAATGTGTTTCGAAAGTCATTTTCAAGGTTAAGTAATGGAAGCTTAGAATGGAGTAATGGAAAATACTTAGAATATAATTTTACAAGAAGTTCTGTGTTTCGAAGAAGCTAAACATTTTTAAAATGCTAAATAATATTATGTGCACTGTTGAAAATTTTCGTTTATTGACAGGTTGTCTTCCGTGAATTTTGATCAGAAAGTTTCCGTTTTGTTAGAAAAATGGAATCCAGTATATCTGTTGCTACCCAGTTAGAAAAAATTTGCAAAAAAAAGTGCACAAAATCCGAGCGTATTTGGCACCTCAACTTATGGGCACAAAAAGTGCATAAATTGTATCCCTAAATTTTACACTTTTTAGACTTTTAAGATTACAGAGTTTCAAAAACGCAATTATTAATGTAAAAATCTATCATCTAATGGGATTGCAGTATTTTTGATCGCCACACATGCGCTTCAACTCCTTCGCGTCTGTATCGCGCCATTTATGGACTACAAAGACGGAACATTCCTCAAAAAACAGAAACATTATGGCAACTCTGCTGCCAGTCCTTTTTCCGTAAATTGACGGAATTTTTTTTTTTACAGTATACTTTTAAAAATAGTCTGAAATTCACGGGTATTTTATTCCCTGAATTTCACAGAAAAAGTCCCGTTTCATGACAAAAGGGCATTTTCCGTTAAAAGCAGAAAATTTCCTCATATTTCCTGAAAACAACGGAACGAACGGAGAAAAAAGCAGCCAACGGAGTTATTCCGTTATCTGCTGCATGTTTATTTTCAATGTTTCAAAAACTGACATGTTGCTGCACAGAAAAACTAAAAATTCAATAAATTAAAATTTCAAGTTTATTTAAAAAAACAACAAGAAAATAGTGCTTTTGAATTTAAAAAAAGCAAAAATTAATTTTTTCGATTCTTTTAATATTATTTGCAATTTATTTTTTAAAGTTATAAAAAAGTATTCGCACTTAAAATATATTCTAAACAAACAGATTAATATATACATATATATATAATAGCTAAATTGAGTGAAAAAAAAATCGATTCTATTTAAAAAAGCAACAAACAAAAATAATGCTTTCGAATTAAACTCATTCCTTTAAAATTATTCGCAATTTATTTTTTTAAAGTTATAAAAAACACTCACACTGAAAATCTATTCTAAACGAACACATTTAAAAAACACATAATAGTTGATTAAAAATCGATTTTCGCAAAAAAGCAAAAAAGTTTATCGAATTTAATTCAAAATAAAATATTTATATTTTACATCTAACAATCAAATTAAGAATATATATAATTCATGTTTTTATCCTCTATTAATACTATAGTTTTCAACCATCATCTCATTACGAAATATCCCCGCAATTAACTTCAAAATTACAAGTTTTCTAAACCCCAAATTGTTTAAGTCCCAAGCTGCGATTTGAAGACATCCCGTATCATCGTTTCCTACTCTTACTCCAGCAAGGTCCCGCTGGCCTTACGGTAAAGCACTCGGCTCAAGCCATCAACGTCCCCAGTTCAATCCTCAGGTCTGGCAGAAAATGTTCTTGCATTATATTAAATACTTCCGTAATGATCAATAGATGGCAGCACAAATAGAGATGACATTTTTTAAAACCGAGTTTATTTATAACGGAAACTTACCGATTCTTCAGAACGGAGTTTTCCCTTCCTTTATCTTTCAAAACGGAAAATGTACTAACGGAACGGAAAAAGTCCGGCAACTTTGATGCCAGTAGTTTTACCGTGAATTAACGGATTGATTTTTAACAGTGTATGCTAAATAACATTATAATAAAATGTTGAATACACTGGTGTAACACACAAATGAAGATAAAAAAACTTATTTTAAACACAATAAAATTACGAAATGTGCAAGTCTTTTCAAAACAACTTTGTCTTTCTTCTCAGGACGTACGAAAACGTGCTATCATTTTAAAGCCTGAAGCAAAATAGTCAGCAAATCTCTTGCTCCTGCCTTCTAAGTGATAGCACGTCTTCTTGGAGCCTGAAGAAGAAAGACAAAGTTCTTTCGAAAGTCCTTGCTCATTTCTTTATTTTATGATGTTTTTAAGAAGTTTTTTTGCCTTCCTTTAAATAACATTATATGCGATATGCAGTCGGTTAATATGAATTCCAAAGTGATGTTAAAACTGCCTGGAATATTGAAAAACAACTATTTTTTCTATAGAAAAAGTACTTTTGATTATTAATTTAACATACTCTATTCAATATTTTTCTAAAACAATACAATTAAAACACCCCTCACTCCCCCCCCCCCCTACACATGTATCCAATGACGATTTCAAAGAGAAATATGTTCAGATGTTTTCGTTTCTTTTTACAATTAAGTTATCAAAGGTTCTTTGTTAATAATATTTTTATACAAACTTTTAAGCTTCTGTGCAAGATATCAAAGCTCTGTAATTATCAATTTTCTCTTATGAGCTTACTGAAATTCAGGTTCATTTGTTAAATTTCCGACAATTTTTTAACTACTTATGTAAGTGCATTGTAAATGCAGTGTAAGTGCAGTGCAATTTTTTAAAGATATTATTTAGAAATATTAGTTATCGTGATATTTTATTCACAGAAAGTGTTTTTATACCGTTTATTTCTGGTAATCACTGATTCATACAAATATTTAATCTTTGTAAATGCATAACATAGAAACAGTTGCAAAATTTAATACATTACTATGTTTATATTATTTATTTCCGATAACTATTTAACTATTTAAGTGTAGTTTAAAGTTCTGTAATGATATCACATGGAATCATTAGCAATCCGTAATATTTTATTTACAACTAACATCTTTATATCAACAGAAAAAAATTTCTTTTCTACAAAAAATTTCGAGAAAAAAACATTTTTTTTTTCGAGAAAATCTTGCTATTTTTTCTTGTCAAAAAATTTCTGGGATAAAATGATGTAAGGGTATAATTTTAAGTTTTCTAAAGTAATTTTGAAATATTATCAATTCGCAATATTTTATTTGTAAAAAATATTTTTATACCATTTATTTCTCATAATTATTTATTTAAGTATATTTTTTATTAAATGTATTACATAGACATATTACGACCTATAATATTTTACATATAAAAGCAATATTTATATGACTTATTTCTGATAATTTAAAAACTACTTAAGCACAGTTGTAATTTTTTAAAAGACAGTTCCTATCCCATTATTTACAAAATTGTTCTTTATGGTACCTGAAAAATTATACTTGTCTACAACGAGAAAGTTTTCCATCTTATTTCCTGAACAGGAAAACCACAGAATTGGATGCTGAAGAGCATAGTAATAATTGTTTTTAAAATACTACACGGAAGCATGCATCACCAATTTTAATATTTTATGTACAAAGTTATCTTAATACCAACTGAAAAATTACATTTTATATGGGAAAGCTGACCAAGATATTTTTCCTGGTTATAAAAATATTAAGAATAAAATAATACTAGAGCAGAATATTAGTTTTTATTATACGTTATTTAAGAAATATCGCCTATCCTTATTATTTAATATTTTATTTAATTCATATTTTATATAATTAATACGATAAATCTTTCTATGTTCTTTTTGGTCATGAAAATCTTCGGAATTTAATAAATTAAAAAAAAAACCGAAGTATATTAATTTTTGTAAAGACATTACATAGAAACATTAGATACCCCTAATATGTTACTTACAAAAATGACAGGATCTTTTTAATCATTATACAACCTGAAAAAATGCACCTTTTTTTACAACGAGAAAGCGTCCTATCATTTGTCTGGTCAGAAACACCTCTGGAATAAAAGTACCCCATAATAATATTAAGTTTTATAAAGACATCATATAGAAACAATACTTATTCCTAACAATTTATTTGTAAAAACGATCTTGAACGAACTTTATGCAACTGAAAAAGTATATTTGTCTACGTCTAGAAATCTTTCTTCATATTCCTTGTCAAAAAAAAAAAAAAATCTCCGGAATAAAATTATGCCATAATATTACATTAATGTTATTAAACAAATTATATTTGGAAACGTTACTTATTCCTCATATTTTATTAAAAAAACAAAACAACAACAAAATAAAACGATTTTTATGCCAACTAAAAGTTTATATTTCTCCTCAACAAGAAAGATTTCTATCTTTTTCCTAGTTAGTAAAATCTCCGAAATAAAATTATGCTATAGTATAGTATTATTTTTTGAAAAATTATTACATTTATAAACATTACAGATTTTTAATATTTTATTTACAAAAGCGATCTTTATGCCAATTGGAAAATTATATTTGTCTACGACAAATAAGCTTTCATTATTTCCTGGTCAAGAAAATCTCCGGAATATAATTAAGAGAAAAGTATTAATTTTTGTAAATATATAACAGATAAACGTTGCCTATCCCTAATATTTTATTTACAAAAACTTCTTATGCTAAATGAAAAAGTATGTCTGTGTACCACGAGAAATATCATTATCTTTCTTCCTAGTAGAGAAAATCTCCGGAATAAAATAATGAAGAGTATAGCATTATTTTTTGTAACAACAATACACAGAAACACTATTTTCCTCTAATATTTTATTTACAAAAGCGATCTTTATGTCATCTGAAAAATTGTATTTGGCAATGACGAGAAAATTCTAGGTCGCAAAAATTTCCATAATAAAATTATGAAGAGTGTAATATTATTATTTTTAAACATTACACAGAAACATAACTTTTCCGTAATATTTTATTCACAAAAACGATCTTTAAGCCAAATGAAAAATTATATTTGTCTGCGACGAAAAAAAGAATATCCCATTCATTTTCCTGTGAAAAAAACTCCGGAAAAAAATTAAGTCACAGTATGTAATATTAATTTTTGTTAAGACATTGCAGATAGAAACGTTACCTATACCTAATATTTTATTTACAAAAACGGTCTTTATGCCTTCAGAAAAATTCCATTTGGCTACGAGGAGAAAGCTCTCCGTCTTATTTTTTGGTCACGAAAATTTCCGTAATAAAATAATGAAGAATATAGCACTGTTTTCTGTAAAATCTTTACACAGAAACAGTACTTATCGTATTGTGAAAACTATCCCTATGCCAAATAAAAAATTATATTTGTCTTCGAGGGAAAAACATTCCACTTAATTCCTGGTAAGAAAATCTCCAGAATAAAATTATGTCATAGTATATATTTTTAATTTGTGTTAAGACATTGTATATAAACATATTACCTATCCCTAATATTTTATTTATAAAAAAGTTCTTTCTGCCATCTAAAAAATTAAATTTTTCTATGACGAGAAATATTTTTTTTCTAGTCTAGAAAATGTCTGGAATAAAATAATGAAGAGTGTAATATTAAAAACAGTACACAGAAACATAACTTTTCCCTAATAATTTATTCACAAAAACGTTCTTTAAGCCAAATGAAAAATTATATTTTTCTACGACAAAAAACGATTTCAATTCATTTCCTCGTGAGAAAAATCTCTGGAATAAAATTATGTCATAGTGTATAATATTAATTTTTGTTAAGACATTGCATATAGAAACGTTACCTATACCTAATATTTTATTTACAAAAACGGTCTTTATACCATCTGAGAAATTCAATTTGGCTACGAGGAGAAAGCTCTCCGTCTTATTTCTTGGACACAAAAATTTCCGTAATAAAATTATGAAGAATATAGCATTATTTTTGGTAAAAACTTTACACAGAAACAGTACTTATCGTATTGTGAAAACTATCCCTATGCCAAATAAAAAATTATATTTGTCTTCGAGGGAAAAACATTCCACTTAATTCCTGGTGAAGAAAATCTTCAGAATAAAATTATGTGATAGTATATATTTTTAATTTTTGTTAGGACATTGCATATAGAAACATTACCTATCTCTAATATTTTATTTATAAAAGGATTCTTTATGCCATCTCAAAAAATTAATTTGTCAATGTCGAGAAAGATTTTCATTTTTTTTTTCTAATCTAGAAAATGTCTGGAATAAGATAATGAAGCATGAAGTATTAATTTTCGTTAAGACATTACACTGAAACAATACCTTACACTTTATTTGCAAAAACGATCTTTGTATAAAGCTAAAAAATTACATTTCTCTACAACGGGAAAGCTTTCCACATTTATACTGGGCAGGAAAATCTCTGAAATAAAATTTTGCCATAGTATGTCGTGTATTAATTTTTTTTAAAGATATTACATAGAAACTTTACCAATCCCTAACACTTTATTTACAAAAATGGTCTTTATACCATCTGAAAAATTATATTTGTCTACTACGAAAAAGCTTTCCATCTTTTTCTTTTCCCTGGTCAGGAAAGTCTCGGGAATAAAATAATGCCCGAGAGTCCCACACCATCTCAAAAATGAGGAGGGAGAGGGAGGGAGACTAGTTCGATTTAGTTTCTAAATCACCAACACGAAGAATGGGGGGAGAAGTGTATCTGTGGTTCTGTTGCAAATTGTAAGAGGAGAGAGTTTGCACCTCTGCTTGAGTTGCAAATAGTTGGATAGTGTTGAGGACAAAGAGGGGAAAAAAAGTCTTGTCGAAGTTCTGAAATAGACCAAAGCGTAGAACGTAGCTCTCTGAAAAGCATCTTTTCCTTCCCCCTTTTTTATTCCCTTTATAGTAGTAAAAAAGGGGGTGCCTGATACGTATAATGGAGACTTCGAAAGAGCGTGTGTATGGAGAAAACATTCTAAATTTCATTCGATTTCGGGTGGACTCAGAAAATAAACTGATGCAGAAAAAAAGATTTTTGCCGATTCTGTAGTGTCTCTATCCTTGGCACTCCACATGTATATATTCGTTTCTGTATATTCGACCTAAATTTTGTTTTCTCAGAAAACTTTTATAGAAGATCTTTCTTTCATGAGTTTTTTTTTTTTTTTTTTTGTTTGTTTATTGTCCATCTAAGAATATTTGTCTTTGTTTATTTTGTTACAGTTACCTGTTTAGAAGTTTTATTTGATATACTTTACATTTGCTTGTAATATTTTGTCGTAAACGTCAGCTTTAAATAACTGATGAATATTTTTGTTATATTTCTTGTATCAACATAAAGATAGAGAAAAGAAGTGATAAATGTTAGACAAATATGCTCACATTCTTAAGTTCTTAGACTTTGCAAAGTTATGCTTTTAACACTTACTAACATAGGTAAAAAGGGAAATTTGAGATTAGGGGGAGGGAATTCTTGGCGCTGTACAATATAAGTAAATAAAACAACGTTTTGAGCACCAAAAATGTGCCAACTATTGCAGACTAGTTTCGGTAACATTCCGTGAACCGCTATCAGTGCAAAGAATGATGGAATTTTGCTGGCATATGGGTTGTTCTGTTATTCCGGCGACAAATTCGGGAGGTGATAGTGCACACAAAGATAAACAAACTTTCCAATGGGATCCATGATCGCAATCCACTTGTTATGTCAAAAATACAGGGCGACTCACTCTAAAACCGAACCGGAATCTTTGTTCATAACTTTAATATTAATGAAAATATTGTAGCGAATTTTTCAACAGACTTACTTCGTTTTATGTGCAATGGGATGACATTGTAAGAGGTGATTGAAGAGCACAGTAATTCAGTCAGTAACACCTACATACTGTTAGCGCCATTTAAAAGTATGGAGCGTCCAGTGTAGTGTATTTTGTACAGGGTTGGTGTCTATTTCTAGTATTTGCTATGTTGTCACCACATTTCGGACAAAGCAAGCTTAATCTGTTGAAAGTTCGCTGCAATATCTTCATTAATGATAAGATTATGGACAAAGATCTGGGTTCTGTTTTGGAGTGAGTCCCTGTACTTTGACATTACAAGTGGATTGCGATCATAAGTTCAGTTAGTAAATTTGTTTATATAGACGTGTATTATCAACCCCATTGAGGTTGTAGTCGGAATAACAGTGCACCCACTATATAGCTCACATGCATAAAGTTTTTTACTATACATACGAGCAAAAGCCCAACATTCTTTTCACTGATGATGGTATGCTGAATGCTATCGAAACTAGTCTGCAATAGTTGGCGAATATTTGATGCTCAAAACGCTGTTTTATTTATTTATATGGATGAAAGTGTTTATGAGTTCGGTTAATCTTTCCGATCGTCTGTGCTCTAACTTTTATGAATATAGTTGGACTTTCATGAAACTCATATATGTTATTGGGAATCATTACAGCATGTTCCTAATTGAAAATGGTCCGCGTAAGATTTATCATTCAATCACAGACACGCAAAAGAATTTGGATACATTATGATTTATGGGTGTTAATTGTTCGAAGCATATTTTTGTGACGTTATACCATTTTAAATACGAAATAAATATGCATTACTGAGATGAACTACAACATGTCTCCCAAAGAAAATTACAGCTGCGAGCTATTGTACATTTTTTATACTAATATTTCCGAATAATAATCTTTGCCATACTTAATAGTAGAATTTCAGATATTAAATAAGGCGAAAATTACTTTTCGGAAATAGCGGATTGCTATTATTGCAAAGATTGATTTTATATGTAAAATATTATAGGTCACTAATACTTCTATGTAATACATTTAACAAAAAATATACTTAAATTTTTAAAAAAACGTAAAAGTTGGAAGATATGGAAAATAATGTTCAGCTCGTTTATGGTTTACAATGCCTCAAAAATATTTCAGATATTATATGACCAAATATCAGACATGACCAAAAGTAGAGATGCAAAGAACTCAGCTTATTCCCATGTTTCTTCCCAAAAAATCGGGTTCATTAAAAAAATATCCAAAAAATTTCCGAATATTTCCAGATTTGAACAGGGATTTCCAAATCTTTGTAATTCTAGCCAAAAGTCATCGGACACTTCGATGTTAGACGTTTTGCCGAACAGCTAGAGAAATGTTTGTCGGATTTCTCTTGAATTTCGCTAATGTAAAGAACTTTTTTGAACTCACATATTTCTGTGGAGAATTAAGCACGAAGGCAATTATGGGCCTAGCAATAAATTTGGTAAAAAAAATAATATTTGTGATCACTCTGGCAGCATAAGGAGCTCGAAATGATTCGTAACTGTAACAAATGATTTCATAAACTCTGTACACCGATTGTATGAATTTGTGTAAGAATAGCAAGTATATTTATAACGATATAAATATTTATTTTAAAATTTCAATATATTGGGCACCTGTTTTGTTTCTAACATGCAAGGTCAAATTTTCCGACCATTTAAGAAAACTTGACTAAGTGCAAAAGAAACATTTTACTGCAATTAGAAATGAATATATTGAATATTTCATAAACTATGGGTATTTGTAAAAATTAATTTTAACTTCGCATGCTCGAATACGTTCCTTTCATAATTTGGTAGTCAACTAAATAGGGGCAACTTATATGAAAAGGCCAATCAAATACCGTGCAATTTCAGAAATATATTGACGATGTGGTTAGCTGCATTTCAGTTATTTTTTAAAAGTAACTTGATGATAATGTATTTTTTATAAGCTCCAATTTATGTAATGTAAAGTATTCAAATTTATAAAATGAAATGTAATGCTATTTATGTGATGCATATTTCTTTATTTATAAGTATGTGCGTGTATTTAAGTCATTAGTAACCTTTATGAAATCCAGTGATTTATGTGGGAAAACGGCAATTTATGTCAAGTTTTGGGAAGTGTCTTAAAATTTGGTTGAAACTTTGCATGTTATGAATTTTGATTTTTTAAAAATAAGTTTATATCTAGGTGAATATACGTGCTATGCTATTCTTACACAAATACAAACAAACGTTATATGAGGCTTATGAAATTATTTGTTACAGTTCGAGTTTTTTATATTGCAGAGTGATCGTAAACATGACTTTTTTTATTCAATTTGATGTTGGTACCCTAACTGCCCTCGTGACTAAATCTTCGTTGAAAAGTGTGAATTTAAATATGTTTTTTAATCTCCGAAGTCTGGGAACAATTCGTCAAGTATTTCTAAAGATATTCGACAAAATATGTAAAATCGAAAGTGTCTGGTGACTTTTGGTCATATAGCGTATATATAGGCTGTAATAATTGCTGAATACGCGTTTTTAACATTGTTAAGGATTTTTCAGTTGTATTATGAGTGTAATTTTCGTATATTGAATGACTCAGAGTAGAGCGTATGGCGATTATTTCTTAAACTGGGAATGATATAAATTTTACTTCCGATTACGAAATATATTCAAATAAAGTATAGTTTTTAAATGTGGCATTTTTTTAAAGGGCCATTAAATATTAAAATATGAAATTTAACCTTCTATACGGCTTCATTTTACTATAACTTATAATTTGAAAACACAAACTTGACACTAAAATTATAGCACGCTATAACGAGAAACATCATAAGACTCTATTAAACTTTTTAATCTAATTAACTACGTACGGTAATTATATGCAACTCAAAACAACACATACAATAGCATTATAATTCGATAAACATACATTTTCGTTCCAAAGTTTTTCAAATAATCTGTATTCAAATACCACAGTCAATGTGCATAGTTAAAAATATAAAATTAAGTTTAGGAGTAATGTTTTAAAGTAGAATTGCTTTCTGTAAAATATATATGATTGCGTTTAGGAAGATTTGCCGATCTTTTTATATTTATTTACATATCTCTCAGTTTAGACTTAATTTGCATCCAAGAAAGCAAAATTTATATTGGCACTGATTAATCATTGAAATTTTGCTGTGAGGAAGGTTGTTATTGTCGCATTAAGAGCAACGACTTCCAGCTTCTTGCAACCTAGGTGCTTCCATATTCAGATTATGATAGAAGCTGTATCACGATCTAAAGCAAACTTGTCCAATCGTCTACGTGTCATATTGCTCTAACAAATGCGGCCCAATATAAAATCTTAAATATGATTAAAATATTGATATTTCAATGTGCTTTTTTCCTTTAGATTCCAAAATACAGTTACAGAAAATATTGCCACAAGCTTATGGGAATATAAACTTATGTTGAAATAATGCTTTCAACATAATTCCTGCGAACCTATTTTTTTTTTACTTCAATGATTAATTTTTTCTGATAGGTTCATTTTATTATTTCATCTTTTTTCTGTGATATTTTAACAGTTTCTTTTAGTTGATAATATATATATCCAAGAACATTTTTTCTTAACAACTATCAATAGTATAAGTGCTGCGCTAGACAAATTTCTTTCCTTCTAATACGACCAAAGAATTCAAAATACGAGTAATTGAACACACCTGTTCAAAAGATAATGCGCATTTTAATCGATGAAATTAGATATAAATACGCAACAGAGAATTTCGTAAGTTTAGTTCTGCCTGCTGACAGTAAAATTTTTTCATGATTTTTCTTACAAGAATTTGGGTTACTTAATTCATTTTTTGTCAATATATGTAAAACATTGGGAGGTCCCGATCGACATTTCGTCTCTTCTTAATTTATAAACATAAATCTACATTATGAAGCAAAAACATGTTTGTGACTCGTGAGTAACGCGGGCGTCATATTGATAGTGACAACATCTGACCAATAATTTTTGCTTATACTAAAATTTTATTAACTTCTAAACATCGTACAATTTTAATTTTTACACCGTCGAATAGCGAAAAATATGTTATTTCAAGTGCAATTTGTTTGAAAACTGTATCGCAATTTACTGATTTTTTGTGGTTTTTAAAATACTTTTTAAGCATGATTTTTATCAAATCTATCGTTATCCTGTAACGCCCGATTACGAAATATTAACCCGTTTACAATTAAAACAATATAAATAGTTTAACATTTGTTTCTGGCTAATATGCTATAATGAAATTTAAACTTCATCAATATATAAATAAAATAATAGAATAATAGAAATAAAACACAAATTTAATAAACATGTTATCGAACTACACGCTTAAACTACTGAAATTTTCAAAATAAAAAAGGCTGCTGTAAGCAACGATCTTTGGCGATTTTTTGGGCTATTAACTCCTGGAATGTGAAAACGAAAGTATTGTTTTTTATAAATTTCAAAACTTTATTATACATTATTGATATTTTTTTTTATATATAAATGTTTTATGGTGATGTTAGTGAGCAATGTAAATAAATATATTAAATTTAAAAATCTATTAGAGTTTTCAATGAAAAAAATGGTTTTCACCAATGTTCTGTAACACGATACCCGGGTTAGACCCTTCTAGTTTTCGTAATTACGTTTGTATCATGACTAGAAAACATAACCAACCATGACATAGATAATTAAAATTGAGTCATAGCTAGAAACTATGACATGCAGATATATATTCTTAGCACATAAAAATTACATCATGATAACTCCTACTTTAAAGATATGAAGATTTGTTTGTATTCTGATTCAGGCCTTATGAATATGTTTAATATTAACAAGAAAAATTGGTACTTCAAGCAATATAAGCCGCTCGAGCCAAATATGTCACTCGAGATAACGGAAAGCTAGTTTCATACATATTATCAAAGTATAGGTGACTCTTATAGAATGTAAAAGTGATTCCTAGAGAATAGAGTTCCCAATATTCTTCACTGCAACTTTTTTATTTGAAGAGTTATTGCTCTAAGTTACCCATGGAAGTCTATTGTGTTTCATTCTGTTGCGTAAAAAAAAGTTATTGCGACTGTCAAAACAGTAAAAAATGTGTAACGCCAAACAATGAAACCTCTATTTGGAATATAAAGGGAATATAGAACCTACCCTAACGTAACTTATGGAATTATTTCTAGATAATATTCATATACTGTTGCATTATTTGTCAGTTCAATTGAAAAAAAAATAAGTCGTTTTTTTATTTATTGAGGCAAGTATTCATGTTTCATTAATAATTGAGAGATTATTTCCGGGAAACTGCACAACCATTTTGATTTTGAATATCTTTCTCACAGAATAATCAACATTTTCACATTTTATAATCGGCAGTTTAACCTCTAACTGCATAATTTTTTTTTTCGGTTTGCCTGTATAAAATTGAAGATGAATTTAATTTTGAATTTAGATTCAAAATATTAATAGACTGAAAAAAATATGGAAAAATATGGGAGATTCCATTCAGAAGTCAGGAATCGAAACAAGGATAAAATTGCTTCATTGTAATCTAATAAAAGAGTTGATTTTTACTTCTACTAAAGCTATACAAAAAAAAGTGCCCAACTAAGGGCGAATGATAACAATGTGATCCGAGAATTTACACAGATTAAATGAAACGCTATTTTTACGTTACTTGTAGCTGGATGGTTAAAAGCGTGCACTAGTCAACATATGACATTCACAAGCTAACGTTTAACTAATAGAAGAATTCTGTACAAACTTATCATTTGCTTTTCATTATTTTTAAATAATTGTTTTTGTACAGGATATCTGACGTCTAAGGCTAAGGCGATAGCAATTTGAAATATTATAGGTAACTTAGAAGGGATCTTTTGTAAGAGATAGATTTAAGAGTTGATACATTTGAAACGGATGTGAAAAACGAGGTGCTGAAGGTGTTTTGATTTTTTCACCAAATTCATCTACGCTATATTTCATTTTGATTAGTAAGTTGTGCAGTTTTTCCCTTTTTTTTTTAAACCAAATTTTATTCTTAAGCTTATTTCTGTGATCTCACACTTACCACAAAATTGTTTCACTTGCATACATTTCCGACTATAAGGTGAGGTGTGAGACAATACGACGTACGACGGGTAATGCACCCAGTGTCGCTTCAAGTGATAAAAAAAAACTTTTTTAAAACGTTTGAAATAAAACATTAGTGTCCAAAAATGTTCGCACCGGGATAAGCATCTGGCCTCATGCTTAATAGGAGAAGGGGGGTTTCAATGTGACTAAAATACCTTTTTTAAAATCTTTTAAACAGTTTAGCCTATATCCTCCTTCAAAAAGAAAAAAATATTGCCTGCGGACCCTTTAAATAAAATTCCAGCCTTGCTTGCATAACGTAGTATATATATCGGGTGCGCCATAAGTTCGTTAAAATATTAAAAATTCATTAAAAAGAAATAAATGGTGCTAAAACATTGTAGTTAGCAGAAATGGAATTGGAGAATGATCGGATTTTTTTAATAACAAAAAAGTTGTGGTTCAAAAATTGCTGATTAGATGGGACTGACATGCATAATATGGAGCAGATTTTTGCAAATCAGGCTGTCAGTAAAACACCTCGATGCACGTAGACTCTTCGTTCAATGCCAGCAGTATGCTATGGCATAGTTACCAGGGCCTTCCATTTCTGGACGATCCTCCAGTTTCTTCGAAGAGTATGACAAGCTTCAGTATCCCAGCATATGAAGCGGGCCTTTTTCTCTCATGAGTCTTTTTGCCATGCGGCATTTTCTCAATGCGGCGGTTTCTGATTACCCGTTCTTATAAAAGAGCTTAACCAACAACGCTTGATATTTAACGATAGCATACTGTTGGCATCGAATGAAGAATCTATGGGCATTGGGATATTTTAATGACAGCCTGATTTGCATAAATCTGTTTCATATTATGCATGCCAGTGCCATCTATTGGTAATATTTTTAACCATTTTTTTTATTTAAAAAAATCTGATCTCACTCTAATCCCATTCCTGAAAACCGCATTTTTTTAGTGTCATTTGTTGATTTTTAATGATTTTTTAAAGTTTTAACAAACTTTTGGCGCACCCCAGTATATATATATATATATATATATATATATGCGTGTGTGTGTTTTTTTTTATAATATACATAATATATACCAAGATTAAGAGTTATTCAAATTGTATGCTTGTTAGGAAAATTGAAAAAGTAAAAAATGAAGTACTGTAAATTTCTGACTTAGAGTGAACTGCAATTGTGTTCAGCTGGCGATTATTGTGTGAATCTGTTAAAGCTGTTCTCATATCCAAACTACCTGGTTTCTGACACATTTTTAACTTCATTTTTGTTCTCAAACGCATCAAATTGGCAGGTTTTCTTATTCAGAAACTATGTCATCGAACAGTTTTCCCCATTTTTTGCTACAGGCTTTCAGGAAATTCTTTCAAAGTTGGAGTTTTGAACTGAATTTCGGGACGCGAAAGCGATGGAAAGTGAAAAAACTGTCATCCAGAAACAATAATCGTTTATAACTCAAGCTGTAATTCATTTATCGAAAAATGAAAAAGGGTTCGATTACAAATCACTTGAATAATCACGTCTGAAAGTGTCATGCTTAGACATTTAAAAGTGAGTCAGAAAATGTACAGGAAATTTTCGCGTTGTAGAGAAGGAGGGATATTTTTTTAAGAACAATCTTAATAGAATGCGTAATATTGCAACTTTGGTACTTCAATAAACTATGAAATGAGAACATGGTTTCATCAATAGAGTTTTCGCTACATTTCTCGCTTTAATTTTAAATTTAATGAATACTGTAATTTGGTGAAGGTTAAGAAACCTCATTTAGTTAAAAAATTAATTAATTATTTAGTTGTAAAAAATGAAAATGAAATTTCCTAAATCAAATAGTATACACTTGTGTGACTTGCGCTGTTCATATTTTATTATTATTTTTTTGAAATATTTTAAGGCCGTGTTTTAAGCCATTTAATTTACACATTTGCATTTTAAAGATATCTTCTCTGAACTTAATTTTAGATTACTAAAATTATATTACAATCAACTCGTTTAAAAATTTATACTGTTTTCTTCTGAAAATTTAATTGGCATATTTTCCAATTTGCGTTTTGAAATAATGAAATGGCTTCTAACACTCTAATATGAAAAGAGTTAAATGTGTTTGCATTATCTAAATACTTTTAATAATTAGCTTTAATGAAAAAAAAAACTTTAATTTGCGGTTAAAATAAAATGCTGTCTCACTTAAAAATAAATTTTTAAAATACAGGATACAAAATATTTAATAAAACGAAAATTATTTACGTTATATTCGTAATTTCTCATCTTACAATTTCACTTTTCTTAACATACAATTTGCCTGCTTTTACCTCTTTTCTAACAGACATATATTTTTGTTATTTAATTTTATTAGTTTTGGTCTTTTGTTAAGAAAAAAGTATTACATTAATCATTTTAAATCTTTCTTCTCTGCATTTCTTTATGTATCTCTTACAGTTATATGTATGCAAATAGACAGTTGAAATTTCGCTTTTACTAATTTTTTTAATTAAATTAAAACTTATTAATTTTTTTAAATTTTTTACTATAAACGCTTTTTAAAAATTCCGCTTCATTTTTGTTATTTTAATTTTTTATGTTACTTTTAAACAAAAGCTCAGAATTATGTAGATAATACAAAAAAAGCCACGATTTTTCTATCTTTAAAAATAAACTCATATACCGTATTATTTTATTGTAATAAAAAAAAATTGTGGAAAAAATTGTCGTCTTCATAAACAGAATTTGAACGATCGTGTTTTAGTAATCCTTAATTTTGTTTTAATTAAATCTTTCTGCAACAGCAAATAATCTTTTGTATTGGTAAAATAAATATATATGACTTTAATTTTAACAAGAGAATATTTTTTACGTATTTAAATTGTTTTGTAGCTATAAAATAAATAAAATTATTAACAAATTTTGCATGTTCATAAGTTTTATTATTTTTTCACTACAGCATTTAAAGCAGAAATTTTCTCAAATAAATGTATCTTTAAAAGCCAAAATGTTGTAAAAAAAAAATAGAAAATAAAAATGTAAAAATTATCTCAGCGAAAAATATATTATATCACTGATTTTTTTTTAACTCTGTTGTAAGAAATAAAACGCACGCAAAATTTTTCTAAGAAGTAATTAAACAGATAACTTAAAATAAAAATGTGTGTTCACGTGTTCGAACTAGAGTCATGCATCGGGTCGAGTCCTGAATATTTTTCAATTTTAATACTTGAATTTAAATTTAATATTAATGTGTGTATATTTATTCATTTTTATGCAAAAAAGATAAAATGTTATTAGAGCTATAATTGTAGACTACTTTTTCATAATTTTATTAAAATATGGATTAATTTTCTTTCACTTCGGGTTCGGGTTTGAATATTTTGGGTTCCGGTCGGTTTCGGGTTCAAGCGCGTCGTATTCGGTTCTGGTTTTGGGTTGACGGAATTTTTTTGCTGTTTTCGACTTGACTTTAAGAAGAATTTTCGGGTTCGGGTCGGGGATAACCAGACCTATGTAGGACTCTAGTTTGAACAAATGTGTTTACATTTGATTCTACTAACAAAAGAGGATGGATTTTGAATGGGTCATTTATTTATTTATTTATTTAAAAAGTGTTAGCTGAAATAATAGAATCTTTAAGAACGATTTTAGTCTTTTAAGATTAATTTCGCAATAGAATTATCTATTCCATTGTGCCTAAAGTATCACGAAATAGAAACCTTTGATAGTGAAGTCAATTTTGGAAGAGTTTAAAAATAAAATGCAATTTTAAATGAAAAAAATACCTGACGGCTCAGACTACAGGCACAGGTAGATTTCGAAGACGCAGACCGTGGGACACCTGTTTATTGGTAATTGCAGAAGAAAGGCCTATTTGCCATGATGTGGCAGTTGGGACCACCCACTTCAAAATATACCTCTGCCTGTAGGGGAAGCTAGCAGGGATTTTTTTTTAAATTTCTTTTTACCGTAAAAGTTGGTCCTATAAAAAACTTGTCAATATAAAAGTTGTATATAATATTAAGAAGATTTATAATAAATCTAAGCGGATTTGATATCTTGGGAATTGACGAAGTTATGATTTTTTTTCTTCTGAAACCCCTATTCCCCTCCTTGGGGGACATTTTTAACGAAATCAAAAATCTGTCATACATAAATTTTTGGCCCTTTTCCTAGAAGTAACTTTAAACGGATTCGATATGTATAAAAATTAAGAAGTTATGGGGTTTTTTCTGTTTTCACGTCTGCTTGCAGGGATTTTTTTTTTTTTTTTTTTTTTTTTTTTTTCAATAAGAGTTGGTCCTATAAAAAACTTGTCAATATAAAAGTTGTAGATAATTTTAAGGAGATGTACAATAAATTTAAGCGGATTTGATATCTTGAGAATTGACGACGTTATGAATTTTTTTCTTCTAACCCCCCCCCCTTTTTTTCCCCCCTTGGGGCCATTTTTAATGATATAAAAAATCTGTCATACATAAATTTGCGCCCTTTTCCTAGAATTAATAATAACTTTAAACGGATTTGATACGTATCATAATTAAGAAATTATAGTTTTTTTCTGTTTTCACAAAATGCCCCCCCCATTCCCCCCCCCTGGTTCGATTTTGCCCGTTAACGAACTTGACCGAGATTTTATGCCCCTTGATTTTATGTATCAATTTGGAAGAGATTTGTACAGAATTATTCGAGTTATCGTGACATAAAAAAGTGACATAGATAGATAGATAGGTAGGTAGATAGATAGATAGATAGATAGATATATAACGTTTTGAACTGGGGGTGTTTTTGGGTTCTGGGAGTCATAATCGGCGTAGATCTGCAAAAATTTTTCAAAAATTCCAACTTAGGGGAGAATGCAATAGGATATATAATACCTGAAAATAGAAGGACTATGTAAGATAATTTCAGAATAATTTATATCCCCATTTACTGTTATAAACTAAGTGTAATTAATAAATATTTTAAAAGTTGATAAAAATTTCATTTGTTCGAGTTTATTGATTTTGATCATAATTTATTTGTATAAAGGTTTATTAATTTATTACGCACTAAAATTTGTGTACCACATTATTGAAATCCATAAAAGTGTTTTGGTTGAAAACAATTTCTTAAATAGTGTTTTACTCAAAAGAAAAAGAAAATTTGTAAATTAAGAAAGCAAAATAAATACATAATTTAAGTGCTTAAAAGCCAATTTTTTAAAGGAAAAAAAATACCTTTTTTCAATAATATTTCAAAAGTTAGCCGAATTTGTTAAAAAAAAAAAACCTTTCTAATAGTAAAAAAAAGATCGATCTTGATGCTTTTAAAGTTTTAAACCACGATATCCAAGAAGTTAAGATAGCTATAGAATGTACGTCATTAACATATTTTGGATGAAAACTGTTTTACCTATAAACAGTATTTACTTTAACTTAAACTGAGAAAATGTGTAAAATAAGAAAAACAATTAAATACACACTTTAAATACTCTGAATCCATTTTCTTAAAGTAGTAATAATGAAAAAAAATCCCTTTTTGAATAATATATCAATAGGGCAGACTTTTTTGTAAACAAACATTCTGACATTAAAAAACAAAGCTCATTATTAATATATTTCAAGTTTTAAGCCACGAATGTCCAGCAAGTTGACATAGCTACAAGATGTACTCATATTCATAAATGCAATTTGGATGGAAAACTGTTTTTTAAACACTTTTCTACCTCAAAATAAAATTACAAAATTTCTAAATTTAGAAAGCCAGTTAAACACATAATTTTAATACTTACAAGCCTTTCTATAAATAATGATGAAAAAATACTTTACTTCCTTGTATATTATTTCAAATGTTTTCCAGAATATTTTTAAACAAACTTAACAGTAAGAAAACTAAGTTCAATCTTGATAAATTTAAAGTTTTAAGCATCGTCTGTCCAACAAGTTAAGATAGCTGTAGGATGTACCAAAATGCATAAGCGTATTTTGTTTGGAAACTGTTTTATAAACAGTGTTTTGCTTCAAAATAAATTTTGAAAATTTGTAAAATAAGAAAGTCTCTCAAGCATTATAAAAAAAATAATAATTAGGGTTCCATCTGTGAATGAGAGATATTTTCATGTAAAATTTTCCACTACACATCTTTCAACGGCATAAAATCAAATTAAATATCTAATTTAAGTACTTAGAAGCCCTTTTTTAATAATAAGAAAAAAATATAGCTTTTTTTTAATAATATTTAAAAAGTTATCCGAATTTGTTTTAACAAACTTTCTAACAGAATAAAAAAAAAACTTGATCTCGATACATTTAAAACTTTAAACACGATGTCCAAAAATCTAAGATAGCTACAGAATGTAATGACATTCATAAACATATTTTGGTTGAAAATTGTTTTGATAAACAGTGTTTTACTTCAAAATAAAATTACAAAATTTGTAAAATGAGAGTGTCATTTAAATACATAGTCTAAAAACTTAGAAATCTTTTTAAAAAGTAATAATGGAGAACAGCATTCCTTCCTTGAATAGTATTTCAAAAGTTGGCAGATTTTTTTAAAACAAACTTTCTAACAGTAAAAAACGAAGCTCGATATTAATGCATTTAAAACTTTAAGCCACGAATTTCCAACAAGTCCAGATAGCTACAGGATGTACTTAAATTTATAAACGTATTTTGTTTTATTAACAGTGTTGTACGTCAAAATTGAAATAAGTAAATTTGTAACATAAAAAAGCCAATTACACGCATAATTTTATTGCTTAGTTAGAAGCCTTTCTACAAAAAATATGAGAAAACGCATTTCTTTCTTGAATATTATTTCAAAATTTCACAGAATTTATTTTAAACAATTTTTCTAACAGTAAAAGAAACGAAGCTTAACCTTGATAAGTTTTAAGTTTTAAGCCATGAATGTCCAATACGTTAAGATAACTGCGCATGTACCAAAATGCATTAATGTATTTTGGTTGAAAACTGTTTTATAAAAAGTGTTTTACTTCAAAATAAAATCAGAAATTTTGCAAAACAAGAAAGTGAATTAAATAGACAATTTAGGTATGAAGTTATAAAATCATTTTTCCAAAAAAATAGTTACAAAATAATCCTGTTCCTTTCTTGAATAAGTATTTCAAAAGTTAGCAGTCAAAATTTTGAAAACAAAGTTTCGTAAATATATAAAGCTTGATCTTGATATATTTAAAGCTTAAAAGTCCGCAAATTAAACCTTTGGATCCCAAATTATGAATTAAGGAAAAATCCCCCTTAATAATTCCCCGATGAATATTTGAAGATAGATAAGAAAATTTATGTGTGAATAACATGAAATTCAGGTGAATTCGTCCATTAAAACTGACATATTACATTGGTAGTTTTAGGCCTTTTATGTAAAATATTTGCAATAACAATAAGATTGACTAGTACTATTTTTGCAGTCTCTCAATCATTATAAAATTAAAAGTAGTAATTATATTAGGATTTTATTTGTAAATGAGCAATATATTTATGTAAACTAGACGCTTTTTATCCCCTTGAAGTGCGGTGGGATGTTATATATATCCCACTTAATTTTAATCCCCTAACGCCAAAATGGAACCAGAATTTGTGAATAAAATTTTCTTTTATAATGTACGTGAAGAAAATAGTTTACTTCTCAAATAAATTTGTTCGTAAATCCCGGTGTCATTCTATCATTTCAATATTTTAGCAAGAAAAATACTTTGCCCCTGAATGGGTTAACCGAATAAAATCAAAGTAAATACGTAATTTAAGTACTTAGAGCCCTTTTAAAAATATTAATGACAAATAATATATGATGACAATAGTATTAATAGTATATGAATACTATGACAATAGTATTTGACAAATAATATTGTCAGATATTATTGTCAAATTATGTTTGACAATATAATTATCAAATTATATTGTCAAAATAATTAATGACAGAATATTACTTTGTCATTAATATTTTGTAAATATTAATGACAAAAGATACCGTTTTTCAATAACATTTCAAAAGTTAACTGAATTCGTTTTAAAAAAACTTTCTAATGGTAAAAAAAAAGACTCGATCTTGATACATTTAAAGTTTTAAACTACGATGTCCAAGAAGTTAAGACAGCTACGGAATGTACGGAAATTTATAAATGTATTTTGGTTAAAAAACTGTTTTGATAAACAGCGTTTTACTTCAAAATAAAATTTAAATAATTTGTAAAAAAAAATAAATAAATAAATAAAAAAAAAAAAAAAAAAAAAAAAAAAAAAAAAAAAAAAAATCACAAAAACTATCCATAAGTTAATTGTTCAGAAAATATCTATTTTTTAAAATGTTTGGTTCGGAAAACTTTTCTGTGCTTCTAAACATGATAAAACAAAGTATTTTTTATAAAAGCTAAAATCATCTGTTATAAATAACGGATGTGTTAAATAAATTTTATAGCATATATTTTTTATAGTATAGTGTTTCATTCTCGTATAAAATAAATAGTAAATCATTTTAAGTCCCGTAGGGACTAGATAGCAGCAGGATGTAGTGATTTAAGACACTCACCTGTTTGTCTTCTATATGTCAAAAACTGTTTGGGAAGAGATGAGATCTTTGTGTTAGACTCACAAGCTATCGTTTGCTCCAACCGGATATACTATCTCCCGCATCCCTCAGCTCATCCTTCGGGGACCCACCTCCGTTTCAGACCCGCCCACTTTTTACACAGAAGAGTACACGATTGGATTTCAATATGATCGGAATTTTATCATTGGCCTATTAAGTTTTGATACAAACTGTTAGAGAATGGAAAAATGCTTATCCAGAATCTTCTCTTGACCGCGGAGAAAAGTGCATCCTTTTCTCAAGCTCTTCCACAAGTTTCAAAAAATGTCCCATCCCATTACCGCAGTGTACCGAAACTCTGCATCCTCCCGTTTTTCCCGTTTTCATGGAGGGGTTTCAATCACGTATCTCTTGAAAGAAGAAGTATTATCGTATTTTGTTTGAAAGTCAATGACCATCTATGCAGTTTCTGAATATTGTGATAGGCCAGTAAGATACGTATATATTCATGAAATTTTATCCATTGTACAATGTTTATGTTCTGTAAATGAAGACCAGACAACTTTTGACCGCTTATATCTCAAAAAACTTCAGTGAATCTATACATAGCGGTAAAATAAAACCACGGTAGTACATAATGATGATGAAAAAAGGAGTATTGTCGTAATTTGTATGAAAATCAAACAACGTCAATGTGATTTTTAAATACTTAAATGATAGAATTGTGAGGTGTATATTTAAAATTGTTATTCATTATAATTAATATTAATTTTTTGGAACTGCCTTTTTTTTGAACCAGGCATCTTTATAAAAGCTTATGTATAAAAAGTTTTAGAGAATCTATTCATAGCTTTAAAATGAAACCATAGCGTTAAATAATAGTGATGAAAAAAGGAGAGTTTTTGCAATTTGTATATAAATACAAGAGCAGCTATGAATTTTTTTATTACTTAAATAATAGGACTGTATGTTATATATTCATAAAATGCTATCCATTATTTAATGCTTATTTTTTATAATCGGATACCAAATATTTTTTTGACAGTTTATATCTGAAACATTTCTGTGAATCTATACGGATTTAAAATGAAGCAATACATAATGATAATGAAGAATGGAGAAGTTGTGATGTTGTGATAGTATGCCTACTTACTTTTTGTTAATGGTACTCAAATGGTCAAATGAGTTTTGTGCGTTTGTACATTTGATCGTACTGTCTTGCGTTGGTAACATTTTGCGTTAATTGAAGCTTATTCTGTCCTTTAAGTTTCACAAAATATGAAAGGTTCTCCGGAATCTGGCTGTCACTGGTATTTTGCAAAGTTATGTTAAGTTGTTGCTTGTGGTTGTCTGGTGTCTGTATATAGTGAATATTTAGCAAGAGACTTCGGATTTACAACGGATATCTCCAGCTGTAGGTTTGTGAGCTGATTCTATACGTGCTTGGGAGGGAATTCATCCTCATAAGCCGAAGCTGATTTGAAATGCAGTTTTTTTTGGTAAGGTGTTGAATTTTTCTATTTAATTATTTGGTGTTGGCCTCAGGAAGTTTAAGCATAGGATAAATTATAGTTAAGTGACTTTATGTGCTCATTAACGGAACTTTTCTGCAGTGTAGTGGAAATACCTTTAAATTGATAGACCATTTGAGATGGAATTCTATTCGAGTCTAGTTGGAAAAGAATGCCCCCCTCCCCCTTAATTGTTAATGGAGTTTAAGTGAAATCCATCTAACTACTTATTCTTTCCACTGTTAATCTCCTTTTTAATTATTGAATAAATTTATTGTGCTTGTTAAATTTGTATCATGGCTTTTTTAGAAGTTGACGGGCCCAAAAGGTCCGCCACAAAGCATTGTGATGATTTGTAAATAAATCAACAAGGGTCTATGCAATTTCTGAATACTTAAATGATAGGGTATGTAAGTAATATATTAAAAAATTGCCCATTATTTAATGCTAATTTATTTATTTATTTTTGTAAATAAAGACTGGACATCTTTTTGACAGCTTATATGTGAAAATTGCCTGTGAGTCTATACACAAAACAATAAAATGAAACCACGGTGATGCATAATGATAAAGAAGAAAGGAGATGTATTGTATGAAATTGTCTAATTTGTATGAAAAGCGAAAAGCGTCTGTGTTAGTCTAGAAAAAAATGATAGGGTTATAAGAATATTTATTATTTATTTTCGGTAAATAAGGACAAAAAATATTTTTGAAAGCTTATATCTGAAAATTTTCAGTGAATATATGCATAATTTAAAAACAAAATCCTGATAATACATAATGACTATGAAAAAAAAAATTGTCCATTAAGCATTAAGCATTTTTTCAGATTTTATATTAATGCTGAGGTTTTTCTTTTAGAAGACATCAAATGCATATAAGTTTTATTGTACTTCAAACATTGCTAATTGAAATGATCTTTCTAAATTGTGATTTGATTCTTGACCTATTTTCCCCCAAATTATGAATTAATGAAAATTTTACCTTCCAAAGCATTTTTCCTGAAATTTTGAAAATACATTCGAAGTTTTGTGCAATTATTAAAAAATTTTAGATAGATTTCATCTATTACAATTAATAAACTAAATCAGTATTTATAAGGGTTTTGTGGAAAATTTGCAATGCTACCCAAAACATTTCTTTTAATTAGTGTTTTTAATATTTCTAACATTATAAAATGAACAACTATACCCCTTATATATAAATATAGAAATTCACCAGAATTGAAACTTATTGAAAATTCTAATAGATTTTTTACATTTAATATATTTTTTTTAGATTGCTCACTAACAGCACCTAAAAAAATTCTTATATGAAAAATATTAATAATGCATTCAAATAAAGTTTTGAAATTTATTAAAAGCGATACTTTCGCAGCCGCATGCAAGGAGTTAATAGTCGAAAAAATCACCCAAGATTCCGTCACTTACAGCAGCCTGTTTGATTCTAAAAATTTCAGTGGTTTAAGAACGTAGTTCGATTGTATGTTTGTTACATTCATGTTTTATTTATATTATTTTATTTATTTACTGGTGAATTTTTAATTTTGTTATGGAATCTTAGCCGGAAACAAATGCTGTTGTAATTATAGTGTTCTAAGTGTAAAGCGGTTAATCTTTCCTAATCGGGCTGCAGACGATAGCGATAGATTTTTTAAAAATCGTACTTTCAAATTATTGTAAAAAAAGAAATCCGTAAATTTCGATACATTTTCCCAACGAATTGTATTTGACAGAACATTTTTTTTTTCTAATCCACGATGTAAAAATTGAAATTGTGCTATATCTAGAAATGAAAAAAAAAATGCAACAGAAGCGAATTTGTTGGTCAGGTTTTTCCACCGTCAAAATAACGACAACGATACTCAGGTACATGTTTTTGCTTTATAATATAGATTTTTGTTTTGCCCAACGAAAATGCTCTTGAAACCTGATAAAGTAAAGTATCTACAACTCATCCTAAACTGTATAACTGTCAATAGATGTGTTACATTAATTTTATATAAAAAAATCATGGTACTTTAAAGTACCGTCGGAGCATAAAGGTTTAACTCGCAAATATTATGCTGCTATGGAAATTAAAATCAAAAACTAAAGCAATATCCATTTTAATACTTGGAAATTTTTTATAGAAAATTTATCACGCCGTGCATTCATAATATTTCAAATTTTAATTACTTAAAAGGGGTATAGCCAACATAGTGAAATAGTATTCAAGCCGGGACTCAAACCCGGGTCATCAGTATAGCGCACTAACGTTCTACCAACTGAACCACTTGGAACGATAGCCAGCCTGGCACGTCTCACTATCACATGTTGGCAAGGCTACAATCGCAGCACAAGATAGAATATTTTTCTGTGAGCCACCAACCCTGGGGAAAACACGAAACTAAAGAGTATCCAGCATCGATGATTGAATAAATCTATTTTAATACTTCGAAAATTTTCTATAGAAAATTTCTCACGCCTTGCATTCATAATATTTCAAATTTTAATTGCTTAAAAGGCGTATAGCCAACATAGTGAAAAAAAAGTATCCAAGCCGGGACTCGAACCCGGGTCATCAGTACAGCGCACTGACGTTCTACAACTGAACCACTTAGAACGAAAGCAATATCCTTTGGAAAATTGCTTTGAAAACTTCTGTAAATTATTAAATGCTATAGATATTCTTTACAAACGTGGCTGAATCTGTAAAAAGTGCATTAGGTTGTTGCCAGCGTTTTATAAATGTAAGGATATTTTACAGGTAAGTTACTTGGGTACATTATATAAATAATATAGGGGTTTTTTTTAATATCTCTCACATTCTATGAAGTTATTACAGCTGAATATTTTTTTTAAATGGTTACTGTGTTTTAAAATATTATTATTTGCATAGTTAAAGTTAAATGTTAAATATTGAGTGAAAATCTTTATCGAAAGTGTAAATATATACTAAAAAAATTAAATCGTTTGAAACAATGCCTAGACTTATTTTAAAATAAATTAAAAATTATTTTACTAATCTAGCTATTCATATTGGTCTATCAGTTCACTTGTGTATGCATCCATGTATATGTGTACTGTTATTTTTACAGTTTGAACCATGCTTTTAAGTTTCTGCTATTATTATTCCAATTTTCCGATAAATATGCTTGCTAACAGCAAAAATGGGACTGAGAATGAATTATTGAAAGAGGGAGAGGGTTGCTGGTGTAACACCGTTAAATTAAGATAATTTTCAAACGGATATCACTATTAAATTAGGCAAACTTTAAACAACAAATTCCATAAAAATAAAAATAAAATTAATCTGATCATCAGAAAACTCAGAGAGAGAGAGAGAGAGAGAGAGAGAGAGAGAGAGAGAGGTAATTTTTTTTTCTCGCTGGTTAGGCACTGCTTCTTTGTATCTGTAATAAACAAAGTCTCTGAACCAAAATAAAAAGGTTAAAAAAATTAATTGAATGTAGAAATCTGGAATATCATTTAAAAAAAAACATTATTATTATTATTATTATTATTTATATTTAAAGTATTTTTTAAAGGCAAATTTGCTAGTTTACCAGATAAGAACATGTCTTACATAGCTTCTTCCCTGCATGTTCAACAGTTAAAAAGGTGTAATACAAATGAAGAGGTATGTTTTAAGGAAGTATATTCATTTACTTTAAACCCAGTTTTCTTAAAATGTTGTTTTTAAACCTCGATGTGTGTTTTGCAGCTCCGCGACTTTTCTTTAATACTGTTGCATTACCACAGGGGTGAACCAGAAGGGTGTGGGTGGACGAAAAGTGACTTAACATTTCCCTACAAAATCTTTATCATTATAAGAAGAGATCATAATTTTAAACAATACATAATTTTAATTAAGAGTGTAAGTGCAATACAAAATAGTATTGCAATTTATGTAATTTAATTGTATTCCAAATATTGTAATCCAGAATATTATTTCTTATGTAATGTAAATGTAATTTGAAACATTGCAATCCATAAAATATAATGTAACTCGTAATATTATAAATCATATAATGTAAAATTAAATTCAAAATTTTAAAATAAAAAAATAAAAAAAGGGAGCTATTGAGCCAATCTCCTCGTAGTATCTTCTAGATAACACTAATATAGGTTCAAAGATGCACAAATACATTCGATTAAAAAGTTCTTACAGACTTATATAGTTACTGTTTGATTTCATTTTTATGATTTTCCAATCTCTTTAATTTATTAATTTTCTTTTGCGAATTAGAAAAAATAAAAATTTAGTGTGAAAATTAAATAAGAAATCGTGCGAATACTAAAATTAAAAATTCCGTTTGAAAGCTAGCATAATATTTTTTATATTATTATAAAAATAAAATTTTAAATATAATAATAAATAATAAGGCTAATTAACTCTGATAAAACTGCTAATTTTTATTTGTTATGTTTAAATTCATGGATAATATAGTGAAATATCAGTGTACTCCAATAAGTTCTAAAAAATTTTTCTTAGTCAACTTTTCACTGTAGCTTCACGGCACTATACTGATTTTTCCTGTATTATACATGAATTTGAGCATAACAAAATACTGTGCATTTTTATCAGAGTTAATTATCATTATTTTTTATTATTATAAGTAGAATTTTTTTTTATAATATTATGCTAACAAATAGAATTTTTGAAATAATGTAATTCAAACAGAATTTTTGAAATAATGTAATTCAAATAGAATTTTTTATTTTAGTATTCGCATGATTTCTCCCTAAATTTCTCATTTTATTTCTAATTGAGGTTCCTGTTTTTCTTTTTCTTTTTCTTTTCTTTTCTTTTTTTTTTTCAAATGAAAAAGAAAATTAATAAATTAAAGAGATTGGTAAATCATAAAAATCAAATCAAATTGTAACTATATAAGTCTGTAACAACTTTTTAATAGCATGTATTTGTGCATCTTTAGCCTGTTAGCGTTAGCCGGAAGATTCCACAAGGAAGGTTAAATCAATATCGCCAATATATTTATTTTTGAAATTTTTATTTGTTTTAACATTTTGAATTATATTTATATTATATGAACTGCAATATTTCGAATTACATTATATTTTATGGATTGCAATATTTAGAATTATCTTTACGTTACATGAAAAATATTATTCTGCATTACAATATTTCAAGTTACATTTACATCACATAAAGAATAATATTCTCTATTGCAAAGCTTCAAATTACCTTTACATTACATTAAAAATAATATTCTGTATTTAGAATACAATTAAACTGCATAATTTATAATATTTTAGACTACTTTTACATTGCACAAATAATAATATCCTAGATTAAGAATACAATTAGATTACACAAACTGCAATATTTAGTATTGTACTTACAATACACTGAATTAAAATTATACATTATTTCAATTCCAGTATTTTAAATTATGCTTTCTTCGTAATGGTATGAGCCAATTTTTAATAACTGTACCAGAGAAATTTTATTCAAAAGTTGGACAAACGTAGTTCCTACAAACAATGCCCAAATTGGAGGGGTGAAAATTTTAAAGATGTCGAATCAGTCGCATCAACTTTTGAAAATATTTATCTAACGAAGAAAAAAAACACTGGAGATATTTATTTGTCAAGCAGAATTATGAGAACATTTAAATTGTTATAATTTAAATGTTGCAAATGTAGTAAAGAGCGATCAGGCGAAATACAAAACTTGTAAATAATTATTTTCATCGATTCAATTATTATTCCTATGCATGTGTTTCATAAGCTTTGGCAATGATGCACATAGAAAGCTTAGAATTAATACCAATATCAAAAAATTTTAGATGAACTCAAATATATAAATTTAAATAGTGTTGGTGACTTTAATGAAATAAATGTCACCAATCAAAAAGTAAAATATTTTAGTGATTTCTTTTACAACACATATGAAAACTAGTTGTATTATAATTGTTTATTTAACAAAAAAGAAAGAAAGAAAAGAAAAAAAAAAGAAAATGACTCTTATGATACATAAAATTTTCATGGAATTTAAATTGTATTTCGTATTTTCATTTAAAACTGAGTTTAAAAGTTTACTTGCATAAAGAACATTGAAACCTGCGTAAATTGAAAATCTACCTGTCAAAAACGCAGTGTGAAACTTAATGAAATTACAAATTACTTACGGATTATTAATTAAGAGATAATTATTGTTAAAATCTATTTTTAGAAAAAGTGTCCAAATACCAAATTTATGGAACGACTAATTTAAGAAATATCCGTATATATATAAGTGTGTGTAATATTAAAAAAAAAAAAAAAAACTTTGAAAAAAAGGACTTGTTTTATTCTATTTTATACAAAACATAAAAATAACACAATTCGTATAATTGTTATGATTAGTTTTACATTTTTCCTCTCATATTTCAAATTGAAACGTCAAATATTGAAGTGTATGCGAAGTTGAACTAGAAACCGCAAAAGATTCCCTTTACATTTCCCTCAGAATAGTTTGAAGGAAGTACGTGAAGATGCAAACTTTGAAAACAGAGGGGAGCGGAATTGCAGATCAGACATTGCAAACTTGTTATTAACTTGTTTGTTGTCTTTTAATTTCAAAAGTTTTACATATATATTTGATGTTTCTGTGTTATCCTTTACGGTTATATATACAGGGTGATCGAAAAAAAACTGGCAAAATTTTAAAGGGTGGTATAGAGGAAACTTAAACAAGCATTTTTCGTTGTAGAATGTGTCTACAGAAATCGCGCGTTTAAGAGTTGGTGATGAAGAAATATGTGAAATGTGCAATGAAAGACACCGTATAAACCCCAATAAATGGCGCTTATACGCGCCATTTCCGGACACACATTCTTTGCCAAAAAATGTTTATTTTAGCCCCCTATACCACCTTTTAAAAATTTGCCAGATAGTTTCCGATCATAATTCAGCAGAGTAACACACACACACACACACACACATATATATATATATATATATATATATTAATTTTTGCAATAAGTTTATATATATATATATATATATATTACTATATATACTATACGTTAATGTAAAAGCAAAAAGTCTGGTAAATCCTAGGTTTTGCCAGTAGATTCTAAGAGTTTACCAAAATGAGCTGGTAAAAGCTCGAAATATGCCATTAAATGCTTTCATTTCGGTCTTTTAACAAACCATTTCCGTAAATGTTATGATTTACCCACTCCTTTCGGTAAAAGTCCGAAATGATGAATTAGTTTGGTGCAGGTTTCGGGAAATGCATGGTTTACACATATCATTCATTTACGCATATATATCTGGTATATTCAACAGAGCATTTAATTTCTTTAAAATATTTAAAGACTATACGAGTTAAATAATCAAATAAAGCCCCTGTACTTCAGATTACACTCTATATTATTTTCATTAAAGTTATAATAATTTGTTCTTTCATATTAAATTTAAACGAAATATAGAATAATATTATGTTTACCTTTATACATTACTAAACATTACTTTTATACTTTACTGTATTTAACCAATTTATTAAAAGAAAATTTTCATGCAATAAATTGAATTTATTAAACAAAATTTTATCCAACACTATCAAACTCATAATAAAATAATTTGTTACAGCAAGGTTGACTCTTTGGCATTTTGAACTTCAAAGTAGATTGATTGATTTGCACAAACACGTCTTCGTGGTCTTTGTCCCCAAACTAAAGAAAACTTATTTACCCTTCAAGTAACTTATTTTCATCTCCTTAGAGTTTTTCCTAACTTAAGGTAAACTAGTTTTTTTTGTATAATGCTTGTAGTTTACCTAAATTAGTAATAAGAACATAAATTTCATCTTCTTTAATATATGTGATATTGGTTATTACTGATTGTGGATCCATTTTCGCTCTGTCAATATTAAGAACTTTTATCGTAATATTTTGTCAGATAATAGGTTTCTGGAAGTTTTTAATTCAGGCAACCTTCGCCATCTTTCCTTGGCATCCTCTTGAAATGCTTTCACATACGAAACTCTAGTGAGAGCTATTGTGTTTTTTACTCGTTAAAAAAAAGATGTTATTCTGCTTATTACTTACAGATTTATACAAGTTTCTTAAACATTTTCCAGATAATATCATTCTTTTAACCAAATAAGAAAACATATATTTTTACAAAAACAAACTGATGTTTAATGATCAGGGGTTACAACCTTTTCAGATTCATGGGCAAAATTGAGTTTTATAGCCTTCATTGTGAGTGATATATCCTTCATTGTGTTGATTTACGTACACTTATTTATTTATATGTGAACGTGACTAGTGCATATTTATTGCACTTTAGTTTTAGTGGAAATGTACATTGCACCAAATTAAACAGCTTGACTCCTTGCTTTTTGCTAGTTTGTTTTTCTAGATTATCTTCCTTAATTTTCTATGCTAACGTATAACCATGTTAGTATTTGAAGTTTGTTAAGTAGTAATGAGTAAGAGAAAATCTCCCATCTACAGTTTTGACTTTTGTTCGCTTAAATAAAATGTGATGAAGACCAATTTGACTGTTTCCTTGAAGAGAAATTATATTTGTTTGTCCTCTGCATGTTTCTTCGTAACCATCTCACACAACGACTCGACTGCCTGATCTAATATCATACCTGGAGTGATATAATAACATCGATGTAATTCCAAGATCGTTGCTGTCAATGTAATAGCAACCCTGTCACCAAACACCATCACGGCAAGCAATTTATTTATTATCTGCACAACATCGTCTCTACCTTATATTTGATATTCTTTCGTGCTTGATTAACAAATGTCATGACATTTTTTTTGTATATATACCGCTAACCAGGCCCCTACTTGCCCGGCATAAGTGCCTAGCTTGACGAGTTAGTGCCAGGGCGCGGGGCGATATTCGCCTGATCATAGCGTGGCTGTGATCCACCTGACTATAGTCTCGTTGGCATCGCTGCAGTGCTCTCTAGTGGTTTGCTATGTTACAGTTCTCTTTGTTTGCCAGTTCTAGGTTTTTATTTAACTTTGTTTAATTGGCATATTTCACATAGCAAAAATTAAAGAAGAGAAAGGAACTGGTCTCTTAATTTAGAACCTTGATCAGGTGACGAGACCTACACCTGACTAGGCACACCCAGAGGTATAATTCACCGCTAACTTGAAGGACTTTGCATCCACGACGGCTTTTACATGCACCAGGCGCCCCGACTAGAATTATACACCTGTGCAAAAAGAAAACATCAACTACAAAAAATTGCATTTTTGTAGAAAATTATGTCTAGATGAAAATATCATTTTGTAAAATTTAACAGCCACCCCCGTAATATTAATGCCTCCCGCATTCACTGTTTCCCAATACAAAAAATGGAAGTCAATTTTACTCCAGAGTACAAAGCTATCGGTGTACTATCGTTATTATTGGTGACTATCGGTACTATCGGTGACAACTGACATGATCTTTAAATACCTATCGGTAAATAATATAAACAAAGGCTGTATTGAGAATATTTATATGGAAAGTTTAAAAAATGTATAGTTTAAAAAAATAAACTTTGTTTAAAAAAATGTACAACTAATTTATAGAATTTCACTAATTTATTTATTTTCTTTTCTTCTATAAATACCAATTTAAATTGGTGTTGTAGCTGATATTTTTAATACAAAATATTTGTTTTAATATAAAAGTTCTTTGTTTAATTAATTATAATATATAAATTAATAGCACTTACTTTTATTTATAAATAGATTTCCATCAAAAATAAAAATACAATGTCTATGGAGTGAAAATTTTTATTAACACTATAAAATTACACATAAAATTTAATTAATGGATCAAAAATTATGAGCAAGCTTTAAAAAGGCTATAGCAAAATATAAAAGTAGTGGATTAAATTAAAATTTACTAAATAATAAGAGATATGCAGACAAAATAATATTAGAATCAGAAGTTAATTAAAGCATACTTACGAAACTAAATAGTCATTTTCAAATAAGTTAAATAAAATAATAAGAAAATACAGCATCAATAATTGAATAAATCTATATTTAATACTTGGAAATTTATCCATAGAAAATTTCACAAAAATTGAAATTTTCTATGGATAAATTTCCAAGTATTAAATATAGATTTATTCAATTATCGATGCTGGATTTTCTTTGGTTTCGTGTTTGACCCAGGGTTGGTGGCTCACGGAAAATATTCCATCTTGTACTGCGTTTGTAGCCTTGCCAACATGTTATAGTGCGAAAGTGCCAGGGTGAGTATCGTTCTCAAGTGGTTCAGTCGGTAGAACGTCAGTGCGCTATACTGATGACCGGGGTTCGAGTCCCGGCTTGGGTACTTTTTCACTATGTTGGTTATACGCCTTTTAAGCAATTAAAATATGAATGTTATCACATTTCTTGTTTTTGATACCCATTTAGATTATGCTAATTCAGGTTCGAAAGATTGTGGATAATTTTAATTAATTATAAATTGTAGAAACTGCACTGTATCTCTGTGAAATATATTGTTAAATTATTATGTTACAACAAATGCATTAATATATCGTTATTTTGATTGTGAATGTGATTATAAATAATGCTTTTAATAATGTCCGTAATCCTGATTATGAAAGGTGAATAACTCCTCAAAGTTCTGAAGACAAAAATCAACTTTTCTATACTTTTATTATATTGAATAGTTTAATTTAATGTTAAAGTTGTATTGAAAGAGTAAGCATAACATGAAATAAGAATTTAATAATTGTTATGAGGTAAGAATATTTATTGATGTTGTTCTATTTGAAATGGTGATATGTGAAACTTTCACTTGAGAGTTACACTTGTTAAAGTTAAAAATAAATAAATAAAAATAAAATAAGTGGGATTCCCAGTATATAAAAAAAGCAAAACTAATGAAACTAAGGTAATAATAAATGACTTTATCATTAAACACAGTTAAGAATGAGCAAATTTATTTTAGACAATATGGTTTGCTGTTTTTCAATAAATCAGTAAACGACAACAGAAACTGTTAAAATGGACAATGAACATTACAGTAAAGTTATATTGTGAATTTAATTCATGAAATATATAACAGGAGTATATTTGTTCACTTATTGTTTGAAAAAGTTTTACTACACTAAAAGTAGGAGTTGTGATGTTTTAAAAATTTTGAAGGTGAAATATAACTCAGTCACTGATTGATACAAGTTATTGTTTATTATTTCTGTATTATTTATTGTTATTGCGAATTATTAATTTTATTATTGTTTATGTGTTATTCTTTTTATTCTAGTCATTTATGTAAGTATTTTTTGTATTTTCTTGATGAGAGATTCTTCAATCATTTAGGAAAATTAAAATTAGCAATGAAATTTAAGAGATTTTTTAAATATAAGTAAAGCAAATATTAAATAGTCATTTTCTCTGATATCTGACAAAATTGTTAACTGAGCCATTGCGATTTTCTTGATTTTGTTGGTCCTGTTGAGTGTTCAAGTCTCATTGTTTTTAAGGGGGGGGGGGAGTAATATAACAAATTTTAATTATTCTAAATTTCCAAATTTTCCCTTCATCTAATTTACTATTTTTCATATTAAAATACTGTTTCTTTCATTTCCCTTTTCCAAATTTCAATGGCGTTGCATCGTCGTAATTTTTTCCCTTCTCAATTCAATCGATTTAAAAACATTCTATTTGATCATAAGCTCATTTTTTAAAAAATTCAGTGGTTGCTTCAAATGTTCTTCCCGCGGAAAATCAAGACCCAATTACAGCAATTTGATGCGCCCGCCAGTGAATTCCCCGGTCTCAATGCGTTTTTCTGAGAATCTATAACTTTGCGTACTGTCAATAAAACCGCCTTTATTGGGTCAAACTCACACTTTTGTCGTCTTTCCCTCTTGTCTCAGAAAATGCTGCTTCAATTTTAGTGGAATGGTGCAATGCCGTAACAAACAGCTTGACTCCTTGCTTTTTGCAAGTTTGTTTTGCTAGCTTGTCTTCCTTAATTTTTATCCTAACGTATGACAATGTTAATGATTGAAGTTCATTAAGTAGTAATGAATAAGAGGAAATATCAAATCTACATTTTAAACATATATTTTAAATAAATTGAGATGAAGAACAATTTTACTGTTTTCCTGAGGATAAATTTTATTCGATTGTTGTCTCCATGTTTCTTCTTAACCATATCATACCACGAATCGATTGCCTGTTCTAATATCATACCTGGAGTGTTATGATAACGATAACATCGATATTATAGTAAGATCGTGACTGACAATGTCATAGCAGTGCTGCCACCAAACATCACCACGGCTAGAGTGGCAAAGAACCGGTTTATTCCAAGGTTTATTTCCAATAGACCCGGTTTATTCCCAAAAGACCTGGTTTATTCCCCAAAAACCCGGCTTATTTCCAAAAAACCCGGTTTATTCCCAGGTTTAAACCGGGTATATGCTAGTCTTTGCAACTCTAACCACGGCAAATAATTTATTTATTATCTGCATAGCATCGTCTTCTTGATATTCGCAATTCATTCTCGCTCGATTAACTCGTATGACACGACATATATATATATATATATATATCCTTGGAAGAAAAAATTGCATACAGTTTGTTCACTCGCGGAGACTTGTTATCAGCTATGCTATAAAAAAATCTTATTTTATTACATTGTGTGCTAACTTTCTGTTGTAGACTGCCTGCATGAAATTTTGTGTTGAACCGTACTGTTTTGTGTGAACCGTACTCCTTCTCTTCTTTAATTCATTGTAAAAGAAAAAAAATCCAGGAATGTTCCTTAGAAATGACGGCCAGATTGCTGCTTGCAATTTTTATGGAATGTTTCTTGAAAATATCAGAAATTTCCAGGAAGCTCTATTCGTATTGTTATTGACTTTGATCAGGAATGTTTCAGAACAAAAACTGAAATTTTCCAGAAAATTGTTTTTTGGCAGTTAGCTGCCTATTGTTCCCAAGGGAAGATCCTGGATTTTTTGAAAGTATTGTATTGTCTAAATTGGAAAATTGGTTACACTTCTCATTAATTAAAAGCTTTTTTTATTATTATTATTAAGTTTCTGTGTTTTTGTGTTATTTTCTGTCTTTGATAAAATAAGGGTCTCAAAAAGTGCTTGTGGAGCATTTCATTTATTTTTTTATAAATAAATTGTGTGTAATTTTTTTAAATTAAAAATTTCAGAAATATGCCAAGAAAAAATTACAGATATAAACTTAATTTTTAATGGAATAAAATAATTTGAGTCCCCAGATTATTTCATATTTAGTAGCATAAAATACACAAACAATTTTCTAAAACGGAAGAGCAAACTAAAACATGAAATAGATACATTATTTTTTAGCATCTCATAGTAAAAGACCAGCGCTATGCGACTGTTTTATACCTTGTAAAAAATATGTACAATTTTGTGTCTAATTTATTTTTTAAATCGACCATAACTTTTGTTGGATTAAAAAATCCAACAAAAGTTATGGTTGATTTAAAAAATAAATTATTTGATATTCAAAGCGGGAATAATTTGGCATTACAAAAATATTTTTAGGCAATTATCAAGAGTTTCAAAACGGTATTACGACCAAAGTTAAAGTAACATTTACATGAAATTAAATTAAAAAACCCAAAAGTGAGAAAGCACTGAAAAGAAGATATCGATAATAAAATAAAATGTAACCATTAATTTGTGTGGATTTTATTGAAAATACATAACAGCTACTTCATTGTGAGTTTAGATGATGAAATAATATGTGAGCCGAGCACCATGTAACAGAATTCTATATATACATGGTGATTACAAATGAATATCCCAACTTTGAAGGGCTATATCTTCTGAACAATAGAGGTAGTGTTCCATTTCACACATCGAAATGAGTGAGTTATCAAGTTTCATAAATGTAAAGGTTCGTTTTCTGCGCAATATATGGTGCAATGAGCGGCGGGTTGAAAGTGAACCGGCATGTTCCGTTGCGAGTTCATTCTGTCAGTTGCCGCCGAGATACATAAAAGAT
Source organism: Maratus michaelseni (assembly GCA_963931845.1). Taxonomy (NCBI): domain Eukaryota; kingdom Metazoa; phylum Arthropoda; class Arachnida; order Araneae; family Salticidae; genus Maratus; species Maratus michaelseni. Next base: position 442,494,159 of record OZ007586.1, read on the forward strand.
AAAGTGTTTTTTCTGCCTCTATCAGCCCACACTGCTGAACTGAAAACGAGGGTAACTGCAACTATTGCAACTGTAACACCCGACATGCTGAAAACCGTGTGGAACGAATTCTCCTACAGAATGGATGTCGTTCGTGTTTCTGCTGGTTGCGCAAACTGGCTCGTGCTTCTTCTTTCTACATTTATGAAACTTCATAACTTCTCACTCACTTCGATGTGTGAAATGGAACACTACCTTTTATTGTTCAGAAGATATAGCCCTTCAAAGTTGGGATATTAATTTGTAATCACCCTGTATATATAAAAAAAGAACTCACGTTATTTTAGCGATGTAAGGCTCAGTTCGATTCCGAAAAGCGTTCCTTCATCTTCAGATGTCTCAGAAATCAATAGATTTCTGAGATTTAAAGAATCATTTCTGGAACAAAAAGTTATTTTACTTCCCGTAATGTTTTGAAGCGTTAAGAAATAGTTTTTGCACTGTATTAATCAGTTTTTCTACCCTGTATCAACACGATATATCTTTTATTTCGAATGCTATGAATTCTCAAGTAAACATTTTCAATAGACAAACATGCTAAATTAACAGCGTAATAATGACACCATTTTGTTACTCTTGCACGTATAAATTCTGTTTATGCAGTTGAAAATGTTTACTTGAGTATTGATAACTGATATTCCGTATTGATACCGGCTTAAGAAAACTGATTAATTCATTGCAAAAACTACTTCTTAACTTTTCCGAAAAACATTACGGGCAGTAAAAATAATCTTCCGTTTCAGGAATGCTCTTTAAATCTCGGAAATCTGTTAGGTTCTTAAGATAAAGGAACACTTTTTTGAATTGTAGTTAACTCAGTAGAAGTTATATTATATTTTCGTAAACTTTCTTGCTAGATCAAGAAACATTTATCTTTTTTTACGATGTAGCTCTACAAAATGTTTCAATAATTGCTTTGAAAAATTAGAATGAACGATTGTGGGACCATTGCATATTATCTGAGGGAAGCGATTCTGAAAAAATAATCTGTACCTATATATCTAAAATTGTTTACGATTTTCTCAGTTTTTATGTAACTCACCTTGTATTTATGTATAAATTTGTCATTGTATAATGTTATTTTAAGTACTTTCTTTTATATATTTGCAGCGCTCACTGTTAAGTAATCAAAAGCAAAACTGAATCAGCATAGATTTTTATAATAAGCATAATACGAGGGCATATCAATAAGTAACGCGCATAATGTAAAAAATGAAAAAGAAAAAAGCAATCAATGACAATATGAAACAGAAATGAAGCATTACCCATTTACTACTATTCCACATAACTTCCATGCACGTTGAGGCATTTGTCCTAACGATGGATGGGTTTGAAAATCCCGGTCTCATAGAACTCCTTCAGCTGTGAAAAGAGCCACCTTAGCATGGTCCGTCTGAGTTCGTCGTCACAGTCAAATTTCTTACCGCCGAGGAACTTCAAGAGTCCAAAAACTACATTTCTAATCACTTTATAGATGTTAATCAATTTAAATTAATAGAATGGTTCCAAGCATCCTTTGTATGCACTCAGGGTTCGTGTCTAGGTCCCCTCCTCTGGCTTCTGGTTGCGGATTACAACATAAAACACTATTATAGCAAAGAATTCTTAATACTAGCTTACGCTGATGATTTTATTATTATAACAACAGGGAATACCAGAAAGGAATTCGAAGAAACAGCAAATTCAAGGATCACATTCTTTTCTGATCTATGCAATTCTCTAAATTTACAAATCTCAACTCAAAAAACTAAAGCAATGTTACTTCGCAGATATCTTCTGACTCAAAGAAAACCTATATTCAAATTGCAAAATATTAGAATAAATATTACGAATAACTTAACTTATTTAGATTTAGTATTAGATTCTAAATTTAAATGGGTAGACCATCTAACTTATGTGAAATCTAAAATTTCAAACTTCATACTTGGTTTCAAAAGATTTAATTTTTTAAATCACGGAATCAAGCCAGATATTTTGAAAATATGGTATAAAACGGCGAGTTTTTAAACAGATTATTTATGGATACGAGGTTTGGTTTCCAGATTTAAATTGCCATGGAACACGGATATTGAAATCAATACAGAAAACCGCTCTATTAAATTTAATAAAGGTATACAGGGGTATCTCCACTGACGCATTATGCGTTCTAACTGGCATTCATCCGATAGATATTGCGTTGACTAATGACTATAATTGCTACCAAGTAAAAGAAGGACGAAGAATCTTGAATGATAAAGGAAAAATATACAAATTAACCAATCTAATGCTAAAAGAGAAAACTTACAATTTCCCAAATTACAATCAATTAAAAAATTTAGACATACTTCATGAAATTTCTACAACAACGTTAAATAACTATGACTTAAAAATCTACACAGATGGCTCCCTCATGGAGCAAGGTAATGCATCAGCGTTTACAGTAAACTACCAGAATACATATATTTACGATAATGTAATCAGACTACATAACCAGAACTCAATTTATCAAGCATAATTGAATGCCATTTTACACTCAATAAACTGGTTCGCATCTTCACAAAATAAAAATCTCCTCATCTTAAAAGATAGCCGCTCGTCACTAGAAGCTCTGAAAATAGTGATTCCACGAAATTATTTAATAACTAAAATATATAGCATTTTATTGTCAATTCCCAAAAAACAAGTAACAGATGTATGGATCAAATCGCACGCTGGAACAGAGGGTAATGAACGAACAGATTTACTGGCAAAGGATGCTATAACAAATGACCGTTACAATGAGAAGGAAACTCTCTTATTCCCATTTTCAAAAGTTAAATTATTCTTTAGACTAAAAATAGTCATAGATTGGCAGCAAGATTAGTCATATTCATTAAAAGTCCGAGATACTTATGAAATTTTACTAAAAGTGTATCTGAACTTTATTTGAAAACAGTCATAGGTTACTACATTTGTGGACACGGTAGCTTCCCATCATTTTAAAATAAAATAGTAAAACGCTCTTCCCCAACATGCATATGCCAAAAAAGCTCAGGAATGTATATTACATATATGGTAATTGTCCTCTAATGAGACATACTTTCAATTTCAATAAAAATGTTACAGTGAGACAAAATCTGAATATAACTCTCTTTGATCCTTTAAAAAATGATAAACTAAAAGAATATTACAACATTCTGAATAAACATTTCTCCTTTATTAAAAAGTATCTATGATCCTTTTTTCCTACATTTATGAAGTATTTTTTAATAGACGATATTTTGTTTTTGAAATTTGTATATTATAGTTCACGCAATGATCACATTTTTGTACTCATACTGTTCCTATTTCAGCTTACTGTTTGAACCATGCAAAATTACTAGTTGTGTGATGATTATGTATTCTTTTCATAAATTTTCTAATTACTTTCTTTTGTACTTTTTCTTATATATATATATTTTTTAATATTAAGAAATGTTTTGATCTGAAACAGTATTGTAATTACTAACTTTGTACTAATTTTATTTTAATCTCTAATGTAATAACACGAGAGGGTGATTTCATTTCATTTTCATTTCATGAGTTCAAACAGATGGAAATTGGAGGGTGCTAGGTCTGGGCAATTTTTCACGAACTAGGTCAGGCACATGAGGACGACACTGTCGTCCAATTTCCATCTGTTTGGACCCATGAAGAAGTTCCTCGGATGTAAGAAATTAACTCTGACGACGAACTCAAACGGACCATGTGAAGGTGGCGCTTCTCGCAGCCAAAGTAATTCTATAAGATCGGAATTTTCAAACTGATCCATCATTGGGACAAATGACTCAACATGCATGGAAGTTATGTGGAATAGTAGTAAATGGGCAATACTTTCATTTCTGTTTCATATTGCCATCAATTGCTTTTTTCTTTTTCTTTTTTTACATTATGTGCGTTACTAATTGACATGCCCTCGTATATTAATTCGGTACATTTCGATGCTGAGAAGCTATCACGTACATTGTGAGAAGCACGGCATTGCTACGTAACATATTGGACATAAATTTAAATCTAATCAGCTACAGTTCATGTCAAGGCCCAACAAAATATGATGGTTCATAAAATTACGTTCTTGAGTTAGAAAGCCCGCAAAACGTGTAAAATACGAACAGACAAAAAGACAGACAGACACAAAAGCTCTCATCAGTCCAAAAATTTCAATGGTATTCAGGACATCTCAAACCCGGAAAGTTTTGATGAATCCAATACTTACTTTTCATGAATATTACAGAAAGTAAAAGTACAATTCAGCTATCTTTAACGCGAAAAAATGTTATTTTAATCTAATTTTTATTTGAAGAAATGTTCATAATTTTGACTAATACTGTATATTTAGACAACGTTTGCGTGAAATAACAGGAAATAAAGAGACAGTATTTAACAAGTACTCATTTTATTCAACTGCAAACCTGTATAAATTTATATGATCTTATACAAAGAAATATGGAATGCATTTACAAGGATGGATCAGACAAAATTGAAATTTAACCATTTCCATGGGGCATACAAAAATTGCACCTTTCAGCTAGTTCATTTTGTATGTTGGCACAGCATTTAAAAAAGTTTGATGGTAATCAGCAGAAATTTGATAGAAAGACAGTTTAGTGAATGCATGAATATGGAGTTATATTCACACAAGATACATAAACATTTAAAAGATTTATCTAAAATTTTGTAAAAAAAGGGTGGCAATTTCAAAATTATTTGATGATGGTCAGAAGAAAATTGAAAGGAATAATGAGATAGTTTGGTTAAAATATGACTATGAATTTATACTCATACACGATCGGTAAACATTTAAAACATTTAGGTAAAGTTTACTGAAAAAAGTTACAGTTTTCGAACCAAAAATGTAGCTGGTTCAAGCTCAGAAACTCCATTTATGTTTTATTAAGCTAATATGAAGGATATAGTTGGAAAAACATATATAGATTGTAAAAAAGAAATTAAAAAAAACTAAATAAAAATTATTAATTACAGACAGATGTTATATTACATTGGAATCTTATTCTTAACAATATATATATAAATATGTACAAATCTGGAAAAATATTTTAATAAATGCAGATGGGATATTTATTAATACTTTGTTGACCACCAACGGGTATACTCGTGCATATTGAACCAAATGTTATTAACAAACAACGACTTTTGATCTCTTATCTCCACCTATATCCTTTTTTACATAAAACATTTTTATCTTTAATAAGAAAAAACACTTTTATGTCATATATTCTTATATATTGTGTTAAACCGTAAAACATGTTGCATGGAATTCTATGAAAACATTTTACTTTGTGGCATAATTACCGATATACAAGGTGCTCACTAAAGTTTTTTCCAGCTTCATAACTTCAGAACGGCGATACCTGTAATCATGAACACGGTGTCTAGGTATAGTAATGAGACTATGCGCTACAATGAGACTATTTACAGCACCAAAGAGCAGCAAACTGCGAAGTTTTCTTTCCTATATCAAAAATGGTACAAAATGCGAGAAAAACGTCAATTATAAAGTTGTAAAGCGTCCTCGAGTTAGTATGAAATGATGTCTTACATGTAAAAATACCTTTACTAGAAGCCCTGAAATTTTATCTTTATATCGAATCACCAGTTTACAGACGCCCGCAATTGCATGCAGAATTGTGACATTATAAGGCAGATGTATATGTACTAATACAGATAATACATGTAAGCAAAATACAGTTTATTTTTTTAACAAAATCAAGTCAAATTATGCTCAAAGTGTTCTCCATCGGCAACAGTATATCATATGTGTTACGATATTGAACTCATTGAGCATATCTAATTTGGATTTCTTATTAAAATAAACTATATCTTTCTTACACGTGTCAGTTTTATTAGTAAATATGCATTTCTTTATAATACCATACTTCTGAATGCAATTAGTGACGCATTTAAGTCGGTGACTGGATATAAAAATTTACCTACACTACTTCGAATTCAATTTACATGTCAAAACGTCTAATACTATTATTTTACATGTAAGACGTCATTTTATATTAAATCGAGGACGCTCTACAACTTTGTAACTGACATCCCACCGTATCTCGTACCGTTTTCTAGACTGGAACACTAACTCTGCAGTTTGCCTCTAAGTGGCGCTGTAAGTGGTCTCATAACCATTTTACTGTATATCTAGACACTATGTTCACATGACTATAAATATCGCTGTTCTATAAACTTAATGGGTGTTGGACAAGACTTTAATGGGCTCCCTGTATTATCGTGATAGCGTAACTAGGCAATTAAGCACCACTTCTGTTTGAAAAATAAAATTTTTTAATGAATTACCGATCAGAAAAGTGTTAAAATACTTTCACAAAATGTAAAATTTTTAAATAAATACGTTGTGGTGGCGATTTTATCTGCATTTATTATCAGGCTTCTTACTAGCAAAAACTTTGTTTATCATTAACTTTGTGTACATGTGTACATAAATATTGAAACAAAGATTTCTTTTTATATGTAATAAATATTGAGCTAGATTTTCTTCCATTCCTAAATAAGCATTCATTTATATGCTGTGATTTACAAAAATTTAAACGAATGTGAAAATTTATGTAGTAATTTAGAAAGAACTTTCCATAGTAGATCAAATATTTATTTTTACTTTGTAAGGGAAAATGTTTAAATAATGAAGAAAGTGTAATAAATAAAACAAAATTAAATCATAAAAATTAAATACAAAGAAAGGTTGTAAATAAGGGACTAAATAAAATGTATAAAAGATAATGTGAATAATATTTTACAGGAATAATTATAATATTATTCGTACATACATTATGGAACATACAGAATGTAGCTAGTATGCATAACTAGTATGCATTGTACCGGGTGCTTAAAAAGTAACTAAAAAATTAAAATTTTAATAATTCCAAAATTATTGACAGTAGCACAGACTTTTTTAATTAACAACACTAACAAAATTATTGCAGAAAAGATACATTAGCTGAAAATTAGCGCTGTAATTCTCCATAAATTGCTGCGTATCTCAATCTCAATTGGAGCATAAATGCAGTAGGAATTACAACAGAAATCCTCTTACTTAGATAATATACAGTGCCGTGCCACGTCACTCTGCTGTTCTCATTACTTACAAACCGAGGCTAACGAAAAAGAAAGGCTACCGCGTTGCTTTACCTGTATCTTTTTTTACAGACCGCGGGAGTCACATGATGCTCGAATCCACCAACGCAGGTGTACGAAAAGAGCATCACGTCCCACTAGCGGTTTGCAAAAAAAGATAAGTGGAATTCACCGCGGTAGCCTGTCTTTTTCGTTGGTCTCGTTACAAACATCACATTAAACATTCGTAATTATTAAACATTTATAGCTGCGTTGCTAACTGTATTGCACCGCTATAAAACCTACTGACACAATTGAAGCACGATTCTGTCAGTAAAATTTTAATTAAATTTTAGTAAAAGCATCGTTGTTAAAAAAAAAAATCCCATTCCTTTTTGTGCATTCATATGAAAAACGCATTGTACTACTAAACATTCCTTTCAAATTATGAAATTTTATTTTTCTAGTTACTTTCGGAACACTTGGTGTATTAAAAACAAACGCTGCAATGGTAATTGAAATTGCGCACTTCTTAGGGGAGGCTCCGAGGCTGAAAACAGAGAATGCGGTTTGTCTTTGTGTATCGATAGAGTATAGTTTATATATAAAGATGTAAAAGCTATAAAGTGCAATAGCCAGGGAGTCTTAAGAAAACAAGCCCCATTTTTGCGTTTCATTTTCGCTTCTATATATAATTGGATAAATTCCTCCTCTTTTCCGAGAGGCTCGTTGCAAGGTTGGCAGCGTTCTAGACTTCTGATTTTCGATAAGGGTCCGATTAACGAACAAACTATTTTTACATGAACAAACTCCATTTTTTCTCAACGATACAAATTAAAATGCGCTACATTAAATTAAAATATGCTATTTTAATTTAATTTGTTTATTATCCTAATGTTTAAAAAGAAATTCTGATTAAAAGAGATTTCCTTGGAATTTTGAATATTGATTTTTTTTTAAATCTTGAAATGTTATGTTTGCAATAAGAATAACTATTTTCGGCAATTAACAAAATTTTTCAAAGGCATTATATTTATTATGTAGAAATGCAGGTGGTTCTTTAGTACAACGTCTACAATATGGAAGGTGAACAAAGTGGGTTTAGAATGTTTATTTTTGTCTGTGTTAAAATTTTACCAGTACATCTGCTCCATATCGACTGAGCATCTGACATTTTGTTTTTAAATGTTGCGATTTTCAGATGTTGCTCTTAAAGATAGTGCAAAAATTGTATTAAATACAAACTGCATCCTTTTTTTTTAAACTTTTTATCAAACAGATAAAAATGCAAAATTTAAAATAAAAATTCTGTCTCTGTAAATATATATACATGAGCAAAAACATGTTCTTCTTTTTCAAAATATTTGTCTTAAATTTAAATAATTATACATTTTATTTGAGATGTGGTTCGAAAATAATGGATCATTATTTTGTCTGCAGGAAATAGTTTGCTCAGGAATCGAATCCAAACCGAAGATTCAGAAGTCAGACGTTCTGCGAACTTCTGTCGAGAAAGAGAATAATTTATCAGACTACATCGCAACAGACTCATCTTTGTATGAATCGTATGCATATTGTAAGGATTTCATTGAAGTATCTTCACTACTATTAAAGTTATAAACGAAAACGTGACTTCGGATTGGAGTGAGACGCCCTGTAAGTTTGTATTAATAAATGGATTTCAGACCCTTGTTTCCTGTACAATAAATGATTGCTACAGTATTCTGAACCGAAACCCTTAAAGTTCGTACCATGAATTCGGGATCAACTTGTAATGTATATGACAGTGTAATGAAGCGTGAACTTTGGGGCTTGTGTCTTAAGACAAGGTGCGTACACTCTTTGGAATTTCCAAAGAGTCTGGCACCCCTATTTGAAATTCGTAAATTTCTATTTAATATTTCAGTCACACAATTCGTAGAAACTGCATTTAACTGCAGAATTTATAACATTTTCCTGCGATAAATTAAGGCGAAAAATCTGTTAAAAAGTTGTGGTAAAACTGTACGCACCCCCCCCCCCCCTTGGATATTGGACTGTTTGGCTTTCATATGTTTAACTATTGACTATACGTCATCGATGACTGCCATCTCATTCTCTCTTTTCGACCTTGGAGCCTCACCTTGTTACAAATATGAATGACAACATCACAAGTTATAAAAAAACACACTGATGATTTTATGGACAAGAAATACGGAAACTGTGATTGAATGATTACATGAAATGTGACATGTCATGGAAATTTCCTTTTAGCACCATCGTGAAAGATAAAATTTTAAATTTTAAATTTACTTTTCAGTAGCTTTCTTCAGTTTATACTTAAAACTACCCCGCATAAATCCTTTATTTTGTTAATTATCTCTTCACATTTTATATTATCAAAATATAAATTTTTTCTCTAAAAAAATCTAACAAGAGATTTTAACAATTTCTATTTATTTTAAAGTAACTTTTTAAAATAGTATAATATATATATATATATATATATATTTATATATATTATTTTCAATGTACAACTAAATTGTGCCACTCGACAAAAAGTCAATTGAAGAGAAATGGAAACAAGATATTAGTTAATGTACATCGCCCCGCGACTCTTATATCATTTCATCTTTTACTATTTTATAAAATATTGAAAGCAGTTTGATTTAAGAAACGAGCTTTCAAATTCCCACTTTTATATTAATATTATAAATTATTAGAAAATATGAAAGAAAAGAATGTAAATTAAAACAATTCCAAACATTGCAGAAATGTTTCAAAATTTCTTAATTTGTATAGATTAGATTAATTATTTCTACCTAGTCATTATATAAATGACTTGTAAACCTACCAATAAAAAAGATACTCGAAATTTATTTTTCTCTTTGAAAATGGAAAAATATTGAAATAAAAACATACTCATAATAAATTTTCTTTGCTTTGAGTTATCAACGGGGATTTCAGCTCAGCTGAGATAAGAAAATTATTTACTTGGTTTGAAATTCATGTACAAAACAATACAGTTTGTATCCAAAAGTAAGTAATAAAAAACTTTAGAATAGAAAAATAGGGAAGTTATAATTAGTTGAATAGTTAACTGAAAATAAAGAAATACACGAAAAATGAATATTATGCATACATAATGACTAGCTCAAACATGTTACTGACTAGCATGACACACAAGCTGGAATTTAGAAACTTTGTGTACAAACAAATATTAAAACCATTAAAGAAACTTCTCAAGGCGGGGGAACAATGCTATTTAATTAAATGAGTACTGTTATAAAAGTCATAAAAATATTTGCTAAATAAATATTCTTGTCATGGTCTAACATCTGTAATCTCAAAATTTCTCTCTAACCGTAACAGATTAAAAATTATCTGTTTCCTAAATTATAAATTTAAAAAAGTGCCTAATTGCAGCAAAATAACAGAAAAGTCACGAATCGAAACATCAAAACATTAGGTAACACTATGAGGAAGGAAAAGCATGGACGGAGCATTTTCCCACATTCACATAGCCAAAAAGTATTCTTAAAATATATACTTACGAGTTAAACTCCAAATCACTATTAATGACAAATAATCAGCCCATTTTTCTAATTATCATACAAAATCAAACATTCCTTTTTTCTAATCAAAATCCCATCTTTCTAATTATCAGACAAAATAAAACATTTTTTATAAAAATAAAAACATATTTGTGTTCAAATCTTTCCTTATTTTTATTACCTGAAAATTTCAGATCTATTTTATTCCAAACAAAGTACTTTGTGTTGAAAAAAGGGTCATGATAAAAAAAAAAACCTCTGTTTACTAAAGATATATAAATAATAAAGGTTAAACTCCAAATCACTATTAATGACAAATAATCAGCCCATTTTTCTAATTATCATACAAAATCAAACATTCCTTTTTTCTAATCAAAATCCCATCTTTCTAATTATCAGACAAAATAAAACATTTTTTATAAAAATAAAAACATATTTGTGTTCAAATCTTTCCTTATTTTTATTACCTGAAAATTTCAGATCTATTTTATTCCAAACAAAGTACTTTGTTTTGAAAAAAGGGTCATGATAAAAAAAACCCCTCTGTTTACTAAAGATATATAAATAATAAAGGTGCTACACAGTAGCATAATACAAAGGAAAATCAAGAAGTTCTCAATAGGTAAAGACATTAGATAACACATATTTAAGTGGACGGAAAGGTATGGACGAAACATTTTTATAGCCAAAAAACATTCTTCTTAAATTATCCTGATTTAAAACTCAGAATTAACAATAAATTACATATTATCAGCATTTTTAAGTTATACAAACAAAATAAAACGTAACAAAATAAACAAAACAAACTAAATAAAACCTTTAAATAAAATCATATTTGTTCTCATAGCTATTGTTTATTTCGTAACTGAAAATTTCAGATCTATTTTATTCCACTAAAACCCAGTCATAGTTTTGATTAAAAGGGATAAAACTATGTGAGCGAAAAAGCATGGACGGATCATTTTCTGAATAAAGTAAGAGCCAGTTTGTTACCTTAATAGGAACATTTTCATGCATTAGTTACTTTTTATGTCACAATAGGAAAAGCATCAGTGATATTTACGTATGTTTCAACTATATGACTCTAGGTTAATGAACGAGTCACAGGCAGCATAAATACTATCAAAATATATTGTTAAGAACACAAAGAAACTCAAAAAATATGAGTATCTCGTGTCATTCGGATGGACCTATAAGTCGTTTGCATGACTCGAGATTGATGAACGAGTCACAGGCACCTTCGAAACCAGCAACGAAACAACAATAAAGTCATGAACAGAAAGAGACCACAAGTCATTAACAAAGACAAATAATTTAGCACTAGGAGCCAAGTCACAAAATCCCAATATAAAGAGAACAAAGAAACTCCAAAACAATGACTTAACTCATTGACTCAATGACCATGACTTCTTTCACTTCATCGACATTAATATAAATTCGAAACATTTGTGGAAGACATTTTCATAAATGGAATGTATAGGGCATAAATGAAGATGACCTATTCCCATTTATGACATTTGGTGTTCATAGACGGAGATGAGACACATTATTGCCACTCCTAGAATGATACCTATGTTTTTGGCAAACAACATCTTGATTGGAGAACCATGTCTATGCTCACGCAGTTCAGGAATCTGAAACAGAAAATGACTTATTAAATTTTTAAAAAAAGGTACAGATAGGATAAATCATTAATAATTATTTTGTTCAATATTTCACGTAAGTGATTTAAAAAGCTAATTTCAGTTGGTGATAACTTGTTTAATGAAACAGCTGTTGAAGAAACGTGTTGGGAACATTGATAAAACACTCTTTTTAAGGAGAACGGGAATTTTGCACATCTCATAGTGGTAAACCACTATAGGTATATTTTGACTGCATCTTGGGTTTAAGCTCCTTGGCTTCTTGGCTAAATATTGACATGAAAAATTGCCTCAATATTGGAGTGTTTACATTTTATCAATAATGTTAAAATAATGGCACAGTATTTTATCAATATTTATACTTTGAGAAATATTGGCGTTTCATTTGAAATATAATATTTCCATTGAAAAGCCTATATTTGTTCAATATTAGTTTAGCGAGATATTTCTTGCCACTGCTAGTAAAATATAAACACCCCAATAGTGGGGTAATATTTCATTCCGACGAATGAAATATTGGCCAAATATTGGCTTAGTACTAGGGTCGCTACATCGGTAAGTCTGTTTTGAATAATCAAAGACACAGGAATTAATTAGATGTATCTTCGAAATATAGATTTCGTGTAGTAATCTGATGTCACGTTAAACGAGCAATTCAAATTGATAGCGATAGCACTAATTCATTTTATTTTCTATAATCAATTCTTTAACGCTGTCAACATTTAAAAAGTTAATGGTCGTCCTTTATGGTCTTCATATTAAATGGAAGTGTAGCCACTACTAGTGATGGCAAAAATTTTCAAAGTATCGGTACATCGATTTTTCGATAAATAATCTTTAAAATCAGTTTTTTTTTTTTTTTTTTTTTTTTTTTTTTTTTTTTTTGTAAAATATCTTGAGACATCCCTTTTAGGAGCAATATTGCTCCTATAAACGCGCTTGTTGAACAGTAATAAAAATTTTTATTATACAAACAAAACTATCACATTAATACATACGCGAAAAACAATCCAACTAATAGATAAGATTCACAAACAAATAAAGACAAAACACAAAGTAGTACGTCGAAGTATCTGATACTTTGGAAAGCAGAAGCGTCATCATTTGAGGCTACGGGATGAAGTAGGAAAGATCCCTTTCCTTAGTTTCTGATTTTGCTAATGATGTTTGGTAAAAGGTCGTGTAAATTTATGATGGCATCCTTTTCTGACTACCTGAAAGATATTTCCACATTACTTAAAATGATTTGTTATAATATTCCGTGAACTCCCCACAAGTGCGAATTCGCATCGACCAAAATTTCAAATGTCGTTTTTTTAACATGCCTCCATAAATTTGTATTTATCATTAACGAAATGAAATTTTTTATAAAAAATAAATATCTCTGTTCGATTTTTAATTAGATTTCGTATAGGGATAATGTATTATATTTCATTATCACTAGATTTCCAACAAACGTATACCCAGTTGAAGTTATGGAATCACAAATCGCACTAGTGCAGAGTGCGCGGGTGTTGAGCCTAAGTGTAGAGTCTGTGTTAAACGATTAAGCCAATAAAAATTGTTTTTTAAATTAAATATATATCTATATAATTAAATCAATTTAGTTATATTTATTTAGAAATGTAAGAGAAAAATGCTTAAAGTTATTTTTCATATATAAAATATTAATTTCTAAGAACTATCGACATATCGGATGTGGAAAATCGAAATATATCAAGAATCTAACATTATGTTAAAAATAGATATATTTTTAACATTTTGCTGCCATTCCTAGCCACTAACGAACAATGTGTATAATTTGTAAACCGAAAAAGGCTTTCTCACTGCAAACATCCTGCAAGTGACATTGAATTTCATTGCAACTACACATTCTGCTAACAGAATCGAATTACTGTACAAAGTATCAATTTGAGCGCAACATGTAATTGACGCTACGTCGTTCATAGGTTAAAAAATAGACCAACAGTTACAGCCATATGTATCAACTGAATGCACCACAAAGAGTTGAAGTTTTATCAATTTTATCACGAAGTTTCATGTACAGTCATGTAAAAAAAGGATCCCCACAGTAATTCTGAAGCAAATCATTATACAAAAATAATGTTATTATCAATAGATAGGTCATAAAGCCTAACATTAAATGTTATGCATGAATTAAAGTTTAGAGGGCATTTACATTTTAAAATTTCTACACACTTTCTTTTTTCAAATGAGAACATCCACTTTTGACACTTTATTTGAATTCCTTTGAACAAATCAGCCCGGAAAACTATGTAGCTCACGCCATTTATCTTAAAAGTTCATAGAGTTATAAAAGAAAATACGTTAGAGATTCATCCGTACATTGAGAAAAAAATAAGATCCTTTAGGGAAAAGTACCGAGAATATAGAAAAATAACCAAAAAATTGTATAGAAATTCTAAATATAAAATAAACTAACTTAATAGAGAAGAAACTTTTACAAAAAATGTCTAGTAACTTTCTGAGATTTTTTTTCTTTGCATGCGAACTATTACAAGAGATGGTTCACTTAGCCTTTCCAAAAGTAAAATTTCTCTATACCTTGAAAAATAATAAGAGAAATATGTTTAAACAAGTTGTTAAGTATGTTGTTAAGACAAAAAATCTCTGTGAAAAAGCACAGACTTTTGACATTTTGGCATTGGTTGTTTTTGATATTCTTTTGTGTAAGAATTAATGTAGGTCATATTTCGTAATTTTTTTTCGTATGAATTTTTTAATAATTTTCTTAATTAAAAATTTGTTTTTGAATCGAAAAAATGCCCAGGTTACTTTGGGTTTATTCATTGCATCTTTATAAAAAATAAACATTTCAATGGGATGAACTTTTTGGGGAGGCATAAATGAATGTTTATCACGTGGATTTAACATTAGCGTACTCAAACTTTGATATTATCTAATTCTATGAACATGTAAGGAAAAATGCATAAATTATATACTTTTTCGGTCTCATTTGATCCAAAGAATTGAACTATATTGTGAAAAGTGGTTGCTACTATTTAAAAAGAAGAGATGCTACAACTTTCAATGTGTAGATGGCTGCCAAACTTTAATCTATGCATAACAATTAATAGTAGATATCATGAAGAGTAGTATCATCTCTATACGATGATTTCCTGCAAAATAGAATGGAATTATGTTTTTTCTTCCACGACTGTACTTTAGGCCTCATTCATTTATTTACATTACTGTATTACAGTGAACTCCGGTTAGAGCGGACATTCAAGGGAGGCCATTTTTTCGTCTGCAGTAACTGAAGTCCGCATTAAACAATGTAAACATTTAAATGCTGTAAAAAATCCCTTTTGTTGAATATGTTGAATTCAGTTTTTGACAAAGTTATCAACCTAATGTCAACAACTTGGTCGCTGTTTTTGTTTCTAAACTTGTTGTTCTTGACTTTTTTTCTACATTTGGTTAGGATTATTTAAGTTGGGGTTAGTTAAAAAGTAAGTTAGTGGCAATTTCTTAAAACGAAATAATAATATGCTCAAGACAAACAAAATATGCAAAGAAATTCCCGTACTTACATCGTTTAATTTTAATTAAAGCAATCTATCACTTTTATTTAGAAGAGTTGAACAAATGATCTTTTTTTTTACACATCAATTTTCTGTTTTGCGACACATTCGGAAATTTGGCCTGTTACATCACACTTTGATTTGTAATATCAGTAAACAGCCATTAGAAATTTTTGACCCGCTCTCGTTTTTTATAATACAGAATTTTCTTTCTATTCATTATTGTCACTAACAATTTATTGATCTCTCAATAAGCAAAGTTACATCAAAGTTGCTTTTGAAAAAACAATGTACCACAGCAATTGCGATTCTGCTTCAAGTTGGTTCGTGAAAAAAACGTCCGCAGATATAAAAAATAATTGCAAATAGAATTTTATGGGGAAAATTGTCCTCATTATCCGGAAATACATCATAAAAGTTGACTTATCGAGAGCACGCTGTATTTAATAATCAATATGCAGGGTTTAATAAAAATACATCATTATAAATCATTATATATTTATTAAAAGTAAAGCGGATCTTTTCCCTTTAAATGTGATGAGCTCCAAAATTAAATGCGAGACATACCCCTTTACACTATTTCCTTTTCATGTTTTATTCACTTAAATTGTAGCTTTAAAATAAAAGTTTCCATTTTGCACCTTTCTATTTTTCAAATTCCTTTTTTCGACCCCCCCCCCCTCCTCTCCTCTCTCTCTCTTGTAATAGTAGCTCTCATATTTAGTACACAGAGTTTTATACATTACTTTTTAAACACTACTCTTATGAATTATTTTAGTTCTAAACCACTGAGCAGTGAGTGGGAGATTTGGACTTCATGAAATTTAATAACTGTTTCTCTCTTTATTACACATAGCAGCCAAGTAACTTGAAGAATATTTTCAATATGTAATATAAAATTATTTTTACGGTATTTTATTAAAGGTTAGAAATAAAGGACTAAACATTTAGGGAATCCAATAAATCTTAAAATGTGAGAAAATACAGTGTTAATTTTATTTATTTATTTATTTGTATAACGTTGAAATACAAAGTTAATATGAAATTCTGGTTATTTCAATAAATCCCCCCCCCCCCTTTTTGAAGAAAACAATATACTTTTGATGAAAAAATAATGTGTTGATGAATGCAATTATTTTTTTTCTAATTTCATTTTTTAAATTTATTTTGTCATTATCAAGGACTCAATTTGTATCATGAGTAAAATATAAAATGGAATATTACTATTATTTTCATTAAAATTAATATAGTTTTTTTTGTTTAATTATAGTAAGAGAATTTTTTAATATTGTTAATAAATAAATTGCAAATATTAAAACAATATTAAAACTATTATCTGAAACTTGAATGATTGCTAGCAATAGAAAATGAAAAAAAAAATGCGTTTTATGCATGTAAATATCAAAACTATGTTTTACTGGCTTTTTTTTTTTCTTTTTAGTCCAGAACTTCAGAAAAAGTCATATATAACTCATAAAAAAAATTGATTCCTAGACGGTAGGAATCTTTTATGGAAGATTAAACTTTAAATTGGATTTTCCATATGTTTTTGTAGGGTTTTATATATATATATATATATAGAACTTCAGAAAAAGTCATATATGACTCGTAAAAAAAAATTGATTCCTAGACGGTAGGAATCTTTTATGGAAGATTAAACTTTAAACTGGATTTTCCATATGTTTTTGCAGGGTTTTTTTTTTTTTTTTTTATCTAGAACTTCAAAAAAAGTCATATATGACTCGTAAAATTTTTTTAATTTTTATACGGTAAGAATCTTTTATTGGACATTAAATTTTAAATTGGACTTTCTATATGTATTTGTAGATTTTTTTTATGTCCAGAACTTCAGAAAAGTCTTACATAACTCGTAAAAAATTAATTCTTAGACGGTAAGAATCGTCTATTGAACAATAAATTTTAAATTGGATTTTCCATATTTTTTGTACGTTTTTTATTTATTTTTATTAATGTCTAGAATTTTAGAAAAAGTCTTGAAAATATCTCGCAATAATCGTCGATATCTCGTAAAAAAAAAAAAAAATAATAATAATAATAATAAATAAATAAAATAAAATAAATAATAATAATAATTCTTAGACGGTAAGAATCTTTTATTGAACATTAAACATTTAATTAGGAAACTGCAGCGCAGGAATGAATATTTCTCAACTATAATAGATTTATCTTAAAAGTTAGGGAGAATATCTTAACTATATATCATTTTTATGGAGTTTCAAGAAGTTTGGTTACTCTACATATTTCTCTAAATTTGTTTATATTTATTATTTTAATAATATTTTTCATATTCCACTATTGAACTTTAGGTTTTATATTATTATTATTATATAATTATTCAATATAAGAGATTTCATGCGTGAACTTAAAATACTGTTTCGTTTACTCATTGTGAATAACATCTAAAAACTTTGAAAAATTAAGAAAGCCATTTAAGTATTCGTCAATGTAAATAGTATTATTTAATTCGTTTTAGATTTTGTTTTGATACACTATTCTCCACTTCTTTCAAAATTGAAGAGCTAAATATTGAAACGTAACAGTTGTTTGGTGTTTGGCGCCATCTGTTGACTTGTTGCATAACTTCCTATTATCCTCTGAAGATCCGAAATGGGACTCCAAGAATGATTTTTTTTCTCCCCCTAACCACGCAAATCTTCCCTATCTAGATTAACCTAGTTTCTTTCAGTATAACTGAAGCAGGCAATATGGAAGGATATTACACATAATTAATGAAATACTTTAAATTGCTGATGAAAATTTCGAACAATTTATTTTTATTACAAATAGTGATACAAGACAACACTGTCTCAAATTGTTAAAAGGCTTAAACTCACATGTAAAATTGCATTAAAAATCTCACAAGATTTATTCTTTACTCTATTTAGCTATTGAAACCCGAAAAAAGGCTTGACTTTTGAAATTTATTTGAGCATTTTTTATGCATCAGACGCTGCAGCGCCATCTAATGAAGAAAATTTGAACTGTTTTTAAAATTACAGTATATAAAATTTAAGAGGCACCAGATATAAATATCACTTATTTCATCTTCATATTTATTATAGTTCATGAGTTATTGAATTTTCAAATTGAGACGTTTGTTTCTTGGCACCCACCCTGTATTTTTAATGAACGATATGTTTTCCCTACAAGGCAAATTCCATGCTTGATTCTTCTCTTCTCTCTTTTCTTTATATCTAGCATCTTTTCATAATAGAAAAATCAACTTATTTGTGCATGGAACTTATATGGAACTTCTGCGAAAAAGTTGCAAATTATGTGCTCTAAAAGGTGTGTTTCTGTTGCATGCAGTGCCAATTGTTTAGCTAAATATATGTAATAATTCAATTATAAAACAAAAAGGCAAGCTAAGGGTTTTTTTTTTTTTTTTACTTTTAAATTATTTTATTGTTTTTGGAAATGTGAAACAGTTTGCAGATTTATAAGATGAAAGGAAAAAAAATCATTGAAAATATGAATTATTGGTTTAAAGATTTAAAACCATTTATATATCATAATACCAGAAATAAGTATCAACTTTAAATATATAGATTATAAGATAACGTACCAAAATTTTGTTTTTTTATTAATATCTGATTGCGTTTTGAAATATGTTTGTTGTATATATATATATATATATATATATATATATATATATATTGATAGAATTAAAGGAAAACTGAAGTTAAAGTGTTAATTATTTGTTGAAAAGGAACTTTAATGTTCTAACAACTTAAAAAATAATCGGATTGTAAAAGCAAACGATACCAATAAATATTCCTTATGTGATTTCTAATCATTTAACTGAATTTTAAAATGTGTAGCATTGTACAGCCGTCAAAGAAAATAATGTATATTAATAAAAGAAAGTGTTTGTCCATGTGTATATCGTTTTTTCTTTTTTTTCCCCCTTTTTTTGCGATGGCTAGGGAAATCTATCGCACGTAGAGTTAAGGAAATTTGGTTCTGGTTAGATGTAGATCTGAGGCGTGACCCCAATGAATCTGAGACTTCGATTTTTGATTTCTGTTTATATTTGACCGAGGTATTATTTATCACACTCATCGAACACTAATTACTTGACAGCGGTTCTCCGCGCATTGTCCTAGCAATAAGGTTGTTTTCACGCCAGGCAGGGTGATCCTTAGTCTTTCAAGCAGACGAGGGGAAAATGTTTCGTTTTTCTTCTACAGCTTAAAACTGGGATCTCACGGGACCCGGCGGACTTAAAAAAAAAATAAAGACATGTATGGTTGTATGGTACCTTCGTGGTTCTGACGGTACATTCCATTTAAAATATCAAAATTTACTATTTCAAAAAAAAATGTTTTGCTAGAGATTTTTTTTCAGATATTTTTACCTTCCAACGCGAGTCCCACATTTCCCTCCAGTCAAAGTACCACAAGTGCCATAAAGGAAGGACGGTCGTTTTGAAGTCATAACATTGGGGGCTGCGTTTTTAATTTATTTCTATGGCTTTGGGAATGTATAAATGAAATAGCAATTGTCTACGTTCCGCGCGTTTCAAAACTAAATAATTTGAGAGCTAATTGATCGATTTGGATGGTTTTAACCGATTTTTGATCTTTACAGAGAGGAGAATAATAAAATAGGTTACATAACGCCTGCCTAATCTACGCTGTCGAAGGCAACAGAACCTCCAAGATTATGTGAGTTTCGAAATGTTTCCTTTTAAAAATATAAATTCATAAAAATCCAAGATTCATTTATGAAAATCGACAGAAGCGGTCTTAGCCCTTCCTCCCCAAATGTACTTAGCCGAAGGCAGTGGGGTCCCAACCCTAGGTTCGTTTGGAAAGAGGTGGATTTCATTCGAGTTTCGTTTGGGAAAAAATACAATCATTTAAGTAATTCCGAGCATTGGCGGGAAGGTCTGCTACTAAAAACATAAATAATAAAAACAAAAAAATATGCATTAGGCATACGTTATGAAACACTTTCCAACACTATCAGAATATTACTAAGAAATTTAAGTTTTCATGAAATGAGATATCTAAATAGGCAATTGAAATACACATAACTCAGTAAAAATCTATTTTAACAAAATTCTGTCCAATGTCCGTAACGTGCGCGAATTCTTTCATGAACACTATATAATTTAATACTCACCATCTAATACACTAAAAATGAGTTAAGTTTAAAATGTATACCACAGCTGAAAATGCACATACAGCAATTCAGCAATTATTGATCATAGTCAGTCCTGTAAGCGCATGTTTTTAAATATATCTGTAAATCAACGATAAATGCTACGCACTCCATAACTTATAGAAAACATGTTGTAGAGCACTCCAGTGATACATAGGAATTTCATTATGTTTGAAGTATTGTAACATCATTGAAATAGATTCAAACATTTTTTTTTTCCGTGGACCATAACGTAATGGAATTTTTGTGCATCCATGTAAACGAACTATGAATGCTACAGACTCTGACTTTATAAAAACATTTTTAAAGTCCATTTCAGTGTTGCATATCAATTTCATTCTATTTGAAGTATTGTAACATCATTAACATGCACCGACAACAATTTTCACCCGTAGACCATAATGTTGCGGACTTATTTTGTGTGTCCCTGTAAACTAACTATAAATGCTATACGCTTCCTTTTCAGTAGAAAACATGCTGTTGTAAACCACACTAACATATATCAATTAGATGACAATCCGAGTATATTTCCGAGAGTTAGAGCACGGACAGGCGTATAGTCAAACCGAAGTCATATACGCTTTTCAACTATGATGGAGTGTTAGAAACACACTATTTAATGATAAAATAATGTCACAGGAAAGTGGAAAGCGCTATTCTATTAAGAATTGTGTATTCTTTAATATTTTTTATTTAAAATATGATAAAATATGTTTAGTACTGTGTCTTTATTTTTAAATAAAACACCCTTTGTAGTTTTCAACATTTAACTCCTAATTTTGACACCAGAAAATGAATTTAGACCTTCAAATTAGCACAAACATTAATTTTAACGAAGTTTTTACTAATTTTTCCGGAGGTAATCAGTATGTAAAATTTAGCTAAATTTGGGGCAGCATAAGAAATTAAGTTCGTTAATATAGTGCAATATAATATTGAAGTACTAAGAGAATGCATCAACTAGGTACCATTGCCTCCCTTTCCCCCTCCATAAAGAAAATCTTGTGTTTATTGGATGAGATTGAGATTTAGTATAGATATTTTCATACTTTAAGTCTCTTCTCAAATCCAAACTGGCTACTTTCTGGCACATTTTTTAATTCATTTTGGTTTGCAAATGTATAAAATTGGCAGATAGTCTAATTAATAAGCTATGTAATAGAACTGTTTTTAGCGTTTTCAGGTAAAGGCAGAAGAATTTTTAGAAACTGCTGTTAAATTGGAGTTTTAAACCGAATTTTCAGACGCGAGAAAGCAGAAAAGGGAAAACAAACTGCCATTAGGAGATAATAATCAGTTATGATTCAAGATGTAATTCATTTATCGAAAAATGGAAAAACTGTTCGATTACAAATCACATCAACAATTAAGCTTGCGACTACAATGTTAAAAAAAAACAAATGTTTCTTAATCTAGAAAAATATAATATAACCACAAACGAAAGTATGAATGCAACAGATTCTTTTACTTTATAGAAACATTTTTCTCTTCGTGGGTAACTCGGTAGAGTTACGTTCTTTATCTTTAGAAACCTCAGAAACCAATAGGTTTCGGATATTTAAAGAAGCATTTATAAAAAACAAAGTTTATTTAGCTGCCACTGATATTCGGAGACGATTCCCAGTAGTTTTTATAGTATATTAATCAGTTTTCTTAACACGGAATATGGGTTTTTCGGATATTATCAATTCTCAAGTAAATATTTGCATATTCAACAAACATGTTTTACAGAAAAAAAAAGATAAATTAACAACATCACATCAACATTAAAATTAATATAATTTTGTTACTATTGATCTACAAATTCATTTGCGCAGCTCTTGCTCAGCTATTTTCGTTCGTGGTGTTACATTATTTTTTCATAGAATAAGAAACAATTGTCTATTTTTACAGTGTATCATGCTTTAAAAAGGTGTCAGAGAATGTGTCAGAAAAATTCGCATTGTTGAGTGAAAAAAAAAAAAAACATTTTTTAGAACCGCCTTTAAGGGAAGAAAATAATTTTATTTACTTGAACTTTATTTTACATCACTGTCAGTTGAATTTTATTTTTATTTTTTATGCTTTACCTTTCTACATTTCCACATCATAATTCCTCTTAAAAAACAAAAAGAAAGAAAAAACAGGGCTATAAGTTCATAACCTGACACGCTCAATTTATTTCTAAAAGAAAATTACATAACAATCCAGTAATAATTATAAGGTTTGCGTTAAACTCTCGTAAGAAACCTAATGACCTCATGAGCTTTTGTGGCAGCAGATTTTTATGTAACTAACTAATTTACTGGTAAATAGGTAAATGTGCAAAAACTTATTAGCATGGTGCATAAGGCTAAATAAATGCAGCTGAACTCAATTATAACGAAATGAAAGACATTTACTTGAAGTAACAAAGCTCCCCTAATTACCACACTCTACAAAAAGACAGATGTTTCTTAATCTGGAAAAATGTAATACAATCACGAACAAAAATATACAATATCCTCCTTCGAGTTACTAACGATTCCAAAAAGCGCCCTTTATCTTTGGAAACCAATATATTTTCGAGATCTAAAGAACCATTTATAAACAGAAAGTTACTTAGCTGTCACTGTTTTTCGGAAATGTTTCCGAGTAAATCTTTATAGTGTATTAATCAGTTTTCCTAACCCGGAATAAGTTTTCCGAATGCTAATAATTCTCAACCAAACATTTTCATTTTCAACAAACATGTTTCACAGAGAAACATGATATATTAACAGCATTTATAATATTTTGTTACTCTTGCATGCATAAATTCAATTACGCAGTCGAAAATGTTTAATTGTAAATTAATAGCATCCTAAAATTAGATATTCGAGGTGCGAGAAAACTGGTTAATGCATTTCAAAAACTACTCGGAAACGTTTCCGAAAATCGGTGGCAGCTAAATAAACTTTATTTTTAAAAATGAATCTTTAAATCTCGAAAATATGTTGATTTCTCAGGTTTCTAATGATAAAGAACGTTTTTCGGAAACGGGAGTAACTCGAAGAAGATTATTGAACATTTTCGTTCGTGGTTACATTATATATAAGATTCTATTATTAAGGAAAAAATGAGAATGTGAAGATAAAGTTATGAGATAAAGAAATAAATGTTATTCAAATTATTTAAAATTACTGAATTATCACTGAATGAGGGTAAATGTTATGTTCTTAAATTAGCATCTTAAAATAAAATAATTAATTCTAACTATATGTTTGAGTTTATTCATAAGTTTACACTGCTGGAATGTAAAACTATGAAATAATGCTAAAAAAAAGAAGAAAGAAAAAAATACAAAAATTATAAAAGACATGATACGTGCTGATTAGTTACTTACTTATTAGTTTAAACAAGTTTTAAAAAAATATTGTTTCTATGAATTTCTTTATAACTCTATTTACATCCCATTTATTTCACACACATACATTTAACGAAAAAAAAAAGATTAAAAAATTACTTTGCAAATTCTCCCCAAACATTTTTCGTTATACCAGAATTTACTTTGTAACAACTAAGATTTTTACAATATATATATTTTTTTATTTTACCCTTTTTCTACTCGTATTAAATTTTCATTAGATATAATCTCGTGAAAAATGATATTTATTGTGACATTTTAAAGCTGGGATACTTCTTTTCTGTCTTAAAATAAATTTTATTTAAAAACATGATATTAGATATTCTTATTAAGAGGAGGTTTACTACGTTAGCCAAACATAAAGCATGCTGTTTGACAATTGTTTTCTTGAAATGGGATAAAGATATCAACTTAGGCGTTTTTGCACTATATTTATCGTAGTTGGACAAGATCCATGATTTTTCCAATCGGAAATATTTGAAACTTTGTTTCATTTGACGGAGAGCATGTGCCCTGCATCGGGAGGTCATTTTTCTTATGACTCAGTCATCTGAAACCAACTCTGTAAAACAAACAAACAAACAAACAAACAAACAAAAAAGTAAACATACACAAATTTTTCCGTAGAATTTTACAGAATAGCTTCATCTTTCTAAGAAAACAGCACAACTTCCGTAATTGACATTTTGAGATTACAAATCCGTACAAATGCAGTAAGTTTTCCGTAAATTTTAGGTAATATTTCTGTATTGCTTTCAAAACAGTACAAGTTCCGTAAATGATGTCTAGAAATAGTCGCTGTGTAAATTTGTACTTGAAAATTTATACTTCTTGTCTTTTAAACGAAAATTTTAAAAAATCGTAAATATGAAAGAAAAAAAAAAAAAAAAAAAAAAAAAAACGGAAAATTTTTGTGAAAAAACGAAAATTTTAACGAAAAACAATTCCGTTAAAATACGGAAATTCTACTGGCGTCTCGATTGCAAGTACAATTTCCGTATTTTAACGGATTTTTTTTTTTTTTTTTACAATGAACTTTTGAGTTACATTCTGAAAGATTTCGATATTCTCTGGTACTTACATCAACAATATGTATCACGTTTAATAATATATATTTTTTTTTTATAAAACACTAAATTTAAAAATAACTCTTAAAAAATAACCTTTTTTCTGTTCTTAAATGACTGTTATTTCGTCAGTTATGAACTTTTAAAACTAAGCGTTGGTATAAGCTCCAGAGAATATCATAATCTTTCAAAATCTAACTCAAAAATTGATTTCAGATCCAGATAACTGACATGTGAAGAAAATGACCGCCTGATTAGAGGGACGCGGCACGTACTCTCCCTCATAGGAAGTCCTGTACGGGGCGCGAGTTTTATCCGACCCAAACCAGACAAACAAAATCGTAAACCCAAACCCGACATTTTTCAACTCGAAACCGATTCGATACCAAAATATTCAAACTCGAACCCTACTCTAACCCAAACAGAAAGAAAATTA
The DNA here is from genome assembly GCA_963931845.1 of Maratus michaelseni. Taxonomy (NCBI): domain Eukaryota; kingdom Metazoa; phylum Arthropoda; class Arachnida; order Araneae; family Salticidae; genus Maratus; species Maratus michaelseni. Next base: position 442,520,062 of record OZ007586.1, read on the forward strand.
ATCTATGAAAATAATCTATGAAATAATTATTGAAAAGTAGTCTACAATTTCATCTCTAACATCAAATTTAACTTTTTTTGTATAAGAATTAACACATATACATTCATTAGTATTCAAATATATAATTTTATAGTTAAAAATATATTCATGACTTTCTTTTGAAAGGACGGGTCAATCAGAATCCGACCCGAAAGAACCAGAACCCGTCCTGAAAGCGACCCGAACCCAAAAATTTCACAATTAATCTGACCCGCACCACACCAAAAAAATTTAGCGTCAACCCGACCTGAACTATGTATCGGATAGGATCGGATTCGGGTAAAATCGGGTAACCCGACCAGGTGCAAGGCTCTAATATGAAGCAAAGTTTCAAATAAGTAATTATCCATCTGCAATAGCTAAAAGAAAAAAGAATAGTACACACAACTCACCAGCATAAAATGTGTAGTAATGATTAAACTAGATGCTAAAAAGAACCAATCATGCAAATATTCAGTCTTTGCTGAAAGTTGTACTGATTTGGTAAATGTAAAATAAGTACAACAAAAAGAGAGAGGAACAGTGCTGCGTCAGAAAAATCCACGTTGTTAAGCGAACAAAAATTCTTTTTTATAAAACCTTTAAAGTAAGCCAGGCGTTTCAGGAAAATTAAGAAAACAATGTAAAACAAAATTGTTTATATTTCAGAAAAAAACTGTCAGCCAAGACGCCAGTAAATTTTGTTTATTTTATGGAGATAATCTGTAATTAGTACGTAAATGAGAGCAAAATCTGTTAAACTCATAGAAATCGTGCAATAAGTACGGATTATTTCCTTAAAATAAACAGTTTTTTACTAGCGTCCTGACTGACAGTCTTTTTCAGTAAAAAGTAAAAAAAAAAACAGTGTAGTATTTGTGCGCGCATTACATTATAGAAAATACACTCTCACCAGTTGCATTACGCATTAAAAAAGCCTTCACTACCTTGTCCAACCAGACAAACTTAATTCTTGATATAATAGCGGATTTGACAATCAAATTTTGCCATCTTATCGGCGAGCGTTTGTACAATAACATATAATTTTGGGAACGGAAACAAGAAAATCCTAATCTGAGCATCAGTAGTGATGTAATAGGAAGAAGAGAAAGTTGTTTACATTTGGATTTCTCAAAAGGAAAAACAAGTTTCATTATGTTGTTATTTTGAACACATCTTCCACGTTGTAAATAGAACTTAACCCAATTTCTAAGTTCAAGCCCTCACATTTCACCTCAGGGTTTAGAGCTAAAAATGATAGCTTGTTAATTTCCGAGGATATAAGTTTGACTTTGAAAGGAAAGTGATGCAAAATGATAATAATAGAGCTCATAATGGCAGGGAAAATTAAGTATTCAACTTTACTTCTTTGTCTTCAAATCTCAGTCTAGTGAGTCTGAATCAATCGAATTTGTTGTCTGAAAACTAAAGTTCTTTCTTAAGAGGGAAGCAAGGCAACGACTTTTTCTGAGAAAAACAACTCTGGCAAGAGAAAGTTCAAGCTTAAATTATTTCATTGCATAATTTCCGTTATAAATTACCCATATTTAATCACGGTGAATCAAGTTTTATAACCAATTTCGATCCACTATTCCTAATATTAAACGTGACCACCCTCATTAATCTAACTATAAATAATTTTTGTTCAAAATAGTTTTGGCAGAAATTCATGAATTAAAATTTAATTAAATCCTTTTTTCTCTCCTGAAAATGCATTTGTTGCACCCAAAACAGATTTAAAGCTAGCAACAAACAAACAAACAAAAAAAAATTGGAAGCATATATATATATATATATATATATATATATAAACCTTTTAGCTCTTCCACACAAAGGTAGCGTAAATTATGGATTAAGATAAATACGACAAAGTACGATCGCTGAAAAATTCAACTTTTCCCTAGACTACTGTTTTGTTTACGTATTTTAGAAATATGGCCTTCTTATTGCCACCCCACTTCGTACTTAAATCCTGAAAAATTTGTGTTTTATTTAACTTTTTAAAATATGTGTCTCAAAAGTAACTTTAAAAGTAAAAATTCAATCATTCAAAAAGTATATATGAGATTTTTTGATAACGGTATTTATACTGCCAGAATAGTTATATTTTCTAGTGATATGTGACACATGAGTTATTCCAGCACTGTAAAAAAAATCACAGTATTTTTACAGCAAAAAATGCTGGCAATATGGGTGCCAGCATATTTTGCTGTGAATTTACAGCAGTTTTGTTTTTCATGGATAAACAGCACTTTTGTAAATTCACAGCATTTTTTGCGGTTAATTTTACAGCAGTTCAGTTTTTTTATTTTACAGCAGATTTGTTAATTTTACAGCCGTTTTTGCTGTTAATTTTAATGCAATTTTAACAGAATCACTGTAAAACTTATAGCATTTGTTGTTGATATTTTACCCCCCCCCCCTCCCTCTCCGTGTATTGTTTTTTTTTTCTTATTTTAACCTGAGACATATTTCAAAGACTTTGGGCACTAAGTATTACCTTTTTGTTTACTTATATCATTATTTTAATATCATTATTATATAATAGATTCTGTTATACATATATACGATACAAATTTCGGTTTTTGGTCAAGTATATCACCCACAAAAATTTTAGTCATTTGCCTATAGAGATAAAATGTTTTTTCAATAAATCATAACAAAGGAAGATTTTACTTTATCTAGCTTTTAATTAATTATTCAGCATTTCTTTACAGGACTTTGTTTAACCGTTTGTTTGTATTTGAAAATACCCACTAATTTAAATAGTGCATATAGTATATATATTTTTTCCTCCAACAAATTTAGGGTTATTTTTTGTATCTATTTAAATATTTTTGTTTATTCAATGTAGCCATTATTTCCTCCACCCCTCAACACGAACATGCAAAACTTTCTGATATTTAAACTATCATTCATATATAATTAATAACAAGACCTTATTGTACGCAACTTGCTGATATGGAAACTTTATATTGATAAAAAACTTATTTTATGCTAAGATAATTTTATAAGTTTACATTTAATTCCATAAATATCAGGTCTGATTGAAAAATGAACACGGGGAGAAAAAAAAAACACTTATGAGTTCAAGAAACGTAGAATAAAATAATAATAATAAAAATCTGTTCACATAAAAACTTTAAAATTAAGCGTAAAAAATAAATAGATAATGGACAAAAACATTAAACGAGTTGCTGCAAATTACTGCTGCGACAGTAAACAAACAAGGAATATTTTAGGAATTGATAAAATAGTGCATCCAGATTACTCATAATAAATGATTTGAAAATGGAAAATAAATCACTGTTCGAAATATCGGCTAAATATATTAAATAAATAAAAATACTTAAATTACTGTCCAAAGTGAACCGAAAACTGTAGCTGGTAAAATATTTATAGGATTTAGAAAGTATATTCGAATGCGAACGTATGAACTGGAGTTTTGAAAAATATATAATAGCGTAATAAGGCACAGCTAAAAACAGGGATCTTATTTAAAAAAAAAAAAATGCTTGCATAAAGTTTCCCTGTGATACTTAAACTCAAATTATACGTAATAATAACAAAGTTCTAGAAGAACATACTGAGGTAAAGTAAAAAACAACATAACTAAATCAACATCCCCAACATCCCCCCCAACAAAACAACATCCCCTAAGCAAAATCATCTATTTTTACGATTTAAAACAAAATATTTATTTTAGACAAATGACGTGAAAGTTCCTGCCGTGATATACACGTGGTTTAAAAACAAAATTAGTATCGTATAAATATATAACAGAATTTATATGATATTATTAAAACAATAATATAAGAAAACAAAGATAAAACTTACTTTTACTCTTTGAAATATGTTTGTAATCCATTATCATGTGTAATTTTTACAACTTTTTAGGCTCGCTCCTAATGGCGGCCATTTCTCGTAGAATCGAAGCGTCACTTCATTATTGGACTGCACCTGCCGGCCTGCCGCTGACCTAAATGTGTTTATTCCCCTCGTTTGAGATAATGACAACAACGCCGACAGATGTCGCTATCTATACAGCTGTAATCACTGTAAATTAACGAAAGAGCTGTGTTTGATTGCTAGGTGAAATATTAACAGCCTTTTTTGCAGTTTTTTCTTCCGTTTTTTTTTTACAGTGAGTGTATTCAGCGGCACAGCACAGTTCGCAACGCAGATAGGTTTGCAAATGTACAATGTGACAACTGCTATTAATGCGAATAGCCGTTAGATGGAGCATGACACTCGGCACAGTAGCAAGGAGGATTCCTGCATTAATTCCTGTTGCATGATCGTTTAACAAGTGACATCCAGGGATCCGGAATAGACAGAGTATGATAGCTGTAGTTAACAAACGTAAACAATTTGCCAATAATTTTTTTTGGTTATTAAAGAGGTTCTCAAAATATACTTTTCCCCTTTCAAAATCGCGAAACTTTTTGACACATTTTCTGATTTATTATTAAACGTAAAACCACGACACTTACAGACATGATTATTGAAGCAATTTGACATCGAACTGTTTTTCATTTTCCAATAAATGAATTACATTTTGAGTAATAAGCTAGTTTTATTATGGCAGTTTATTCCCTCTCCTGTGCTGTCGCGTATTACGGATATTTGGTAAAAAACGCCAACTTTCACAGGATTTTCTGGAAGATCTTCTGCCTTTACAAAGAATGGAAAAAACAGTTAGATTACATAGTTTCTGAAAAAGAGCATCTGCTAATTTCATACATTAGAGAACAAAAATAACTTAATATGTGTGGGTAAAGTAGCCAACTTTGATTTGAGAACGCTATTTCAATATATTGAAATTGATATAAATCACTGAGGTAAACTACAATATCCTTGCTATAGAATATGATGTGCACGGCATTTATCGTTCATTTACAGGGACGCAAAAATAATTCGGGTACAGTGCTGTCTAAGAATATAACTGCTGGACGTGCGTTTTCAATTGTGGCACGAATTTTAAATTTAACTACTTTTTAACACTTTCCAACCTAGTTGAAAAGTGTTTATGACTTCGGTTTGTCTGCCGTATGGCCGTCTGGTCGTCTGCCATCTGTCCGTGCTCTACCTCCCGTAAATATACTCGGATTGCCCTGCAATTTTTATATGCTATTGTCGTTATCTATAGCATGTTCCCTATTTCAACTGAAGTGTGTAGCACTTATAGTTTTCTTACAGGGACACACAAAAGAATTCCGTTACATTGCGGTCTATGAGGAAAAATCATTTGCGGTTTATTTTAATGATGTTACACAATTTCAAACACATTGTAATTGATATATATCACTAAGGTGCATTAAAAGAAGCTTAATATAGAATATGGCGTGCATAGCACTTATAGTTACATTACAGGGACAGTCAAAAGAATTCCGTTACATTGCGTGTATGGAGAAAAATCGTTTGCGGTTTAATTAAATAATGTTTCACTATTTTAAACGCATTGAAATTGATATGCATCACTAAGGTGCATTACAAGAGGCTTACTACAGAATATTGTGTGTATAGCAGCCATCGTTCATTTACAGGGACACACAAAAGAATTCTCTACTGTCTGTTAACAATAATTCCTGTGAGTGCGTTTTAAGTTGCTGAACGTGATTTTAAATTTAACTCACTTTTTGTCTATTATTTGGTGTGTATAAATTCTGTAGATCATATACAGGGCAGCACAAAAGTTTGCGAACGCATTTCCGTTTATTGACAGAAACTCCAGAAGGAGAATTTTAAACTGTGCTACGCGTTTCCTAACTAAACTAAAATTTATTAACCAATGTAGTATATATACAAATCTGTAGATCATATACAGGGCTGAATAAAAGTATTCGGATAGTTTTCCGAATATTGTATATGTTGGAAATTCCTGAAATTACGTTTTTAAATATGTTATGCATTTTCCAAATTGTTTACTTAGATGTTATCTTTCAGCTTATTGAACGGTAATAATTTGTAAAATTATTTTGGAAGCATTGGAAAGTGTTACATAATCTATGCTTGACACATGGTTTTTCGTTCTTGTTTGCCTATTACTTGGTGTGCATAAATTCTATAGATCATATACAGAACTGCACAAAACCATTCGAGTACATTTCTCGGAAATTGCTGAAGAGGAGTTTTCAACTGTGTTATGCGTTTCCTAACTGAACTAAATTTTTGCATACTATGTAGTATATTTACAAATCTATAGATCATATACAGGGCTGCGCAAAAGAAACCGGATCTTTTTCCGACAATAGATGATAATTGGTGAAATTGGGGGTTATGAATGTCTTATGCCTTTTCCTAATTGTTTACTTACCCATCATATTTCACCTTATTAAAAAGTGAAGTTTTATTACACTAGTCTGAATGTGTTGAAAGTGTTTATAAACTATTTTTGACGCATGATTTTCTTTCTTGTTGCTTCTTATAGCGGTTGGCATTTTTCAAATAATGATGTGACATTCATGACGTGCATTGACGTCAAAGCATTGATTCTGACAAAGTGCTTCCTCTAATTTATAAGATGGGAAGTAGCAGCAATTAATAACACTATATACAGCGCAAAACAAAAAAAGTGATTACGTGCATATCCTTTGGTCTGACAGATGGAAAAAAATTTCAAAATGAAAGCGTTATTTTATTCAGCGAAACTATATTTAAAAGTGTGGATAAATTTCTTCGCAATAAAAAAAAAATCTTAATATTGGAATTAAATCAAATTTTTAAAAATGCAGTACTGTAATTTAATTCTAGTTAGAAACCAGATTTCGAAATAAAAGATAATCGTAAATACGACGCTCATGTACACTACGACAATACCTAGCCTGATTACTGAAAAGTGCTGTGAAGATAGCCCGACTATGGAAGAATCCACCGGGAAAATTTAAAAGCTAGTAATTAGAGCCATTCCTTAAAAAATTAAATCATTACTTCAGTAAAATTTAAACATTAAATTTTAAACTTCTTTTTTTAATGCAATAATACATTTGTATAGAAAAATAGTTCATTTTTGTTCATCTTCCAGTTCCTAAATATCTTAGATAAAATAAAACCATTTCTTTGAGCTTCTGCATTTTACTAGCCAACCCTTCCAGAATTACTGAAATTTCATTTTTCTTTAATAATATACTTCAAATCAGCACTAAAAATAATTTAGTGCTGATTTACTATTTACAGACCTGTAAAATAAAAAAATAATTAACCCATTAACTGCCGAAACTATATGGGTGGAGTCTTCAATGTTTTTTACTGAAATGCGTTTGCCACCAAAAATTCTGAAAGATAATATTCAGTATCTTTAATAGCAAAGTTTTTGCCTTTAAATAAAGTATATTTTAACATATTAAAATAGTGGTAGTTTGGCAGGGTTTTTTTTTTTTTCCATACACTTTTATTTTGAATGGTGCGAAAATGCACCATTAGCAGGGAATGGGTTAAAACTACCATCAATTCTGCAATAAATCATCATATAAAAATCATACCGGTTCCAATCGAGTGGAAATAACATCTACTATTAAAATGTGTGTATTCATTAAACTTTGAGGAGAACGTCCTATATATTAATATTTTAAGTATTTTTTTATAATTTAAGAGAAGCATGAAATAGTGAAAACGTAATTTTAATTGTACGTTTAAATTTATGCCCAACTGTCAAATTTCAAGTCATTTGTATCATACGTTTTGAATTAAAATTATTCAAAGTTTTGACCTAATAATGTTAAATTACCCTCATATACAGGGTGTCCCAAATGTCTCAGTACGACTTCAAAAATTTATTACAAAAAAATAATAGACTTACAGCAAAAATAATTACAACAGTACATAGAGTAACTTAAAAAGTTTTTTTCTACTACCGTAGTATGCTTGTACATGAGATCCTTTCGTTGCACGAAGAATATCAAGTCGATATTCCAATTCCATCCACGTGCGTTTCAGCATGCTAACATCAACAATAGTTACAACTGTTTGATGAAATCCGAACAAAATTTAATAGTCTCATGGAATTGAAACAAAAGATCCAAACAGCAGTAGCTACTATTGATGTTAGCATGCTAAAACGTTCGTGGATTGAAATGGAATATCTTCTTGATATTCTTGATATCTCATGTTGAAGTTTACTAAGGCAGTAGAAAAAAACTTTTTAAGTTACTCTATGTACTGTTATAATTATTTTTGCTGTAGGCCTATTATTTTTTTTTTGTAATAAATTTTTGAATTTGTACGGAGACTTTTGGAACACCCTATATTATTAATTATATTTCACAAAATAATACTTAAATATCTTAATCTTAAAATATCACAATTTTATGATATGAAATATGAATTATAAAATGAATATTCGAATATGAATATTAACATACAAATATATTTAAGGATATACAGTTATAGAGATTATACTAATATGTATTTTCAGATGTCAGCTCTTTCCGAATAGTGGTTTTTGAGTTATGCTTAAAACTTTATTAGTACAACCGAATATTAATTGAAAAGAATCGTTAGTCTCTTAACAGGGATGAGATTTCTCCGACTTTTTGCATACCAGTATAATCTTAGAGATAATGTTGTTCTCTTAAATCGCAGAATGTTCCGATTAAATAACAAAACATTTTCTCTAAGATTATACTGGTATGCAAAAAGTCGGAGAAATCTCATCCCTGTCATAAATACTATTAATCAATGTAACAGCGGTCTCAGTTACTTGATGGAATATTTAATTGATTTAGTTACTGTTTTTTTTAACATCATTAATATTCGTTATTGAAAAGCATTAATGAAATTTGTATTGGATCTGAACATTATAATAATAGATTTCATTTTAGATACCGGCTCTATAATTAGCACGATTTTAAATATTGAATACCTCTGAAACAAATCATATAAACTTTGTTAAAATTAATATTTAGACTAATTGAAATGTGTAGATTTGTTTTATTCTGTCGCATTTGGAAGTTACTATGTTAAAAAAAAATTGCGTTGATTTTAATAAGGAGATATCTCACTAAGAAACATTTAAAAGTATACGGAATAAAAGTAGACACTATTCCTAATTTGATGGTACCTGTGTCGTAGTACTGTTTGTGGCGAAACTGAGGAGGTATTTCCCTTTTTTCTACTGTTGTACATGATCGTAAAGACAAAAAATGTTTATATTAATTAAAAAGTTTAATGTTATTATAAGGTTATTATAATGTTATTATAAAACTAGGGGATCTAACTCGGACTTCCTGGGTTATAGACAATACGTGAAAACCATTTTTTTTAATTGAGAACTATAACAAATTTTCTACTTTTAAAAATTATATATTTAGATTTGCCCACTAACAGCACCAAAAAGTGTTTGTATTTCAAAAATAGTAATAACGTAATCCAATAAAGTTTTGAAAATTATTAAAAGCTATGCCGCATGTCAGGAGTTAATAGCCGAGAAATCGCGAAAGATTTCGCTACTTACAGAAGCCTATTTGATTCTGATAATTTCAATGGTTCTAGCACGTAGTTCGATTACATGACTGATAAATTTGGGATTAATTTATATTGTTTTGTTTATTTATTGCTGGAGTTTTAATTTCGTAATGTAAACAAATGCAAAACAAACAAAAACCGGAAACAAATTCTGAACTATTTATATTGTTTCAAGTGCAAATGGGTGAATCTTTCGTAATCAGGCTGCACGCGATAAAGATAGGTTTTAAAGAAATTCATGCTTGAAAATTATTTTAAAAATCATAAAAAAATTTGTAAATTGATATTAACAAAATTGAATCTCAAATAACTTTCTTTTCCTATCCAACGATATAAAAAATTAAATTGTGTGATGCCTAGAAGCTAAAACAATTTCAGTAAAAGCGAAATTTATTCATCAGGTGTTGCTCATCAGGTGTCAATTTTACTAACGGACAATTTTTTGCTTTATAATATAGATTATATGGAGCTCTATATATTGCATATGACATTTGTTTCAACACTGTTTGCAATATTTTTGACCATGTTGATAGATGCAGTATATAAAAATCTGAATAACACTGTACAATTCATTTTTAGCCTTTAACACGTATAGTTTTTGCAAAATGATATGCTCAAATTTCAAACGATATTGTATTATTTATTAATGGAACTTGATACACTTCACTGTACGAAAAATGAGGAAAATATCAATTTTAAAATTTTTTGCTTAAAATTAATTTAGACATCCAGAGTATTTTTTTTTTCTGTCAAAGTTTCGTAAAAATCTTATAATTTAAAATATGCGAAAAATGTTTTCTAGTATCCATTTTCCTATAAATAATTCGGAATTGCAATCGTTAAGTTCATTTTTCTCAGTTTTGTGTTTTTTCAAGATATTTCAATTGTCTCGAATTGTGTTATGGGTTATATCCTTAAGGTGCTTTTCATAAATTTAAGCATCGAATTTCCAGTAATATAAATAGTTTTTTTTTTTTTTTTTTTTTTAATAAAAATGTTAAGCAAATTGTTATTTTAACTGTATTTTTGCATACTTCATGACATATTATTTATTTTTTCTTAGACTAATTAACTTTTTGGAAATATAGTCCTTATAGCTATCGATATCACTTGTAATAAAAGTGTGAAAAAAATTGTTGGAGTATGTTCATAACTGTAGAAGTGTGGTTTTAAAATTTTTCTGATTTTAGGAAACGAAACAGATTTTTAAACTTTTATCATAAAAATGGCATTTTTTTTATTAAGTCATTTTCCTTCATAAAATAATTTAATAATATGTCAAAAAGGTATTAAAAACATTCAAATAAAATAAAAAAGTTTAAAGGGCACGGAGCCTCCTTAACACATGTAACTTTTTCCAGAAATGTAAAGATCAATGAAACGACATTTACTATAATAAGTAATTTTAAATGTTTTCCAGTTTACTCATGCTCAACGAAATCTGCTAAGACAGATCTGCAAGGTTCGGAAAAAAAAATCCGTTTTGAAAGGTTTCGGTTTTAATAGGTATAACAGGTATGCCGTCAATTCAATTTTATTCTTTTCGCTGGGACCATGAAATTTATCGATTAAAGATAATTTATTATTATAAAATCAACCGTACAATTAAAGGTAAAAGAATTTTTTTTTAATTACTAATTGAAAATTTCATAATAAATGTATTAAAAATTACATTTTATAAAATATATTAAGGTTATGGGAAAAAAATTACGTCCGATTTGTGAATTTCAGTCAAAAATACTTTTAAAATATCTAATTTCATTTAGAAAACAAACACTGTTAAAAATTTGCAGAAAACTCTCCAGTCATTCAACAGTTTTTATAGAAAACGGTTACATAACCGCAATTTAACGCTATTCTGACCATATTATTGCACATATTATGGTAGGAATACAGTTAAATCACGGTTATGTAACCGTTTTCTAAAAAAATGGTCGAATGACTGGACAGTTAGCTCCAAATTTTTAAGAGTACGGAGAACACGTTCAAATTATCATTTGGATGATTTTTCATATATTTTCTCCATGTATATATATAAATATATTTATAAAAATAATATATAAATATATTTATAAAAATAATATATACATATATTTATAAAAAGAGCTGTACAATGTCAAGAAATGCTTGATAATTCATTACGCCCACAACATCATATAAATTATATGCTATCAGTCTTAATTAAATGTAACCCTATTTTTTTCTTAACTGGTGGTTTATAAAAATGATCGTTTTCAAAAAACGCATTTAAAGTTTTAATTTCTGAAAATCTATTAGAAATAATTACCTTAAATGTTACCTTCCTTAATAGCAATATTAGAAGATATTTTCTTTCTTACAGTTATTTAAATACACATTTCCGGACCCTTCCAGTTTGAAAGCAGAAACGCAAACACCCATATCTACACTTTCAATGATCGTACGAAAAAAGCAACAAGAACGAAAAATCATACATCAGTCATAGATTATGAAACATTTTCCAACAGTAACCGAATAGTTTTAGGAAATTTATTTTTTTTCATACAGATATCTAAATAAGCAATTTAAAAATACATAACTCAGTAAAAATCCATTTTCAGCTATATTGCTGTCCGTATGTGGTAATGTGGTAATGAATCCTATCAAGCAGCTCTGTATATGATGCTTTTTACACACCACGTAATACACTAAAAATTACATAAATTTAAAAATATATACCACAGCGGAAAACACATTTCCAATAATTATCGATCAGGATAGATAATTATTGGAAATGAGTTTTCCGCTCTTGAAATTGAATTATTTTGTGCGTTTCTGTAAATGAAAGATAAAAGCAACACACTCTATAATCTATAGACAACGTGTTGTAGTGCATCACAGTGATCCTTTTTTATTAGCTCACAGGCTGTCAAAGCCTGAGAGCTAATGTGTAATGTTCTGTATGTACGTATGTATGCACGTATGTACGTAACGCGATAACTCTTGATAGAAATAACCGTTTTGCTTCAACTTTTGTTTATAGGTTCATAGAGATAAGGCGCTTCCCTGATTAGTTTTGGGGGTTCATTGGTTAAGTATAAAGGGGGGGGGAAGGGGGATAATCCCCTTTATTTTGGATAAATGGGTTTTTCATGCAGAATTATCCGATTTTCTTAAATTTTTTTTATATAGGTTCATTGTAAGAAGGCGCTTTCCTGATTAGTTTTGAGGGTTCATTGGTAAGTGTAAAGAGGGTAACGGGGGGCTAGTTCCCCCCCCTTAATTTAGATAAATGGGTTTTTCTTGCAGAATTATCAGATTTTCTTCAAATTTTGTATATATGTTCATTGTAATAAAGCGCTTCTATTATTAGGTTTAGGGGTTAATTGGTTAACTATAAGGGAGGGGGGCGAACGGGGGATGATCCCCCTTAATGTATTGTCGATTTCTTTATTTTTCGAAGGGCTTATTTCAAGTTCTTTGAAATAAGAGTATAATATACAATTAGAGTGAATAGTTTCTGAGCTCAATGCACTCAGTTTAACTGGGCAGTTTTCTTTTTATTTCATTATGTTTGAAGTATTATAATATCATTAAAATGTACCGCTACTGATTATTCCCCATAAATCTTAATGTAATGGATTTTTTTTTACGTCACTCTAAACGAACCATAAAAGATAATTATTCTATACTCCTGAGAAAGCATGTTGTAGTCCACCTCAGTGATGTATATAAATCCCATTATGTTTGAAATATCGTAACATTAATAAAACACACCATAAACAATTTTTCCCCATGGACCATAATGTAACTGAATTCTGTTGTATGCGTCCTTGTAAATTAACTATTCTAAAAACATCAATTTTAATACAGATCATTATATACTGACCCTAAATAACCTAAAAATTGCATGGGAATCCGAGTATATTTACTAGAGTTAGAGTACGAACGTACGACCAGAAGGCCAGACTGACAGACAGACAATCCGAATTCATAAACACCTCTCAACTATGTTGGAAAGTGCTAAAAAACGTTTTGAATCGCTAATTGTATAGTCTTGAAAATAAAATAATAAAAACAGTTCTGTGATATTTGTCAAAAATTGGCTATTTAAACATAGTGGGATACCTCAATTACGAATATCTCAAGGATTCATAACAGTTGAGTTCCAATGAAATTGCGAAAGTGGCCAAACCGTTTGCAAGAAAGCACATTATCTCAAAAATAAAATTTTAAGACAATAGTTATCATTTATGCTTACAATATTTTTTCTTTCTAATTTAAATTTGGCGTCATTGTTTACGTCTTATCTAATACAAACATTTTGTAAAATTCAAAGAATACGAAATAATTCATTTCCAATATATATTAATTCTAATTATATATGACACATTACAATTACAACTCATTCTCATTGTTTTAAAATGAAAATTGCTGCCGTTTTTCCCGAAATAATATTCATCTTTTTGAAGTTTTTTCCTGCATGCCCTTCCTGCCCTCTCAAGCGTTCACTGATGTTTGTTACACGCACATCATGATCTGGTGGCACATAAAACTTACTCCAAGTTGTAAATTTTTACTTTCAAGGCAAGAAAGTAATAGTCATGTCCTTGAGTTTTAGTTTTAGAGAAGGTCGAGAGTACAAAACTTATAAAAAAAAAACCAAGATGATACTATAACTTACAAGAAACAATATTGTCTTAAGTTATAAAAGCGCGTTATAGAAAAAAAATCTCAAGTAACATGCACGGTGAGTTATAATCATTTTACCTGCATGAAAACTGAATAATAGATTTTTGTTTTTGAGGAAAGTTATTTTAAATGCTTATTTTACTTAAGGACTTCACGAAAACTGACCAAACGAACTAGATAAGTTGTGGAGACTGCGTGTTTGGATTTATTTAGTAAAAGAAACCTTCACAAAGGAACCTCCATTTAAAGAGACGGTGGAGGTTTAAAATTGTTTTCCATTATTTATGTTATTTAAGAAAAGACGAATTCTACACGATGAACTCAATAAATATTTGAAAATAAATTAATTTACTAAAATTTTCAAATTTCTATATCTGATAATTAATTGATTATTTTTATTTTTAAAATGCTTTATGTGTACAAATGCTCAAAATATTTCCCCTAATTTTTCATGTTAATAAAATTATGCGTCTATTTTTTTATACTAGGAAGAATATTATTTAAAAGAAATGAGAAAATAGCACGAAACTGAATTTTTATTAAAAATTTACATGCTAATAGTCATTATTCCTAATTTGAAGACCTTAATAAACCAACAGTCCAAACACAGATTTATTTTACTATGTATTAAGATTGTCTCTTAAACATAATGAGAATTTTGAACAAAAATCAAAAAGTATGGAACGTTCTAAAGATGCACAGGATACGAAAAATTTACCACACATTTAGGATACAAATTTAGGAAAACAAATAATGTTTGGGATCAACCTGTAAAATAAAATGATCGAAATGATCTGTAGCTGTAGCACATGACTACGGTGATATTTTTCAACATTTTTATTAATTTGTGTAAGAATAGTATGTATATTTATAGAAATGTGAAGGTTTATTTAAAAAATTCAAGAAATATTTTGTATTTTTTTTATATTATGCAGGGTTTTCAACCAAATTTAACGCTACATTCAGAAAACTTGACAAAGTACAGTAAAAACAACATAGGACGATTAGAATATAAATATATTAAATATTAATCGAAATATGAGCATTTGTATGAAATAATCTTTAACTGCGTATGCACAAACGATACCAAAGATTTTTTTTTTCAAGATTTGGTAGTCAACTCTGTAAAGTAACTCCTATAAAAACACCAGTCGAATATAGTGAAAATTCAGAAAGATATCAGCGAGAGTGAAAGCTGAATTTAATTTGCTTTCTAATAAAACTAGCTGGAAAGGAATTTTAAACAAATTGTCATTTATATTGTTTAATTATTTTAATTTAATTTTTTTATTGATGCTTTAGTTCGTCTTGGAAAGACACCAGAATGAGCCTATTCAAAAAAAAAAAAAAAAAAAAAAAAAAAAAGAATTATGAAAATCGAAGCATCCGTTCCAAACCAACTCGTTGACATTCATTAAATACTAAATTCTTTGTTGGAAGTCAGTTAATAAAAAATGACAATTTGTGGAAAATCCCTTATCATCTGGATACTTTTCGAAGGCAACCTAAATTCAGCTCACCATGTCGCCAATATCTTTATGAATATTCAAGATATTCGACTGGTCTTTTTATGTTAGTCGCTCTATAGAGTGAGCTTCCAAATCATGAAAAAAAAATCGTTAGTATAGTTCGCGCATGCGCAGTTAAAAATTATTTCCTGCAACTGTTCATATTTAATTAAATATTTAATATTTATTGAAATCATGCTATGTTGTTTCTACTATATTTTGTAAAATGTTCTTAAACTGGCGTTAAATTTGGTTGAAAACCTTGCATGCTATAAACCAACAAGTCGGATGTGCCAATCCCAAAACATTCTTTTATCCCGTACATATCAATACTTGAAGAGTCACTAACGCAGCTTCAATAAAATCAATACTTTTCGTCATTGTATTGAACGTCAGCTGCTTGCGAAGCGGCGGGTTACCTTCGCTGAACAAGCAGCCCATGTACAACACAACTACGAAAAATTTAGAAAATCGCGCAAAAATTGCTATCACAGAGACCCCTTTGGCGGAATATCCTCAAATTCAACTGGGACCTGCTGGCCATAGTCAAAAACCTATAAATGAAATTTGGTTCAATTCTATGCATAACTTCATACACATTTCGCTGATACAATAATGAAAAATGGAACAAAAATCGCTAACATAGCGCCCCCTTCCGGCGTAATATCCTCAAATTGAACTGAGACCTACTAGCCATAGCCAAAAACCTATAAATGGAATTTGGTTCAATTCTATGCATAACTTCATACACTTTTCGATGATATAATGAGGACAGACACACGGACACACGGACATTTTGTATAAACACGTGTTTCGGGATATCTAACCCCTAAAATGTGTAAACCTGTCGAAACCTGGAAGCCGAAAAACATTGCGATTACAATACTTTCTTCTATTACAGATAGAAAACAGTAAAAACATGCAAATATTTCTTTAATCTTTTAATGAAATCGTTATATATCCATGAATATATGCGCTATTCCTAACACAAAGAAACAGAAATGTTGTACAATATTCACCTAGTCATGTTATGCTACGGCAGATCATTTTGTGCATTTTATTTTACAGAGTGATCCAGATATTATTTTTTTCTTCAATTTGTTTTTGGTCCTCTAATTGTCGTCGTGATAAAATCTTCATGGAAAAATATTAGGTCAAACATGTTCTTTTATTTCCAAAGTTCCAGAAGAATTCGTCAAGTATTTATCTAGATATTCGACAAAATGTGTAAAATCGTATGTGTCCGGTTATTTTAAGAACTATTGTGTAATTGTAATTTCATTGTAGGTCATATGAAGTTCAGCAACTAATAAATATGATCAATAAATTATTTGATGCAAAAATGTAGAGTAGTTAGTTGAAAAAATCCCCAGCATCCTTCATCCAAGATGTTGAAGTAGCAAATGGTTTCTGAAAATAAGCTGATTGTAGTTTGAAATTTCTTGCAATTGGTAACATAAACGATACGTTTTTATCTATAACGTATAAAGCCACAGAGTTATCTGATATATTTGATAATTAAATAATAAGGAAATGAAAGGTTTGAAGTGAACTCAACAAAGTAACAACTCATTGTTGAGAGTAATAACTCATTATATGATAAAACAAATCCTACTCAAACTGCAATAAATGTTTCAGATTTGAGATTCCAAATTCTTATTAGTAAAAGTGCAATTACACGATGCGTCAAAGTTGTCACCATTTGTGGGCGACAAAAATTTAACCTATGGCTTTAAAAGAGTTGCTCGAAAAACAAGCAACTTTATTTTGTTGGAGCAATTTTGTCGCCTAGAATATCTGCTTAAGTAAATGTCGAGTAATGTTGCCCGGAATAGCCAATCAAATGCTTGGAAAATTGACGAGGGAAAAGCATTGTCCAGAACAGCCAAACAAATGCGTGGCAAAATTACGAGGGTAAAGCCTTGCCCGGAACAGCCAATCAAATGCTTGGAAAACTCACTATTCGCGACAATTTCCGTCTCTTCAAATTATTCCGTATAATAACAATTTAATGTTTAGTCATCATCATACACATTTTGGATTATTAATAATATTGAGCTATCAAAAAACATATTATCTTTTTCACATTGGGAATAGTTTGACTTAAACCAGTAAAAATAAAAGTTTTTAAATCAAAACTATTATGAAAAAACTCCGTAAAATATTTACATGTTAGGAGAAAACTTTTGCCACTTTTGTGCAAAATGTACAGTCGTGGGGAAAAACACACACCATCCGAAGCTATTTTATCATCAAATTATCACAGAGAGATGCAAGAGGTACAGTTCAACACTGGTAATTGTGTATTCTTTCCAAATATGAATGCCCCCTAATTGTCGTTGTGATAAAATCTTCATGGAAAAATATTAGGTCAAGCATGTTCTTTTATTTCCAAAGTTCCAGAAGAATTCGTCAAGTATTTATCTAGATATTCGACAAAATGTGTAAAATCGTACGTGTCCGGTTATTTTAAGCACTATAGTGTAATTGTAATTTCATTGTAGGTCATATGAAGTTCAGCAACTAATAAATATGGTCAATAAATTATTTGATGAAAAATGTAGAGTAGTTAGTTGAAAAAATCCCCAGCATCCTTCATCCAAGATGTTGAAGTAGCAAATGGTTTCTGAAAATACGCTGATTGTAGTTTGAAATTTCTTGCAATTGGTAACATAAACGATAAGTTTTTATGTATAGCGTATAAATCCACAGAGTTATCTGATATATTTGATAATTAAATAATAAGAAAATGAAAGGTTTGAAGTGAACTCAACAAACTGAGAGTAACAACTCACTATTTGATAAAACAAATCCTACTCAAACTGCACTGAATGTTTCAAATTTGAGATTCCAAATTCTTATTAGTACAAGTGCAATTACACGATGCGTCAAAGTTGCCACCATTTGTGGGCGACAAAAATTTAACCTATGGCTTTAAAAGAGTTGCTCGAAAAACAAGCAACTTTATTTTGTTGGAGCAATTTTGTCGCCTATAATATCTGCTTAAGTAAATGTCGAGCAATGTCGCCCGGAACAGCCAATCAAATGCTTGGAAAACTGACGAGGGAAAAGCATTGTCCGGAACAGCCAAATAAATGCTTGAAAAACTTACGAGGGTAAATCCTTGCCCGGAACAGCCAATCAAATGCTTAGAAAACTCACGATTCGCGGCAATTTCCGTCTCTTCAAATTATTCCGTGTAATAGCACTTTAATGTTTAGTCATCATCATACACATTTTGGATTATTAATAATGTTGAGCTATCAAAAAACAGATTCTCCTTTTCACATTGGGACTAGTTTGACGTGAACCAGTAAAAATAAAAGTTTTTAAATCAAAACTATTATGAAAAAACTCCGTAAAATAGTTATATGTTAGGAGAAAACTTTTGCGACTTTTGTGCAAAATGTACAGTCGTGGGGAAAAACACACACCCTCCCAAGCTATTTTATCACCAAATTATCACAAAGAGATGCAAGAGGTACAGTTCAACTGGTAATTGTATCTTCTTTCCAAATATGAATACAATTTTGAAATAAAGGTGGTCTAGATATTAAAAAGATGTGCTAACTTTCATTTTTCAAAAGATAACACCCACATTTGACATTTTGTTTGAGTTCCTTGTATCAAAGCAGTACAGGAAAGTATATTTTTAATGCACTTTTTCTTAAATCTGCATAGAATTAGAAGGGAGTTAAAGTTTGAGATTGCTAATATTAAATCTAAGAGATTAATTTTAGTTTATATCTTCTAAAAAAAATCATTCCACTGAAATATTTCTTTTTTAGTGAGATACAGCAAATGGTGCCAAACATATTCTAGTCACTTTTTTGATTAAAAACATATTTTTAATTATAAAAATTATTAATAAATTCATATTAAAATCATTATGAATTATAATCTATATTAATTTTTACATAAAAAGAAGCGTCGTCGTCAGAAACATGGCTACGTGATATTACAGCTCATTCCTATCATTAGTTTTCAAGATATATAGAACTTTTACTTCTCAACGGTCTAATAGTACCGTCTACTGTTATCGTTTACATCCTTAGAAAAGAAAATCATAGAAAGTAACCGGCAAATTTTTATATAATTTTTTCCATATTAAGCTATTTTATTTTACTTTTAGAATTTTTTTTTCAGATAGTTATAGAATGTTTGCGGTACTTTTTCCTAAAGACCTTTATTTTAGTTTTCTAAATTTATGAATATTTATATGAATATTTATGAATGTTTATGAATATTTATGAATATTTATATGAATATTTATGAATGTTTATGAATATTTATGAATATTTATATGAATATTTATGAATGTTTATGAATATTTATGAATATTTATATGAATATTTATGAATGTTTATGAATATTTATGAATATTTATATGAATATTTATGAATGTTTATGAATATTTATGAATATTTATATCCGGGCTGCTTTGATTTAAAGTATTATTATAGAATATTGTAGAAAGTATACCGTGCAATATTTAAAACCAAACTTTTATTTGTTAAAATGTTATTCACTAAACAGATGTGGTTATTTATGCAAACTAACAGAATTTTGACTACTAATATAACTGTTTATAGACGAAGTAATTTGATCCGAAAGATGTCTTAAGAAATGCATAAGTTTTATATTCACTAAACAGTTTGTTATTCACTAAACAGATGTCGTTATTCATGCAAACTATCAAAATTTTTACTACTAATATAACTGTTTATAGACAAAGTAATTTTATCCGAAAGATGTCTTAAGAAATGTGTAAGTTTTATATTATATGTATAATTTTTGTGCAAACTAGCTATAATTTTTATTGAATACTGGCGCAGTAAAAATATACAAATCATCAGAAAATAAGTTAAATAATCACAGATGAAGTTTATCATATTCGCAATTGATTTACCTTACATCATATTTCATAGAACTTTTTTCTTAGGTTTCAGCATGTGAATGCCCATCGGAATAATTTTGCCTGACCTAATTGCTAGATTAAATGTGGAGGGTATTGTAAACAATATAGTTTTATTGATTTTGCGTAGCAACAGAAGAAAAACTCAACAACTGAACCGAAACATAAAAAAATTAAGTATACCGTTTTACAAATAAGTAAATCGAATCATTTATCGAAAGTTTTTCACATTGGTTATTAGGGGCTTTCAAAGCATTAATTAAACGCAATGTTGTGAAATGTACTTTAATTACTCATTAAATAATAGTTATTCAAGTTCAATGAAGCTCAATCTTGAAAAAATACTTCTTAATGAGGAGATCATGTTTGAATACCTGAAGAACCTCTCTTAAAAGATCAGGTACATATGAAATATCAGAAATTAGCTGGTTTTAAAGCTTGTTATCTTAAAAATTATTAGATAGTTTCGTAAAATATTTTAACAGGATATTAAAACAACTTTACTGTTTCTTTTTTTTTTTGCTTTTTAGGATATAAAAATATATATATGTATAAATTAATCAATAATCATGAATAGTCCAATTATATTTTACAAACACTTAATGATTCTTCTATAATAAACTGATTGCATATATGTTTAAATACTAAGTTATATACCGGGATAAAGGTAGAAAAACATTAATGGCTTTTAGCCGTTTTGTAATCGCAAGAGCCCCTTTGAAGAGCCATCTACTCAGGCCGAAGTCATCACAGGCTCATTGGTGCGGCTGGTTGTCCTCGTTGTAGTCCACATCAGCCACACCAAAGATGTTTAACTCCCTTGATTTTTTTCTCCACTACCAGCAAATAACTCTTTTTTAAGTGAATTTCATAGTTCTGTAATGTGGCAAAATATGTATTTTTTTAGTTCTATTATCAGGTACGCCATGCGCACGAGGACGTTCCACCGCCAGGATGCCTAAGTGTGACTACTTCGGCCGAAAGATGACTCTCCGAAGTGGCTCTCGCGTTCTGAGGTAAAATTGCTGTCTATGTTAACTACTGACTTCGCTTTATGAGATGATTTTGTACGTCACAGTTTTACTGTGGGAATATGAAGAGTTTAACTTGTTACTAGGATGGTGAGACAAAGTAGATAGTCATGCTGAATACTCATATATGTTTATTATTTATTAATTTTATGTCATAAATAAACGCATATTTTTCTAAGAATTGGTACATTCCGCGCAAGATTGTACTTGCGTAACTCAGCCATATAAACTATTTTTGTATACAGTTAGACAAATAGTGTCTATACTGTATCACCTATTGTAGCATGTGTTTCGTACTTTCGTAAAGTATGTACCAAAATGCATTTTGAAAACTTTACTTTGTTTAGTGCTGTGTTATACAGGACAGGCACAGCACTTTGCTAAATTGTATATAGTTGAACACTTACCATTTCTGCCAGAGCTACGTACAGGAAGGTGCTGGCTGTAGCTGCCATAACCCACTTTCGAGCTTCCGTATTGTCACCAATGAGGATTCCAACGTACAGGCCAGCGAAGCATGTGAGGCTACTCAAGAAGTTAATTACCAAGGCTTTGGAATAACTAAGACCAGAAGACAATAGGACAACGAAGTCACCTAGTATGAAAAAATAGAAGCATTAATCATATAACCAAGTTTACTTTATTTATAATTAATATACTTCCATTGTAAAGAAACGTACTTAAAAAAGTGGCAGAACTAAAAATTAAATTTCATAAGGAGTGATTCTATTATATCTATCAAAAATGAAAGTACACATAAAATTACAAAAATCTTATAGTCATATCGTAATCATATCGCAGAAGCGCAAATAACTATTTTAGTTAAAATAAAGGGGTGTCTCACTACTAGCCGAATCTGGATACTCATTTACAACATTAACATTAATAACGATATTTTAATGAATTTTTCAACATACATACCTTGCTTTGTGATAAATGCGATGACATCAGGCTAGATGATGGAAACGGCCATCACCTGTGTCCAAGCAATACTGATCAAAACACTGTCTATTTTTTAATGATACCTGACAGTATGTACGGTCACCGTGTCATTGAAAGTATTACTATATACTTCCAAAGATTCTCGTAATGTGATTACATGTCATATACAACAGAGAGCAATCCGTTGAAAATATTGTTACAATGTCTTCAATGTAGTTAAAGTTCTGACGAAATGTCTGGTTCATCTTTAAATGAGACCCCTGTATTTTCAGATTAAATAACTGTAGCAAACCTATGTTCCTATGTGGTTTTTGTTTCTTTCCGCACGCCTTATATGCCCTTTTACTTGTGCCAGGTATTTTAGAATCAACTTCGGTCAAATTATGGTGAGGATATCACCCAAGACCATAGCATAAAAATTACAATTAAAGCTTATTGTCAACAACTTCGAAGTTATTGTATATTCTTATGTCAGCAGAATTTATAACGTGCCAAAAAACGAAAATTTACCATACGAGGTAGATTTTGTGGCAGCATTGACACCACTTATTCTAGGAAGATGTTTAAAAATTTACTAAGGACTACATCTTTTGTATACTATCTAAAATCCTCTTTCATATCATCCCGAAGTTGCACCTACGTATGGCGTTGCCAGGTATCCCGATTTTTCAGAGTTTGCAATCTCTTTTAACCTTCTTGCCCACGAATTATGAAAAAATAAAAGAACAAATTATTCTACCATAAAATGCTATTTTAATAATATGCAGAAAATAATCATCTGTTTCGCGTGATCCTATTAACCATGCATACCCGACGATATTTTCAAGTGCCATAAAAGAAAACTTGTTATAAAATTCATTTAACACATTGATTGGCAGTAATACATTTTAGAACGAGTTATAGATACTTAGGCTATATCTATAGATACTTAGATTAACTTTGTCAAGTTTGAAAAGTATTATTCGTTGGGCAAAGTAAAAATATTTTAAATAGATAATTTCTTTTCCATTTATAACTGTTAAGCTTTTCTGATCTTGAAAGGCATAGAGTGGAAAGTTTCTGCTCTGAAAAAATATCGTTCTGTCATATTCTATCAAAAATGTAAAAAAATTAAGTCGTACTTGAAAATTGAAAGCTTTAGCGATATCAGTCAAAATAAAAGATAGTCGGAAGAAGTTTTCAAACCTCTGTTTTTATGACATACACTCTCAGAAAAAAACTGTAAATTTATGAGCGTTTGCCCTTCAATTTTCACGGGCAACAGCCTTATTTGATGAAAAACGGTCTGATCCACTAAATAAGCGGCCTTATCCCTTAGATACTTAGAAAATTAAGAGCAATCCACATATTCTTACAGTTCTAGCCCATATGTTAGCAAAAATACGGTACGACCCCATATATTGTCCTCCGCTAGGGTGTAACCCTTCATTTTACTCGTGTTTCAAAAAATTTAACCCGCCAAAACAGCGATTCTGTGATGATTATCTAACGTGCTACGTGCTACGGTACAGTAAGCAAAGTGTTATTGTGTTTTAAAGTGCATTATATCCTGTGCATTATAATACTATATTACTTTTCCCCGTAAAATTACGGGCTGCCCAAAATGATGAGCATGATTTTTTTTTTTTTTACGGGGTATGACTGGAATCTCTGCTGCCAGCCTTTGCCCGTAATTTTACTGCAATTTTTTTTACAGTGCATGTTATTTATCTCATATGACGATTGGATGAGCGAAAGTGTTAAATTTTCACTCGTATGTACCATGCTATTGTTTTCTCTGTTTTATGTTCTTAAAACGCTAGAAATTTTAATAAAAATAAGTAAAAGTATTTAATTTTTAAAGATTAGGTTTTCTCCTTTGGATTTTTAGCGTGGAATTTTTATGAAAGATAGTTGATGAAGGGCATACATTCTAACGACACGTAAATATAAGTAAAACTGCAACAAACCAAATTACGTTTTTAAACAGATTTTTTCAAGTGGTTACTTCCTTCGATAATGTATTTACTTAATACATGTTGACAGTGGGATATATATATATATACACTATATTGCCAAAGGTGACCGGTCACTTGCGATTTTAGACGTTTTGTTAACTATCTAGAAAAATACATGAGGAATTAAACTGAAACTGCAGGTGTGTAAACAGTATAGTATAGGTTATATATTTCCGCGAAGATTTTTTTCAAGAAACCCCATAGGGGATTGTCAACAAATTGAAAAAGAACGAATATCTTTTGGATTACCCTATAAAAACTAATGTAGCAAAAGCGTTCAAACTAGGGATTATTAATAAGTACCTTATTGTAATATACTGTGTTCATTTTTATGAGGATAGCATGTATACTCGTAGAGAAATTAAGGTTTTTATAAAAACAGTCCCAAATTTTGCCTAGTTTTTTGCTTATAATTTGCAGAGTTCTTAATATAAAAAAAAGTTATTTTCAGAAAATATGACAAACAACATTGTACATAATACTCTGCAATCAGAATTAAAAAATAATAAAAATTGGATGAAAAATGAGCAGATTTACTAAAAAATGTTTCACTGCGCATGCGCGAATGCAATCAAAATATAATATGCATAATGTATTAGTTAAGTATATAGAGCAACTTTTGTAAAAGTCTCAAAACCATAGCTTGAAAATTCTGAAAATTATCGTCGATAGAATAAGCTCGAAATCCGTTGTTCCCAAAAAGAAGCAAAAAGAAGAGGGGTTGTATCAAATATCTGTTGATTAGTGGCAAGATAGCGTACACAATATTGCACGTACTACTATATTTGGATACAACCCCTCATCTTTTTGCTTCCTTTTGGGAACAACGGATTTCGAGCTTATTCTATCGACGATAATTTTCAGAATTTTCAAGCTATGATTTTGAGACTTTCACAAAAGTTGCTCTATATACTTAGCTAATACATTATGCACATTATATTTTGATTGCATTCGCGAATGCACAGTGAAACATTTTTTAGTAAACCTGCTCATTTTTCATCCAATTTTTATTATTTTTTATTTCTGATTGTAGAGTATTGTGTACAATGTTGTTTGACATATTTTTTTCAAAATAACTTTTTTTTTATTAAGAACTCTGCAAATTATAAGCAAAAAAACTTGGCGAAATTTGGGACTGTTTTTATAAAAACCTTAATTTCTCTACGAGTATACATGCAATCCTCATAAAAATGAACACAGTATATTACAATAAGCCACTAATTAATGATCTCGAGTTTGAACGCTTTTGCTACATTAGTTTTTACAGGGTTATCCAAAAGATATTCGTTCTTTTTCAATTTGTTGACAGTCCCCTATGGGTTTTCGGAATTTTTTTTTCACGGAAATGTATAACCTATACTATACTGTTTAGACACCTGCAGTTTCAGGTTAATTCCTCATGTATTTTTCTAGATAGTTAACAGAACGTCTAAAATCGCAAGCGACCGGTCACCTTTGGCAATATAGTGTATATTTATAATGTGAAAATACATACAATTATTATTGTGCATTTGAGATAGCAGAAAAATTAGCTTCCCATTCAACAGAAGTTAGACAAATATTTGGTCTTTTTGTATTTTGTATTTTTTTTTCTGTTTTTTGCTGGGCTCTTATTGGAATTGATCAGTTCATTTTCAGGTTAACTGCTCTTTATTTCATGAACTACCGTAAGTATTTTGCTAATATAAACTTTTTCGAAGACTTCTAATAATATGTTCATGTAATTCGAAGACTTTTGATAAAAATTATCATTCTTATACGATCATTTTTTAAATGGAGAAATACTGTGCTGCTCAAAAATAAAATGCCTTTGGAATGTGTCGAAAATTTCGTTAATTTATCTTTAATTTTTGTATTTTAATTTGAAAAGTTACTGTTGAAAATCTTTCCCTGTTTGATTACAAACAATATGCTGATTATACGTAAATAAAAATTGCAATTTGAAAATTGATGTAGAAATATATATTCCAAGGCTTAGTAATTTATTGACTTTGAAACATTTCTCTAAAAGGTTAGGCCAATATAGGAAATTTCAAACGTTCACTATAATCTTAAATCCCCTATTTTGTGCTTTCTAAAAAATGAAATAAAAATAAATAAATTCGTTAGTAGAATAATTAAATACTTTTTTTTATCTCAGGGTCACCAGCGGTCAGGGAATTTCTCAGAGAAAATACCAGTATTAGCCTTATTTAATCACATCGATTAAATAAGACAAATATTTCTATACAAAAATACTATTATTTTCCCTGACAAATTCCCTGACCGCTGTCCCCTTTGTATCTTGTCTTACAAATATTTTATATCTGTGATATTTACACGATATTTCGAAATATAAATTTGGAGAAAAAAATCCTCAGTATTAAAACTGTCTTTTTTTTTTGTTTATTTCCTAATTGTTTGAATGTTTATCTGTGATGTGTTACCAATATTGCTAATAAAAGTTTAGTAACGGTTAAAAATTAAGATTTTTGTATTGAGAATCCTAAACATAAATCTTTTAGTTTTATAAATATTTCAGAAGTAAAGGTAAAGAGTTTAGACCTATATCAAAATATTAAAAGATGATTTCCACTAAGAGTCAAACTATAAGATACTGCACCCATTAAAAAATGTAAATCGAAATATATGATGCGAGTAATATTTATTATATACAGCCTGTGAACATAATGCTCCAAATGATAATGTGACCTATTTTTTACTACGAGATTTGTTTGCTATGAGGACACGAAATTACCTTAGAAATATATATATAAATATGGCTGTTACGGTTACTAAAATTTTCCTTTATAAAAGCATTGTTCATCTGGATCTTAATACAGCATTGTTTTTGACTCAGCGATCCAGAAAGAACTGCTTTTGACAGTATCAAAACTAATTTTATTCCCACATATACTCAGCATTTCGCTTTGATATTTCTGTAGGTCTTTATATCAGATTTTTGTTTTGTTTAGTCTTTGAGTTTGAAGTTCCACGATTTCGGATTTATTTATCATTTTTAGTCTATATGATAAGTATATGTCTTCGAAGCGTCAGAGTTTTGGGATAATCTGACCCCTTATCTAAGTCTCCTGGAAAGAAAAAATAAATCTCTTCTCCTAAGCGACTGTCTAAGTTTTTCAAGGTTTTCCTTGAAATAAAATAAATATGGATCACATTTACTTTCATAATACTCGGTAAGGTCCCCCTCTCCCCAGACCTCTTTGTACAATATGGTCAAACCAGGAGTCCAGTGTTTTTTCTAAATAGTTACATTCTTTTGTTAATCTCAAATCTATTTGATAACCTCAAATCTCAAATCTTAAAATCTATGTTGCCAAATTTATATACAAACCAAACTTGTTTTTCTAATTTTTTTACTCGTATATTTACACTTTCTCTGATTGAGAAACACTATAAAAGTTAAATGTTATGAACATTATTTGACAGAAAAGAAAAGGACTTCTTTAAAGCAATTTGGCGTCCAAAATTTTACGTTTGAATTTTTATATTTAAATTTTGTTAAATTGAATTCAGAAATCCCTCGACATCCACGGCTTTAACACTCGTGAGTTATGATTATTCGCAAACATAAAAATGTGGAAAATTTTAATAGTTGCGGGAGTGTGTCTTGATTATTCGCCATTATTTTCGGGGGCATTTATAAAATAATACTGTGTGACGAAAATTCACATTTGTCTACTGTAAAATTCAACAGCTGATTATCCGGTATTTTCTGGAGACGATCTCAAAACAAGTAAATAAATTTTCAGTGTTGAATTCATGGGTGACCGGGAGGACTTACGCTTGAAGATTTGGAATTTTATGCATATTAATAGTCTAGAAGTGCAATTGCATCCCCGGAACTACATAGTCCCATCCGAAGCTGCAGAAATCCCTCCCGGAGAAAAATGTCTGAATTCAACACTGAGAATTTTCCTCACCAAGTTCATGTGGTAATTCATGGCAGAATCCGGCAGCTGCTGTTGATAGTCCTCCACGAATATTGGCTGAAAAAGCAGCACCAATGGCTAGTCCATCTCCAAAGTTATGTAGAGCATCACCCAGTGTTATGACTAAAGCCATAGATGTCAGACCTTTAGAGAGAAAATAGATCTATTTAAACTCTTACAATAAATAATATTACGAAATATTTCCGAATAAAATATACAGAATTATAATTTTTAACGTAATCAACAATAAAATATAGCCATCATCAAAGTTATTTAATCTTCTGTATAGCGGCATTATAAATGTTTTATTTTATGCTATTTTATTTTATATTTATTTATTTTGCATTTTAACAGCGTTGCTCGATTTCTAACATCATTTAGCTCTGTAAGTGACCCCAACAAACCTTAAGACTTAGTAAAGTTTCTGGATAAGATGTGTTGCGGCACAGAACTGTAGTATTACCTTCACATTTTTTTTGTTGAAAAATGTGCTAGTTTTATTTGTTAGATCTTTAAAAGCCAAGTAAAATTTAAATGTAACAAGTGCAGTATAATGTTCCCTTTTCTGAACTGATATTCTATACAGTCTTTATAAACAGATTAGACAATAACTGGGAGATCAAAAATTTACGTCCAAAATCTTTAGCAGGAAAGTTTCTAAAATGTAAATACTTATACACAACATATTTAATTTAAAAGAAAGGAAAACTCTTAGTACCAGAGGCACAAACAAGGTCTTTTACAGAAAGTGCCGACATAAGGGCAATCAAATTTCATTGGTCTTGAGAATTTTGGACAAAAATTTGGACCAAAAACTTGGCATGTTTGCAATTATCTTGAACTTTCCAAGCCTGTCATTATCTTCAAGTTAATGTTAGGGTGCTTTGATATGAGAATGGAGACAAACGGGATATAAAATTTGATTTGTTGAGACGATTCTAGACAAAAGCGACCCGCCAAGCATCTTAGCGAGCATGCTATTATCATCAAGCTACTGCTTCTTAAATTGTCTCACTCGTACAATCAAACTCGTCCAAACGAGTATTGCCAAGTCTGTAATGTAGGTTGCCATAGTAGGACAAAAATATCTGTCTAAGCTCAGTCTGAGCATTCACCTTGTGCGTATGTCGCCACTCTCATATAGAGGCACCCTACCCAGGTAGCACAAAGATATTGGCCAATATCAGAATGTAATATCGGCCAATATAAAAAATTGATATTGGCCAACCGGTAATGACCCCCCTCCCCTAAAATAATATTTGTGAATATTAGTTTTTGACATCTGTGACTGTTGGCCAATATTTTCTAACATATCTGAATAAAATTTTTTGACATTAAGTGATATCTTTTGCTGTCACTGCTGAATATCATCATTTGATATTGAGCGATATGATTTTCTAACATTCCTGAATAACATTTTTTGGATATTAAATGACTTATTTTTTCATTACTGAATAATAATATATTTAGATATCGAACAATCTCTTTTTCGAACCCCCAGATGTGGTGGACAGAAATCCCTCATTGTAAAACGATCTGCTCAAGGGATGTCTATTCTCGTTACGTAACAAGAGAAAGGAAAACCCTGGTACTCTGAAAGTATGATCAAGAAGAAAGGAGGGGAAAACATGTTATAAAAGCTTTTAACAAAAACTGATGGGAGGAGATTTTTCTGTTACTGGGGTAAAAAAATTCTGACTAAACTATCATTTAATTATCTCGTATTTTTCAATCACAATCGACATACTTTTTTTTACGTTCTTTTAGCAAAGATTTATTTAAATGTCAATTTTTATTATTGAGTTTGGTGGAAATTTTGTAAAAAATTATTTTAAAATAAGTAAGCAATTTAAAACTTTATTTAAAGGAAATAAGAAGTTTTAAAGCTTGCTGTGTTAAAAATAATGTGTTACCTTGCAGAAAACTATAAAGAGAGTTTTAACAGCCCCATTAATTTGAATTTTGCTTTGTGAGAAATTAAATATATATATTGTATTAATTTTAAGTCAGAAATATGTGTAATTTTTTTCAAAAAATGATGCACTGCCCAAAAGTTAACGTGCACATAAATTAGCCCTAAAAGCTTATTATTATATAATAATAATAATAATAATTACTTAGATGAATTATATAAAATATATATTATTAATAGTGTCTAATTAAAAAATCAGTGACCTCCTTTTGAAACTAAACTTGTATTCTTTCAATAATAAAAAATAAAGTTCTTATAAAAGTCGGAAATTAGAAAGCAATTTAAAAAGATAAACAAGCATCCATTTAAAAATTACATAAATTGAATTTTTTCTTGTAAAAACATTTTTAAAAATAGTATAAAATACATAGTATAAAAATAGTATAAAATACATAGTATAAAGATAGTATAAAAACATCTTTAGTTTTTTTTTATAAAACACAAATTTTCACATGTTTTTCTTATATATAAAAACAACTATAGATTCCTACAGAAAATTATTATATAGGCTTTTTCTTTCGGCGCAAATTTCACGCCCGACGCCTCCATCAAATGCACATTGACGAAAACTACACAAATTGGCGATCCTTTAAAACTTTCCGTTCACTTCGGTCAAGATTACAAACTTCGTCAGATCTTGATATCTCCGAAAAATGATATTGTTTTTTACGAATGTCGATAGATATCCCTGAATGTTGTAATAGTAATATCATTTATACAACATTGGCCAATGTAACCAAATATTAAAAATAAGGCATTAAAAAGTCAAGTTTTTTTAAAATGGCAAATTTATTAAATTTTATTGTTTAGAACACTATTTCTGTACTATGATGTCATAAGTAATGCAAAAAGCTCCTTTGAATGCTTTCTTTTTAAAACTAATTTTAAGTTATGTCTGTGAATATCGGCAGACGTCGTACATGTGACGTTCAACATTCAGCGACTTTCGAAATGTTGGCCAATATTGCCGTGGATATTAGCCGATATCTCTGTGCTACCTGGGTAGTTATGTTTTTTTACTTATCTAACTCATCTACGCGAATTCATTCAGTGGAGTATTGACCAGTTATATAATGTGAGTTGCATAAAAACTTTCAATCTGAGCATTTGCCCTGTGTATGTCGCCTTTCCTTTTAAAAAAAGTACTCTAACGAAAAATACTTTATTTTCCTCAAGAGGAAGACCATATATTAACGAATGATCCAGATATTAACGATATTCAGATATTAACGAATGTTCAATTTAGACATACTCACGGCATTGCTCACGGGAATTAAAAAATAATCCAAAATTAAAATATAGTGAAATATGTGTAACATTCAAATTAATTACAATACCTGTAAAAAACTTTTGTGCATACTAGTTTCCAATTTATGGTTTTATATCCACTTCTATGCTGGAACAACTTTTATGTAAAATAATAAGTGTTGCATACTTACCTTTTTGAATAGCAAATAACATAGCTGTTCAAAAGATACTTTGAAAGCATGCATTTTAACTAGATGGCATGCTAGTTAAAAAAGTATGCTAGTTGAAGATGCAGACTAGTTCTACTACACGCATGTTTCACAGAAACATGCATTTTTATCTATTAGACCAATAAAAATATCATGTATACTTACCAAAACGAAGAGAATTGTATACTTACCATAAGAAAAGCACGTGTAAGAAAACTACATATATTTCAAGATAATTTTATAGCGTCAGTGTTAGAAAAAAGCTCCAAACACTATCATGATAATATATAAAATTCAAAATAAAAAATGTCACTAACTAGTAAGTGTTATGCATGCGAACGTAAAATTAACTTTGTGCAAGTTAACTATTTTATACATAGCACAGGATCATTATAAAATCATTAAAGTGTTACCTATGTACATTGTATTTTGAAACATTTTTTTAAAAGTTATTCGTCTTGTAAGATTTTTGTGTATAAAATAAGTACTGATGTTATATCTTATTACAATAAAACTAAATAGCAACCTCATAGTTGCCAACTTTTTGATTTTTGAATACTACTAATTTTATATAGATATATGTATTCGCGCGTTGTATAATCATAGAATTACTATGATTAAATAAGGAGCATTTTTCTATACGAAAATAGCGGTATTCAAAAATCGGGATTTTGGGAACTATTGTAACTTGTATTATGCGATAGTACTTTTAGATACCATTTAAATTTTCCTTTTTTAACATTTATGGCTCACTGATGCGAAGGTTAAAATTTAATGTTTCCTTTAAATAATAATTAATTTACTCTTAAAGTATTTTCTGATCTATAAAAAAAAATAATTTCAGTATTAGCCAAATGATTTTATATGTCGCCCTTTTAAATGAGAATTATTCATACAATTATTATACATTCGTGACATTTATTTGAAAAACAATTTTTAAAGTCATTAACCAAACATTTCAGGAGAAAGTTACTTACAATATAATTTGCTAAAGCTGCACTTTGAAGTCTTCATCGTGAGTTCAAAGTCATGCAGTATGCAATACACCCTTCAAGTGAACAACCCTTAATAGTATAGAAGATTTTTTTTGTAGCAGGCTTATAAATAAAGGCTTAAAAAGAATTAAAAGAACCGAGAAAGTTTTTATAAACAAGGGTATTCAGAGTACTGCGAAAGGCACAGGAATTAAGCTAGCTTCTCACGTTACAATCATTAAATTCAAAGTGTTAAAAGTAATGCAAATGAAAAGACACTCTCGATAATATCGTACAACAAAATTACACTGGATATATGTACGCTTTTTAAAAGAGCTATTTTAATCACGTATTGTAATTAGAAAGACATAAAAAATGTACTGCAGATGCATATAAAATAAAATGTCAGCTGGAAATGCAATTTTAATTTCTTCATTAACCCTTTCTGGCAAGATGTAATCGTGAAAAATTGTGCAGGAACGAAGTATTTTTCATTAAGGGGTTATATTTACATGTAAATTTTCAAATAATGCATTTTTTATTGCATTTTATGAAAGTACAATAAGTAAAGAATATTCAGTTACATTCATTAAATTCAAAGTGTTAAAAGTAATGCGAAAGAAAAGACACTCTCGATAATATCGTACAACAAAATGACACTGGATACATGTATGCTTTTTAAAAGGGCTATTTAAATCACGTATTGTAATTAGAAAGACATAAAAAATGTACTGCAGATGCATATAAAATAAAATGTCAGCTAGAAATGCAATTTTAATTTCCTCATTAACCCTTTCTGGCAAGATGTAATCGTGAAAAATTGTGCATGAACGAAGTATTTTTTCATTAAGTGGTTATATCTACATGTAAATTTTCAAATAATGCATTTTGTATTGCATTTTCTGAAAGTACAATTAGTAGAGAATATTCAATTACATTTTCTAGTTGATCTGATAAAAATTAAGAAAGTTATGCCGCTTTAATTTTCTTTGTTCTGTCATACATAAATCGTAACTTGAATCTTTAAACGTGATTATCTCAAAACTATATTTTTAAAGTACGGTGATCACGATCACTCGAATAAATCTCAACCAATGTCATCCGGTTAAGCAGTTTGTGATTCATGCAGGTTTAAATCTTGGAACTTCTAAGGTAAAATTCATTTTTAATCTTTGCAAAACGGATTGCAATGTGGATAGTTTTTAAGGTGTAACTGGAAAACTACTTGTAGCTGTAACTTTGGATTCGCATAATTGAAGTTTCTATAAATCGATTTCCGTTGAAACATTCATAGTTACAGTTCATATTTTGTTCAAAAATGATTTCAAAAAATATATAATTTTATATTATTTTCCGAAGAAATATGAATTGTAACCTATGAATTTATGCAACGAAATCCAGCATTAATATTTAATGAGATGATGAAAATTTCTTTGTTGAAAATAATTACTTTAAATAATTATTTTACTTTTAATACGCAAAGAAATATGCGCAGTATTTGAAATCTATCTTTTCAAAATGCTCATTATATACTTTCAGTTTTTTCATCTGCAAACTGCAAAAAATATTTTCATATTTAAACGCATTTATAACCTTTATAATCTATTAATACATTTTTATGAGCAATATTTCTATATATTGCTGTACACTTAAACAAAAAAGAGTATCAGATTATCTAGTAAATATCATTAAAGAAAGAAAGGAAAGTTATTCTTTAAAATTTTATTAATGGAAACAGTGTATTTAACCCGTTTCAATACTTACCAAGAAATACTGGCTTATTAACCATGAGATTCGGAGGTTTCTTCAAAGTATCCATGTCTATAATTTCCGTATCGAGCGAAGTACGTGATTGAGAAGACATTTGCTATGAAAAGAAAAAGTAATTATTTTGTGATGTAGCATGTTCGCAAAATTGAATTTAAATTGAATTTAAAAATTAATTGCTTGAATTTAGTAAGTATATTGATCACATTAATTTCATGTAACAATGTGAACTGTCAGTTGATACTTTCTCTATGATACTTTCTTAACCCTTTCTGGCACAGACAAAGTCTGTTCGTAAAATCAGAAATTACTGACTGACACCGGAATTTACAAACGAATTTTTTAGAAAATAAGAATTCCTTATTTTAAGCTTTTATTGTAGAAACAAAATTTTATTAAATATTCTTGGTGTCGAATGCAAGTTTGGAATTTAAATTAGGTGTGCCCGGAGTGGGACCACTGTGCCGGAAAGGGTTAATGATACTTCCTCTTTTGTTATTCCACCTTTATGGTTAGAGCTATTAAATAAATATTGTGGGGCTAATTTGAATAGAGGGAGGCACTTGAGTATACAAACTTGATTTGATGTTTACTGTTTTCTGTTCTTTTACTTTTTGTGTTTGACTATAGATGGCGTGTTTGTTGTGCTATATTTTGTATATATTGTATCGTCCAGTGTCATTCGGGTTTGGTTTTTAACGATGTTTATTTGCTTATGATTATGGTTTTATACTTTGAAACCGAAACATGTCAAGTTTGGAAATTTTATTTTACATGTATTTGACACCTTGCTTAAGTAAAAGATGTTTTTAATTTGTGTATATGAACCAGTCTGAAATGTGCATGAAAATTTAAACAGAATAGATATTTGCTGTATAACTTTATTAACCGCTTCGCGACGAGCGTCCGTACACAATTTTTAATCTTTTAGCACCAGTATTTTCACAAAGAAATGTTTGCCTAAATTAATCACAGAAATTTTGTGATTAAATAAGGCGAAAATTAATATTTGAAAATGCTCGTAGGGAAATTTAAGGATTGCACGCACTCTATATGTCACGTATACGCGACGCTTGTCGCGAAAGGGTTAATTAGATACTTGATCGAAAATATGACTTTTAAGGGTGTTGTTTAGTCTGATTGCAAATGCCCCTAGGTAATGTTAAATCTATTGGTATGTGTAATGCATTCGTATTTTTAAGATATCTCTCAGGAAATCAATACTTTTAATTTTTTTTTCTGTGTACACTTCTTAAAGGATGTCTATCTTTTTAGTTTCCAAAATATTTTTTAAATATATAGGTAATTTATAATTTTTGTGTTAAATTCTTAGCGAAACTGACGAGCTATGAGTATGATTTTAACACTTCAAATAAAATTAAGTATGTATTTTAGAAATATTTTGACAACTAACAAAACAGAACACATGTTTGAGGAAGAGGTCACAGAGTAAAAAGTTACAAATGTTAGTTTCTTGAGGAGATATTATAAAAATACGAATGCATGACATGTCCGTAGGTTTAACATTAGCGAGGGGAATTTGAAATCTCACTGGCCAACACCCTTAAGGCCTTAGGCAAGACTGAAGCATGTTAGCAACAGAAATTATTCTTCTTTTCTGAATTATCAAGTAAAATGTGATTATAGTAGTAACGTTTAAGATGCTGATTCCCCTAGTAATTAACTAATGACGATTTATATCGAGGTCCTGTGTTGCATTAATTGGAAATACTTCCAATAGAATGTCAATATCGGATTAACCCATTTTCGGCCAAAGGTGCGTAAACGCACCATTTCAATAAATATATTTTTATTAACACTGTCACGTGTATTTTTCACTAATTTTATTTTTCTGCTATTTTTAAGGGTTCTGGAGACATCTATAAAATATTAGTAATTCAACTGAAGTAATCACTTTCTGTTGAGAAATTTTTAAAATACGCTGTTTTTTTACTTGAAACGGTTATTGACAAATTCGACTTTTTGAAAATGTATAATTATTCCACTTGAGATTAATCATATGTTTTTATAATGGAGTAAAGTTTTAAGTTCTGTAAATAAAATAAAAATAAAACAAATGCCATAATAAAACTTAAAATTTTTTATTTAAATTTAACGGTAAATTATTAATGCTAAATTAATAATGGTAACGTCAAATTAAATAAAATATTATTTTTCATGCACGAAACTCTTTTGGTGTCTTAATGAATGTAATTTAAGCAAATTTCAATGCAAATAATACCGCATTTTATAAAATTTCTATGCTTGGCCTAAAATGCGTTAATTCAATCGACTCAATTCAATGCCAAATCGGCTTTACGTTAAAATATATGCAATGAAATGGCACTATTACAGAAATATTGGGTTTATTTTGAAAATTTTCATTAAGAAATGTCGAAATACTATTTCTTGCCAGTATTGGTGACACAATGACAAAATGTAAACATCCCAATGTTGGGGTAATATTTCATGCCAATACTGCCAATATTGGACCAGATATGGCCAATACATTCAATTTTGGTTCACCTTTTGACAGTGCGTAACTCTGAGGGTATATAAATATAAAAAGAAAAAACAAGTGTCTGAAAATTTCACATTAAAGTAACCTTACCCCTCTGAGCGTCTGAGAACTTTCTGGTATTTTCATACATTCGTAAAAATAATAGTAATTAAAATTTTCTTTCTCTGCTTGTTTCTAAAATACACTTCATACCTCTTTATATTACATATATCTTAAAATACAATTACCTTTAATTTTTTTTAACTACACTGGGTATTATTTCTTTCATTTCGTAGTGAATGAATTAGACTTGCAAGCAATTCATTGTATTAAACAGCTGTATTCCTTTCAATAGGCTTTGTAAAAAAGACTTTTTTCTTTTCTTTTCTTTTCTTTTTTAGGAAGTATTAGCTTGTAATCTGACTACAGTATATTTCCGATGCTTGGAAATATTTTTGTAATTATCTTTTACGTTTTACTATAGTGTCAAGTAATGTTGCATTCATTAAAAACTCCAACAGAGTTTCTACATATCAAACACAAAATTTCACTTTTTCGAGTACTATAAACCACTTTTTTAAAAAAATCTACAAAAATTCTGTTCATCTTCAGTTAATATATTTATTCTTATTGCTAGAGAGCTTTAACGTAATTTTTATAAATACTGAAGTATGTGTGAGTAAGATTATACCAGTAATAAAAAGAAAGATTCATTATCATTCATCATGCAAGATTAATTAACAATAACACGTGTAAACTAACTTAATGAAATAATGAAATTAGTGAATATATTAAATAATAAAATATTAAATATCTTAAATCTAAAATCCATATGTTCGACAAGGGCCATAGCGAAGACGCTGGATGACATTTTGGAGGATTTTCTTGCGCGAAAGCCATAATTTGTGTCACTTTCAATGCTATACTCAATTAAAAGTCCTGCAATTTTGATGTTTTTAAATATTCTTAATTAGCGCGTTTTTTATAAATTTTAGAATACGTTTTTTAGCATTTAATAAACGCAGGATATTATGTCGTAATATGATGTAAAATCGAAGAGAGTAGCAAAATAAAGTATTTGTTTCGAAATAAAACACACCCAAAAATAAATTACAAGAAAAATACTATAAAAAATTTATAAATTTTTAAACTTTCAGATTCAAGATTCTACGCTTTACTATGTTCAGATTAGTTATCTTTGTATCCATAAATTCTTGAAGATTTATTTTAGAATAGAGTTAGACCTGTCTGTATACAACAGTGTTACAGGTTGAGCGGTTTTTTAAGTTTATTCAGTCTTGTCCTTTTCTGAAGAGAAATATTCGTATTATTTAATGAAGAATTAAATAAGGCTCATATTGTTAATCGAAAATAGTGGTAGCATTCTGAATTTAAAAAAAACGCCCAACTGGTAGCACTCGTATGTGTATACTTTTTTGTGTTTACCATTTCTAGGACCACAGTTGGTGGAAGTGTGTTCATGCATAGTGTATTTTGTGTACGAACAACAGAATTAAACACATGTAAAATTCCAAAGGCTTGGGGGGGCCACACATAAGTTCTCGGCGGGCTAATTGTGGCCCGCGGGCTACGTGTTTGACATGCCTGGCTTAGAGGGTCATAATTTTATTCAATAACTTAAAATTGTTGATTCAGAAATTGGTTTCCGTGTATTTCGAGCTATACCAGGTACCTCAAACAAACTTATTTAGAACCAGAAATTATTTTTAATAAATAAAATGAAATATCTATGACACAGCAAAAATGTGCATGAAATTAAATAAAATTTCTGTTTCTAATTATGTTTGTTTAAGCTGTGTGTTATACTCCAGAATATACGGTAAGTTAAATTTTTCGGAGCCATGCACTAACCTACTGCCTCATTTACAAATACAAATAAATTCACGTGTGAATTCTTGTTAGCTTTAATTTGAAAATGACACGCACAAAACATCTCAGCAATGATGAGGTTATCTTTATAACTTGTCCGACACTTTTTTTAAATATATTTAATTATCCTGTAACAAATGAGATACTTCTAGTCTTCATAAATAATTTTGAATAATAAAATTAGTTGGTGAAACCCTAAAAAATAAAACTTTTCTTTAAAAAAATTAAGTTTGTGAGAAGTGTTGTTAAAGTACAAAATTTCTCGCTGATGTACAGTTTCAGCCAAAAAAATATTAAAAATGTCCTGAATTTTTATTACTTACAGTAGGGGGAGGGGGCTATGAATGCTCAATCCAATGTTAGTTAATTCTGTCTCGTGTATATTAAAAGTTAGAAATAAATTTAATATTTTAATGGACTAAAAACTTATACCATAATATTTTTCGTATTTTAATGCCTCGATTTTATTTTCATTTAATAATAGTTTAAGTTATTTCTTGTTTTTAGCTGCAAAATCATTCCAGTTTCATGAGTTTTTGCACCTGTTCCTTTATTTTTTGCCCACAGTGTACTCATGTTTTTAGGTACTTACAAGTTGAGTAGTAGACTCGCTCTTGACAGATATCAAAGTCGGTTCTGTGAGTGATAAGTTAGGAGCATGACTATGAGCAAGACCATGACTATGACCGTGACCACTTGACTCCTAAAAATGATACGTTCTGTTAAAACAATTTTCATTCCAAAATATTTCTTTTCTTTACAAACTTAAAAAAACAAACTTAAAAAAAAGTACATTTTAAATTATTCTGTGAAATTTAATTAAAAGGGTTGTATAGTATATTAGTTACGATAAATTTTCCGGTAAGAAATGAGCTCATTAAAATAACTTGAAGGAATGTTCAGTAACTTAACAACATTTACTCATTTCGAAAAAATTCATTCTACCCCATTCAGAATGATTTGTAGGAAAAAAAGAGCCTCGGAGTGCTTAGGCCCTTTCCATTCAAAATGAAGACAATTGAAAAGAAAGGAAAGTCGAGCTGTTCCAAAAGCTGTTATTTTCTGCAATGTTTGATAACTGATCTCTGAAAAACAACTCTGCGCATAAATAGGCTGTTCAAATATTCATTATATTTCTATAACATCAAAAGAACTTCTTAATAACACCATAAAACTAGTTAGGCCTTTTGGAAGAACATTGTATTTATTCTTCAGGAGCAAGCGGCAAGTAGATAGTCTTGCTGTTGCCTTCAAAGTGGTAGCACGTCTTCTTTGCGCCTGAAGAAAGAAAACAGAGTTCTTTCGAAAGGCCTAGCGCATTTCCTAATTTTATGTGTTATAAAGAAGTTTTTTTTTTTGCTTTTATTGAATAACACAAGTTTGTTCCGTAATTTAATGCCATTATATTTCTATTAACATTTCTATTAAATTTTATTAGAATTAAAAAGTAAATATGTTAAATGTTCTCAACTGTTTTAATATCTTGTGGATATACAGATAGAAATTCCAGACAATTTTCCAAATTGGAGGATGTATTGATAAGTATAAAATAAAATAAATTTACTAATGAACATTTTATTTGCGTAATACTTACCTTTGAGCGGCCAGATAATGCGCAAAATATAGCTTCCATCATAAAAAGTACATAAATAGTTGCAAAAACGCATAGTAATAGTTGAGCGTAGGGTTCCGGAAATGAACCTTCTTCGTGAAAGTGGGAATGTCCATGAGAATGATCATGAGAATGAAGACCCAAGAACTGAAATATAAAGAGACTCAAATACACGATATAACAGAATCTTTGAACAGATGTAAATCTATAACAGATCTATTACAGATAGAAGTTTTATACGTCATATATTTTCACCTATACTGCTATATTTTTCTCGTAACCTAAATTTAAAAATATATTTGAATTCTTTAACAAACTAATGGCTTTTATAATAATAGTCACTAAATTTACCAAAAATAAAGAGTTCAATTTCAATACCCAATTTTCTATAACAAAAAATAAGACTAAATATAAGTTCAGCATAGAGATTTACATAAAATTAGTGATATGCAAAATCTCAAGACATGATTTTTAATTAGAGTGCGCACAATGCAGAAACAACAAAATAAATTTGAAAAAAAAAGCGCCTTGCAGTTTATACCACAAATTTTTGCTGGCATTGTCCGACGTTTATAGCGTAACTTTTGTTCTAATTATTATTTCTGGAACATCCTTTTTGCAGTCAAACAGTAATATTGTGAGATATTACAGATATACGGTAAAAATAAAAATAAAAATCTATATCTTTGAATACTCAAAATGGTTTCGAGATTCTTAAGAATCGCAACAGATCTAGAGCCTAGCTATCGCAAGGGTAAACGGGACAGTTGCTTCGGAGTCCCCCTTTTTAAGCCCCCACAAAACAAAAAAAAAACATGTGTTTCTTCTTAAAATCAATTCAAATTTTGAAAAAAACAAAAAAATGTTAGTGGGAACCTCCCAGTGAGTCTTTGCCCCACCGTCCCATAAAGAGCTAGTCGGGCCCTGAACAAATCCACAATTTCAATATTCAACAAAATTAAAAAAATAATTCAAATAGTGAGCAAGGCTATCAGAGTTTATTTAAATGGCTTAAAACGTTAATGAGGTAGTATCTGCATTCACTCTATAAAATGCAAGAAGGTTAGAAGAATTGAAGCGTCTTTGAGACAAACACAAGAATGTTTTGTACTTTTTTTTAAAATAAAAAATGAGTTAATGATGACATTTACTAGAGTATGAAGAGTACTATTTGCGTTGTAAGGGGATAAAACTGGGTCACATTAATTTCAATAGTCAACGATCCTTGCCGATCGTGAAATTCCATGTTAATCTATGGGAGATTTTATGGATATATATATATACATACAATGAGTGGCCAAAATATTAGACCATTCCTCACTGAAACTTATATTATTAAGGTCGGTTTTAAGATCTATGTAGTAGAGCTACAGATATGTTTTGTGATGATTCCAAGTTTTATTCAGCTACAATTTGTTGTGTTATAACTCTTTTGTTACAATGTATTTCAGTCACCTGGCCCCACTTTTGTTCGGCAGAAATTTTTGCCGAAAATTCCACTTTTCGCTAGAAATTTTTTGGCTTAGCTGCAATTTTTTTAAGACGCGAGACATTCTTGTACGAGAAAAGCGAAAATTCCTTACGGCAGAAGGACTCAAGACGAGAAAATGGCCCATTTCATGTGTTGGGATACTGGAGCTTGACAAATGCTTCAAAGAAACGGATCATTTGGAGGTTCATTACGAGCCAAGAATTGCCGTGATGTAATAACAGTATGCGGTCGTTCATTACCGTGATTAAGTATCCGTTGGTGTTATGTATACACATTTCAGGCCAATTTCTTCTCACATTTTCCTGTAAACAACTTAAAACATGAACATAAAATATTGTTGGACAATAACAGCGTATTTGTCTCATTTAGCACCAGTTACTGATGTTGATAGCCATCCAGGGCGGAAGTCATCTTATTTTGACATTTGGCTCTCATTAAAAGGCTTATGCCATTCAAAAAATAGTTGACCGTGACATAAACTTATTCTCATAAACTTGGTTAAAAAGATCAGTAGTTTATTTTTCCGTTTTGTTCAGTTTTACACAGAATTTAATGCAAATTTAGTTTTCTTTTATAGCAAAAATCGTAAATGAAAATGTTCGTTCTATGAAAAAAGGGTTGTAGTTGAATATTTCTGCAAATGACCAGAACTTAATTGTTTATATATGTTTAGAAACAGTTAACGACATTTCTACCAGTGTCAAATGACACCATTTAAAGTTTTGATTTATGTTTATTTTAAATGTAATTTTTAAAACTAATAAGTATAAAAATAAGTTTCCAATTTGGGATGGTTTTGATCTAAATATCACAAATAAAATAACCATAAATCGAAATATTTTAAAAGGTGTCATTTAACACGTGTAGAAATAGTGTTAAACAATACATTGATATAAAAAACTAATTTGAATTTCAAATATGGCAAACAAAAGAGCTCGGAACGTTTTAATCACACACTGTAATATACTTTATTGAAATTACCTCAGGAATCAAATGAAGTAATGCATCTGATGCTAATGTACTGAAAGCTAATCCTTGGAATCCAGCTATAAT
The DNA here is from genome assembly GCA_963931845.1 of Maratus michaelseni. NCBI lineage: Eukaryota > Metazoa > Arthropoda > Arachnida > Araneae > Salticidae > Maratus > Maratus michaelseni. The sequence goes on from OZ007586.1 coordinate 442,563,234, forward strand.
ATAATGCCGAGCACTCTGTCTCATCAAAGGTAGTAGCAGAACACCAGAAAGAGATGCCAGACATAAAACAGCAACAGATATTGACCCATAGCCGTAAACTATATGAAAAGTTAAAAATGTTATTAATATGTATCAAACATGTAAAAATATTAGAGATTCTGTATAAATCATCATCAGATATTACGTAATGCTTTTATTCGAGTTTATTTAGAAAATTAATTTGCTAATGGAAAACAAACTGATTTTAGATACAATAATATTCTAATAAAGTTTTCAACCCCTTCCCGGCAGAAGTCCATCACAGACTTTTTAATCTTCTATCACCGGTTTTTCAAAATAGAAACTTTTGCTTTATTTAATCGCAGAAATGCTTTGATTAAATAAGGCAAAATTTTCAATTAAAAATTACTGGTAGGAATAATCAAGGATTGTGAGCACTTTACGCGTCACATATACGTGACGCTCGTCTTGAAATGGTTAAGGGGAAGTTCTACTTCTTTGGCCTAAAATTCACGTGAATTTTGCGATTTGTTTTCGCTTACAAATAAAAGAGAGATAATTTTCGGACTTTTTGCATTATATTTATTGATGTATATATTTAAATTTTTGTGTGTAAACAATTTAATAATACGCCGTGTGAGACGGAGAGTACCTGCATGTGCTTGCCATGAACTTCCAATCGGGCGACCGTTTTTCTCCGGTCACAATCATCTGAAACAAATTTCGTTGTCAAATAATTGAAAAGGCATTAATTTATCTAGAACTTATACCAACATTTATTTTAAAAAGTTGATTTTTGACAAAATGGTGGTCATTTAAACAAAATTTTGTTCGCCTCTTTTTTTTTTTTTTTACCTTTTGCAAAATCGAAAAAATAGTTAGTCAATGAAAAATATACTTTTCGTTTGCTTCTCCAGCAAAAATGATTACTTTTCTTTAAAATAAAATAATGAAGAAATCGGTCGAATAGTTCTCTAGAAAAAATGGACGCCCTGTTTGAAAAACATGGTTTTGGGAAAAACACGTTTATAGTTTTACAATATATATTGTATAGCGTTACGTTCAACGAACGGCATTATATTCAATGATAAAAAAAAGTATTGTAAAGAATTGGAATATCAGGAAACCGCTTTAGGTCAACAATCTACTACACACTTGAGGAATGCAAAAAAAAAAAAAAAAAAAAAAAAAAAAATGCAAAACAAACAAAATCGAAAATTTTGATCCACAGAAGTAGAACCTCCCCTTAAAGGACCATGAAGGAAGTGCATAATGTCAAAAGTAACTGAAAAAAGCATGAAAATTGCTTTAATCTTGCCACAGTTAATTAAGAGTATATATTCTCAAAAATATACCGGCTGAATGATTGAAAAGCAATCTTTCTAAAAACAAAACCAGTTAACTGGATAATGTTAATTCATTTTTAGATATAAATACAAACATGTAAAGATCTTTTACAATTCATTCCATCTGTCTAGTTTTGCTCATATATCTGGTTCATGAAGTGCACCAATATCTTTTTAATCCAAATGGATTTCGCACTTTATGACTCTATTTCAAGTTTTAATCTGTTTATTATGGGTAAGATTTCTTTCCTTTTTTATATTGTATTTATTTTTTATCTTTAAGATTTTTTCACATGTTTTATTCATTGTTTATGAGTAGGTAGTCCGAAAATCATATTCTTTAGCAATGTTACGGCTAATATGATAATGAAACCACTCATTTTATTTGTGGTATTTAGGTATTTAGGACTTGATAATTCTGTCTAAATTCCACAAATTTCATTTCATTCATTCAATTTCATTTATTCAATTTTTAATTTAATTTCTTCTTCTTTTAAATAAGTTTTTGGTATCTATATTCAGAGAGTTGGGGAATACTTTCATTGTCAACTAATTATTACATACTAAATCCTTATTTCATGGTTTAAGTTGGTGTTATGGTAATGTTTCATTTATGGTTATATATATATATATATATATATATATACAGGGAGATTCATAAAAGATGGGCAGAACTTTAAGGGGTTATAGTACACTTAAAGACAAATAATATTAAATAGGAGACTAAGGGTCCCAGACGTATTCCCAAGGAGATAGGGGGCATTAAAGTTTAGGGTCCGAAATTTCAAATGATTATAAAACATGGAAAAATTGGTCGATTCGTTTGCGGTTTTTGCAAAAAATTTTCTTTATGCCAGTATTTTCTTGAAATAAAATTTTAAAGTTCAATTTCAAAAAATGCCGATAGGGGGCGCTTTAGACTTTGGAGTAACAAACAACTATTTTTTAACGTTATTTTTTGTATTTCTTTAAATGATTTCGAAAGCTTAGACTTAAACTTAAATTTTGATCTAAAAATCTGAGTCCTAACGAGTAGTTAAGTAGCGTAAACTGAAATTTGAAATTTGAAACCCTTCTCCCCCCAGAACAAAAATCAGTTATTCCCGATCTTTGTGTCGTAGATTAGGCTCTAACTACTGCCGCGTTTTGCTAAAATTATTCTTTATGTCAGTATTTTCTTGAAAATAAATTTTAAAGAAAATTTTCAAAAAATTCCGATAGAGGGCGCTTTAGACTTTGGAGTAACGAACAACTATTTTATACCGTTATTTTTTGTGTCTCATTAAATGCTTTCTAAAGCTTAGACTTAAACTTAAATTTTCAGCTCAAAATCTGAATCGCTGAGCGTGGTTCAGTAGCGAGGGGAGGGGGTTCAAATTTCAACTTCTGAACATAGCTCAGTTTGCACTACTTAACCATGCCCAACGATTCTGTGCTGTGATACGAGGCAAAAATACAACTTTCGTCAAGGACTGCATAGTCGGAATTCACTCATAAAGGCACTGGCACAGTTGGAAACGTCGCTCATGCAAACGTTAAAGCTCCATTCCTGACGCTAGTCACCGGGTGAAGAAGGAAACAGAAAGTATGCAAATGTCAAATGGGGAAGAAGAAGAACACGTATGCAAAATTTCGACACGATTCAGGCATAAAAACCACTGAACGGTGAGTCAAGTGTAAGTCGCTGTAGTAATGAATCGGAAGATGGTGCCCTTCACGAATAAGGAAAAGGCTGAGATGCATTTAATTTACGGAGCGGCAGATGGAAATGGTGCAGAGGCACAACGAATGTACGGAGAGCGATTTCCTAACAGGCGGTTGCCTAACCGCAAAACTTTCGAGCGCTTGCACAGACAGTTGTGTGAGACGGGATCATTTCTCGCTTCCCGGTCGAATGCAGGTCGTGCAAAAAAGGACGAATCAGTAGTTGTTGCAGAAGCCATTCTGGATGTAGTAGCGGCGCAGCCAAGTACAAGTACACGAACAAAGGCTAGCCAGGTGGATACCTCACAGTCCACGACTTGGAGGGTACTGAAGGATGAACATTTGCTCCCGTTTCATGTGCAACGAGTCCAGAAACTGTCTCCAGGGGATTATCCAAATCGTATGGAATTCGCCCGCTGGTTTCTGCAGCAGAACGCGCTAAATCCACATTTTGGACGAACTGTGCTTTTCACCGATGAATGTACCTTCACACGTGAAGGTACATTTAACACACACAATGCACATGTATGGGCGGATGTCAATCCACATGCTACGTATCCACATGCTCATCAGAGACGCTTTTCCATCAATGTTTGGGCAGGAATCCTCGGAGACCACCTAATCGGACCGTACCTTCTTCCTGAACGCCTCAACGGTAAAACATACCTCACATTTCTGCAACATGTGCTGCCAGACCTGTTAAACGTTGTTCCTCCACGCATCCGGCGGGTCATGTGGTTCCAGCACGATGGAGCGCCAGCCCATTACGTACGAGACGTCCGCAACTATCTGGACATCACATTTCCGAACAGATGGATTGGTCGAGGTGGTCCTGTTGCTTGGCCTGCTCGCTCGCCAGATCTTTCACCCCTCGATTTCTTTTTTTGGGGACGATTGAAGGCTCTTATGTATGAGACACCCATTGAATCCCCCGAGGAACTGGTCGCCAGACTTTCCGCCGCTGTAGGGGAAGTGCTCGAAAAGCCTGATGTTTTCGCGAATGTTCGCCGTTCCATTCGTCGCCGTTGTTCTGCGTGCATAACCTCTGGTGGTCACAATTTTGAACATTTATTGTGATTACATGTTAATAAATATGCTTTGGTAACATAATCCTAATTTGTGTCTTTTTACCTCGTATCACAGCACACAATGTGTGGACATGGTAAACTGAACTGTGCTCAGGAGTAGAAATTTCAAACCCCTCTCCCCAGAAACTTAACCACGTCTAACGATTCAGATTTTGGGCTGAAAATTTAAGTCTAAGCTTTAGAAAGCATTTAATGAGACACAAAAAATAACGGTATAAAATAGTTGTTCGTTACTCCAAAGTCTAAAGCGCCCTCTATCGGAATTTTTTGAAAATTTTCTTTAAAATTTATTTTCAAGAAAATACTGACATAAAGAATAATTTTAGCAAAACGCGGCAGTAGTTAGAGCCTAATCTACGACACAAAGATCGGGAATAACTGATTTTTGTTCTGGGGGGAGAAGGGTTTCAAATTTCAAATTTCAGTTTACGCTACTTAACTACTCGTTAGGACTCAGATTTTTAGATCAAAATTTAAGTTTAAGTCTAAGCTTTCGAAATCATTTAAAGAAATACAAAAAATAACGTTAAAAAATAGTTGTTTGTTACTCCAAAGTCTAAAGCGCCCCCTATCGGCATTTTTTGAAATTGAACTTTAAAATTTTATTTCAAGAAAATACTGGCATAAAGAAATTTTTTTGCAAAAACCGCAAACGAATCGACCAATTTTTCCATGTTTTATAATCATTTGAAATTTCGGACCCTAAACTTTAATGCCCCCTATCTCCTTGGGAATACGTCTGGGACCCTTAGTCTCCTATTTAATATTATTTGTCTTTAAGTGTACTATAACCCCTTAAAGTTCTGCCCATCTTTTATGAATCACCCTGTATATATACATATTGGGTCCCTATTCAGGTTATTATTCCCATTATTATTCACGCTCATTTATTTGTTAAGATTTATATACTGGGCGCAGCCAACGAAAGAGACAGTCCGCCATCATGGCCTGATTACCACATGGACAAACTTACAGCACTTTTTAATAATTTTTCTTCTCATTTAATCATACAGTTCTGAGATTATATAAGAAGAAAATTTCTTTTTGAAAATAGTGGTGGAAGTTTCCTTACGCTGTAATCAGGCTTTAGCTGCGATACTCTCAGTCACCTCGGCTCTCACATGATCGACAGCCTATCACATCACGTGACATTCAAATATCTTTAATCATATATGTTTATTATCTTTATTGAAATATCAGCCTTTCTCTCTGGTTGGGGTCCGATACAAGATGTTTCTGTACCCAGGTTAGAAATTTTAAGAAGTGGTAGAGCAGACTACTAGAAACAAGTTCTGTATGGGGAAGCAGGGTTGTTATCCATTTATTCAGACAAAAATACAGGGTGTCTCACTGCAATCAGGTGGTACTAGATTTTTTCATACAATTTTAACACTAAGGAAGATATTTTCACAAAATTATCAATAAATTACCGTTCTTTGTGAGAAATGCGATGACTACACTAAAAGGGCAGGAAACACACAGTAATTCGGTCAGTGAAACCATATTTAATGTAAACTACATTCGGAATTATTGAACACCTAGCTGAACGTTGTTTGGATACAAATGGATACATTTTTAATACATTTTTAGCACTTTTCATGATATGATAAAATTTGACAGAAATGTAAGTAGTTGTGTTGAAAATATTGTCAGAATATCTTCACTATTGGTATTTTATGACCGATAAAACATACTCGGCTTCTATTGAGACACTCTGCATTTTTTAATTAAATAAATGGATTGCCATCCTGGTTTTCTATACTTAAAATTGTTTGTTGTAGTTTGCTGTACCATTTCTTAAAGATTTTTACTTTGGTAAAGGAAAACTCGTTTGATCATATTTCGATGCCGCTGTAAAAGCACATAATGTCACAATATAAATGCTTAATGCAATTTTCTAACTTTTATAATTGGACAAGAATAATTCGTCAAGAATTCGTTTTTTGATTTATTCTTTATGCCTATTAAGGCAAGTTACGTTTGTGTTTACACAACAAAAATTCTGTTACACATTAGTATTTATAATAAGAGATGTTTTTCCTTTTTACTTCAACTGTAGCATTTAAGATGAACGGTGATTACCGAATGTGCTACAAAACACTGTACTAATTTTCTGTGTTCACTCAAGTGACTGATGCGAGTCACTCAGTCGTTACAAAGACGCCAAAACAGAAAGAAAATCGTAGTCTGTAACCAGGTTCGTATTCTATACATGTTTAGACTTCCACCAGTAAAAAAACAAAAGAATAGTAATTTTCGCTTTATCTAATCGCAGATAAATAAGACTAAAATTACTGTTCTTATTTACTGGTGGAAGTTTGCACATGCTGCACGTGTTCAAAATATGTCTGTAACAAGCGAGAAAACAACATTTTTGAGTTTTTTTACGATTAGAATACAGGAAAATAGAAAAAATATATAGATTTTTTTTTGTCGAGATTTGATTTTCTTTTTTATGTCCTGTCTATCAAATTCAAAAGTCCTAACAGCCTAATTACAAAATGTAACATATAAATGTTTTGTATTAACAGTTTTACATTTAGTTCAATAATATTACTAATATTTATTTAAGGGGATATAATCTTTAACGCGGTAAAAAAAAATCTAATTTTACATTTTTATACAAATAAAAATGAAAGCTAGTTTATTTCTGAACATTTTGATACAAAATTTATGTTTCGGCGACTTTGTGCTTCACAATTACCGCACAAAGAAAGAATGCATTTCTATAAGTTTTCCTTTAATTCAAATGATTTAAACGCTTTTACAGTAAAACCTCTAAATAACGGACACCTCGGGAGCGCGGAAACTTCCGCTATTCGGAGGTGTCCGCTATTGGGAAAACCTGAGAGATTCAAAAATGGCTAAAAAATGCTCAATTATTGACTTTTATATGTCCTAAAACCTCTATTATCTGATTAATCAGAAATTAAAATTATTTTTAAACAATAAAACTGAAATAAAATTGTGCATACCTTTATCCACTGTTTATTACATTCTTACGAAAAAAATCTGTTACAAAAGTTTGCTTTTGCTTGCGATTACATGTAATTTGTTTTTCAATGTGAAGTTTTAACTCTGTCAGTAGTTTTAATCCTTCTGAATCATCTTTTTTTACAAAAAAATTGTGCAACTGCTCACTGTATTTTGCTGCTTCTTGGAAATTCTGGATATTGCAGGAAACATCTCCAGTTTCAGTATATGTTTCATCATGACTAATAGAGTCAGTTTTTGTCGAAAATTCTGAAGGAATATAATCGCATACATCAACTGATTCTTCTTCAGTAGGTAACTCATCATCAATTTTAATGAAAATTTCGGCAGTTTCTTCACTTCTGATACATTTCATTAATTCATTTATTTCGCTTAATTCTTCATTTGTGTCAGAAATGTGTGTTTCATTTTCTTTTAATATGAAGACTGCTTTTCTGAAACATTGTCGTACACTTTCCGGTTTTATGTTTTTTTACAGCTGAAGAAATCCAAATGATTCTTTCATCGAGAGCATTAACTAATTTTAGGCAGTTCTCAAGTGTATTCATAGAATCTAACTTTGAAAGAATGTGGCGTAATAAAAGCTTTCTGTACCAGGCTTTAAAATTGTGTATTACGCCTTTATCAAGGGGCTGGCATACTGAAGTTGTGTTTGGGTGAAAAAACACAATTTCAACATTGTCGAATTTCAAATTTTTTGGATGAGAACTTGCATTATCCAAAAACAAGAGAACTTTTCTTTGTTGCTTTTTCATCCTATTATCAAAGGAAGTTAACCATTCGATCATTAAAGGACTGGTCATCCAGGCTTTTTTATTCGCTCTCCACACAATACCAAATTTATTAAATTGAATGTTCTTTGGGAAACACCTGGGTTTCACAGATTTTCCAATAATAAGAGGGATTTCAAATTCTCCTAAAACATTGCAACATAATAAAATAGTGAGTCGCTCTTTTGACATTTTTCCGCCGATACAGTCATCCTTTTTAACCCTTTAGCGGGCGGTGGTCACAAAAAAGGACACCTAATTTTAATTCCAAAACTGACAAACGGCACCAAGAATATTTAATTTTTTTTCCTTTTATAAAGTAATGGAAAATTAGCAAGTTTTTATTTAATAATAAATTCTTTTGTAAATTCTGGTGTCAGTCCATTATTTGATCATTTTAAATACAGAATTACTCCGCGCCGGAAAGGGTTAAAACACAAAGTCTTATTCGGGAAAATTCTGAAAAAGAGTCCGGTTTCATCGGCATTAAAAGTGTTTCTCTCCTCATAACCTTCACAAATTGATTGCAGTCATTCATGCCAATCCTCCACTTCTTTAAGATCTACAGATTTTGCTTCTCCACATATTGTTTTGAAAGAGATATTGTGCCGAGATCGAAACTTTTCCAGCCATCCACTGGAAGCCTTAAAATCGTGTAATCCGAGTTCTTTGGCGACTTCTAAAGCCTTTTCCTGAATCAAAGGCCCACTGATAGGAATGTTTTTTGAACGAAGTGAAGTAAACCAATTCAGAATTATAGAATCAATTTCAATGGAATTAGTCTTCCTCAATTTCACATTTTTGGTGTTCTCGTTAGAGTTAGTAATTCATAAATTTCTTATTTCTTCTTTATTTCGTAAAATCTCTCCCACCTGTGTTTTATCTATTTTAAAACGTTCAGCAAGTATTCGTAAACTCAATTTCTCTTTCTCACATACACTTACAATTTCAAATTTTTCTTTTAAAGTTAATCGTTTTCTTTTTGAGGCCATTCTCGAAACATTAATCATAAACAAGAATCAAACAGTAATCGAAATTGCGAAATAGTTTTATTTTTTTCCTGCTCTCGTTGCATTCTTGGCGCCTTTAATTCTCGCACCCAAACAATAAGTACGCAATTTCCCAATTAAAAACAAAAATAGTAACTCTTTTCTTTGTTTTATAAAAGGGTAAAATAAATAAATAAAATCGTATGATAGGTTTTCAATGATTATTTTTCTTTTGCTCACATTATATGACGCCATGTGACGTCTCTGATTTCTCTCTTCTATGTTACGCAATGATGCAATCCAGTTAATTGCTTTTTGAAATTTATGTTATTTTGAATTAACGAGCCCTACTAAAATAAAAGAATATTCCTTTTTTGTTTTTTCTTTGTTTCTTGACACTGTGTATAACATAATCTGAAAAATTGTTTGAGCTTGGGTAAAATGAAACAAAAATACTAGTCAGCATATTATCTATCCTGAAGTTTCATGCCAATTTTATCTTACGCGCATTTAAAATGAAATAGAAAATGATGTATGTATTATGGAATTCTGGAGATCAAGAAATTTGTACTTATAGACAATAATCAGCAGAAAATCCTAAATCTTTCAAGGAGGGACTTTTTTTTTCTTGGACGTGTGAGGGGGGGTGGGGATTTTCCACAGCCCACCCCTTACATTTATCTGTGATCACAAAATTTGTGACACTGATAAATTTAGAGGCTTTTTACTTTTTTTTTCCATTTTCTTTCTCGTTAAAAATAATTTTTCTTCCTTTATCGCCAAAATTACTGTCCGCTATTCGGAATGTCCGTTATTTAGAGGTTAAACATACAAAAATGTAGGTTTTGGGAGTGGGGATTGGAAAACTGTCCGTTAAATAGAGGTGTCCGCTATTCGGGAGTGTCCGTTATGGAGGTTTTACTGTATCATGGAATACTTATTTTGATATTGCGTGCAGGATTTATATTCCACCATTTTAGGAAATATCTTGAAATTTTCAAAAATTATTAATATTACAATTTCCTACAGATTGAGTTGAAATATTTTACATCAATCTATATTTAAAATTTAAATTTCAAAAGTATATGAAGAAGTTCAACATCACTAGAATTTTTATAAATACTTTTAGGCATAACATTTTTATTTTCTGAAATATCTCCAAGATAGTTATTCATTTTAGATGCAATTATTACATGATAAATTATGAAAATTTCAGATCCTTCATACAGTGGTTATAAAACTATCCTACGTGCTTGTGAAACCATTCAAACTACCCTATTTATATCTTTGGATAAAAATGTTTAAACTTTTTGAGTTAAAGGGAAACGTATACGTTCGCTATTTATGTGATGTTTTTGAAATAATAAAGCACTGTAACGTAAATTTTGTATAAAAATTACGAGAAATAAGTTATTATTTCTATTTTACCTTTCAGTTAATGTAAAAATTAAATTTACGATTTTTTTTTACTCGGTAAAGGTATATAGCACCCTTAAATAAAGTTTATTTTTCATTATGTTTCTGCCGAAATTTAAAATGGTACTTGATTTAGAGAATATTGTCATAAACTTTATCTTAGAAGATTCTTTTCGATTAATTATATTGTTTTCAGTGTTCCAGATAACAGAACATTTGAAATAACATGAAATGTCTTATTTTTATTTTCAAGCTCAGCTGTTTTTTACGCTTCGCGTCTAACAAAAGTAAATTTCGCAAGTCCTAATGAGATATATCCTAATTTTCTCCCGATATCCTGGATAAATGTACAGTCATCCAGCATAATACAAATCGTAGATCCGAATGTCACTTCTATTTTTTTAATAAAAAGATCCACCTTCGGGAAGTTAACTTTAAATATTTAATAAGGAGCCCATTTTACGAAAACTAACTTATAACGCAATAGAATAACAATAAAAAATGTGTGTGGTAATAACGTTTATTTTCGTCTCAAATTTTCTAGAATTCATAAATGTTTATGTAGCAAAATTATTTAAAAATCTCTAAAAGGTACGGTAACAATAAAATAGAAGCATATTCCGCTCAATGGTTAGCACACTGTTAAACATCTATTTAAAAACAAAGAAAAGAAATAAGGATTCAAGATTAAACGCATTAGATCAAGATTTTCGATCATTAATTCACACGTTTGTTATAGACAGGTTTAAAAAATTAATGAGTGCGCCAACAAAATTTTCACGAAGGAAGACAGGAGGTATAATCCATCTCATTTTGTTTTTCATCTATAGTATAACACTTTTCAATTTTTTGCGAAGTTTTTAGACATAAATTTCTAAGATTGTTTCCAAAAAATTATTTGTTTATATAATAATGCGCGAGTTGGAAACACCCTCATACAATGTCTTGTTTCGTTGTGATGTTCATACATATTCACAGTATGAACATCACAACCGTCATCGTGTTAAGTATTTTTAGTCATATAAATTTACATTCTTTGATTTTTTTTTGCCAGATATAAATTTACAGTGTCTAAGGTAAATTTACAGAGTAGTTTCTCGTTATTTAAAGAGAATCTCGGTTTTCAGCTGTCTATAAATTTATATGTGATTTAAGATAAATGATTAGAAGTAGATTCACTGTTATTTCACAGAATTTTTTTTTAACATTGCATTATTACACCAATGTGAGTACTCTCTCAAAAAAATCCTTGAATTGAACGATATTTTTTTTTTGTTGTTGTTGATTATATTTCGTTGAAACACGAAAATTTCCGCTTTGTTTTGCGGATTATCCCCCAAAATACAGGAAATTCCCCAATCTAACGTAAAATTTACCTGAAACCCTTGAATCTAAAACTATTATTTAAAATTTAACTGTAATTTATTGTCATCGGTATCATTATTATCAGTCGCAGCATATTTGTACATTTGTTACAATAATATTTATCATATCAAACTGCTAAAAATTATATTATATATAATATATGTCATATAAAACTTCTAAAAGTTTGAGTTTTTTTTAAGAGGGGGGGGGGGGGTCTTTAAAAAGACACGCTTTACAATTACATAATAGTTCAGAGATGAAATGGAAATGTGTTATTTGTTTAAAATTGTTTTGCTGTTAAATATTTTCTCTTTTTTTTAGCTCAACATTCTACACTCTATGGATTCAAATGTGTGAAATACCAAGAAAATTGAGAAAGCCAAAACCCTGAGTGACGTGACAATGATATTATTCCAAGCACACATAATTTTCTTCTTCATCTGGCTGTCGAATATATTTTTTAAGAGCCAATTTTTATAAACCTTCTCCTAGAACATCGGATGGACATAATACATAACGCTTCGGGGTAATAATTTATTGTTCAAAAGAAAGAACACGAATAAAACATTATAACACGCAATATGAGACAACAGCTGCTTTTTAACACTTTTCAACCTAGTTGAAAAGTGTTTATGACTTCGGTTTGTCTGGCCGTCTGGCCGTGCTCTAACTCCCGTAAATATGCTCGGATTGCCTTGCAATTTTTATATGTTATTGTCATTATCTATAGCACGTTCCCTATTTCAACTGAAGTGTGTAGCACTTATAGTTTTTTTACAGAGACACTCAAAAGAATTCCGTTACATTACGGTCTATGGGGGAAAATCATTTTCGGTTTATTTTAATAATGTTACACAATTGCAAACACATTGTAATTGATATATATCACTAAGGTGTATTACAAGAAACTTAATATGGAATAGGGTGTGCATAGCACTTATAGTTAATTTACAGGAACAGTCAAAAGAATTCCGTTACATTACGTCTATGGAGAAAAATCGTCTGCGGTTGATTTAAATAATGTTTCACTATTTTAAACGCATTGAAATTTATATATATCACTAAGGTGCATTACAAGAGGCTTACTACAGAATATTGTGTATATAGCAGTCATCGTTCATTTACAGGGACACACAAAAGAATTCTCTACTGTCTGTTAACAATAATTCCTGGAAGTGCGTTTTAAGTTACTGAACGCGATTTTAAATTTAACTCACTTTTTGTTTATTACGTGGTGTGTATAAATTCTGTAGATCCTATACAGGGAAGCACAAAAGTTCGCGAACACATTTCCGTTTATTGACAGAAACTCCAGAAGGAGAATTTTAAACTGTGCTACGCGTTTCTTAACTGAACTAAAATTTAGCATCCTATGTAGTATATATACAAATCTATAGATCATATACAGGGCTGAATAAAAGTATTCGGATATTTTCCCGAATATTGTATACGTTGGAAATGCCTGAAATTATGTTTTTAAATATGTTATGCGTTTTTCAAATTGTTTACTTAGATGTTATCTTTTAGCTTATTAAACGGTATGATTTGTAAAATTATTTTGGAAGCGTTGGAAAGTGTTACATAATCTATGCTTGACGCATGATTTTTCGTTCTTGGTTTGTTATGTTGTGAAATTATATTATTACAAAATTACAAAATTTAAACGAATGTATCATTATAATATTTATAAAATGCAATTCTGATATTGTTTTATTCGCTGCCTTTATATATAAAAATAAAATCGTTACTTTTCTCAAAAACCAAATACCATTGCATAAAATTAATTTAATGAGATATTTTTATAGACTAACACTGCAGAGCATTTAATAATTGAGCCGTTGATTTTGAAAGTGGGACAAGTCCAATTTGACCAGCCAAAAATTTTTAAAGCTAAATCTGATAACAAATTTACATAAAATTTATATCTTTTATCAATTCACAATAAATATCTTTTAATATCACTATAAATTTATACTGGTAATTTATTTGGTGAACGATATTCCAAGTGCGTTGATTTTAAAAGCGAGGCAAGTCCAGTTTGAATAGAATTATTTTTCATGTTGCATGATGTCAACAAGTACAATAAGAATTTCATCACGAATACTTTAAAAATCATCACGATTTAAATTAAGAAATATAATTACATGCATACAACTTATTACTGAATATTTTTTCTTATTTTTTTTCCACTTTTCCTGCAAAATTAAATTCATTTTTTGTTTTATTGTAACTTTTAAAAAGAAGAATGAAATATTGAAATAAAATAAATACGTAAATAAAATAAAATATGCAAATTTTTGTCATTATAATTATATTCCATTTAAAGAAAAGCAACGTTTTCAACAAATCATGAACAAATCCCACTTTCAAAATCAACGGCTCAATTATAAAAGAAATACTTGCTCATTTGTTTTGCATTCTGCTTGTAAGAAAATTAATAAATATTGTTGTTTTTTAATAAGAATAGCATTGTTCTGAAGTGCATATTTGATGCGTGCGAGTAATAATTGTATTTTGATAAAATGTGCATGTGTTTTAGCTCAGCTCATTTAAAATAATTTATTTAATAATGTCAAAATATCAAGAAAGTTAAGTCGACAAAAGCATTATTTAAATTTGGAGAAATATAATTATTATTCTTACAGTATTTTTATCTTGAAAATACAGAATGGACGTAAATTAATTTGTGAAAAAGAATTGCTTATTACTCGTAGTTATGCAGCCATAAATAAGAATACACATGATAGTAAAACACACAAAGTTTGCCTTCTTTACAACTCTTCAATATGACTGCCCTTTGTTACTCTGAAAATGTCTTATCAATAAATCACTTCTTGATTTGGTTTAGTTTGGTTTGCTGGGGTCGCTACCGTCATATTTTGCACACAAAGGCTAAACAGACGAGAAACTGCGTTTTAAGTGGAATCCTACTGACTACAATTATCCATGCCCAATTTAGGATTCGAACCCGGCACCCTTTGTTCTGTAGTAAGAGCCCTAACCACTAGACAAGCACATGGGCAAAGCAGTTCTTGGAAAACGGTAATTCAGTTCGGTCTTCTATGCTACAATGACATTTCTTTTGATGGAACTTCTTTTGGTATTATCGGTGGAAATTTCGTTACATTTACACAAAGGGATAAGTTGCATCAAACCACCATTTCACTTTTTCAGAGCTGCACAGTGGCACATTTTTCCAAAATCTTGGTAAAAACTCAAATAGCTGTCTGCTTTTTTGAGTTTTCTCCGAAAATAAGTGAATAGAATGAAGAATTGTGTGACTAAATACCTATGTATCAATATTTTATGACACATAGATCTCATGAGGTATATGGGTATCAAATTATATTAACCTCAGTATATAATTCAAGTAGTTTCCTGCATTTATTATATGAAATAATTAAATATAAAAAATGTATTCTTTTTAATAAAAGCACTTCAAAGCAGTTAATATTATTAATTTTGTAAAGTCAATATTACATATTTTTGATGCATTCATTATGTCTATGGAATATGGTGAAATATCAAAGATTTTTGAGAGAAATTACTTAAATGTGAACTTACTTATTCTTAAAATCTTTATATAGTTACACAATCAAAATCTACTGATACAGCCTTCCTGAAATGCAGTCCATCTTAAAACATTAAAAAAATAACTCTAAAGAAATAGATTTTCATCGCATGACGTGGAAATAGCGAAGATAGACAATATTCTAAATATTGAACATCATCAACTTATGGCCTAAAACTAATTGTTATACATTTTCCTAACGCCACAAAGGGAATCTAAATGTATTCTAAGGCCATTATCTGCAATACACTAATCTGACGTTGAACTGGTACCTTACAATTAATATTTGTAAAATAATTCCGTTGCAAATTTTACCAACTAATTTACGCCCATTCTTTATAATAAAAATGCTATTTTAACGAAATTTAATCTGAAAGATGGAAAATTTAGTTTATTTATTGCTATATTGTTTACAGTTATATCGAGCCTTTATTGGTAACCTATGTAGCAAAAAAGGCTTGGGCCAAAGTTTGCTAATTGTTGGCTAATTGTTGTCCTACGTTGGACCACGGTAAAAAATGTCCACCTTACCGTACTATTGGCCAAGAAACCATTTGCCAACAAAGGTTCATCAATAGTCTAACCGTTAGCTGCTCAGTATCCTGATAAGATAAACTCCAAATTAGAATGGCCTTTGTACGCACCATTTACCAACCCTATCCTTTTCCAACAGTTTCCACAAACTGCCTATGATGCGCTGGCAATCTATGGTCAATTACTTGAGAACAAATAATATTTATCACTAACAAGTAAAAGTATATAGATATAAGCTTAATACTATATAAATTATAGAAGAGGTGATGAATTTGCTAAAATTAATAGAGTTGGTCATTAATTCGACAATATTATTTTTAAAGCATGCAATTTGTATTAAAAATTAGTAGTTTTATTAATAGTAATTTTATATTTATCTTACTCATTTCATCCATTTTCCAGTATTTCAGCAGTTATATGTGTAGATGTATTAACAATATTTTACACAGAAGCTAAACTATGCACAAAAATGCATCGAAGTATGTCTTTTTTTAACAAGACTTCTTTTTTTTTAACAAGAATATTCTCTTTTTTTTTTAGTGAAAAGGGGTAAAGGCGTACAAAAGAATAGAAAAATACAAGTGCTACCTTTATTATCATATCCACAAAACAAGAAGCACAGTACGGAAAACTTTTATGTTGCATATTTCACGCTTATTTGAAATGTGACACAACTAAAAAAAAAATAAGATTTTCGAAAAGCAAAAACTTTTCAAACAAGAAAACAAATTATTTTCTATTTAATTTAGATGAGAATTAAATTCAAAATTTTTATATTTAGAATCAAAATTAGCTTTTTTATTTCGATATTAGTCATGTTAGATTGATAGCACGGCTGTATAACATCATAAGTGACAACTGGTCTAATAACGTCAATTGCTATAATTAGGGTAATTTTTATAGATATTTTAAGGCAAAGACAGATGGGGATTTATGTTTATGATACACTTGTTTTAATATTTCAAAAATCACATTTTTGAGTTATGTCTCTTTATGTATAAATGTGAGATACAATAATATTAACAACAAAATAATCAAACAACATTGTGTGAAATGAAAATAAAATGATAAAATATATAAATGTGAGAAAAGTTAATTTACTTTCGCTTTTAGATGGTAAATTTATCGAAACTGTGGGTTCTGCACAAGCGTCGCCAACACGTTGGTTGACAATCACTGGACACAGAGAAAGAAATTCTGATTTTGAGATGGTAACTCTGTCCGATCCATATCTTGAAACCAAAGATTCAGCTGACAAGCATTCCTAGACAGAAAGATATACCATTTCTGTGAATGAAGATATTGCAATAAAGTTTTTGTACATTGTTAAAAATAAAAATCCGTATCTTTAAGCAAAAAAAAAAAAAATAAAAATAAAAATAAAATAAATAAATAAATAAATAAATAAATAAATAAAATCGATGAAACTGATTTCGTGAATGTGTCACAGAGTAGTACGAATATACTTTAACAGATGTGAGAATATACTTAAACAGATGTGAGAATATACTTAAACAAATAACAGTGTTAAAACTATCGTTTTCACCAAGACTATAGGATTTATTTTTAACAGTACGCATTCATATTCTAAATAATGATCTCAGACTAATCAGTTCTCAGAAATACAATCTCGCTCCTTAGTAGGCGTGAAAATTTAGATTTCTTTCGCATAGGTTACAAAATTTTCATTCTTTTTCTTTTTCTCTTAGTTTTTCTTTAAATGATATTTCACTGAATGTCGTATATCATTAGTTTTGCTTTCTGTTATTTATATCTCTTTTTCAACGCATTCTTACAGGCGTTATTTAACTTTTCAGTAAGAAATTTTACTTGCTTCCAAAAACTTTTTTGTTAAGAATTTTAAAAACAGCTGGCCAGCAAATTTCAATTCTATACTCTGCAAGTTCTTTTAAAGTTCTATAAATAATTTAAATTACGTCATTTTCAACATCGTCTTTTGTGATGCAATGCTTCTGATTATTGGTTATTTTATTTTTTCGTGCATTTTTTCTCAGACATTTAAAGACAAGCTACTAATTTATAATTTTGCTATTATTGGGATAGACCAGTATCGAAGCATTTGAAACTGTATATTTATTCAGAAGGTAATACCAAAACTCGGATAAACAATTTCAAGCAGTTCTTCCATAATAACTATGACGAGTGATTGATTCTTTGTAAATTTAGACCTCTTTTTTCACACTTTTTGTGCAGGTGGATTGATAGATTTCTGCACACCTTGCGTCTTTTACCAATCCCTAATATACCGTGGTTTAGCATAACGTAATCCCGGGATTTCTGAGATAAGTCCAAGATGCCGTAATCCCGGAAAAGTAATCCCTATTTGCATAGCACGCTTGGAAAAGCACTTAATTTAAACAAATCTGAGTGTGCGTCATTTGTCTTCCTGTTCATTTCATTGTGACAATATATTGAAGTTCTGCATATAAAACAAATTTTCATCGCCAATCATAATAAAATGTTAATAAATAAATAATATAAAAATTAAGAATGAAAAATAAAATCGTAAGGCTCTAAATATTAAAATAAATTGATTGTATTATACAAATGGCCAGCCGTTAAGGCAGAGAATATTTAGACAAAATACGAATAACGTGTTTCTTCTGACGGCTCATTTATTCTAAAATATTATTTTGGGTTTCTAATTAAAATATTTATATATTGTCTTGAGCTACAATCTAGTTACTCATGACCGTATTTCTATACTGCAAAGTCGTACCTGGAGTATTTATCGATGCATTAAAAATGTTATGCTGTTTTTTCATTTAATGCAATATTAATTTAGTATCCTAATATTGTTAAAAGGTTCTACAATTTCTCATCCTAATATTGTCTCTATAATACTTTTTGGTTAAATGTTATTATATATTACTTATTATATATTGCTTTGTATTAGTTATATATATATATATATATATATATATATATATATATATATATGTTATTTTATGCAGTTTTTCATTTAACGTACTATATGTTTCTTTTTAATTGCTAAAAGATGTAAAATAAAAATATTATAAACAGTAAAATATGTTTTATTAGACTGTTGACATTTGTTTCAGCTCAATCTGAACCATTATCAAAACAAACAAAAAAACACAATTATTTAATTTTTCACGTACTTTTTTAAAAATTACGCACGTTATTTTTATTTTTACTTGGATGTTTATTTCAATGTTTGTAACCCTGGAGTAACTCGAGCCACAATTTTGGTAAATTAAATGATGCTGCATCGTTAGATATTGTATTTTCACGTGTTACAATCTCTATAGTTTCTCTTATAATTGATTGATAGTATAGATTGTAAGGGGAAATTATATTACTCTCATTGAAATTTATTTGGATGGCTTCTTCTTGATATAATCTTGCCAGGGCTGTGGTTTTTCTATTATACTTAATATCAGCTATATGCTCCTTTTTCCTGTAACTAAATTTTCTACTTGTCATGCCAATATAGTAATTCTTTGATCCGTCTTCTTTAATAAACGGCATTTCATATACTCCTGACTAATTCTCAAAATTTATTGGATCAATTTTAGTGCAAATGATATTCTGTAATTTCTGAGGGGTTTTGGCTATTAAACAGATATTGAAACGTTTGAGGCTGTATTTTAATTTTTCAAAAAAGCTTGGACAATATTGAAGAGTATAAAGTTTATATTTTTACGAATCAAATTTGTTTTCAGGTTTCTTATTATTCGCAATATTCACGTTAATTTATTAATATATTACCTTAAAACCATTATTACAAGCAATTCTACGAACATTATCTAATTTTTTATTCAATTTATTTTCAGTACATACTCAAAAGTCCCGTCTTAAGAAAAATCCGTAAGCTGAAATTTCATACTTAAATGGAGAACATGCATTATTTGTTATGGTAGATTGATTAACCATGCTCTTTTAGTAAACAGATCTATCGATAGAATTATTTGTTCTGGTTAAAGTTACATCAAGGAATGGAAGACAAGATATAAGATATAAGATAGTGTTATACGATAGTGTTATATAAGATAGTGTTAAGATTGTAACTATTTATTATCTTTGATTTGTTAAAAGATTGTACTATTTATTATACTAATATTGTTAAAAGATTGTGCGGGGTGTCCCTTTATCTTTACAACTTTGATCCTCCATAAAACCTAAACGAAATAAGATAGTGAAGTTCGATTTTGTGTGCGTATAAGAGCAACTAATTAAGTTTTATTTGTACTAAAAAGAATGTTTTTACTTTCAGGTACGACCCAGTAAGATCCATGAATGGTGATGGCTACACCACAGGAAAAGGCCCAGTGTGTGGCTTGGATCATAGAGACGAAGTCAGATACACAAGTCCAAAGGAATTTCCGAACAAAATACGGACGTAACCCCTCAATACGTGCGTGGTTCAAGACGTTTATGGAGGCCGGAAGTGTGCTTCATAAAAAAGGACCAAAGGTGTTCGTGCAACCAAAGCTGCTCATGTGGAGCTCTTATAGCATCACATAAAACTTTGGAACTTGTTCTTCATTATACAATAAACAGATTTTTGTTATCTAATTTTGTTTAAGTTTTATAGAGGATCAAAGTTGTAAAAATAAATTTGAGACATATTGCTATTTATGATCTTAATATTGTCTTTATATTACTTTTTATTGTTTTATGTTATTAATACAGTATTATTTTTACGCACAACGGCTGAACTGATAGTTATTTATTCACAGGTGATGCAATAATATTTTCTGCTACTTTATATATTAAGCAAAAGTTTCAACGCATTAATAAAATTTATGTGCTTGTTCACTAGATTTGGCTGCAAAATATTGCATATTTAACGAATAGCATGCTATATTTTTTTTTTCTACTGTTAATCCCACTCAGTAAATAGAGTCTGCAAATAGAATAGTTTCATGATTTTTCTCCTTATTTGTAGCAGATTGATTTTATGATATGGAAAATAACTGACTTATCTAATATTCGAAAATTAGTTTGAGTGAAATGTATGTAAGTGACAAGTTTTTAATATGCGGCATTTAACTTTTTTCATCAACCTTTTGTTCCTGAAAACAAGTGTATATACCAAAGATAATCTTCCTGGGAAAAGAAAAGCAACTTTTAATGAACTCAGTTTCTCAGCAGAATTTTTTTATTAACATAAAATATTATTTTTGATTATTAAAAAATCGCGCATAAAATAATTAATTTAATGAAAAAAATGAAATTTTAGTTATTTTTTAATATTTAAAAAATTAAATTTTTGATACAGATTTTAAAACACTACTCCAGTTTTACTTTTTATATATTTGTTTCAATTTTTTTATTTGATGTCAGTATTAATGCAATTAATAAATTAATATTTAGAATTTGGTTTACTAACGTTAGTTTTCGAGAAAAATTACTTTAACTACGGATTTGTTTACAACAATTCATTAATAATCCCACATTTAACCATTAATATAGCGATTTTAATAAGGTTAAAGAGTTTGAGTAGTTCATAGCTTGTGATTTCTGTCTCAAGAAGGCTTTTCTGTGAAAATATTTATTTAAAATAAAGAAAAGCATCTTACCTCAGCTGGAATACTTCTTGAAAGTGTAGATGTTGGAGGAAGAATCTTACTAACAACGTTTGACTCTTCACTTGCAAGGGTTGTAGGATGCCATAAATCACTTAATTTCGAGGCAAAAACGTTCTCCAATGTTCCTGAACGGTTCTCAACCGACTCCGTTGAAGGTACAAGTTTTACTTCTATTTTTAATGTTCCATTTTCATTTGAAGATGTATCACGATCGGGCTTGGATGAATATTGGCCAGATAAATTGTTGTTATCACTATGATTACCATGAACATATAGTAATTTATCATTTTTGTCGTAATCGTGATCAGAATGTGGGTTATTTTCATTACCATGGCCATGGTGATTGTGATCTTCCTCAGAGGTGTGATTGTGTGGATTTTGTTCGTCTTCAGAATGTTCATGATCACTATGATCGTCTGGAGAAGAGTTATTACGTCTATTTTGACCGTCTTCAGTATGTTCATGATTAGCATGAGAATGATCAAAATGTTTATGATTAATGTCAGAATGGTCATGACTATGATAATGATTCTTTGCATCATGTTGATGATCGCATTCATGATCATGATTATGATTATGATTATCATGATCGTGATGATGATCACATTCGTGATTATGATTATCATGCTCATGAGGCAGATGTTCATGATGGTGATGATGATGGTCATGATCATTAGCAGTTATTTCAAGGTCATTCATCATTTTCTCGAGACCTGCAAAATTAAAGCACAATGATCAGAAACCGAAATTTCAGAAACATATTATTACATTCTCAAAATTTGGAATAACTACAAAAGGCATTTGTGAAACTAATTCTTGAAAATATTATAAAATACTCAACATTAGATAGAATTTTTGTAACATAAGCTGGTATCTTCAGGTAGAAAAACAAATTCTTAAACGTGACATACTATCTATGTAAAATTATACCTTTGTGTCTTTAATATTCTCAAAAATCTCAAATAGCAACACCCAATGGTTTTCCTCGCGAAGTAATCGATACAATAGAAACCATAAATGGCGCTGGAACGGTAGCTGTAACACTAACAATGACAACATAAGACACAGGTAGAGAAAAATGCTCGACGTGCACTGAAAATGCACTTTGGTGACATTGTCATCTTATCATTATTTTGCGTTTTCGTGAACGACATGGTCACCGGAACACACTCCAATGGATTTATGTCTTTAGAGACATTTAAAATTGATGGTATACACATGGAAACCACCAAGTGCATCTAACAATAAAAACACCATTTAATTTGAGATTATAAAGATTATTCATGGCATGATACATTGTTCGTTTTAGTCTAAAATCTGGTGATTGTTATGGTGGCTACTTGAAAAATTTACAATCTGTGTAAAACATTTTGTTTTCTTGTCACCTGTCAGTCCTCATTTTCTCTTCCCCCTCACTTCTTTGCGTTTGTTTAAGTCGTCGTATTAAATGCTACAGATACAGTTACAACGCTATTTAAGGTTTTTATCTTTGTCGATGCCTTTGTGATGCGAAAAGGTGGGCTATTTGAAAATTTTCAAATTTTGTTACTAACCGCAGCCGTGAGAAATCGATTTTTGTTCTTACTCTTCTACATGCTCGAGCGCATACTTTTAAATATCGATATATCGCTTGAACGCTCCGGTCACTACAGTGTCATATATTGGCAAGGTTTCCTTTTTTATAACTGCCTTCTACTTCTGCATAATCTTGTTTAAATATGAAAAAACTTTACTTCTATTACGTATATACGCTGAATTTTAAATACAGATACAAATTCTTTGCGTATAAATATTTCATTAATACTGAATTCTAGAAAAACCGTGTAATTAAATTTACGTAATTAATTTTTATTTTTTTCAACATTTTGCCTTGAAACGAGAGTTGGCAGTGCGAACGCCAGTTCGTAATACTTTCGATTAGAATTTAAATGGCAGACCCCTTTCTTTTTAGTCTTCGTCAGAGAAAAATACAGTAGAATAAAGAAAAATATAGTAGTAAATTGTAACTTGCAAACCAACTATATATGAATTATTATATAGTAATTTCAAGAGATAAAAATGTAGAAAATCACTTGGTTTTTTGCAATAAAAATAAGGGTTTAATAAGAAATTGTTACCTTTAGCTGACAAGTAAGGAGAACATTGATCGCCATAATGATTAAACAGACTATCCAAAGAATCCCTTGATTGTGCGGTTTCCTCCAAACAATAACCTATTTGAAAAATTAGAATCAATATATCATCTAAAGTTTAGACGGTTTACAAATAGTTATTTTTCATTAAAAGCTATTTATTTAAGTTTTTAATAGTTTAAACTTGTTTTAAATTTCATTGAAATTATATATACTCTAAAATTTAGTTAAATAATCTAATTTCGTCAGGAAATTTATCAAAAATAACAGAGTATTTAAGACTAGGAAAGTCACAAGCATCTAATAATAAAGGGTGTCCGAAAAGTCTTTCCTTCCCTGATTACAGTATTTATTCATATCCGCTATATATAAGAGAGACATGTGCAACTGGAGCTAAAATGTGGGAACACTAACCAAGTTGTTTTGTTGCAGGTTACTGTAACGTGGATGTAGTGTAGCAGTGTCAGTGTCCAGGAAACCGGACCACGTACCGATAACTGACCGCCTACCAACCTCAGTTGAAAGGGTGGAATTTGTGATACAGCCTTTTGTGAGAAATCCCAATAAATCAGTGCGCGTGGCCTCACGTGAATTACAGATGCCAAAAGGGTTTCGTGATAGATGCCAAAAGGGTATCGATCCAGTTTGTCCCAGAGGACAAACTGGGCTTTTTCCTGATTTGTGAATATTTTCGGTTTCCTGGACACTAACGCTGATACACTACAGCCACGTTACGAAAATCTGCAACAAATAATCTTGGTTAGTCTTCCAACATTTTGCATCAGTTTCACATATCTACCTTATGTATAGCGAGTATGAATAAATTTGTAATCAAGGAAAGATTTTTCGGACACCCTGTAATTAAGATTTGATGCAAGTGAATAGATAACGATCACCATGTTCTAAAGAGAACAAGTATTGCTATTCTTTTCACATCGTAAATTTCCTCGATCCGCAAATGATGCCAGTGTAATATAACAAATAATATAATGAAACATTCATAAAGAAATTTATTTGGTTTGTCATATATTGCAATATTTCGACGAAATTTCGAAACAACGATATGAAAAGAATAACCTTTGGTAGTCTGTTATCAACGCAGAACCTGAGTCTAGACTATCGATAAATTCGGATGTCAAATAATAATGTCATTGTTTTCCATAAAAATACGTTTCTGCGTTTTTGTCTTCGGCACAAATGTTCTTTTTGGATATGAAAGATGTATTTCTTTAGTTTTAAATCATTAAAATTTCTTTTAACGTTCACTGGAAATATATACAATCTAAATTTTAATTAAACAATCCAATGCAGTAAAGCAATACATTAACAATAACAAAGGCCAGAAGACTAGGAAGTAACATATGTGCAATATAAGGATGAGTAAATAAACATATACAAAGGCATTTTTTTCAGCAATTTTCTATTCGTATTCCAGACACATAAAATAAATTAATACATTTTCTGTCAAAATATGTAGTATTAATATATGTATATGTAGTCAGTATGTTCTCTAAATTGTATTTCTCCTACACAGGGATTCTACTGAAATTATATCAAACAATTAACAATAACTCACAATAAGTTAAAATGTTTAAACTTTGAACTTTTCTTTTTAATTTTTTTTTTGCAGCATTTATTTATTATTACGAAAATGACACATATTAAGTCAATTACTTCAAATTGAGCAAAAAAAAAACAAAAGAAAATTAGAGAAATTCCATTTTTATGATATAATAAAATTATTTCAATATTTAGCACCGTACGATTTCATGTAAAATTTCTCAAATTTTTTTTTATTATTATTATTTCTTTATTAATATTTTATTACGATTGGCGATATTTGTTACATTTTCATAACCTGAATATATGCTTTTTAATAGAACAACAATTTCTGAGAATTTTAGAGCTATCCAGTTATTCCAGGAAACATAGGCAATATGGCTATCTATTCTATAACCTATGACATGGGAGGAAAGACGAACATTTTGGCATCTCATATATTAAAGTCCATCCACCCGTTTTCTATTCTATCAATTAATAAAAAATCTTGCGTTGTACTTGGCCAAAATCATGACTCTCCTTTTATGCGCGCAGTTGGTTAATAAACTCTACCTTGCTTACATGTGTTACTTTTATTAGTAAATGTGTGTCTGTCTTAAATGGCCACATTTCTGCATGCAGTGAGTGGTGTATTTAAACTGGATATAAAAGAAAATTACATTTCAGGGCTTCTAATAATGTTATTTTTACATGTAAGACATCAATTTATGCTTAAATGAAGACGCTCTACAACTTTACATTTGGCACTTTTCCCCGTATCGCGTACCGTTTCGAGATAGGAAAGCTAACTCCGCAGTTTACCACTAGGGGACGCTGTACGTGGTCTCATAAAATATGGCATAGCCACTTTAATAAACCTGGACCTAGACACTACGTTTATGTCGATAGCTTTCGCCGTTCTGAAGGTAATATTGGTGTGGACAGGACTTGAGTGGACACAGTGTATATTCTAAATTTTAATAACCCAGTGCAGTAACACAATGCATAAACCATAACACAAGCCAGAGCATTGGGACGCCACACATATGAAATTACAACTTAATTAAGATTTAATACAAGTTAATTGATAACGATTTCTGTGAGAGAATGATAAGGTTACTAAGAGAACAGTAAGGTTACTCTTTTCACATCATAAAATTTCGAGATCCGCAAATGACGTCAAAACGATGTAACGAAAGAATCCTTCATAAAGAAATGTAATTGATTTATCACTACAGTACATCTTTTCGACGTCATATACGAAATTAAACAAGAACGAAAAATCATGCGTCAGGCATAGATTATGTAACACTTTCCAACGCTTCCAAAATAGTTTTACATTTTATTGCCGTTTAACAAGCGGAAAGATAACATCGAAGTAAACAATTTGGAAAACGCATAACACATTTAAAAACGTAATTTCGGGAATTTCCAACATTTATTTCCAACATATACAATATTCGGAAAAATATCCGAATACTTTTATTCAGCCCTGTATATGATCTATAGATTTGTATATATACTACATAGGATGCTAAATTTTAGTTTAGTTAAGAAACGCATAGCACAGTTTAAAATTCTCCTTCTGGAGTTTCTGTCAATAAACGGAAATGTGTTCGCGAACTTTTGCGCTTCCCTGTATATGAACTACAGAATTTATACACACCACGTAATAAACAAAAAGTGAGTTAAATTTAAAATCGCGTTCAGTAACTTAAAACGCACTTCCAGGAATTATTGTTAACAGACAGTAGAGAATTCTTTTGTGTGTCCCTGTAAATGAACGATGACTGCTATACACACAATATTCTGTAGTAAGCCTCTAGTAATGCACCTTAGTGATATATATAAATTTCAATGCGTTTAAAATAATGAAACATTATTTAAATAAACCGCAGACGATTTTTCGCCATAGACGTAATGTAACGGAATTCTTTTGACTGTCCCTGTAAAGTAACTATAAGTGCTATGCACACCCTATTCCATATTAATCTTCTTGTAATGCACCTTAGTGATATATATCAATTACGATGTGTTTGAAATTGTGTAACATAATTAAAATGAACCACAAATGATTTTTCCCCATAGACCGTAATGTAACGGAACTCTTTTGAGTGTCCCTGTAAAAAAACTATAAGTGCTACACACTTCATTTGAAATAGGGAACATGCTATAGATAACGACAATAACATATAAAAATTACAGAGCAATCCGAGCATATTTACGGGAGTTAGAGCACGGAGAGACGCCAGACGCCAGACGGCCATACGGCCAGACAAACCGAAGTCATAAACACTTTTCAACTAGGTTGGAAAGTGTTAAAAAAATTATGATATGGAAGAAAAGAACCCTCAGTATTCTGTTTGTTGCCAAATCAGAACCTAGTTCTAAACTATCGATATATTTCAATGTCTAAAAATGAGAATTGTTTTCTTAAAAATATATTTCTGTATTGATATCTTCAACACAAAAGTCCTTTGTTCAATACTGAAGAATAAGCGATAATTTTCGAATCAGACTTTGATAAAAAAAATAAATAATAAAGGAAAATCATGCGTCAAGATCATGAAACAATTTCCAGTGCATTCGGAATACTGTAAGAAAAGTTCACCGTTTAGTAAGGCAATAGCTGGTATCGAAGTAATTTATGATCTATAGAAATTATACACACCACGTAATATGCAAAAGTTTACTTAAGAGCCTACACTAGTCATCCGAAGAAACTCGAAGGCTAATGTTAAGTCTATGGGAAGGTTCTTGACAGATTTCTCTCTCGCATTTTAATATTTTTAAATGACTTTTTTGGCATAGGATAGCTGAGGTCGATCTCTAACGTTGTTAGTTTTTACTTTTTTGATTTTGGTTCCAGTTTTTTTATATAAGGGTACTTTCACTTTCAAAACCGATTCCAACCGGATTCAAAATTCAAAATGCCCGCTTATTAAAAAAAAACTGGTTCAGATCTTCACGAATAATTGATGCTCGCTTCAGTATGAAATTGATTATAGTCTAGGAGAAATTGTGTAAAATACAAGCATGCATTCGGATTTTAATATATAAGATAATGGAAGAAGGTCAGGGATGACAAAATTTTCAAAATAATTCCCTCCTTGTTACATATATATTCTGCTCAAATTTTAATAAAACCGTGCTATAATAATAGTTAATGTTATTTGAAACAAAAAAATTTAATATAAGTTAAATATTTAACAGTTTTAATTTCCTCACAATTTGAAAATTGTGATTTTTTTCCCTCTCTGATATTCGGTAGGAGTGACATAATATGTAAAATAAGTACTGTCCGGCAAAAAAAAAAAAAGAAAGAAAGAAAGAAAGAAAAAGAAAATACCACATACATTTTAATCACCAAATTGTCTCAGAAAAAATGGAAATAGCTATTTGACTGTAATTATAGTTTTTTTTCTAGCTA
This sequence comes from Maratus michaelseni, assembly GCA_963931845.1. Classification (NCBI taxonomy): domain Eukaryota; kingdom Metazoa; phylum Arthropoda; class Arachnida; order Araneae; family Salticidae; genus Maratus; species Maratus michaelseni. The sequence goes on from OZ007586.1 coordinate 442,591,688, forward strand.
TGTTAAAAAAAAGGTTGGGTAGGGGGGGGGGTCGTCTTCATACTGAAATTGTACCAAAATCTAAATTTTTCAATATGAACAACCACTTTTGACAGCATATTTCTTTTTTCGGTAAATTTTACCTTAGCATACTAAACGGGAAATCGTTTGGTCAAATAGTTTAGGAATTATGAAGCTTTAAAGTTTGGAGCTCCTAATGTTAAATTCCTTTTAATCGTTGCTAAACATATTGCAATGCTGGAAGTTTTAAAAATCCCCTTCTGTAGTTCAGAAGTAAATAGTGAATATTATTTTGATATTGATTTCGATATTTATTACAAAATAAATATCACATTACTTATTCAATATTATAAAAAATATTCAAAATTATGAAATGAAATATTTCCAGCCGTTTGGGAACACAGAATAAATTAATGGTCCCATAAACCCCTCTTAGAGTTCTTCACGGTTGGTTTGTACCCGACCCGAACACGAAAATTCTATCTGAAGTCAACCCGCAACCCGAACCGAGCCCGGCAAAGAAAATTCCATCTACTCGCAACACGAACCAAACCCGACAAAATAAATTTCGTCGACCCACACTCCGATCCAAACCCGAAATACTTCAACCCGAACTCGAAATGAAAGGAAATCTATTCATCTTTAATGCAATTATGAAAAGTAATCTACAATTATATCAGTAATACACAGTTTATTTTTATAAAGAAAAATGGACATATCTATTCTTTAATAATCAAATATAGTAAAACCTCTGAATAGCGGAAACCTCGGGATCGTTGAGTAGAGTTCTGATTCGGGTCGTGCTGGCCCTAATTTTCTTTTTTGGGTCGGGGTGACTCGAATTTTTTTTTGTGGGTCGGGTTCACTTTAGAAAGATTCTCGCGATTCAGATTTAGGTTTTTGCAAGTCGGGTTTTGGGGATTTTTACGAAAACGTTTGAGCAGAACTATTTATCAATTGATTTAAATACATATTTGAATATGAATTAGTATGTATTCAATTTACTGCACGAGAAATAAAATGCCTATAAGAAGTGTGATAATAGATTATTCTTTCTTTATGGTACAGTTAAGAACCCTTTTTTCCCTCTCGGAATATGAAAAGTATTAGAAACATTTCGTTTTCGATACACACAAAAACAAGTGTATTGTATTTGTGATAGTTTATGCACACACATATATGTTACGTATGTGTAGATTCGGCGGTGCCCACTATTCAAAGATAAAAGCATACAAATATATAAGTGCTTGGATTTCAGAAAGGTGTACACTAAATAAAGGTATTCGAGAGTGTCCCCGATAGAGGTATTATTATATATATATTTTTTTTCGCCTGAAAAAATATTTTGGAATCAATCAATGGACAATCTTTTGAAAAATCGGGTCAACCCGAACCCAACCCGCCGGAGTCAAAACCCATCCCGAAACCGACCCGAACCCAAAACAATGAAAGTCAACCCAACCGGAACCAGACTCGCAACAAAAAAATATAGTGCCAACCAGGGATCGTGCTTGGGATCGGGTTACCCGACCCGATGCTCCATCTCTTTCATCGTCCAATTTCTCCCTCCAAGTAGTACATTTAGTACATGGTTTTTCTGTTAATCATGCTGCTTTTTAGGATTAGCTTTATTAGCGTCATGTAAACACAAGGTATTTGAAATTATGGCTACAATTCACTATGTTTGTTTAACAATTTTAATAAGTGTCAAAATCAATTTCAACATAGAGTTCAATACTTATCTTTGATCTGAAAAAATAGTCTTTCCAACTAAAAATGTTTATAATCTTGCAACTGTAAAATTTGTAGCCTATATAAATGAGTTTATAGGTACTCAATCTTGTGTAAAATTGAAAATAAATAATAGTGTATAGTTTAAGCAACATTCATGTTGTCTCTTTCTATACGTACTGTCCCACTCCGGCTTCCTCTTCCTAATCTGTGATATATTCTTTATGTCATTATACTTCATCCCTAGTGCCCCTTTGTATTCGCTAAAAGTCATTATTATTAGACTGTAATTATAGTTATTTTCTAGTTATGTTAAAAAAAAGGTTGGGGAGGGGGGGTCGTCTTCATACTGAAATTGTACCAAAATCTAAATTTTTCAATATGAACAACCACTTTTGACAGCATATTTCTTTTTTCGGTAAATTTTACCTTAGCATACTAAACGGGAAATCGTTTGGTCAAATAGTTTAGGAATTATGAAGCTTTAAAGTTTGGAGCTCCTAATGTTAAATTCCTTTTAATCGTTGCTAAACATATTGCAATGCTGGAAGTTTTAAAAATCCCCTTCTGTAGTTCAGAAGTAAATAGTGAATATTATTTTGATATTGATTTCGATATTTATTACAAAATAAATATCACATTACTTATTCAATATTATAAAAAATATTCAAAATTATGAAATGAAATATTTCCAGCCGTTTGGGAACACAGAATAAATTAATGGTCCCATAAACCCCTCTTAGAGTTCTTCACGGTTGGTTTGTACCCGACCCGAACACGAAAATTCTATCTGAAGTCAACCCGCAACCCGAACCGAGCCCGGCAAAGAAAATTCCATCTACTCGCAACACGAACCAAACCCGACAAAATAAATTTCGTCGACCCACACTCCGATCCAAACCCGAAATACTTCAACCCGAACTCGAAATGAAAGGAAATCTATTCATCTTTAATGCAATTATGAAAAGTAATCTACAATTATATCAGTAATACACAGTTTATTTTTATAAAGAAAAATGGACATATCTATTCTTTAATAATCAAATATAGTAAAACCTCTGAATAGCGGAAACCTCGGGATCGTTGAGTAGAGTTCTGATTCGGGTCGTGCTGGCCCTAATTTTCTTTTTTGGGTCGGGGTGACTCGAATTTTTTTTTGTGGGTCGGGTTCACTTTAGAAAGATTCTCGCGATTCAGATTTAGGTTTTTGCAAGTCGGGTTTTGGGGATTTTTACGAAAACGTTTGAGCAGAACTATTTATCAATTGATTTAAATACATATTTGAATATGAATTAGTATGTATTCAATTTACTGCACGAGAAATAAAATGCCTATAAGAAGTGTGATAATAGATTATTCTTTCTTTATGGTACAGTTAAGAACCCTTTTTTCCCTCTCGGAATATGAAAAGTATTAGAAACATTTCGTTTTCGATACACACAAAAACAAGTGTATTGTATTTGTGATAGTTTATGCACACACATATATGTTACGTATGTGTAGATTCGGCGGTGCCCACTATTCAAAGATAAAAGCATACAAATATATAAGTGCTTGGATTTCAGAAAGGTGTACACTAAATAAAGGTATTCGAGAGTGTCCCCGATAGAGGTATTATTATATAATTTTTTTTTTTCGCCTGAAAAAATATTTTTGAATCAATCAATGGACAATCTTTTGAAAAATCGGGTCAACCCGAACCCAACCCGCCAGAGTCAAAACCCATCCCGAAACCGACCCGAACCCAAAACAATGAAAGTCAACCCAACCGGAACCAGACTCGCAACAAAAAAATATAGTGCCAACCAGGGATCGTGCTTGGGATCGGGTTACCCGACCCGATGCTCCATCTCTTTCATCGTCCAATTTCTCCCTCCAAGTAGTACATTTAGTACATGGTTTTTCTGTTAATCATGCTGCTTTTTAGGATTAGCTTTATTAGCGTCATGTAAACACAAGGTATTTGAAATTATGGCTACAATTCACTATGTTTGTTTAACAATTTTAATAAGTGTCAAAATCAATTTCAACATAGAGTTCAATACTTATCTTTGATCTGAAAAAATAGTCTTTCCAACTAAAAATGTTTATAATCTTGCAACTGTAAAATTTGTAGCCTATATAAATGAGTTTATAGCTACTCAATCTTGTGTAAAATTGAAAATAAATAATAGTGTATAGTTTAAGCAACATTCATGTTGTCTCTTTCTATACGTACTGTCCCACTCCGGCTTCCTCTTCCTAATCTGTGATATATTCTTTATGTCATTATACTTCATCCCTAGTGCCCCTTTGTATTCGCTAAAAGTCATTATTATTCGGTTTCCTAAAATTACCTAGAGAAAAATTGCAAAGTTAAAAATCATTAATGTAGCAATAAATTGCGTGAATATAAATACGGAAATTATACAAAAGTAAAAAGTGTGAATTCTTTCAAATGAAAATAAATTAGAAATTATGTTGATATTTTATCCCAATAATAAAATTAGTTACAATTTTTAACAGGAAAATTACTTGATTTATTACAATAGTTAGTAATTATTTTCTCATCACATCGTCCAATTACAGTAAGCATAATTTAATTTTAAAAGACAGAAAATTATTCTTTATGCTTCGTTTACGGAATACTCTTTATAGTGGATTGCGTGTGAAAGTGTTGTAAAAAGGATTTAAGGGGGCATGACAGTTTTTTGGGTAGAAAAAAGAAAGATATTTTATGATTTTCTTTTTACTTCTAGGTTCTTACATAATAAAATACATGTTTTGAACCTTCATAAACGAAGTCTGTATTCATTTTTATTGCAAAATTCGCCTTTTGGACTCGTTTTTAATCGACGTTGTTCCGGCGTGTAGCATTCCGCTGTTTCGAAGATTTATCTAAGTGGATTCATCTGAATTCAGTGAAACGAAAAGAACGCTAAAATCTATATTATGAAGCAAAAGCATGTAACGCTGATATCATATTGACAGTGGAAACACTATATTCTATAACGAAATTAAAACTTCATCAATAAATAAATCAAATAATATGAATTTAACACACTTTTACAATCGAATTACGACGACATACAATCGAATTACGCGCTTAAATCATTGAAATTATTAGAATCAAAAAGGCTGCTGTAACTAGCGAAATCTTTGACTATCTCTTCGGATATTAACTCCTGGCATGTGGCTAATACAAAAGTATTGCTTTTAATAAATTTCAAAACTTTACTTGAATGCATAATTGATACTTTTCACATAAATATGCTTTTTGGTTTGGTGCTAGGAAAATTAAAAATATATATATTAAATCGAAAAATTCTATTCGAGTTTCTAAAAGAAAAAATGGTTTGCATATCTATTCTGTAACCCGGTAGGCCCGGGTTGAATCCTATAGTAAATATCTAGTCCTTGACCGACCTTTTTTGAAATCTTGCATATTTAATAAAATGGTGGTCTATCAAACTTTATGTATCGGTTTTAATAAAAAAAAATCTGATATTGTTTTGTTTATAAATAAGAAATGAATTAAAAACATTGGTTAAGGATTGGGGAAACAGGAAAATATATATACTTTCATTAGAGAGCGGAAAAAAAGGAAATCGTTTAATCCAGCTAAACTCAACCTGCGACCTGAGACACACAATCATTCGTTCATACTTATAAAAATTTGATATGCATAAAAGGTATTTAAAAGCCTTATTATTTTTTATATTTTTATGGTGCCACAAAATCTACGCTGTTATTTATAATTAACTTAAAATACGTTAAATGTTATTTGATTAGACAAACTTTTTTTTACATGCAGACCTATTTGAATTAAAGTGATGTATACATTTTTTTAATGTTCAACATTAATCAACGTTATTTAAAATTAATTAAATTTCCACTATATGTTTTTACATAAAAAAAATTGAACAAAAGTCTGATTTATTAAAGAAGATCACCTGATTCTTTATCCTTAAATCTTGCAAATTAAAGTATTAATTGCATTATTAAAGTATTATGTTTTATATTTATTATGTAATTATTACTGATTATATTATTTTATTATATTGCTTTGCGTTACTACATTTGTTATCTCAGTATTTTATCCCTTTCGGGACTAACGGTACTGAAAAATTCCGGTCAATTTAAACTGACTATTATTTTGTCTTAGCAATTATTTTTATTATTGCCTGCTTGTAGTAATGCTAGTATATAAGTCTATACATTTACTATTATCAGTTAGTGTATGTTTCAGCATTTAGTAATAAAACAAAAATAAAACGTATCTCTTTGCACTGTTTGGCTTTTTTTTTTAACATATATTTCATTTTTTAAATTTAAAATTGGTGCTATTATTCCAAACCGATAAACTATGATAAAAAAAAAATAAAAGCCCTACAAAGTTTTTAAATCTGTTTGATCCTGTTGTAATACATTACCAAATGTCTTCGAAAATTCCCCCTTAGCCTACACAAGAAATTTCGTCAAACAACGTAAAAAGTACAGGCAGGAACTTGCCGAAATACCCCTTGGAAAAGATTTTTCTGTTACTTGCAGAAAATTCCGTATTTGGACTAAAGAATTTCAAACAATTTTGAGCTTCGGTTCACGAATTTTTCGTGTTTTTTAGGGAAAAGGACATACCTAAAAATTATCTTTCTAATACAAACAAGAACGAAAAATCATGCGTCATGAATAGATTACGAAACACTTTCCACCCCACTCAGAATACTGTCACAAAACTTCACAGTATATAATATGATGAAAGATGATATCTAAGCAAACAATTTGGAAAACGCATAACACATTTGAAAACCCAATGTCATCAATTACCGTCAATAGTCGGAAAGTATCCTAATTCTTTAGTGCAACCCTGTATAGGATCTATAGATTTGTATATATACTACATAGTATTCTAATGTTTACTACAATTAGGAAACGCATAGCACAGTTGAAAATTCCCCTATAGCAAATTCCGCCAATAAACGGAAATGTACTCGAGAGATTTTGTGCAGCCCTGTATAAGAGTAAAAACGCATACCACAACTGAAAACGTACTTCCAGAAATTGTTATCCAATTATTATTCATAGATAGTACTGTAAGCGAATTTTTTTGTGTGTCCCTGTAAATGAGCGATGAATGCTATGCACACCTTCATTCTATAGTAAGCATCTTGTAGTGCATCTTGTAGTGCACTATTGGTATATATCAATTCCAATATGTTTGAAATAGTGTAATATTATTAAAGTTCACCGCAAACATTTTTTGGTTAGAATATCCTATTTCTGCAAAAAATAAATTTTAATTAGACTACAGAAAATGTGTTCTTAGTGTGGTAGAGAAAAACGTATGTTACTTTTGTAGAAAAAATTTATAAAATCTGTGGACAGTGCTGACCGAAATGCAAGCTTTACAGGTGCTCCTTTTATTCTCCCAATTAAATGCCTTTTTCCCACAATAAGACAAATGCCTTCTTCTCACAATCTCTCTCAACGACACGCTTCATCTTCCACACTTGATACATTTTTAGCGAAGTAGCATATTTTTACGTAGCGAAAGTGTATACCATTAGACAAAGTAATAACTTTGAGTTTCCAACCTACTACCTTCCATTAAACTTCGTTTAATAAAATTAACATATAGTACTTTTTTATAGTTGTTCCTTAATTTTTTCCACCAGTGTACTTAATAAATGCAAATAGAAGTGGATGAATAAACAGACTACCCCCTCATTCCGCAAAAGAATGTTTCAGAAATACAATTTTGTTAGAGGAATTTTACATACATAATTAAATTTCAAGCATCATCGGAGAAAATGCCTTTTTAGAAAACTTCAATGATTATAACAGAATAAATTCTATACACTTGTAATGGCGATAAAATCACAAATCGTTTTGGTCAGCTCCGAAGCTCTTGTGTCCTCTCCTCTCACGCAAAAACACCCGCTCGTTAATGTTTATCCTATGGGATAGTTATTTTCTAATATCTCGTCTGCATTTCAATATTTTTAAACGATTTTTTTTTGCATTGGATAGCTGAGATCGATCTCTATTTCCATCGTTAATTACTTTTTCGATTTTGTTTGCAAATTTTTTTTACTTTCGGAACCGGTTTCGAAAGTGGAAGTATCTTCGTAAAAAAAATCCGCAAGGAAAATCGAAGAAGTAATTAACGGCGGAAATAGAGATTGATTTTAGCTATCCAATTAAAAGAAATAGTTTAAAAATATTGAAATGCAAACGAGATATTAGAAAATAACTGCCCCGTAGGATTAACATTAGCGAGTGGGTATTATTTTCCCGGAAAGGGAGAGAACCTTTAGCCAAGCCTTTTTTGAACAATTGTGTTAGGTTAATGGGTGAAAGATGTGAAGCCCATATCTTTTATGAATATTTCTTTCATCTGTACAACATAGCAGTAAAACTCTAAAATTTATGAATGAATGCTACGTGAATAAAAAAAATAATTATGCAGTGAAAAAATCAAAAATCATAAGTTATATTGCAATCTATCTAAAGAAAAAAACCTAAACGTGTCCTACATAAAATACACTTATCGGGTGCGAATAAGTATTAGATAATATTCAATGACGTAAAATTTTAATCAGTTATGCCAGAGGAGTGCAACATAAACTGATTTTATATAAATTTTTCTAGTTATAAAACTTAGCTTCCTTTGAAGTACTTTATGAATGGCGAATTTCAAGGTGAATTGCATACAAAGCGAGATTTAGGGAAACGAGTTATTAAAAGGTACTTAGTAACCTTGCACTAGAAAAAATCAAGGGCATGACACTTTTGAACTTTAAAAAAAAGTAAAGGAAGTTTCTCAGAATGTTCTATGTCATCTTATGCATTATGTTCTTAGCCATATTACATGCTATCATTAATTCTTCTTGCTATTTTTATGACAGGTATACTAATCTTTTGAAATTTCAACAAGAGATGTGGCTGAATTTTAATTCCTTTCTTTGAAAAAGTTCGAGAATTTCATTTTAAAATTAGCCAGTTATTACTTATTGAAATTACTTCACAATTAGTTCACACACACACATATATAGTAAATATACCTTTGAAACCAAAAAGTAATTTACAAGTTCGTATAACGAAAATGATCGAATCTCTTACTTAACAATGGCATGTAATAATATTTTACATTAAATGTTACAGTAATATATATATATAGAAAATATCTTAATAAATAAAACCTTTTAATTCAATATTCACTATTTATACTGATCATGCAGAGCTAAAAAATTAAAAAGATTATTTAGATGATCATTAAAATTAAGCATATTTGACTATAAAGTAAAATACCAAACAGGATCAACGAATGCCGATATGTGAATTTGCATATTTCTGTGTAGCAAAGTTGAATACCATTGGACTAAGTAATAATGTTTTCCTTGAGTTGTAGAGAATAGTGTCTAGCTACTACTTTATGAAGGTACTCGGTGGTCGAGTTAGTTTTGAGATTTTGCGCGCAATCGTGGTATCCTGAATTCTAACATTTGTGCTTGATTGAGCTATCTATTCTGTTATTGCTTTAAGTTTCGCAAATTATACTGAAACTTCGAGAAAATGATTATTTCGGTTATATTGTACAATTCAATGATAATTAGGTACCTGTGGTGGGGGTGTTGCTATAAATATCGCGGTAGGAGTTAGATTCGATGGATTTAGACGCATATTGTCCTTAGTGGTCAATTTGTCTGGATTTTTACTACTTACTGCTCTTGATCGGAGAATTTTTTCACGTGCTGTGTAGCAAACGAAGTTTCCATTTAGCTGTTTTTGGAGCACAATTCTAAATTATTACCAAAATCTAAGCAAATTCGGTTGTGAGTTCTCCAGCGTGATACGGTGTTAAGATTCAATATTTTTTATAAAAGAGTATTGGAATCCACGTGGTTCATTTTGATCGTGATATTGCCGTTTTTAAAGTGACATTTTATAGTTACGGCGTTTCTAGTGACATTTTATAATGAGTTAAAGTGACTTACTTCGATTCTTGTAGAGCAATTAGAGAAGCCTTTTTGTTTGGAGCTAAGTGTTTGAATTTAGTGAGTATTTTGATAAAGTATTCTCCTCTCAGTCTTTTAGTGTTTCAGACTTGTTTCTAATCATCTATACTTTAAGTTTGCCCGCTCCACTGCCAATCACCCTCATTATTGCTTTTAAATAAAATATTGTTATTGTTAATTTTGCGCCAAGGCTTACTTTCCAAGTGCGCTGCCCAGAAGAGTACGTCATGAAGTTTCTAACTTACTGCCTTTCATTGCACTTTATTTAACATAATTAACATAAAATATTTTTTTCATTGTTTTTCCTTTAATGTTTTCCGCTAGTGTATTTTGACTTTTTACCTCAATAGAAAAGGTAATTAAAGAGTAACCAAAGTAAGGAGTTTTACATTGGCAATTTTGTTTATAAACCCTTCATGAATTTTCATACTAAATATCATTTTATGTTTATTCATTTCTTTTTAATTATTTTTTTAAAAAAACTATTAACATTGCCGCTTTTAAATATTGTAACTTTACTTTTCAGCAGCCAGGTAGGTGTTCATTTAACCATTTATTTTGCTACTAAATTAAAATGACATGTGTTATGTTGCCAAATAAAAATTATTTATTAAAATTAGCATTGCTTTTTAATATTTTCAAAATCTGTGGGTAACATTCTTTCATGAGAGACAGATACCTTGTTATAGTGTCTAGAAGATAACTTAAAAGTGCTAAAACATTGTATCCCATAAACGTTGAACAATGCTGAACAATAAATGTCGATTGCAGCGACATCTGGTAGTTCAAACGTAAACATTGTATAAGGATTCAATTGAGAAAGCGTTTCGGCCAGTGAAGAGCTAGTAGATGTCGCTGCGATCAACATTTGTCATTCAGTGTTGTTTAACATTTATTGGATTCAATTTTTTAGCACTTTTTAAAGCATTGTTGGAACAGCCGGTTGCCACACTATATCTTCTTGATGCTATAACCTTGTTGAACAATGTTATTTAAAATGACCAATCGGGTCACTTATTACATCTTATATGATACTTTCATATAGTATTCAACATAAGAAGACACTATTTTACCTTTCATTACATTTTCCATTAATACAGAAAGAACTGCTCGAACCCACTCTATAGACGAATAAGATGACGAAGGCAAGATCATCTCTCTAAGAATGTCGTCTACTCCAGTGCACTAAATAGGGAAAATTAAAAAAATAACACATAATTTTAAAAACTGAATATATAGATAGACAACAGAAAAATAGAATATGTTTTGTATATATATATTTTTAAATAGAAAATGCTAGAGGATCTTGTTATGTCAAAGAACTAGCGCTTAAACTCAACGTAATAAACAAATTTCACAGCATTTGCAAACATTTGTACTGCTAAAATTAATTACTAAGATTCATTATACTAAGAAATAATGTAAAAATAACTTAAAACTGTATATTTCATAATTTGCAAATTGTCCATAAATTAAAGAGTCTACAATGAATACGTATTATACTTATAGAACTTATAGAACTAAGCATGCACTTTACAACAAGTTTAAATCTTTCTAAATAATTATCCAATCTGTATATGCAGTTTTTTAGTTGTGATATTGTCAATAACCCTATGTTCATATAATACAAAAAAGGTATCTTCAATTCAAGCAAGAACAATATTTAACATGTTAATTCCAAATTTTTTGAAGTGTGATTTACGGGTTCGACGTGTGGCTCAAGCAAGATGGTGGCTGCGTAAAATTTTGTTTGCACGAGAATAAGAACGTGAGTCACTTTTCTTTCAAAAGTCCTTCCTCAATGTAGCTTAACTGAATCAATGACTTAGGGAGTAAAACTTGGCAATTAAGGTTTTTTTCTAATAACATCTTTCCTTTTCTTCTCTCGCATATAAAGAAAATGGAAGACATTCTCCAACAGTATTATGCAGAACGTCTCGTGGATGTTTTAAATATTAACTGCTGGGCACTGTAGCGAAAACCTACAAAAGTATATAAAGTCAAAATTCGATATTTGTTTTCCCTTTGATAAAAATTTATTATAAATTTCCTTGTAACAGCAAAAATTTGTGCCTAATTCAGATATAAGTAAGTAATTTTAAACTGTTTTAATAACCTATAAAATATTTATACACTAATTTTCAAGAACATTTTTTTTTTTATTATATGTCTTTTATAGGCATGGTTGGTAATTTTACTTTTCAAATAATCTTTTCAGCACAAGAATCTGCAGATAATCATTGTAAGGGGACATGTTCTTTTCCATGCCTAGGATTCTAACGCTCTTTTGAAGATAACTGGGCAGAAGTAATTGCAATCCATGAGATCTAAGTAAATTCTGAGACAAAATATCAAAAATATTTTACTTGATATATATTAAGTTTAAATGTAAAATCAACATTTTTTAGAATACTAATTATCGACTTTCTTTGCAAGGGTGTTGAGATGAATTATAAAATATCAGTTAAAATAATAAACTAAACAGGGGGGGGGGGGAGGATTATTTTCAAACTCTAATAAAACCAAAATCTACGCAGCACGAATAGGATATGTTTAATTCAAAGCCTTTGTAACAAAAGGATCAGTTTTTGAATTTTTCCCCTAAAAAATAAACAAATTTTATGTAGGAAAATGTATTTGCTAATATATGTCACCTTTAGAGGGATTTCTACTCATGTCATACTTGAAGTACAGAGTATTTCAAAGATTCGAAGTAAAAGTAACACACGGTCAAAAGAAGCTATGGGTTTGTACCGACATGTGGTTTTCAGATTAATAATCACTGCGGTGCGAGATTTGGTATGGAATGAAAAACAATTTAGTTCAAAATATTGACAATAGAAGACGTTTCTGTAAATAAATCAGTGAGATATAGTAATTGTGAAATGATAGACTTTATTTCAGATAGATAATTTACAGATGAAAGACTCAATATGTACACTTACACATTCCAGTGCTGAGTGAAGTCTTGGTATTACGCCTAATACAGCGTGAAACAGCATATCATATATTCTAATACAAGCAAACCTTGTGTGTGGTTATATGCACTATATTGCCAAAGGTGACCGGTCACTTGCGATTTTAGATGTTTTGTTAACTACCTAGGAAAATACATGAGGAATTAACCTGAAACTGCAGGTGTGTAAACAGTATAGAAAAGAACTTTTTTTTTATATTAAGAACTCTGCAAATTATAAGCAAAAAACTAGGCTAAATTTGGGACTGTTTTTATAAAAACCTTAATTTCTCTACGAGTATACATGCTCTCCTCATAAAAATGAACACAGTATATTACAATAAGCCACTTATTAATAATCTCGAGTTTGAACGCCTTTGATACATTAGTTTTTACAGGGTTATCCAAAAGATATTCGTTCTGTTTCAATTTGTTGACAGTCCCCTATGGGGTTTCGTGAAAAAATCTTCACGGAAATATATAACCTATACTGTTTACACACTTGTAGTTTCAGGTTAATTCCTCATGTAATTTTCTAGATAGTTAACAAAACGTCTAAAATCGCAAAGTGACCGGTCACCTTTAGCAATATAGTGTATATATATATACTAGTATATAACCCCGTCAAAAATGACGGATTGTTGATCTGCGTTTCATTTTCATAAGACTTCATACAAACAAACAGCATGGAGATTTATTATTGAAAGGTTTGTAACAAATGATTTCTACAAATAAAAATAATAAGGATATATATATATATATATATATATATATATATATATATATATATATATATTTTTGTTTGTTTGTTTACTTATTTCTGAAATAGTTCAACAATTGGACAAAATCAAATATTAACAAATAATCCATGTGCGAAAATTTTTGTAAAAAAGTGTTATCAATGAGTTTTTAAACAGCTTGACTTACCATATAACTCATTGTTTGATTACATAAGCAAAATTAAATGGAAATTACGCTGTACTATGCATTTCTTATATTTTAATTACGTTTGATAAGAAAGAATCATTTTACAGTATATGACCCATTATCCGGAAATCCAAAATCCGGAAAAACCCGAAGTCCGGAAAGAAAAATTCAAAAATTTTCTAAATTTGTAAATTTTTACTAAAATTTTAGATTTTCTGAAATTTTTCGAAAATTTTACCGATTTCTAATTTTTTTTCAGTCCATTGTGTTTCAATGTTTAATCACTAAAATATTGTTACTTCAGTGGTGGGTGAACACGGTAATACATGAATTTTGTAAAATAATCGTGAATTTCGAGAGGACCCGAAATCCGGAACGATGGAAGCAAATTTCAAAATCCGGCAGTAGATGGCGACACTATACTGAATCAACCTTAAATTTCTTCCAAGGAAATAAATCACCGCATTCTGAAAAAAAAAGTGCTTACAGAATTTTTTTTTTTTTTTTACAGAAATGTTAATACACATTTTTTTTATGAAATAGTGTTCTAAGGTTTTAAACAAAATTAAAAGATTTAAAAGCTTGAATATGCTTTTACAAATATTTAAACGACGAAAGTAGATAATATAACTTCTTTTTCAGTAAGCCTAACATGGCGTTTAACTACGGTCGAAGCGCAGAGTGGTAAAGCCCGGTACAGTTACAGACACTTTCTCGCCTTTGGATTTTATTATAAGTAACATGCAAATTTTATCTTAAAAAAGGCTCTAACGATTTTGACGAAATTTCGTATCCTATCGTTTTGGGGCACCAAAAACCCATTGGGCTAGGTCACATGTTCGAGAAAATTCGATTAGTGGGTGATTTTGGGTCATGGTCTAGCTAATTGTATCTAAAAAACGGTTCAAACGATTTTGACGAAATTTTGTATCCGACCATTTTCGTGCACGAGAAGACTATTGGGCTGGGTCACATGTTCGAGAACTTTCGATTAGTGGGTCATTTTTGGGTCAACGCGGGTCAAATTAATTTTATCTAAAAAACGGCTCTAACGATTTTGATTAAATTTTGTGTCCTACGAGTTTCGAGCACGATAAAATCATTGGGCTAGGTCACATGTCCGAGAAAATTCGATTAGTGGGTCATTTCTGTGTCATTGTGGGTCAAGATCTAAAAAGCGACTCAATTTACACTATATTTTCCATCCAATGGTTTTCGGGCACGAGAAGACTGTTGGGCTAGGTCACATGTTCGAGAAAATTCAATTAGTGGGTCATTTTTGTCATTTTGGGTCATGGTCAAGCTAATTGTATCTAAAAAACGGTTCAAACGATTTTGACGAAATTTTGTATCCGACTATTTTCGGGCACGAGAAGACTATTGGGCTGGGTCACATGTTCGAGAACTTTTAATTAGTGGGTCATTTTTGGGCCAAAGCGGGTCAAATTAATTTTATCTAAAAAACGGCTCAAACGATTTTGATTAAATTTTGTATCCTACGAGTTTCGGGCACGCGAAAATCATTGGGCTAGGTCACATGTTCGAGAAAATTCGATTAGTGGGTCATTTCTGGGTCATTGTTGGTCAAGATCTAAAAAGCGGTTCAATTTACACTAAATTTTGCATCCAATGGTTTTCGAGCACGAGAAGACTGTTGGGCTAGGTCACATGTTCGAGAAAATTCAATCAGTGGGTCATTTTGGTCATGGGTCATTATGGGTCAAGCTATTTTATCTTAAAAACGGTTCAGAGGACTTGAAATAAATTTAGCACCCTACAGGTTTAGGGAATAAGAAGACTATTAGGCTAGGTCACATGTTCGAGATATTTCGATTAGTGGGTCATTTTGGTCATGGGTCATTATGGGTCAAGCTATTTTATCTTAAAAACGGCTCGGACTATTTACACTAAATTTTGCATCCTATGGTTTTCGGGCACGAGAAGACTGTTGGGCTAAGTCACATGTTCGAGAAAATTCAATTAGTGGGTCATTTTGGTCATGAGTCCTGATATTTGAATTCAAATTTAATTTTGACCGAGCATAGCTCGATCTTCCCTGCTCGTCCGCGATAATCGCTGCTATCTCCTGCCGTATGACGCCTTTCAATGCTGGTAAGGAACGGCGATTTTCTCTTTAACCCATGATTTTATGTAGCCTCACAAGTGTTTCTGTGTGGTCTTAATTTTGCGTTCTGTAAGCGAAATACACGCTAAATCTGCATGATTTTACATGTATCAGCGCCCCCTATTGTCTAGATTTTGAACTAACTCTATAAGGACCGGATACCTTGAACCGCCACACTCCCAATAGGGCTAGCCCTGTTGTTGTTATTAATATACATCAATATAGCATTCAAAATATTTCTCGAATAAAACATATCAGTTTCATTGTATGGTAAATAAAATACCTTATTTTCATTTAAAAATTTTTAAACTTAATATATGTGTATGTAGCGTTCTATTAGTGATTTCAATAGTTGGTTATTATTAATATGTCTAAATTATCAAAACTAATTGTGATCATTTCAGTATGTGATCATTTCAGATAAAGATGGTTGAAAAGTAAGGAATATTTTTGCCAATTTGAGAAATAATGGAATCCTCAAGCCACTGGTACACACTAAACTTTCTTTAGAGCCAAAATATTTTACGGAAAAATGGACGCGAGCTTAAGAGTCGCACTTACATTTTTTAAGCTATTATGTCCGTATATTATAATTAATTACTAATGTACACAAACTATTAATACATAATTACTTATTTTAACAAATGTAATATCTTGATGTTAAATGCATGGTAGATAAGATCCAGTTTCTAACAGGGTAGGCTCCTGAAAATGAGATGAAACTCTATAGACCAGACTAAGAATATTTTACTCTAGTATTAGGGTTATTCAATTGCGAGTTCGCTAAAAAATAAATTTGACAATATGTATATGAAGAACTCGGGTGTAAAACAAGGTAACTGACAAAATGCACGTTTCGTTTTATGGAGTTTTATAAAAAATCTACAATCAAAACTATTATAATTGCTTCCTCCAAAACAGCTGATTTGTTAAAATTGGATATTCAGTTAACTATGTGCAGATTTTTTGTCTGATAAATTTTATTTTATTGGACTTATTGAATTTTTATAACAGAAACTCGTTGCGCTTGTCTAAAATTTATTTGTGATTATGATGGCATCAATTGAGTAATAAATAAACATCGTTCTTTTAAAAGGATGTCAGGATACAGTTAAATAATTCTTTATGAAAATCAGAAAAAAATTGAAAAATGACAGTTACCATATTTTACACCCGAGATCTTCCTATGTTAACTAATATGCTTAACTTGCGAAACCGGGTAGTGAGTACCACTCCCGTAAAATATCCCTTAATTTCCACTCATCGTGAACACAGGAACCACAAATTTTAAATAGCCCAAGAATTTATTTTATGTAGAAACCCTCCAACTACAACATTTTTTATTATTATTACGTTTTAAATTTCTTTATATTTTAAAGCGTTTTTCATTCAATTCCCACTCACCATGAATACAGGATCCACAAATTTGAAATAGCCCCAGAATTTATTAAATCTAGAAATCCTCCAACTACAATTTTTTTTTAATTATTAGGCTTGAAATTTCTTTTTCTTTTAAAGCGTTTTTCATTCAATTCCCACTCATCATGAACATAGGGGCCACAAATCTGAAATAGCCACAGAATTTATTTTATGTAGAAAACCTCCAACTAAAACATTTTTCTTTTATTATTATTCGTTTCAAATTTCTTTTATTTTAAAGCGTTTTTCGTTAATGGACTTTGCAACAATTTTCGAAAACCGGAAAAGTTGTCTTAACTCTTTTAAATAATTTTAAGCAGAATTCATTTATAAAAATAAAAACTTTAAATTCTCTTAAATAAAGTAGAACAGTATTCAAACTGTTTATATTTTTAAAAGTTTTGAAGTCAAAAATTCCACGTAAAGAACCTAGTTATGTAAGATGTCAATGTGTTTAAGTTATTATTATAGAGTTTAAAGGATTAAGCTGAAAAATTACGTAAATATCCGAAACAATTCTATACATACTTTCTCAAACATATGTTTTTTTCTTGATATAATACAGGCTTTAACGTTTGCCTTTGGAAAATAAGAATAAACTTCTACTTTAAGTGATTGATTACAATTACCTTTTTTCTTTTTTTAAGAAACAAAAATGAAGTAAATCATAGTCTGTTTCCGGTTTACGGGGTATTCTAAAAATGTTTAAAGGTGCTGAAAAAAACATATGAAAGAACTTAAAGACCAGAAAGTATATCTAAACTGGTTACAGAGGTAAAAATCCTCATGTTTATAGAAAAAAACAAATAATATATATATACAAGTAAATGCAATCTATTAATGTTAGAATTTAAAAAAATGAGGGTGAGCAATTTTTGAATTTTATTTTTTAAATAATTGAATGAGAATAGCTCTCTAAATGTATTTTTATATTATTACAATACAACAGCACATAACATAAAGTGTAACAAATAATTCAGAGGGAATTGCAACTAGTGCTGACAGGTATCCCGATTTTCAGACACCCATCGATGCGTCACGCCAAAAGTCCCGATTTTTCATAAAATAAAAATACAAGGTGATCCAATTCAAGTTTCCTAAATTTATTTAACAAAAAACGCACAAAATGAAACGTTATCCTATTAATTTTTTATTAATCGAATATTTGACATTTTTCATTAATTATGAAAAATGATGTCAGGCAAGCCGCCTCTTGACCTTCTGCAGCAGTTGATTCATTCGAAGTAATTTTTGATGACTTTTTCGTAAGTTTCGAGGGTTATCTCTGCTATCATTTGGCGCAACGTAGTTAAAAAAATTGAGGGACCTGGAAGCATTGAAGACAGAGCAAGCAGTGTGCATCATCGTGGCGCACGTTCAGCCGAACATATTGCTGCTGTGAGTGATAGTGTGGCCGAAGACCCGGAAATATCCATTCATCGCCGTTTGCAAAGTTTGGGTCTTTCTTATAACTGCCTTTGGCGTATTTTGGGCACAAAATCGAATATATTGATGTGGAAGACATATGGTTTCAGCAAGATGGCGCAACTTGCCACACATCGTGTGCAACGTTATATGTTTTGCGTGAAAAGTTCAGAGGTCGCATTATTTCACGTTGTGGTGAAGTCAACTAGCCACCAAGATCATGCAATTTCACGCCGTTGGATTTTTTTTTTTTTTTTTTTTGAAGGGAGGGGTCTTATAAGTCGCGTCTACGCCAATAAACCGGCAACGTTGGATAACTTAAAAACTAACATCCGCCAAATTATAGCAGAGATAACCCTCGAAACGTAAGAGACATTGAAAATTACCTCGAACGAATGAACTGCTGCAGAAGGTCCAGAGGCGGCCATTTTCCTAACACCATTTATCATAATTAATGAAAAGCATCAAATATTCGATTAATTAAAAAAATAAATACGATAAGTTTACATTTTGTGTGTTTTTTCTTAAATAAAAATTAGAAAACTTGAATTGGATACCCTTTTATTTGTAATTTTTCACTTTCGTTATACTAACTATTTTTTTATTTGGTAGGTGTTACAAAATTATAAAATGTAAGAAAAATCAGTCATTAATGTATAAAGACACCGTAGATTTTAGGGCAGAAATTTTGCAATATGTCTTTTACTAATAGACCGGGCGGTGGCGACAAAAATGCTACGTCATCGAGTTACGGGATGAAATCATCTTGTAGGACAAGATTATTAGGAGTAGATTAAGGAATGACTGGTATTCCTCGTCATATCTTGGTACTATATGAGCAGCAGAGGGCAGCAACTCGTCATTTTGGCGGTACTATCACGTCATCGAGTTACGAGATGAAATTGGTGCCAAATTAAAGGTTAAATATAGTATTTTTAAAATATTTTGGTCTGCCTGGGCATATCCTGGTAGGACCATGCGGCAGACTTAAATTTATGACAGAAAACACGTCATGTAGTACAATTGAGATACAATAAACATAATATTTTACATTACACTGCCCTATATATTATTACACCATCGACTTTCAAGATGAACTAATGGTAATTTTAAAGTTTATTAACAGTACGTGATGGAATAAATGATCTGACTCGGCATATCTTGGTTAAAATGCGAAAAGAACGGGCGCCAAATAGTCATCTTGGAGGTACAATCACGTCACCGAGTTACGGCATGAAATTTTAGCACATTAAAGATACCGATTAGTACAATACAAATATTTCAGTCTGCCTCGTCATATCTTGGTACGAGATGAACAGAGCGGAACGCCAATTCGTCATTTTGGCGGTACTATATCAAGTCATCGAGTTACGTCATGAAAGTTTAACACATTCAAAATACCGGTTAGTACAATACAAATATTTGTGTCTGACTCGTCATATCTTGGTACTAGATGAGCAGAGCGAGGCGCCAATTCTTTATTTTGGCGGTATTATCACGTCATCGAGTTACGATATGAATTTTTAATACAACAAAGATACCGATTAGTACAAAACAAATATTTCAGTCTGAAATATTTGTATTATACTAATCGGTATCTAGAATGTGTTAAAATTTCGTGTCGTAACTCGATGTCGTGATAGTACCATTAGTTCGTCTTTACCATTAGTTCATCTTGAAAGTTGATGGTGTAATAATATATAGGGCAGTGTAATGTAAAATATTATGTTTATATGGTCTCAATTGTACTACATTACGTATATTTTTTGCCGGGGGGGGGGGTGTCCTACGAGGATATGCCCAGGCAGACCAAAATATTTTTTAAATACTATATTTAACCTTTAATTTGGAACCAATTTCATCTCGTAACTCGATGACGTGATAGTACAGTCAAAATGACGAGTTGATATCCTTTGCTGCTCATACCGTACCAAGATATGAAGAGGCAGACCAGTCATATCTTAATCTACTCCTAATAATCTTGTCCTACATCATGATTTCATCCTGTAACTCAATGACGTAGCATTTTTGTCGCCGCTGCCCGCTCTAGAAGAATTGCTTTTCTAAAGAATTGAAATGATTTTAAAGAGCAGAAAGTAGGATTTGTGATAAAGCGTGATAACAAATTTTTCATTTACCCTATTCGAAAATGTGGATTTTCTTTGACACAATTTCAAAATTATTTTCATTGCCGCATGCACAAAATTTTCAGATTTTATTTTTCAAATGCCAAAAATTCTAACAAATGTTTTTTTTTTTTTACTTAGAAATATTATAAACGTTTAAAAAAGTTTTAGTACTGTTTCAGATTTCATTTTCATGAATGTCCAGAATAAAACAGGAACTTTGACAACATGTTCCAAATCTCTCCCATCTCTTTACAGAAAAGCAGAAAAAAATATTGAATTTGGATTTGAGAACAACCTTGAGTAAAAATGCAGCTACCCAAATTAGATTTTATTATTCAAAATTTATACGGTAGGAATGTTGAAATTATAATATTGTTAATTAATAGAAAGTAAAATGTTAGTTTTGTGTATTGCAGCTACATGTGTGTAATATATAATAATAATACTTAAATATAATAATATTGATTAAGTTTCATTTGCGAAAGTTGAATTGTAGGCTATATTACTATCTATTCAAGGATTTGTTATGCTTAATTTACTTCAACCGTGTCCCTTACGGATTATTCAATTTACATACATTTGACATTGTGAAAAAAAGTGCTTTATATTTTTATGTCCCGATTTAGTAACAGTTGTTCTGATATTTGTGGCGCTGGACCTGGCAAAACTAATTGTAACCCATAACAAGAAAAACAAGAACAAAAAATCATGTATCAGGCATAGATTATGAAACATATTCCAACACATACAGAATATTATTAAGAAAGGTTATATTTTCTGAATCTAAATAAGCGACTTAAAAAAACACATAACTTAGTAAAAATCCATTTTCAGCAATTTCAGTCCATATCCGATAACGTGTGGGTATTTCGTGTATCCCTGCATGCGATATATAAAATATATACACACCACCTCATACACTCAAATTTAGATCAGTTTAAAAATGTATACCACATAGGAAAACACACTTCCAGCAATTATCGATCTTAGTATGTTCTTTAACCGAATTTTTGTATGTATCTCTGTAAATGTCTATACATCAATGAATGTTATACACTCCATAATCTATAGTAGACATGCAGTGCGCATCAGTGATTTTATGACATCAATAAAATGCATATCAAACAATAATTCCCCATAGATCATAATGTAATGGAATCCTTTTGTGCGTCCCTGTAACCGACCTATAAATGCTACTAATTCTATACTCCTGAGAAAGATGTTCTAGTCTATCTCAGTGATTTGTATCAATCTCATTATGTTTGAAATATCGTAAGATCAATAAAATGCACCGCAAACGAGTTTTCCCTATAGACCTTAGCGGAATTTTTTTGTATCCCTGTAAATGAACTATAAATTATGCACATTCATTTTCAATACCGGGCATTCTATAATAAACCTCAATAACATATAAAAATCTCATGGCAATCCGAATAAATTTACGGGAGTTAGAGCACGGACAAACAGACAAACAGAATTCATAAAAAAATGTCAACTATGTTGGAAAGTGTTAAAAAGAGAAAAGAATCTCCGGTTTTTGAAACAGAAAATGAGACTTCATTTTCATCATAATATACGGCTTTATTTTTAGGACCTTTTCGGGAGTTTTTCTTTTTTCTTTCTTTGCTTAAAAAAAATATTTTTCTCATTGAAATTGCTGTACTTTCGCCTAAGTGCGGGAATATTTTCATATAAAAACAGTGATATTTTAATCGATCTAAATTCCTCCAAAGCTCACTATGCAAGGCGGGCATAGTAAATCGGTGCTCTTTATGATCATATAATAAAACTCTCATGGATTCTTAACATATATTAAATTGATTGGAGACAAAACCTAAAGTTATAACATCAATCAAAATTTTACAAAATGTCGTCTGTTGGAAATTTTTGGTCAATTTTTGGTCCTAATTTTTTATTTTCAAAACTCTTTAAAAATCGAAAAGATTAAAAATTTGATATTTTAATGTTTTTTTTTCTCCAGTTAAAAAAGTCTAGTTTAATATTCAAAACAGAAATCACCGATAGCTTGAACAGTTTAAGTGTGAGAACCTACCCCTATTAAAAAAAACTTGTTTCAAGAAAAACGCGTTTAAAGTTTTTAATCTGAAATTGTTCTAAACACCGGTCTGCTAAACTGCTTATCACGACTTAAATATTAGAAGGAACAAAAAATGGTTTTGAGGGCATATTCTAGACACCTTAAGGGTTCAAAACAGGAAAAAAAAATATTTTTTGAAAGTTTTCCGAGAAAACCTCCCCGTAAGCGGATATCGAGTTAGCGAGATTCTAGATTATTTCATACTTAAAAAAGTATTTTTATGATAATTTGTGTTTTATGAGTTTTAAATAATTAAATACGCATATTAAATAAGGATTCATATGTAAATATGTATTAAACCATAAAGTATTGAATAATTGAACGATTTCATTAAATAAATAAATAATATTATAAATTATTTTTATATTTATAATAAGAAAATTAAATTTCTTATTATTTTATAAAAAACAATGAAAAAAACTTTCTCTATTTTCCATTATGGTAAAACCACCACTTAATTTACTCAACTACTACACACAACACACTACACACTACTGCGTTTCGCTAGAATCTGCGTGCGCAGAAAGCGGCGTATAACTTCAAAATATTTCAATGCATTGTGGCGTCACGGTACAGCTGATTCAAAAGTGATTTTGAATGCAGTAGGATGTTAAATTAGATTATAGAAACAAATACGGAAAATTAAATAGAAATACTGATTAATGAAGGAGAAAATTCTAAAGATTACCTGCGTTAGAGTAATTGAACTTGTAGTTGACTTGAAAATGTTTTAAGTTAGCGAATTTTTTCCTCATTGTACCAACCATATGAATAATAAATTTTAAATTACCGGGGTAGTAGAATTTTCACGGTTCTACTGTATTTTTAAATAAAATAGTATTGCACAATTCTTTTAAGAGAAGGTTTCTTTAGTCAAAAAGAGAACATGTTTTTGTGGAATTTTTTTCATGAACTGGGACATATATATCAACTCAGGGGTTTTTGCGCTATATTTATTGAAATTTAAATAAGAATTTATTTTTTCTTAATGAGAAATATATGAAACTTTTCTTCATATGATGAAAAGTATTAAACTATTTTTTTTTCAAACTGGGCGGTCACTTTTCTACAGAACTATTCAGACGATCGTCGTTATTTATTTTTTTTTTAATTATTTATTATATTTTATATTATTATTTTTTTGAAAAAGGGTACATTTTTCTGGAGCTTATATTAACCAACAATATGTATCGCCTTTCATTAGTTAACTATTTGTTACAGTGCACTAAATTTAAAAATAAACCAAAATAATAAATATATACTTTTTCAAAAGACCATCTTTTTCTCAATTATGGATTTTTAAACTAAATGCTGGCATAAGCTTAAAAGAATATCGTATCATAATCCTTCAGAATTCCTCAAAAACTATTTCAGATGAGTGAATTGTGAGAAAAATGACCTCCGATGGCAGGTGCACTTGGACATACTCTGCATCATATGAAGCAAAATTTCAAATACAGTAAAATCTCGTTACAACGAATCTCTGGAGACCACTGATTAAATTCGCTATAATGAAATATTCGTTAAAGTGAAAATATTTTTATACTGAAATAGAATAATAGGACTTTTTTTTACAATCCAAATTATATTCGTTAAATTGAAAAAATCGTTAAATCGAGGTTCATTGTAACGAGATTCTACTGTATTTCAGATTGAAAAAAATAGTGGATCTCGTCGAAATTTCAATACATATGAGGCAAAATCCCCTGCGTTCACATCTTTATCCTAGTTCAAGAAACAAATTCCAAAAACATGCTTTTTTTGGCCAAAGATAGAAAACTGCTACTTAACACTTTGTTAGTCGGTGACGAATATACTCGTCTTTTCACAGCTGTCAACTTTTATGTTTTGTTTTTATTGTTGCTACCAGAAACTTTTAAGAAAAATCTTCGCCCTATATAATTGCAGAAATCTGCGATTAAATAAGGCGAATATAACGCTGGTAAACACAATTTTCCGCACATGAAACGTTTACTATGTTTCTAACACAACTTTTAACGCAGAATCCAAATATGTAATAACTTTTTTTTTTTCTATCACGCACTGTTTTTCCAAGTTAACATTTTCAGTTATTGCTTTTTCGGAATCGTGATATTTAACCGACAATGTATAGGAACAGGAAGTCAGAAAATAAATCCAATCTTGTTATTAAATTCTTCGAATCGATAAAGATTTTCAAAGATTAAGAAATATAAATATTTGATATAAAATGCAATCACTGCAAAAAAAAAAGACAAATGTTTCTTAATCTTTGAAAATATAATATAACCACGAACGAAAATATAATATAACCTTTTCCGAGTTACTAATAATTCCGTAAAGCGTTATTTATCTTTAGAGACCTCGGAAAACTATATATTTTCGAGATTTAAAGAAGCATTTAAAAAACCGTCTTATTTCCACTAATTTTTGGAAACGTTCCCGAGTAGTTTTTCTGCCCTATTAATCAGTTTTCTCAAACCAGAGTATAGGTTTTTCAGATGCTATCAATTCTCAAGTAAACGTTTTCATGTTCAACAAACATATTTTAAAGACAAACATGATGAATTAACAGTATAAACATTAACATTGAAATTAACATCATTTTGTTACACTTGCATGAATAAGTTCAATTACGCGGCCGAAAATGTTTAATTGTAAATGGATAGAATCTTAAAAACGAATATTCCGGTTTGTGAAAACTTATTATTACTCTATAAAAACTACTCAGAAACGTTTCCGAAAATCAGTGGCAGCAAAAGAAAGTTTGTTTTTATATGTGCTTCTTTAAATCTCGAAAGTATATTGATTTCTAAGGTTTCCAAAAGATAAAGAACACTTTTCGGAATCGTGCGTAACTAGGAAGAGGCTATTGTACATTTTTGTCCGTGGATATACTATATTTTCTGATATTAACAAACAATTGTCTATTTTTACAGTGTAAATACATTCTATAGAGCAGTACTGAAATGCAGCTTATAGTATTTGCACTGTAAACCTAAAATGTTTTATGTGAACAGAAACATTTCATGGACATTTGTTAATTATATGATTGTGTTTGTTTTTTAAATGTAATTGATCGCCTATTTTAAAACAAACTAAACAAGTTGGAAATTGTACGTCAAACGTGACAAATGAGGAGCGTACGTACTATAACTAGTTTTATAAATATTTATATCGTCTGTTATTATGATATGATTAATTTCCGTAATAAAATAAGTACATTTTAAGTTGGCAACATCTTATCTTTTGTTGACATCTACAGAAAATTTTAATGGGAAGCTTAAGCCTAGCTTTGAAAATTTCAGAACTTGAAATCAATATTTAGACTATTTTTCCCTTTAATATCTATTTTTCCGGAAACATCTATCCAAAAAACTGTCGGTAGATTATATGATTGCTACAACTAAACAATTTTAGTATACAAATTGGGTTTTTAAATTCAGTAATACGGAAATAATATGACTCCATCTTAAATATGACGTAATCACCATGGCAACCTAGAATCATTACCTATCATGAGATATCATTCAATTAATTACTTATGATAGGAGTTAATAGAATGAAGAAAACATTTATTAATGTCTTTTTTAAGTTTTGATTCAATTTTCATAAAATTTGAAATAACTCGACAAAGTTCTGCAACGATTATATATGTTAAATTTCAAGCCATTCGGTTGGGTAGTTTTTGCTCTGTTATATGCGTACAGACCAGACGACGACTATAGGTGCTACGTATTTATACAATTACGAACGCACCTTAAAAGTGGCGAATACACGTTAAAATAGGGCGATAAAAAAAAGAGTCTTACTGCCCATTGATGACTAAAAAAAATTCCTAATTTCTACCTTTACTGCTGTCATGCCTTATCTTGTACACCTGTTAGCTAGACAACGATTTGGTTGCTTGAATTCTAAATGGTAATTCAATTCTTTTAAAATAAAGATAATGATAATTCATAACACGCTTCAGTTAAGAAACAATTTAAGGCGTTACATGACATTATCCATTCACCGTTATCAATGCAATACACGTTATCTGCTTTGGATACTTAAATTGATTTATTTTTAAGTTAATAGATACGTATTTGTAATAATAAGCTTTAAATAGTTTTATTTTTTTATTTTTATTTTTATTTCTTTTAAGTAAGTACTTAATAGTAGGAAAATTTCTCGGTTATTAAAAGTAGATTTCAACGCCTTACAACCGTTAGTTTAGCGTTAGTACTCTAACAGTATGATTATAAAAATGGTTTAACGGCCATATCTGATCTACCTTTGCAATTTGATAAAAATAACTTTGCATTTCAGGTCATTCAAGGTTTGTTGAACTATAATACATATCTTTTGATTCTTCATAGTGCACCAAAAAAAAAAAAAAAAAAAAAAAAAAAAAAAAAAAAAAAAAATTGTGGTATAAAATTTATTGTTCTGAATAAAATATTCATAAAATTAATTATTTTTTTAAGACAATTCTTTTCAACAATCTTAAATTATTTCAGGAAAATTGAGTTAGGTTCAGTTAATGAGAAGAGTTAATTTCAAGAAGGTGTCAACCAGCAATTTCAGTAATTTTAACCATCCTCTTCCGCATAGTCATGCTCATGTTCAAGCTCATCCGTATGCCTCAAAGGATGAAAATTAATAAAAACATCTTTAGAATTTGAAACATTTGAACTTGAAAATTTCTGGATATTCTCGTGTATTCCTCCGTGAGAAAACGTAAACAAAACTGTTATGAGCTTTATATAAATAAAATGCAGGTAATAACTTGAAAAAGGAATAAAAACCATTTTAACTCGTATTCCATTGTTTAAAACCATATGTTATATAGTATATGCCATAATTATTATATTATGAACATAAGAAAAATTCGCATGATTATGACACACATTAGAATTTCGATGTCGGTATAATTTGAAAGATATAAGTAGAATAATGTAGCAAAAATTTACGCCGATATTCTTTTAATTGCATTGACTACAAATACATCCCATTTTATAATGTAACCAATGAAAACAGCCAGAAATAAACATAAGAAAATTTGCCATTGGATTACAAAGGGAAAAATTCTATAAAATTTAATTACTTCTAATTTCACAATTATTAAAAGAAAAATAGTGAGTGAGGTGCGAGAAAGAAGCATTTTTAGAGTGGAACAGCATAGTGTGGAACATATTTAAAGTAAAACATATTTTGGAGTGTCCTCAAACAAATTGCGCTTAAATCAATATTAATTAATTGGTTTGACTAGTAGGGCTGGATTATTTATCGATATATCGGTCAAATATTGATATTTTTTAATTATCGCAATACCGATACCTGAGCTCTGATTCTGACGATATATCCCAATAACGATAGCTAAGCTGAAACTCTACCGATATATCCCAATAACATTTTTTTCCCCGCAGCGCGACTTCGAATTCCTAGAAAAAGCACCGAAATTGCAGTAATAATATCGGAATAATCATTGTATCCCAATAACATTTTTTTCCCCGCAGCGCGACTGTAATCCAATGTATCCCAATAACATTTTTTTTCCCGCAGCGCGACTGTAATCCAATGTATCCCAATAACATTTTTTTCCCCGCAGCGCGACTTCGAAATCCTAGAAAAAGCACCCAAATTGCAGTACTAATATCGGAATAATCATTGTATCCCAATAAAAAAAAAAAAATTCCGCAGCGCGACTGTAATCCAATGTATCCCAATAACATTTTTTTTTTCGCAGCACGACTTCGAAATCCTAGAAAAAGCACCGAAATTGCAGTACTAATATTGGAATAATCATTTTCCACCATTCATTTATTCCTGCCTGCTTCATTCAAAGCCAAATATCCCTTCTAATGATTATCTCTTTTTCGTTGTTATTCCAATATATCCCGATACTATGCTTTACTTTTATTTAAACAAACCGCATATTCCCCTGTTCGTCTGTTACTGAATAAAACTGTTATCATTTCCGTTGCTGCTTAGACATATTGCAATATATCCCACAGATTGATATGTCCAAATTCAAACGAATAAAGAAGCGCTTAAAATACGTACGAGTTAGTTGTGGAGTCGAAAATATTACCAGAGCTTAGCAGCTGGAAAGCTCGGTTCGCGAACAACCAATCAGAGTGCGAAATGGTAAAATTTCGCATTTCGGCTACGTTGGTGAAGCTAAGCTTCCACATTCTTTCACTGTTATTCGTTTCTTTTGAGAGGAGCTTCCTAGCTATTAACGTCTAATATTGAGAGCGCTGAATAGCCAGCCAGTGTTTATTCTATTCCTATTTCGTCTGTTGTTTTATTGTTAGAGAGCGTGCAAATCGGATTGATTTTAATATATGCTGTCTTGATACTTTAGCTTAAAACGAAGTCAAAAAAGTACATTTTAATTAGTACAAAACTATTCCGAAATGTGATTTGAATATTTATATTTCAAAAAATATTTCAATGTTGTATTTATGTATAGTAAATAGATAGGAAGCTGTAAATACAGTGAAAATTTTCAATTTTTTTTCTATTAAGAATGCATTGATATCTAAGAGAAAGATTGAAAAACAACATTTCTGCAGCATCTGTAATACATTGAAAGCAATTTAATTACAAGATACAAAAATAAATTATAATATTCTAGAAAAAGGATTATTTTGACAAAATTAATCTGGAAAGCATAATTAAATTTTGAAAGTAATATTTTTCTTTGTAGAACTAAAAAGTACGAAATTGAAAGAGAAAAATATTGAACACAAGAGGGGAAAATTCTGCTATAAGGCCGAATATAGATTGCCACACACGGCTTTTATTTAAAAAATAAATAAACTAGCTGTAACTCAGAATAAAAACGCAATGACAACAAACAATTTTAAAATATCTAAATAACAAATAAAAATTCCCCTGTTAAAGTGTTGAGTTGTTCAATAACCATTCGATTTAGAAAAATATTTTTCTACCACTGAGCAATTTTTTTTTATGAAATTTAATTCATGTTTCTATGGCAGCAGACGATAAAACGATATCTTTGGAATAGGGGAATAAATATAGAAGAAAAAATTTTGTTGATGTTTGTGATAAAATGTTTTTCTTTATTTTTTAAAAATGTATATACATAATTCACTTTTATATTTTAACAGACTAATAAGTTTACTATAATTCGTTACACATGCTATGCCCAGTATACACGATACACGTCGAGCCACAATGCCTTTATCATTATCTTTTTACGCGTAAAAGTTTCGCTACGGTACTCCATTGTGAAGTTTTGTAATTTTTGAAATCTAATATTTGAAAAACGGCATACTCATTCGATTTGAAATTTATATCAAGAAAAATACAATTTTTTACCATTCTAACGCAGTTTGTAAAACAATTTTGTGACAAATACTTTTCGAGTTATTAATTTTTTAAGTAACTTCAAATGTTTAATTTTCCGAGATTAACCTGTGGCAACGATGGATTGCTGTGACTTTTCATAAACATGAAAAATGATAGAGATTGAAAGAATAAGCCACCCTGTGTGTGGCTAACAAGTATATTAGCACGACATGTGGCATTAAACTAATTTCAGTTTTTGCTGTTGATTTTTACTTATTTTAATAATATTAATTTCAGCAACGTCCTAAATTTAAGAACATTTTATTTTAGTTTCTTTTTTTATAATATTCTTAGTTATACACGAGGATATTAAATAGTCAAAATAGTGCAGAAAATAGGAAGAATAGGGAGCATACTATTTTGAAAGAAAACCACTATCCAAGCAATGGTATAAGCCAAATATATATCGCACAATGTGTCCATTTCCTAAAATATTTCTGTTTTGTATAAATATGAAACTATAATATTTAAAGGATGCTGTGTGAGCAAATAGGTTAGGAGAGTTGATTCATTGCTTTCTACACCTGTTTGTACTTAAATTGCTGCTACCATACCATTTATCTTTGAAAATTAACATTTTTTCTATTTCCACACACTTTAAGGTAGTTATCGCGATATATCACCAATATCAATATTAATTCGTTGATATATTGCGATATTAAATTTTTGATATCGTCCAGCCCTATTGACTAGGCACTAGGGTCCACTTTTTGACACTTTAAAAGATGTCTGCCACACCGTCCGTATCGTCCAAATGCTCTGCCTTCAGTTTCTTCATTTTTAGACATCAGTTACTTACTAGGATGCAATGCACAAACATTAATTAAATGACTTGACTTGCCCCTGTACTTGAAAATGACTTGACTTGCTCCTGTACTTGAAAATGACTTGCCCAATTTTTACACTTGTACAGAACATCAGAGCTTTCACTGGCGACCAGTGGCGTATCTAGACTTATCATTTCGGTGGAGGCTGAGATACAGTAAAATTTTCTAAGACGGAATCGCAAGAAACGGGGAAAATTCCGCTTTAAACAGGTTTTTATCTTATTAGCAGGTAACGCATCTAGTGTACAATCAAATCTACTAAGACGAAATTGCATTGGACAGGGGAAAATGTCACTTTAAACAGGTTTTTGTCTTCGCAAGTATAATTACATCGTTACACAGCATTTTTTAAAACGGAATACTGAAAATTATCTACTAAAAGTATTTAATAAATAGTATATAAAACCAAATAAACAGCAAATTTAAAATTATATAACAGCATTCTCGATCTACCCCACCTCTCCCTCAACACATTCTTAGACTCATTTTGGAGCACATACACGCACGGCATTTGTGAAATAACACACTTTCTTAGAAGAAAATCTGTCTAAAACGGAATTTTTTTTCTGGTTCATTTTAAATTTTATCTTAGCAAGTTTCATCACATTTTTCTAAACTTTCGTAATTAAACGATATTTTCTACAAATTTCGGAGGGGGCTGAAGCCCTATCAGCCCACCCCCTAGATACGCCACTGCTGGCGACTATTTTTATATTCTATTCGCACCATTATTTTAAAAAGATAAATTTTGTAGTATATTTCTCTTGCACATGTTGTCAAAGTGTACGTGAAAAAAAAAAATTGTTTTGAGAAAGTGGTGCAAGATAGAATTAAAAGATGGTCGCCAGTGGCAGCCCTAGAACATGAAATTTACTTATTCAGAAACGTACTCAGTTAATTTAAAGAAAAATTAGCTTCCAAACATGTGTGAACTTTAAGATTACTGGTGCAAAGGGAAGCTAAGATGGAGCTATATTTCACTTACGTACGTTCTGGAGATAAAAAATTTAAACTGATTCAAAGTTTTTCAAATTTTAACATCATATACAAACGTTTGCTGGGGTGTTCGTAATGGGAATTCGCTCTGCCTCCTTTGACTTGCATATTTTGAAATCTCCTAAAACAAATAGCGCTTTAATCAAGAATTTACAAATAACTAGACATATCTTCTCTGTTTTTTTTTTTTACGAACTCTGCAACTTTTTTCGTAATGTTCAGTATTTTCGTTATTACACTACCGTTACCTATTAGTGTACAAAGCAGGAACATTAATCAAACGATTTGACTTGATTCAAAATTTTCAAATTTTCAATATTTTACGCACGTCTGCTGGTGTGTTCGTAATAGAATTTTGACCCGCCTTTTTATATTTACATATTTTGAAGTATCCTCAAACGAATGACGCTTAAATCAAGATCAATAAAATGATTTGACTAGGCACTAGGGTTCACTTTTTGGCACTTTAATGGACGTGTTCCACCCCTTTCGTAACGTCGAAATGGTCTGCCTTCAGTTTTTTAATGTTTATAAATTCAACTGTTCCTCTTACTAGAATGCAAAGCACAAACATTATTGAAATGATTTGACTTGCTCCCATATTTTTACGTATTAACGCCAATTTTTACACCTGTTCGTCAACCGAACCGGTAAGCAGACTAGTATTTTCTTATATAACCAATCAAGTGCAATGTAGTTTTATATATTATAAGTTTGATCAAATGCTTTGACTTTTTTATTGTTGTCTCTTAGTCTATAAAACTCATTACCATTCACTAAAATTTTAGATACTTGATAAACAGTAGCATAAATAAAGATTTGGATGATTTTTTAAAAAATGGAGCGAAATAAATAACTTTTTAACAAATTTAACCTGGAAATTTTTAATAAGCTTTTATACCTTAAATTTTGCTACACGGTAGGTTTTTAGTTCTTTAACAATTAATTGCATTTTTTAGTTAAAACTTTTAATTTCTGCTCATTTGACTGAATTCTTGTAAATTCTACCGGAAGATAAATAGCTTTATAAACATTTTAACCTAGAAAATGTTAGTTAGTGTTTCATTCTAAATTTCCGCTTCAAATAGGATATTTAATTGGTTAATAATTAAACTCCTTTTTTAAAAAAAAAAAACATTTTACTTAAGTTCATTTGACTCATTTCTTGAAAATTCTGTATCGAGATACATAGTTTTATAATGATTTGAGCCACGGAAGTGGTTATAGTTGTTTAGTGTTAACTACTGATTCGCCTGAGATATTTAGCTAATTAGCAATTAATTGCATTTTTTAAATAAAGTTTTCTACTTGAATTTATAATAATACATAATCGCGTAGCTAATCAGTAGGTTAAAACGGTGGCACTGTTCCACCATGTCGGCATTTAGAACAAGACGCTTGTCACCTCGCACCAGCCACCTGAGGCATCAAAGATGTTTGACAATGAAAAAGAAAACTACAAAAAAAGGGAAAGTATTATTCTTGTTGTTCCAATCTGTGCGTGTCTGCCCATTCTAATGTTTCGGTCGGATTGTTATGTAATTTGTCCAAGCTCTGTTTGCTGTGAAATCGATTCCTTTCATAAGAATTCAGCATTAACATTTTTATGAAAGCTGTAACGGGATTTTAAGATATTTGTGTGATTAAGCATTTTTTCAATTTATTGTATTTTTGAAAAAAATATTTTTTCATTTTCGCGTGAATTCATAAAATTAAATACTTTCGGTAAACAAATGCGTTGAAATGATAAACATATATTTATATACATTATGCTGCGTATTTGGTCTTATATTAGAGAAAATTTTGTTTCATTTTTCCTTTTATACTATCACAAATTTGGAAATAAATGTTTCTTTTCTAATTAATATAAGATGGTTTCAAAATCGAATTTTTATTTTGATTTATGGAGTGTTTTAAAAGGTTTAATATATTTGAGATTCCATGTTATGATGTTCCACTTGTGCGAATATATATGATATATAATGTTAATAGATGTTTTAAAGGTATTCACGCAATTGATACTTTTAATTAAAAATTGCAACTACCTCTTTATACACTATATTAGTGCTGTAAAAGTAACGACTAAATGACTACCCGTATGTATTCGTTACTTTCAAACTCACTACCCGTTAGAAAGTATTCGTTACTCGTTACTTTCGTATCTATTTAGAAAACAGATATTAACAGTCGTCGTAAGTACTACAAGCATATTCGGCGTATTTTCTATTTTTTAGAGGATTGTTTCGATTACAATTAACTTTAATTATTCATTAAAACAAAGATAAAAAGTATCTGGATTGCTGCCTTAATTTAACACTTCAGAAAATATAAAACTGAGCGCTCTTAAAGTACTTACGAGTGAAATATATGTTCACAGAACTGCATAAAACCGAATTATATACTATATATGAGGTGATTGGAAAACTGGTACCTAGACCTAGACCCATAATGGAATCTTGTTACTACGCAGCCTCCCTGTAACGGAAAGCTGCATAAAAGTGAAAATAATTAAAATATAATAATAAATACAATAACACCTATAAAAATAGAATTCTGTCTTGAAAAGAAATATTCCAATGTCCATTTCCACGAAAATAATCCAATACAATTTCATGTGCTAAGACGGAAAAATCTGTCCAAATCAGAATTTTTCTGCTGTTTCTTACAATTTCGTCTCAATAGGTTTTACTGTATATATTAACGAAAAATACTACTTCAGTATTTTTAATAGAAATACTCATTGTTTACTGAAAACAGTAAACCTACAACGACAAAACCTGTCTATAACGGAAAGTAGCATTAAAACGGTTCCCAAAAACATATTTTCTCCCGCTCAATATCGCAAAACTTTCTGACACATTCATAAGACTCATTTTATTATTTAAAATCATAAAATTGTCAGACACAACGATTGAAATATTGGGGAATCAAATAGCGTTTTTCATATTTCTATAAATGTATTACAGCTCGAATTATAATCGAGTGCTGTCTTATGACGATCTTTCCATCACTATCGCGTCCGAAAATCCGGTTCAAAGCACTCATTTTGACAGTATCTCCAGAAAACTCTTTTGCATTAAAAAAAAAGAGAGAGAGAGACGCTAATCGATTTCTTAAATTCTGATCATGACTACTTGCTAATTTTATGCGTTTATGAATAAAAATCAATAATTTATAAAGTTATATTTCATAGAAATACTTTATCGTTCCTTAAATATAGCTACAACGAATATTTTATTTCACTATAAGCTTCTGTTCTTTTTAAAGTAAAATTATGAGCAATTTTAATTGATTAAATTCATAATTAATACTAAATTAACCTAATTAAAATCCTACAAGAAAAACAAACACGACTTGCCTCCCTATTTCTTAGATCCATGGTTCTTTAATGTTTTCCTTCTTCTTTAAAATATGTGCATGGAAATTTTAATATTTTCTTGGTCAGAATAGGTTCTACAAGTTTCTTCTTATGCAATCCGTTCTACTCTTAATATTTGAAAAATACATACAAAACTTCATATCTGTGAGATTATATAAAAAAAAAAAGTGTAATCCCCAAAACACAATAAACAGTCTTTACGTGAACGAACGGGTCTTTATGAAGCCAGTATGAAAGTAACGAAACGACAAAATGAACACCCGTATGTCTGAAATCCAAACAAAAACTCTCCATCTTTTCGCCTTAGACTATCCAGCTCCATGAATCATGCGAGCCGTACGTATTCGTTACTGAGTAACGGGTAATTTCTTTGACTCGAAGTACGGAATCGTTAGTTTGATGCGAAAAGATGAGGGTTTGCGGTTGGACTTCGGACTCGGAGAATTCGGTCTCAGTTCTTCCGTATCAGTATGGCATACGGTATGGGTGTTCATTTAATCCATTCGTTACTTTCGCAATGGCATAAGTAAATACCATGCTAGTGAAGGTAGCGTTTGCGTTTGTTTCATTTAGTTCTGCTTAGCGTTGATGCAGTAACACTGAGCTCCAAATATAATATATAGAGCTCAATGTGCAGTAACGACTAACGAGTCGTATTCCAAAGTAACGATTCGGTACTTCGTATCAGAGAGAATACTCGTTACTCAGTAACGAATACATACGGTTTGCAACAGCTCTACACTATATGGCCAAAAGCCACCGGATACTTTCGATTTTAGAACTTTTGTCGAATCCCGAGGGAATTTTTGACGAACTTAAGAATGTAAAGAACATATTTGATCTCGTATTTTCAGCAACGATTTAGTTACGGGGGATAATTAGTGAACAAAAGTCAAATTAAATAAGAAAACAATATTAGCGATCACACTGTAAAACTAGTCGTTGGGGGCCACCGTAATACTTACCCATCATGGATATGCATAATGTAAAATATTAAAACAAAAATGTGTAAATTACTTATAAAATGCATAGCAATTCAAATAAAATCGTGGCTTGATGACGTCATAACTTTATAGGCTCGATTACTGAATTGCTTGAAAGAGGTTTTTCCTTATAACTCCAAAAATAATAATCCTATTAACTAGCGGTTTATTGCATCTGATTAAGCGTCAAATTTCCAATTAAAATATATCTTTGAAGTGAAATTTGGATGAAATACAGGGTCATGAAAAATCGAAGAGTGTGGAAAATAGGATTACAAATATCTCAGCAACTAATTATCCGATCGACTTCATGCTTTATGCAAAATTTATGTTTTTTTATTGTCTTTTATATTCATTTCTTAAAATAAACAATTTCGAAAATTTTTATATACCTTTTATCAGAACGAATATTTCGAGAGTCCGAAAAAAATAGATCCGGTTAATCGAGGTTATTGAAATGAAATAGGCTTCTTCCCATTATTACATACTAAGTACATACCAAATTGCAAGTGTCTGTCTCAATTTTTTCGGGAGATAGAGCGTTTACAGACACACACACACACAGACACACAGACACACAGACGGACGGCAAAATTTTTTTTCTAAAAATATGTTTTTTGGAATCTCCAGTGTCTGAAACGTGTAAATCCGTCAAAAAAAATTTTTCGATTTTCAAAACGATTACAAGACTTACCCTATACTACGTATGATGGGTAAGTAATAAAATGGTCGAAATGATCTGTAGCTGCAGAAATTAACTCTGCTGGTCTTATACAACATTTGTGTACACATATGTAAGAATAGCACATACATTCATGTAAATATAAAAGTTATTTTTTAATTCAAAAAATTTCCAAATGTTTTTTGTTTATAGCATGTAAAGTTTTCAACAAGTTAAATGCCACTTTCGGGAAACTTGATAAAGTACAGTAGAAACAATATACTGCAATTAGAATAAAAATATATTAAATATTTGATGAAATATAATGATTTGTATGAAATAACTTTTAACTGCGCATGCGTGCACGATAACGAATATATATATATATATATATATATATAATATATTTTCCTAATTTTGTAGCCAACTATGTAGGGCAACTCATATGAAAAAGTTAGTAATAAGTTAGTAATAAGTTACA
This sequence comes from Maratus michaelseni, assembly GCA_963931845.1. Classification (NCBI taxonomy): domain Eukaryota; kingdom Metazoa; phylum Arthropoda; class Arachnida; order Araneae; family Salticidae; genus Maratus; species Maratus michaelseni. Next base: position 442,629,163 of record OZ007586.1, read on the forward strand.
ATATCGTGAAAATTCAGTAAAATATCGCAGATATATTGAAGCTGAATTTCAGTTGCATTCTAAAAGTAGCTGGATGGTAAGCGATTTTCCACAAATCTTCATTCCCTATTAACCGACTTCCAAAAGCATTTAACGTATGTCCATGCGTGGTTTTTGAATTGATGCTCCGATTTTGATACTTTTTTTTAGCTCACAGGCTATCAAAGCCTGAGAGCTTATGTGTCCGCCGGTTCTGTACGTACGTATGTATGTATGTATGTATGTATGTACGTAACGCGATAACTCTTCATAGAAATATCCATTTACCTTCAAATTTTGTTTATAGGTTCATTGTGTTAAGGCGCTTCCCTGATTAGTTTTCGGGATTGATTGGTTAAGTATAAAGGGGGGGGGACGAGGGGGGCTAATCCCCCCCTTAATTTATATAAATGGGTTTTTCATGCAGAATTATTCCGTTTACCTTCAAATTTTGCTTATAGGTTCACTGTGTTAAGGCGCTTCCCTGATTACTTTTCGGGATTGATTGGTTAAGTATAAAGGGGGGGAACGGGGGGCTAATCCCCCCCTTAATTTATATAAATGGGTTTTTCATGCAGAATTATTCCGTTTTCCTTCGAATTTTGTTTATAGGTTCACTGTGTTAAGGCGCTTACCTGATTAGTTTCCGGGATTGATTGGTTAAGTATAAAGGGGGGGGGGGAACGAGGGGGGCTAATCCCCCCATAATTTATATAAATGGGTTTTTCATGCAGAATTATTCCGTTTACGTTCAAATTTTGTTTATAGGTTCACTGTGTTAAGGCGCTTCCCTGATTAGGTTTCGGTATTGATTGGTTAAGTATAAAGGGGGAGAACGGGGGGGGGGTAATCCCCCCTTAATTTATATAAATGGGTTTTTCATGCAGAATTATTCCGTTTTCCTTCAAATTTTGTTTATAGGTTCACTGTGTTAAGGCGCTTCCCTGATTAGTTTTCGGGATTGATTGGTTAAGTATAAAGGGGGGGGGGAACGGGGGGCTAATCCCCCCCCTTAATTTATATAAATGGGTTTTTCATGCAGAATTATCCCATTTGCTTCAAAATTTGTTTATAGGTTCATTGGGTTAAGACGCTTCCCTGATTAGTTTTCGGGATTGATTGGTTAAGTATAAAGGGGGGGAACGGGGGGCTAATCCCCCCTAATTTAGATAAATGCTTTTTTCATGCAGAATTATCCGATTTTCTTCAAATTTTGTATATATATTCATTGTAATTAGAGACTTCCCTGATTAGTTTAAGGGGTTCATTAGTTAACTATGAGGGGGGATGACCCCCCCTTAATATATTGTTGATTTCTTTATTTTTCTCTTATTTCAGATTCTTTGAAATAAGAGTATAATATACAATTAGTGTGAATAGCCTGTGAGCTCAATGCCCTCAGTTTAACTGGGCAGTTTTCTTTTTATTGTTTGTTTGTTTGTTTGTTCGTTTTAATTTTCTTCCAAGGAGAACTAAAACATCAGTAAAAAATTACTATAAAAAATGAAAAATTACAATTTGTGAAAAATAAAATTTAAACTTTCGTAATTCCTAAACTACTCTACCGAATGACTTCCCATTTGGAATTCTCAGGTAAAATTTACAAAAAAAGCCAAATATGATGTCAAATTTAGGTGTTCGTGTTGAAAATTTCTGGATTTTGGTACAATTTCAGTTTGAAGACAATATTTTAAAATATAAATAGAAAAAGTGTATAATTTCAATTCGAATGTTTTTTTTTTCTTTTTTTTTTTTTTTGTGGGGGGGGGGGGGGGGACAATTTGGTGTTTAAAATTTATTGGTTTCTTTTCCTTTCTTTTTTTTTTTTTTTTCGTCCGACATACATTTATTCACCTTCTTTAATGTTTTTAATGGGACTCAATTTTTTTGCTCTAGAACCAAAATGGCTTTATTCTAAAGATAAATTTAAGAAATAGTTATTACCAGCTGCACAAAAACATTTCTCTAAAACAAAGACTTTAAATATGGAATTTTACAAGCACGAGATTTGAAATAAAGTTCAGCGTAGTTTATTTCAAATTCACAGTATGTTTGGGTTTATTCATTACAGTATATTTAGGTCTGTATAGCATTATTACAGATCGCTCAAAAATGTATCGTTTAAAAAATATGACTCTTGATTTAATTATTTGGTTAAAGGAACTATGTTCAATAGAATAGCCGTTTTGAAAGCAGAAAATGTTATATTTAATTTCAACGAAATATTTTACATTTCGCGAGAATTTGTAGAACAAAAACAGAAATGGGCAGAAAAGCAAACAGGACGTTTATAACTAGTTTTTAATTTTATTAACCCTTTAAAGGAGTTAGTTTCAAGGCACGACCACTTAATTTTAAAAACTGCTAAAGTTGCACCAGAATATTTTTTAAAAAAAATTGATTTTATAATACAAGTGAAGAAAAACATTTATTTATTTTCTAACTAATTCGCTCGTAATTTCTGGTAGCAGTCAATCGTTTCAACATTTTACCAGCAGAATACTTTAACCGTAAAAGGGTTAAACCGTGATGATTATATTAAAAGCCCTGCTTCAGACGAAAATAAATTAAAAAAACCAGTGAACCAGTATGAGGCTTTCGCACCTTCGGTATCTTTGAGATTACTGAAGAGGTTACGTTTTATCATTAATTTTTAATCAAACAGATGTGAATGCACTATATCAAAAGCCTGTTTAAACACTTTCCTATAATACCTCATTCATCGCTGTGCGTTGTGCATGTGCATTAAAAAAAGGATGTTGACATCAAAAATAATTTATATGGTTGGTGTATCTGTGAAACAAACGTACAAGACATAAATCAATTTTTAAAGTGCGTGTTGTAATAAAACAGCAATTTTGAAAACTATTTATTGTGTTAGTATTCAATAAAAAAGTTAACACTCAAATTCTGTGAGTTTTCTAAAATTGTAAAGTGGTTGCCTCGCAACTCTCTTATGAGGGTAGTCTGGTATGAAATGGATATAGTTTTGAATATGAACGTTGTCCTGATTCTAACATTTGTGCGTGAACGAGCCATCATTCTGTCATTTCTTTTACTTTCGCAAAGTTTGGTTTAATCTCCAGGAATCTAATTGCATCGGTTATTTTAAGCAGTAATATGTTAATTAGATTTCTGTGATGTAGCTAGTGATTTCTGCTAGTATAAATACGGCAAAAATAGTATGCATCGACGAATTTTGTCCTTGCGGAAAATCAAGTCTAATCTGAGAATTCTTACAGCAGTCTACGTATCGTTAGCATTAGCGTTTCATTTTGATTGAGTTTGGATTAAGATTCTTATGCAGGGAAGTTTGCTTAGGTGGTAAGGTGTTGCATCAATTACTTCGGATAAAAGTATATTTGGAATCAACGTGGTTCTCTTCAATTAGTGAGAACCTCTATGTTTTTCAAGTGATATTTTACAGCGAGTTCAGAGCCTTTCCTACAGTGCCTGCAGAACTATGAGCATAGTTCCATCTTGTTTGGAAGTGATAGGATTTAGAAAAATTCTTAAAGTTAGTTTCGACCTCATCAGTTTAGTGTCTGAGATTATAGTTTGATCATCTTTAGTTAATTATTTGGCCTGCTCCACTGCCATTCTCATCTATTTTTGTTTTTAATAAATTGTTTTAGTGTTAATCTTGAGTCATGGCTACCTTCTTAATTGACGGGCCCAAAGGGTCCGCCACAAAATAAATGATTAGTTTTATGACAAACGCTAAAACAGCCATTAAAGAAAAGGGCATAAAAGATTGATATGGTGGAGTCATGAACCTTCGCTAGCGCTGAAAACTCCAAAGAACGTGACATGCATAATAGTATTTACAATTCTCTCCTAAATATAAACAATTCATGCCTCAACAATTCGGTTTGTTGACCAAAAATTTAAGAAAAGAACCGTTGGAAAAATAGTTGAGATTCATTTTATTTGTTTATCGAGATAGTATATATATATATACGTTATTGATATTTTCATACCATGAAAAGGTATTGATAGGTGTTTGTTTATTCGCCACTTTTAATTTTCCTAAGAAAAATAACTTTTCACTAAGACAAAACAAGCATCTCGTCGAACAAAGGTTCAATAGTCTTGAAAGGAATGATTAGAAATCAGAACAAAGTGACTGGTATTATCGTGTTTATATATATATTTTTTTTTTTCAGAAATAAACATGTCATGCATGAACAGATTTTTAATGCCCAGTACTGAAGAGAAAACTTATTTAGAGTAAAAATGTTTTAATTTTTATTTTCGTCTTCACGATATGTATATGTTAGTTATTCAGATTTCCGTTACATTAAAAGGCATGAATAGATTTTTGTTCAGAATTTTAAGTAAATTATTTATTTATTTAAAGAAACCTCTAAAAATTCAATAAAGAATAATATACATCCCTTTGAACATAAGCTCGTTAATCTCTGAAAGAGATGACAGCCAAACATGTTCAAATATCTAAAAATAAACAAAATATTTTCCTTTTAAAAGTCTATTCAAAACATCAGTTTGTTAATCATTTCTGGCAGGTTATTGAGATATGTATCATTATCTTTCAAAACATAACGTTAGCGTTTCAAATGCAACATCTGAAACAAATATTTCATATCCTTTAAATTCTTAATCACCAATGTCTATGACTTTTACGCGAATTACCATTTTTCAAGTAATCAAAAATAGAAGGAAACAATTAACTTTATAATTATGTTATGTATTTTTAAAACCTTAAACAGAATTAAACTTACAACATTATGAGAAAAGAACTGGCATATTCAGGATTCGTACAGGTGCTTCCTTTTGAATATCACTATTTTGAAAATAAATTTTCGGCAATTTAATTGCAAAATTCTGCGACTAAATAAGGCGAAGATTACTTTTCGGTAATTGTGGTATTCTAAAGTAAGTACCCGTACAAACCCTGATATTATAAAAATAATACGCATTAATCTTTCACATAATGAAATTATGGTGTCACTTGAAATATATCAATGAAATTTACAACAATAATTTAGGCAAATGATTTTTCATCTCATTGAAAAAAAATAGAGTATTTTTAAAACGGTATATGCATCAATGCACTTTTTTAAAACAATCTTTAATCAGAAATTTTCTGTTAGGGGTGAAAAAGTGTAAGCAATTTGTTATTTTTTATATAATATGTATGTATTTGTGTAAAAGTTTTCTGCTTCGGATAATTGTCTACTATCACGATTATTATCATGATAATTTCAAAACGATATTTATCTACTATTATTTGGTTAGACCAGCCATCTTGCAAAGTTTATTTGCCATCATCATATTCATTTTATCACTCACAGAAACACGAAAGATTCGTAACACGACAGTGGTTTTTTTATAAATAAGGTGTTTTTAATATATTTTGCATTATAGTTAACTAAAAGTTGGGTTAAAAACTATATAAAAAAAGGACTTTCTCACAAAAGAAGATTTAATTACTTTCTAATATTTTGTACGAAAATAAAGAGAAATACATTGCACAACAAACAAATTTTTCATGTAAATTTTAAGGAATAAATGTCTTTTCTAGGTTTAATATTTTAATTATTTAAATAAGTTAAAGTGCCGTAATTTCAGTTTTAATATATTTTAATAATTATCTTGACCTATGTTTTCATCGAATAGTTTATTATATAAAAACGGCCACTAGTTGAACTATTTAAAGTAATTTGCATTTCAATAATATTTTATTTTTTAATAATATTTTGCATTTAATTGCGGTAAATTGTGGATAGTAAGATTCTAATAATCTAATGTTCCGCTTAGTAGAATAATTTATATTGACAAAATGGCTATTCCGATATGTAGGCTCGATTATTAATCATTTTATAAACCAATCGTAAAAGTTAAAACAAAGTTCATTCCATCATGAATATCATGTAGCACTAAAGTTCCTAAATATTTTTTTTGCATGAGCTCTAGATAAAAATACCATTCCCTCATATGAACCACATGGGTGATAGGGCAAATGTGGATCTATAAAGCCTTATATGCTCAAAAGTTTTCTCTTTCTTTTATAAGTTATGAAAACAACACTATTAAGCAAAATTGAGAGATTTAAAGGAATGAAGGTTTGAGAAACTTGAAGGTTTGAGAAACTTGAATTTAAAAAAATTACATTCTTATAATTTGAACTATTGCTAACGTATTACGCCAGTTTTATTTCCGGATAATCTAACAATTATCCGGATTACTATTATCTGTCATTGCAAGACAGCTATTCCAGTAAGCATGTTGTTTATCATTTTATAATCCAATCACGAAAGTTATAAATAAAGTGCACTCAAGTCATAGATGCTATATAAAAATATCCCTCCTCTCAAGATCAAACATTGGAATATTTTAAAGTTATACCTGAATAGATAAATAATTTTTTGGATATGACCTCTGTGTTAAAGTACCATCCCCATCTGATGCACTTGGGTGATCGTGGGTAAACCGTAGATCTGTACAGTGTCATGTGCTGTATTTCAAAACTTATATATTTCTTTTTTTAAGTTACATAAACAAAATCATTAAGTAAAATAGAGCGAATTAATAATATTCCTGTTATTTTGCCGGTGAATAAATGAGATACTGAAGAACGTGACTGTCCGTCAAAGCACATTTAGTAATTTTACACAGCTATGTTACGCTCTATTACTGGAGCATTTGCTAAAATTGCTATGCGTTTAAATAGAAATGCGATATGTATAAACCACGTGGCCTATACTTGACAAATATTGATTTCATGGGAAGTCCATAAAATAGTTTTTGAAAATTTCAATTAAAATATTCATTAAAAATCAATTTTTATTAAGACGAAGAATATATATTGTTACTGCTTCTGTTTTAAAAAGTGGCATTAAATTTTTATAATTACTAGGAGATCTAGACCGGGCATACCGGGTTACAGAACATAGATGAAAACCATTTTGTTTATTGAAAACTCTAATAGATTTTCATATTTTATATACTTTTTTACATTGCCCACTGACAACAGGCATTTTGATATGAAAAATAGCAATAATGTATTCAAATAAAGTTTTGAATTTTATTAAAAGTCATATTTTCGTGTCAAAGGTTACTAGCTGAAGAAATCGCCAATGATTTTGCGTAAAGAAGCTTTTTTTATTCTATTTATTTCAATTTTTAAGTGCGTAATTTGATTACATGTCTGCTAAAGTTTTTTTTATTATTTATTTATTTATTTATTTATTTATTGATGAAGCTTGAATTTCGTTATGTAATATTAGTGGAAACAAATGCTGAACTGTTTATATTGTTTCAAATGCAAACGGGTTACATTTCGTGATCAGGTTGCATACGATAGAGATAGATTTTTTTTTTTTTTTAATCATGCTTGAAAATTATTTTAAAAACCATAAAAAATCAGTAAATTGAGATACACTTTTCAAACAAATTGCATTTCAAAGATATTTTTCCTATTCCACGGTGTAAAAATTGAAATTGTGTGAGGTTTAGAAGTTAAAAAAATTACAATAAAAGTGAAATTTATTGGTCAGGTGTTGTCACCGTCAATATGACGTCAGCATTACTCAAGGAAAAGTTTTCCTTTATAATATAGAAAGTATGAGCATTTTAAATTATATATTTTTATGCTATACTTTAATATAGGATTGGCAACACTGTAGAGTTTGGACCCATGCTAGATTATTGAGAAGGCTTTGTCATTTAGTAATGAAACACTGGAATGGTGTGGAAATAACATAAATATAACGTTTTTACATATTATCAGAATACGCCAGCTCGGGGTCTATTCGACATCATTGAGAGGGCTTTGCTATTTCATAATGATGGAGGATTGGAGTGGTGCGAAAACGACATAAATATAACACCTTTGCCAGTTATCAGAATGCGTCAGGGTCAGTGCAGCCTATAGGGTATAATGTTTATTCTCAATAAGGTACTTGTGAAAAAACATTGGAGTGGTGCAGAAAAACATAAATATAACACCTTTGCCAATTAGCAGAATACGTCAGTGTCAATGCAACATAAAGGGTATAATCTTTATACGTAATAAGGAACTTGTGAAAAACATTGGAGTAGTGCAGAAAAAAACATAAATATAACGGTTTTGAAGATTACCAAAATATGACGAAATAGAACACATCTTTCACTGTGTCGCCTGCAAGAAGTAAAGTAACATGTAAATGCTATATTTATTGCTAGTGTACATGTATTTATGTCATTAGATGTACGTTTCCTGTGCTATACATTTATTTTATTTCAGTTCAAATTTTCTCATTTTTCTGCACCACTCTGTATATTTTAATATCAACTACAAATTTTCCAGTAACAGTACATTTTTTTTATTATTATTGTGAAACGATTTATAGCATTCTATTTACCGAAAATACAAAATGTTTTTTAAAAACCATAAGTGAAGGAGATATAAAATAATAAACCGTGTTAGGAAATTAACCGCAAATTTAGAAGGTTATTTTCTTCAAGAGTGTACAATAAAACTTTAGTATAATACTTTCACACAAGCATCATATTGTTATTGTAGGTGCATGAAATTCAATTGATATTTTCAGACGAATTTCGATATTGGTGGCAAGTAAAAACGAAGTAAATAACAGACAATAAAAGACAATACTTGGAATGGGATCAGAGCAATTTTCTTGCCATTCTCGAAAAAAAAAATTTTTGATATTATTTTTCTAAAATAACTATGCATTGTAATCAATAAATTTTGCAACAGAAATCGATTTTGAAAGCTTGAAATATACGAATCCAAAATTACAGTTCATTCGACTTAGTTGTTTTAGAGTTATGCTTAAAAAACTACCCTCATTCTAATGTGTTTTTCAACAATTAAAATTGAATTTAATATGAGGCGTTCCAAACGTTAAACCCTCATAATTCCTAAACTACCTGACTGAATGGACTACTCGACTAAATTTTACAGTATAATCCAAATATGATTCAAAATTAGGTGTTACTATTGTAAATTTTAAAGTTTGTCACAATTTCTATATGTAGATAGAGTTTATGTACGTATAGTATTAATTATTAGACGTTATTTCTAATCGATTGTTACCAGTTACATTTATTTATACGATGATTAGTATGGGGGTACCGGTACCCTTCATTTTTCCACGACTGCACAACAAGAAGTTTTTGGCACTGCAGAAGATTTACACACGCTTCGTTACATAACATCCACGAATTAGGTATTCTTTCGGAATATTTTAGCTTGAATAAGATTTTTTATGTTACTGATGGTCAACACATTTCTAATGTAAGAAAATACCATGTGTATTTAACATGTTCTTCCAGTAACAAACAGCCCGAAGATATGTACATAACATGATTATCCACTGAAAGCCGCCTTATTTGAAGAAATAGAAAAAGTGAATGTTCTATATTTAAATTTGTTGAAAGTAAATTATACCACCCGGAATCTCCATTTTCTCCAAAATGTCCATAACATGTTCATCCACTAAGTTCTTGAATTAATTTCAGAGTTTAAATTCATTCGGTTAAGCTGATTTTCGAATAACTGGGTTCTATTATATCACAGGAAAAGCGTGTCCAGAAATAGTTAGAAGGGAGGCATTTTTTAAAGAACCATACAGCAAAAAATTCATCTAATTGACTTTTATCATTTTTTATTGCAGCCTATGTTAACGGTTTTACATTAATAATATGTTTCATTTAAATAAACAATTATCTCGTTAATAAAGTATTAATTCTCTTTACTATAATAGACAGTACCTTAAAGGTGCTTCCTGTGTGGATTGTTTTATGGTATCAGAAATATGTATAATTATTTTCTTAAAAATATTGTATTTTTTCGGAATATATTATTGTAAAGCCATTTTAAAAACAAATACTAAAATGACCATTAACCGTGGTAACGGTGATGACTAAAAATTTTAAACCACCGGCTACTTACCAATTAAATTTTCCGAGTACCACTTTTGTAGGTGTGATGTAGTATCACATATATTTTTCTTAAATTAATCCTTTTCTTTAATTTTCAGTTTAAACTAACTTTTAAATACTTAGTCATTTTATCCTAACTTTTATTTAGCTCCCGCCGTAATTTTCCTCCATTAAAAGAAAATATCTTTAACATATGCCCTTTATCAATAAAACTTTCTCACATAGATAGAATTCATTTAAACGATTAATCACCATCACTAGATATCCAGAAAAAAAAGAAAAGAGATAAAGATTGACTTTGTATTCGGTTTGCATTTTATTTCTCATTCCGTCCAACGTTCGTTAGAAATGTCTGTGTCTGCTTAATTTTTGAGTTTAGCCTTTTCGGTAAATCCTAAACATTTTCAGTACATGAGAGTTGTTTTGTCTACTTCAGCTAGATTCCCAAAACTTTGCTCTCAACGTACATTTGGCATTCACATTCTTGTTGGCTCACTTTATAGGACTGCTATTCTGGTAGCCCTGCCCTGTAATTCAAAAATTCTCCTAATTGCCTAATGCGTAACTGATAATTTTTAGCTTATATGACATCATTCATTTTCATATGCTCTTCCGCCAATTTTATGTTGCCAATATGTGTATGGCATGAAAATCGACATGTGTCGGAGGGCTCATTCTCTCTCTCGCACGCTCCTCTGATAAGAAGTTAATAATGTAAGCTCGCGTTGGTTAAAATGCTCTCAGGCACCATCCCATCCCTTCATGTACGTACTTTGTAATCGTACGCTTATAACTCGAAGTTTAATAAACTAATATCGTAAAGAATCTGTTCAGAGCATTTAATTCTACAGCCTACTGCCTTTTTATGTTACTTTCAGTGGATGCTTATCGAATCTGGATTATTTGTCACGCAATGTACTTTTAAACACGTAGTTTTCCGACACTATAGTAGGTATTGTAAAATTTTAAAAAAAAGAGTGAGAGAGAGCACTTCATACATTTTAATTACCATATTGACCGGAAAAAATACGAAACTAGCCATTCGACTTCAAATTATGTCTTCTTGACATTTGAAGCTTCTGGAAATCGATTTCTGTTAAAAAAATTTAGGTTACAATAAATATTTTTTTTTAAATCAATTTCAAAATATGTACATTTTTGAAAAATAAAATATAAATTGTAACCCTTAAACTTTTTTCTTAACAGAAATCAATTTCTAGAAGCATTAAATATGCGAATTCAAAATTAAAAATGAATTCCGCAGAATAGTTTTTGAGTTACACTTTAAAACTATCACCATTGCAGTATGTTTTGCAACACAGTTAAAAAGGAATTTAACATTAGGAATTTGAAATTTGAAACCTCCATAGTGTCCAAACTATTTGACCGAATGACATGCCGTTTGGTATTCTAAAGGTAAATTTTTTTTAAATAACAATATACTATCCAAATTGGATATTAAGATTGGCGTAATTTCATTATATTTCATTATATTTCATTAGACCCCTAAAGCTTTTTTAAAACTTATTTTAAGACATAAGTTCAAGTCGAATGAATATTTCTTATTTTTTCTGAGACAATTTGTGGATGAAAATGCATGGGGTGTTCTCTTTATTCGATTTTTTTAGACGGCTCTACCTTTTTTCATGAGCGGTCGGAATCTCAAAATTTGTACGCTATTTCAATAATATTTTAGATTTTATTGAAGTGGACTTAAATATTTTAATCCGTCATAAGTTCTTCCTTGGGAATAAAGTTTATACAGGAATTTTATGTTAATGAACATACACAATTTTAAATGTTCCTGAGTTAAAGAATAATAGTATAAAATCACATAATATCCAAACATATCTGGTAATTTAGTCATAAAGAATGTATAAGATAGGATTTGCCTTTTGTGAAACTCTTTTCATAATAAAAAGTATATTTTCATAATACTATCATATATAAATTTAAAAAATAAAAAAATTTCAAAATAAAAAAAACTTATGTTAAATATAGAGTAGATTAAACTCATTTGGTACGCCGTTTATTTGGGTCAGTCTCTTAAATAGGACAAAATGTAAAGAACAAAATCGAAAAATACCATTACTTCTGATATTTGGGGCATCGCTTTATCGGTACAAATCGCGCTAAAACCGACGTATCTCAATTAACCGAAGCTACTGTATTTAATGATTTAAAAATAACAAAAATAAGGTTTAAAAAATGCATTATATAAAACGTTACTGTGTTTGAAATCATAATGCTTTAATGAAAAATGCTAACTTTACACATTACACGATTTACACTCTTAAAGAAAAAAACTTCAAATTACACAAATCTAACACAGTTTTGGATGTGTTGTTACTTCTGGAAAATTTATTACCTTAACCTATCGGTCACAACGTTATTATTATTATTTTAGGCATAATTATTTTGCTATAGATAAAGTGGCATAATTTTACAAAAAGCAATTACTTTCGTGCTTACTTGAACTTAACTGCAATGGAGCGTATCTCAGCACGAAACAGGAAGGTAACGGCTCTTTCTAAAAAAAACTTCGCGATTGAATAACTTCTAATGCGAACAAGTAACTTCAGAAAGTACCTCTTAACCTACGGTACACAAATCAATATTAAGACATGATAAACAATTACAAACATTTATCAATCGATGTTCGTAAAGCGTTACATCGATATATCTTCTTCCTTTTCAATGCTTGGGAAGTAAATGTCTTTTTTTCCCCAATATTATGAAATATAAACGTTTCGCTATATTTTTATACAATGTGGTCTAGTTCTAAAATTGATTACCATGTCATTGCAAAATGTAACACTTGACAAGTATAGGGTCATGTGAATACATTAAAAATGGTAATTTACATATTACGGGCAGGGATAAATTAAAGCAAGGGACAATAAGACTGTGGCCCTGGTTTCTCTGATTTTGGGTATAAATAATTTGGGTGCAAAAATTTGGTATAAATTTTTAACGTTTCCGTTCTTTTACTAATGATAATCAATATTTTGTACTTTTAGAATAGGATGTGGTTAAAGATAAACATATTTAAAATATGTAATTATATCTTCATATATGTAATCTAAAGTAATGAAAATGTCTAATATTTTGTGACGTAATCAGAAAGGAGGTCCGTATAAACACCAAGCACCGGACACCCACTTTGATTTAATCAGACCTTGTTATGGGATACGTCACATAAAAATCCACTTTCAATCATTCAAATATTTTTAAAAAGTGGCATAACAATTTAGGTCTTATAAATAAACTTGTGGTGAAAAAGCGTATAAAGTAGCAAAACTCCTTGAAATTTCATTAAATTGACATAGTGGAAATGGCCCAAAAACGGGCTACCACTTTCATTTTGGTACCTACCAATTTACCTGTTTATTCAAAATAAATAATTTTGGTGTCACTTACTTCTAAAACAAGTCCTGAAGGTGATATGAGGGTTCAAAACGCTAATAATCAGTCTTAGTCTTCCAAAAAAGTGACAACGACTGTTTTTCAAGGAGTGGTCGAAAGACGGGCTACTTAGTAATTTATCTCGTAATAACTCAAGAAACACCAAATTTTGTTCAAAAACCTATAAAACTGCTGTATTGAAACTTTATGTAAAAAAGAGTATATTCTTCGTTTTTTTACTTCCAGAAGTCACGGATGTATAACTCATTTTCCATTCAAACACATTCGAAATGGGCCCAACATCCACACTTGTGGCACTGAATCGAAACTTCCCTTCTAACATATCTGAAAGAAATCCATCGCAGAAAATGCATGCTGCACTGTCGTCAACAGGTTTATCCTCCAGAGAAACCGCCAACTCGTCATCGTCACTGAAGTCGGTATAGTAGCCCGTTTCTATGGTTTTTAGTGTCCCGTGTTTAGTACTTCAGGTTGATGGTCTCAGTACCCATTACAAAACAAATAAATCGATCGAAACAGGTGCTCTACATGAAGCTCTGAACATCTACTTTGAGATGAGATGGAAGCCACTTACTTTACTGAAGAACTAAGAAAGGTAGAAATTAAACTAAACATGCCTTGAAAGTTTTGGGATCCTCAAGTAGGTTTTGTTATGAAAACAATTCGTATCAACCCATGTGAATCAAGCACTAAGGTCACCTGCTCACCACTCTTCCCCCACGTTTTGCTGTTCCGGTCGGTGCCATTCTCACGACCGTGCACAGCCCCCTTCCCCCACATTAAAAAAGAAGTCCGTATTTAGGCCCTAGCCCGTTTTAGACCATTTCATCAGCAATAAAAGTGGTTAGGGCCCACTCAGTCCAGTGCTAGGGTGCTCGCCAAAAATACAAGAAGTTTGATACTGAAATTTTCGGATTCGGTTCCTCACACATACTCAATCAAGTGGCTCTGTAAAAGCCCAACCATACTCAGAAAGCATATTAAACTTTTCTTGATGCCAGAGGGGAGAAATGAGATAATAAAGGGTTACTAAGTGCTAAGTAAATGAAAGCCCAATCAGATTCAGGAAATAGGAGATATTGTAAACGCTATGGCAGCCTTCTGGAATTTCACAGCTTCTGATATAACTCCATTGGTAAATTTATACAGAACATTGAAACATTTCCCATTTACAGTAGGAAAAGCTGCAGGTACTGCTTCGCGCACGAAACCCTATCATACGGCATTTTCTGAGCAACAGTTGCAGATCGAGGTTCGTGTCCAGCTTAAACATTCACTGACATAACAGCGTGATTGCTTTTTAACATTCTTTCTTATACGAAAACAAACATTCTATTTTCTTTACATTGAAAGGACTTCCTTGAAGGTATTACTTTCATGTCAATATGGCCATTTGACCTTTTATTAATCTTTGACAATTTGACATTTGACCATTGCCTTTAGTGGATTTTTCTGATTTTATCTAGGTCGAGAAGTTTGTTATAATAATAAATTATTCAGTTTGTCCTGTTTATTGTTCAAAGCGAGATTTTAATAACTTAGTGTGATTTAAGTAAGAGCGATTTCTTTTTAAGTGATGTCATAAGTGACATAAATTACATAATGAAAAAAAGACTGTTTATATGGAAAGATTTGTCTATTTAGTGTACTTTAAAAATATATTACGGAAATATTTATGAAAAAATATTTTAATGTTTGAACTAAATATATATACACAATGTGATAAAATAAATTTCACAATATCAATCACCCTATTAGTTTAAAGAAATATAATATTCATGCATTAAGTAATTACTATAGTGAAAATTTGTAATCAGTTGAGTTAATTGTGGTATTATTTTACATATGCTATGTATATAAAATATTAACTAATAAAATAAATGTAAACAAAAAAATTGCACTTACTTTTTTCTTTCCGCCATCTTTTAGTATCTTTCTAAATATACGCAAGATTCCTGGTATGTCTTCGGTTCCAATTGCTCGCATAACTTCATCTTCAACTATATCTAATGAAGAAAGATAAACAGTGCAAGATGAATCACCATGCAATAGATGATGAGCCATGACCATTGACACATCTTTAAAATGAGCGACTTTCAGATTCGTCACATGCAAAAGACGTTGGACTCCCACTCTGTCTATACACTGCAAAATATATGAAAATATAGTTTATTAAATAAGAAGATAAACAGATTGATTATTTATATTTTTTTAATCTAAATTAAATTCATCTGTTATAGACAGCAGAATAAAATAGCAATAAATGTTTTTGTGCGTTATAACATACATAATATTTAAAAATATTTAAGTTTGAACATAACCATAATATCACAAAAATCAAAGGATCACTCTCAGATAATTGTAAATTTTATGTCCTTTGCTAAAAAATATGATTTAAGCAAATCACCCATGAATGTTTAAATGTATTGTTGACATTTCTTTTGAAGCAGTACATTGTGCATGGTTTGAATAAAAAAAAATTAAATTTCAATATTAAAAAAATGAAAATTGGTAAATGTCATTACCAATACTCTCGTTACCCAAACGTCAAATTTATTAATTGGAACTTTTATTAGTAAAAATTGAAAAACTTTAGAGCAAAGGTAACAATTATCTGGGTATATTTTATTCCTCCAACTTTTATTTACTTTGCCTTTCTTTAGACATAACAGAAATTATTACTATTAATTATCCTTATTTTAAAATTTATCCTTATAGATAATTGTCATTAACAACGTACACAGTAATTTCGTATTCATCTCTCCACTAGATGGAGTTTTCATGTCAATAACGTTCTTAGATTGCACATTTGTGCATGTTCTTACAAGCAATGGTATTTTTTGTTGTTGTTGTTGTTTAAATATGCCAGTACTACTTCATTTTGCTCCTCTTATTCAAAAATTTTATTCAGCATATTTAATATGTGTCATTACCAAATTACTGTTGTAATACATATTTTATAAGTTTAACTTTGCTGAATGAATTATTTAAAAGATTAGGACTGCTTTCAGAATAAATATATCATAATTTTTCAATTGTTATGCCCTAAATAAGCTTAACGTTAAAAAAATAATAATTTCCAAGGAAATTATAAGGAATGGAAATGATGCTTAGAAACATAGTAAAAGAAAATTTTAGATATTTTTAAAAATACATTACTATTCCTTCAACCTTAGCTAAAATTGCCATCATTTTATTGTATGGAGTAGTTTGAGCTATTACCTAGATTTTGGTATGATTTGTTGTTTTTAAAAATAACAACCTTATGAAAGAAAGGAGTAAAAAAATCTCTATTTTTAATAATTTTTTTTTTCTGAGTACCGTTTATACTATTATTTGTTGTTTGAATGGGTGTCTAAAAGAAGGGCCTATGCTACAAATGTTAGTAATTTAGGTTTTTTTACTGGAAAAAGGGCCTATGTATTATGATTGATGATTACCCAGTGTTAAAAAGTGCTATTTCATAATATACAAATTTGTTTACTTTACGTAAAAAATTTAAACTACTCTTGAAACATTTAATTAAAAATCTTAAGAAAATTTTAAAACTACTCTTCTCTTACAATTTCAATTATTTTCAAATATTTTTTATAGCATACTTATCTTAGAAGTATGTTTTATAGCTATAAGGATTAGATTTTCAAAAAGTGAATTAGTTTTCGAAAAAAATATATATAAAATGTCATGACATATGTAAAAAATGCAGCAAAAATGACTTTATTTACCATTATTATTTCTTAAACATAAACTATTTATATTACTGAAAATCCGATTATTAGCTTTACTAAATGATACTTAAGGATCACCCAAATAATAGCGAATGAATTGAAAAATATTTCTTCAAGTTTTCTCACTTTTATCAGACTGATATATTGAAAAAATAAATTCAAACTGAGATAAATTAATATAAAGAGTACAACTCCGAATCGTTTAAAGAGAAATACCTGTTTTTAATTATTGTATCATTATGCCACAATAGTTAAAAGGGATGCCTAAACTCATTTTAAGCAAAAAGTTGAAAATTGATATTTTCGTCATTTTTCGCAAAATGAAGGGTGCTGAGTCCATTTAAGCACTGTTCGTAGCGGCCTATAGTTTTTTCATTTGCTACCACTATTACCAAACAATAATATTCGTTGTAGCTGTATGTACAAAGAAGTTACTATGAAGATTATATTTTGAAAATAGAGGCGGCGATTGTATAAAAAATATAAAACGTTGCGTCCGTGCTTTAAGACAAACGGATTTATCTCAGCTCTTTTTTTAATTTGCAAGATTTTTAATGATGACAATGAGTTGTGACCAGCCCACATATTTTTTTAAATAATGTACTTGAATATCATTTAGAAAGTCTTGAAAAATTTAACAAAATATGATGTATTGCATAGAAAGTTGCTCAACAAAATAATACAAAATGCTTGTAAACAGAAGTTGAACTTTCTTGAGCACAAAAAGGAAGATATCATTGATAAGTTCTTTAATTCTTTCTCATTTCGGGAAGCAAAATATTGTAACGCTTTTGCTGATATCTTTGTAGTTAGAAAATGACAAATGTAGTGAACTTTACATGCGGTTTCTTCATCTTCCATTAAGATGGACCGTTAAGTTCCGTTTCCGTTACGAAAAACTGCTTGCGTAACATTAATATTACACTTTTGTAACAACAAAAGGTGTGCATTAATGTTATACTAACAGCGAAAGTGTTCACCTCTATAGTCGAGGCTAACGAAAAAGAAAGGCTACCGCGGTGCTTTACGCATATATTTTTTTACAGATCGCCGGAGTCACGTGTTGCTCGAATGCACCAATGAAGGCGTACGAATTGAGCATCACGTCACTCTAGCGGTCTATAAAAAAAGATAAGTGGAATGTACCACGGTAGCCTGTCTTTTTCGTTAGCCTCGCTCTACAGTATTCTGACGTCATATAATACTATAACTCATTCCGATTCCCGTACATTGTAAGAGCACATATAGCATGGAGCAATTTCCCCATTTTTCCATGGAGCAATTCCAACCATAAATGCTAGATTGGTTTTATTCCCAAGTCAATTTTTTCGCAGAGGAAACATTTTATAACACAAAACAAATATTTGACGACATGCTGCACAAATTGTTATTGAATTGTCAGAATTTAGCGGAGCTATCCTGTCAATATTAGTGAAGGCCAATAGAGGTAGGAATATACGAGTATGTATAATAAATTGAATATAATTGCACTTTCTTCAGATGTGTCTTTTTGGCAGAGGGGAAGGTATAATATCATTGTTAGGCTCTTGAATTCTTGTGCATTTTGAGATTCAAAATATTTTAAGCTCGACAGTATTCTGATATAATTTGATACTGAAACAAATATATTTTATGTTCAGATTTCCAGGCATTATAAGACAATAGTATACAGCACAAAACAGTTCTCCTTAAACCCTAAATGTTAGACTGGCTTTATTGTTGGGCAAAATTTGACAGCACTATGTTAAAAAACATTTAATGGCACAAGTGATTTTTAACAGTTATTTCAACAGAATAGAAGTTAGAAGTTAGCAGGGATATCCTGTCCACGTTAATGAAGGCCAATAACGGCAGGAACATATGTGTCATAAATGTTAATTACCTTAATCAGATATTCATATTGCTGAATATTTGATTTGGTATTTGTTGGTTGTATCAAGCATGGTTATGGAATAACGCTATCTCACAAAATTTATTTCGATGCAATAATATAAGTTTTCCTTTATATACTAAACAGTATACAAATGTTTATAATAATAATTCTTAAACCCAGCTTAACGATACCAGAAATCTTAATATTTCAATTCGAACTTTTTTCAGAGTGAAATTATTTTCTTATCTTCCTAAATATGCATTTTTAACTGTCATGCAAATAATATAAAATTGCAAAGCGAAAATATACTGCCTGATAGTGAAAGTACAATAATTGCCTGTAAAAAATGTATAACTGATTATGATGTCCAAATGATAAAAGGTGAAGTTTTTTTTCTGTTTTTGTGCATTCCTTGGGAAGTTTCTATGCATTCTAATGACCATATGTACACAATATTCCCTTTTATTTTCGGAGTCTTAATTTTGTGAACTTGGCATTTACCAATATTTTTTTTTTCGTTTTACTACGTTTATGCCATAAATATTTATTAAGTCACATTATATACGAAATTTTAAATTAATAATGAATGCTGTAGACCAGTTTCATGTAACTTAAAACAGGGGTATCTGGACAGGAAACATCTTCACAACTTTAACAATTTTATGAATAATTTATACTGTAATCACTGTTCTCAGACATATTCAGCGTAAGTACCGTAGGCTGCTTGAGAAATATGATTTTACGGCAGCAAACTTGAATGCGACGTGAATTGAAATTACCTCCTTTACCCACTTAAAATGCTTCAAGTATTGTGACAACGGGATTTTACTTTTACTGCATAGTGTTCTCAATGACTCACCAAAAGGGTAATAAATATTAGTATGCACACCTGCGAGTGTATTAAAATTTTGCTCTAAAGTGAGAAAATTTCGAAATCTTTTAGATATTTGTTGCAAATTGCCTTCACAAGTCATGAAAAATATTAGAATGTTTTACGTTTTGAAAAAAAAGATTTAAAAACAGCAAGTCTATTAAGATAAATTTTTTTAATAAGATTATTATTTTTTAAATATGATAACGTTTTAAATTCGGTAGAATATGTAGTGAATGAAAAACAGGCAGTTTCATTAAGTTACATTTTAGGCAGCAATAACTTTTCGTTTTTAGGTTTTATGTTAATTTAGAGTTTATCTCTGAATGTCTTTAACACGGGAGAAGGCGCGTATACACAGGGTATGAATGTTGTTTTTTACTTTGTCACCAATAAATACAAATAATAATTGTCATCTTATTCAGTCGGTTAAAATTTTTACAAATTCCGAGATAAAGTAAGTGGAAGATTACTTTTAGAAAAATAGTGGTGGCAATTGTAAAAACCGTACGCACCCTGGGTATGTCATACCCGGCGTGATTGTTCCCGGGTGAAACATATTTCTATTTTGTAATTTTTGTAATCATCCAATATGCTTGTCATATACTTCAAGTTATCTAAATTTATGCATATACATACATATATATGCATTCATATATTTACTTAGAAGTTCCTCAGCTATTACTAATAACTAATACTCAGCGATTACTAATAACGTCCGATAATTAACGCTACTCTTACTTTTTGCTTAGAGGGTCGCCTGCATATAGAACATTTTTTGAAATTAATTTTCCAAAAAAATATGAAATGTAACCTATGTATCTTTTAACAAAAAGATAATATAAAAGATTTAATTTTTTTTTAATAACTAGTTTTGTAAATCCTAAAGGCAAATTAATATTTGTTGTTCTTTTCTGTACTTAAAAATGAAAAAGTGTGCAAAAGGCTTTGTTCTTTCAGAAGACATATCAATTTTTAAACATAGCAAAAATTAATAATTAATAGTATTTTAAAAAGTAAATTAATCCTTTTAAGAAATGTACATTTGAAAAGGAATATAAGAAATTTCCATTTGAAAATTTAGTTAAACTTTAAAAGCATACCACAATCGAAAACACACTTCGAGCAATTATCGCTCATAGACGATACTCTATCTGAAATATGTTGTGTGTCCCTGTGAATGAACAATAAATGCTATGCACACCATATTTTAAATTAAACCTCTTGTAATGCACCTTAGTAATACGTATTAATAGCATAATTAACATACACTGCAAAAAAAATTTCCATAGACTCTAATGTAACGGAATTCTTTGCGTGACCCTGTAAATTAAATGATAAATGCTATGCTCTCCATATTCTACAGAAAACATGATGTAGTACACTTTAGTCATGCATATCGATATCATTATGTTTGCATAATCTAATATGATTAAAATACACTGCAAATGATACTCCGCCATAGATCATAATGTAACAGAATTATTTTTTAATAACACTGTAAACGGATTATAAATGATATACACTTCATTTTCAATAGCGAATATGCTACACTTCATATAGTACACTTCAATAACATAGTTATATGACAAACCGAGTATATTTACGAGAGCTAGAGCATGTACAGATAGCAGGCGGCAGACGACAGGCAGACAAACTGAAGTGATAAATAGTTTTCAACTATTTTGGAAACTGTTAAAAGAATAAAATATATTTATAAATAAACAAGAACTAAAAATGCATCTCATGCTTCAGGCATAGATCATGAAACATTTTCTAACACTGAAGGAATATTATGAAAAATTTCATTTTTCATACAATGAAGTGAGATATCGAAATAAGCAATTTAAAAAACACGTAACTCAGCAAAAATCTATTTTCAGCAATTGCTGTCTATATTTGATAATGTGAGGTTGAGGTCAGTTTAATAATGCTGAACGTTTTCGTGTAGCCCTGTATATATGATTTAGAATTTATACTAAGCATTAGAAAAGTTTAAAAATGCATACTCCATCGGAAAACGCACTTCCAGCATTTATCAATCATAATCAGCCCTGTAACCAATTATTTTGTGCGTCTCTTTAAATGAACAATAAATTTCCCTATTTTTTTTAAACATGTTGTAGTGCACCTCAGTCATCTTTTTTAACTTAATTATGTTTGAAGTATTATAACATCATTAAAATACACCGTAAACGATTTTTACCCATAGATCATAATGTAATAGAATTATTTTGTACGTCCCTGTAAACGAACTATATATGCTACTTATTCTATACTTCTGAAAATGCAAATTCTAGTCCACCTCAGTGATGCATATCAATCTCAATATGTTTGAAATATCGTAACATTAATTAAAACCCCTTTTTTCCCATAGGCCATAATGTAACGGAATATTTGGGTGTCCCTGTAAACGAACTATAAATGTTACACACTTCATTTTCAACACTGAACATTCTATAGTAAACCTCAATAATATATAAAAATTACATGGCCATCCGAATGTATTTACGAGAGTTAGAACACGGATAGTTGGACAGACAAACAGACACACAAAGCGAATTCATAAACACTTTTCAACTATATTGGAAAGCAATAAAAAAAAATGTGTTTCGGACCATCTGAGTAAACGAGTGATCCTGGAATCACTATTCTTAACTAATAACCGCTAGATTCAGAGATTTTGAGAGGATCTTTTCCTCTTTTCTTATTAATTTTTTTTTTCTCTCCTTTTCCGTAATCCGTGATACTTTATTTCAGAAACTGAAATGTGAAATTCTATATGTAATGAAATATATTTTTATGACAAGAAATATTAATGGTATCTTGAATAAGATAATAAGCTTTATTTTTTATATAATATAGTAATATAGAGTAAAAATATTACGCAAAAGTTTATTATTTATTCATTAATCAATAACTGATTAATGTTTATATTAATCCTATGTACATAAATCAGTGACTTTCAACCACTGTGTCGCGACACATAGCTATACCGTGAAAAGATCTTGGGCGTGCCGCGAAAGAAATTAAAGATCATTAATTGAATTAATCCTTTTTGGTGAATTTTCAAGGTGAAATTGTAAATGTTGCAAATAAGTAATCTTTCTCTTTTTTCAATTTTCAATGACATATTTGTATGAAAGGAGACTTTTCGACTATTGCAACTATTTCTATTGGTGAAATTTGACCACGGTTATAATAATTCGAAGTAAATTTAATAACATGTCTCTTCCATAATTGAACCCATCAAACATATTCTAAAAAATATCAAATCCAGCTAATTAAACTAATCCATTCAGATTTAAATTGCAATAAATAAATATAAATATTATTTTTAAAGTGTTATTTTTTTTTAAATTACAAATCATGATAGAGTGAAACCTTGGATAATGAATGCCTCTGCTAACGAAAATTTCGGCTATTAAGGATGTTGTCTCAGTTCTCTTGGATCAGCTAACAAATATTATATTGGATGCGCGCTAACCTAACACATCCGCATTGCATTTTAATTGTACGAGAAATCACGTTTTTGTTAATGAAGATTCCGGCTATATGTAAGTCTAGAACGAATTATTTACCTTAGAATATTGCTTTGTTTTAATGTTGGCTCATGATAGAGTGCTTTGTTTGAATTTTTAAAAAGCAAAAGTACACATTTTTTTAATATTTTATCATTCTAATTTAAGATGTGCTGCAGAATTTTAAATATAGGTTTAAGTGTGTCATTGAAAAAAAAAAAAAAAAAAAAAATTGAGAAACGTTGATTTAAAACATACGACTAGCAAAAAACGTGTTTTTCTCCTTTTTTAAGACATTTTTATTACTCAGAAAGAAGAAAATACCTAACGATATTAGCGTTAAGTAGGAAAATTATTGAATTGTATACTAAACCTACACAACAAGAAAGACATCTGTTGCATAAATAGGCCAAATATTTATCCAAAACAAAACATCTCTTAGATTTATTGTCGACCTATTTCACCTACACGTGTTACAAACAATGCAATATAATTCTCTATAAATGGACATAATTTTTTTATCTGAAACTCTTCAGTTATATTAGGTACAATTCAACTGAGCGCAAAATATTTCGAAAAAAATCATAAATATAATATTGTTTCAATGAGAAGCTTTCGCACTGCAATTTTTGAGATTATCTTATCATACTTTTTTTCATTAATGCTTAATTAACTGCAATTTTAATCGAACATCGTATTTTTAATGAAATATGACTGTATTATATGAAAAACATGTTCAAAAAGCTTTCGAATAATCTCTCATTCATCATTGTGCGTTTTGTATGTGCATAGAAAAAGAGATATCGACATCACAAATAATATATATGATTAATCTAAATTATTAATTTATATTACGCATGCATTTCCAATGTAAGCTTTCAGAGATACTGTACATTATGAGTAAAAAGTCAGGCTATTAAAAACTACTATTTTAAATGAAAGAATTCTGTTAATATTTAGTACTTTTTTACAATGGATTTTTATAAATAAAAATTTTAATTCCCGGCCTATAATACGCGGATCAAACAATTATTTTTAGACCCAGAAATTGTATTTAATAACTGAAGTCAAATATTTACAGCGATCTAATAAGTTACATTATATAAAATAAAACTTCTGGGTCGAAACATAATTGTTTAGTCCGTGGATTATAGGCCGGAAATTACGGTACTCACTGAGAGTTAATTTAACAATTATTTTGAAAAGATAATATTTGTATTTTTTTAAACTAGCAAAAGTATATTTTATTTTACTTAAACAATTATACTCAAAATAAATCCAATTAATTTTTAATAATAAATAATGCATTGATTTTTAACACACTTTTAAAAACAAAACTAACTTCAGTAGTGGGCAATGTATCACCAGTTATAATAAAAAGTAATTGAAATTAAAAAATAAAATAATGATTATATAAGTAACTTTCAGTTAATTCTTATCATTGGGATTAACATGATAATGTTATGAATAACCTGCTTTTTTTTATCATGTGCGGGCTGTCGGCTAATGGGAATGATTTTAATGATAGAAGACAGATGCCTGTGTATGATATATATGATGCGCCATGATTGTGATGCGAGTGAGATTTTGTGTGACCCAAATATCGAACCGCCGGCCCCAATGTATTAAAGTACTTCTATTAGAAATCCATTTCAGTCATCGTTACCATTTTCCTTTGAAATCATCCTACGTCATTACACTTCATAAATAAAATTTGGTCTACTTTAAGGGTCATAAGACTTTTTCAAATGTTGAAAAGTGAAAAAAAATGACAATTTTTGCCATTTTATGTCTTAATAAAAAAGAAAACTGCCCATTTAAACTGAGGGTACTGAGCTCACAGGCTATTCACACTAATTGTATATTATATTCTTATTTCAAAGAATTTGAAATAACCCCCTCGAAAAATAAAGAAATCGACAATATATTAAGGGGGGATCATCCCCCGTTACCACCCCCTTATAGTTAACCAATGAATTCCCAAAACTAACTAGGGAAGCTTCTTACCACAATGAGCCTATATACAAAATTTGAAGAAAATCTGATAATTCTCCATGAAAAACGCATTTATCTAAATTAAGGGGGGAGGATACCCCCGCCCCCTTTTACCCTCTTTATACTTAACCAATTAACCCCAAAAACTAATCCGGAAAGTGCCTTATCACAATGAACCTATATACAAAATTTGAAGAAAATCGGATAATTCTGCATGAAAAATCCATTTATTTAAATTAAGGGGAGGGGGAATTAGCCCCCCCCGTTACCCCCTTTATACTTAAACAATGAATCCCCAAAACCAATCAGGAAAGCGCCTTACCACAAAATTTGAAGAAAATCGGATAATTCTGCATGAAAAACCCATTTATCTAAATTAGGGGGGATTAGCCCCCCTTTTCCCTTTTGTACTTAACTAATGAACCCCCAAAACTAATCAGGGAAGCGCCTTATCAAAATGAACCAATATTCAAAATTTGAAGCAAAACGCTTATTTCTATCAAGAGTTATCGCGTTACGTACATACATACGTAACGTACATACACACATACATACATACAGAACGGGCGGGCACATTAGCTCTCAGGCTTTGATAGCTTGTGAGCTAAAAAGTATACTTTATTAAAACACAATTTTTGAAAGTGGTAATAGATATATCTTTCTTTTATTTCGTATTTTTTCGTATCATAATGGGGAGAAATTAATTATTATAAGGGTTTTTAAACTTGTCGAACAAAAAATTGGAATCACAGGTTCCGCGCATGATTACAAAATATATCTGCATATAAAAAAAAAGTTTTAGTATCTAATTATACTTGACAGACTTATGCTTACACTGAACTTAAAAAAAATTATTTATAGCATTTGTATGTTTTAAATACAAAACAGTATCTTGCTAATATAAAATTTTAAAAATTTTAGCAGATATAAAACCAAGAATTTTTTTTCATCAGGAAAAGATGAAAATTTAGGTGGCCACTTTACAGAGGCTACCATACACTATATATCCTGAAAATTTCATGAAAAATATCTAAAAGTTTTTTAACTACCTTGCGCTCAATGCCTCACAATCACATTTTGAGAAAAATGACTTTAAAGTTTTCTCTTTGAAAATATTCCATATTTAACAACTATTAAGAAAGTCATTAATTTTGTTTTAAAGTGTTCAGAAATGATTACGCTTTAATATATATATTTTTGAAAAGATTGAATTTTTTGAAGGGTTTAAAAGTCTTATGACCCCTTAAGCTTTTTAGAAAGAACAAAAGGAAGAAAAGACAGACAAATCAAATCCATACGTAATTTTTGAGAAGAATAAAAAATTCCTATATTCTGTATGTAGGTAAAATTTAATATAAGATACTTTTTTTAAATATTTTTTTGCATATTTCGTTTTATAATGTTCCAGTTTAAAATATACCAATAATTAAAATGAGCTCAAAAAATTACATATCGCTCACTCGCAAGAAAAGTAACACAACTCAAACAAGTTGGATATTGTACGTCAAACGTGACAAACGAGGTGCGTTCGTACTGTAGCTAGTTATATAAATATTCAGACCTAGATGATTTTTGATTCTGTGAAATGAATTATATCGTCTGCAGATTAATTTCTGTAATAAAATAAATGTCTCGGTCGCTTGACGATTTAACATCCATCGGAAGCTCCTCTAACAAGAATGCACCGATTTAAAAAAAAAAATTCAAATTTCTTAATAAATATTTTTATTAATATCTCCTAAAGTTTTGATTCGATTTTAATAAAATTTTAAATGTCTCGACAAAATTCTGCAAAGATAATATATCTTAAATCTCAAACCATTCGGTTGGGTCGTTTTTGCGTTGTTATATGCGGACGGACGGACGGACAGACAGACGGACGGACGGACAGGCAGACGGACGGACGGACGGACGGACCAAGCGACTACAATAGGTGCTACGTATTTATATAATTACGAACGCACCTAAAAAGTATATTTCAAAGGAAAGGTAAAAGAAGATTCGCATGTTTTTACTCTAACATAAAATTATAGCACTTAGCTCTGCAAGCAGCTGTAAAAGCTGGCATAAAAGCGTAAAACCTTCAAGAATAAAGACGAAAAATAGGTTTGGAAGATTATCCCTTTCGTGTCCGATTTTTTTCAACTTTGGTAAAAATTAATTTTCACGTTAATAATATTAAAAGTAGCTATCCAAATCGCAACAGTAGTAAACGTTTACTGAAATACGAATATGTCATTCACTAAAATCTAATAAATGTAATGATTTTGCGTACTATTCATATGGCAATAAGTTAAGGAAGAATTTTTGAATAGGTTTAGAAAATGTCGTATTACAAAAGTATTAAACAGACATAGCAACTTTCTAAACATTTTATGTTTTGTCACAAATTACTCGTTTGGAAAAATAGCCCCTATTTTTAAATTTAAAGAGAGAAACATAAATCTCTATCTCTATAAAAGAGTAAGTGTCTGTCTGCCTGCCCGCGGATTTCTCCGTAATTATAACACCTAGGACTCTAAAATTTTTGTCATGTGTAGATGTTGTCACCGGACAGTATACCTCGGGGCCGGATTTTTAAATTTTAATCTAGATTTTTTTTGATTTTTTTAGATTTTTTAAAACGTGTATATGGAATTTTGGGTTCGAGGCTATTTCAAGCTCACCCAGCGAAGCGACAGCAAACGTGCATATGACATTCTGGTTTGAGGCTATTTACAATCCGCCAATGAGAGCAGGCGAAGGGTCTGTCCATAGCCCCAAAAATTCACTGCTCGGAGCTTTTAGCTTGGCTAACGAGATCAAACAGCAGTTTTCACTGTTGAGCTATAGTTTTCCATTTTTAAACATTTTAGTATTGTAAAATATATTTTTTACTAATTTAAATTCCCGTAAGTTAGTTTCTGTTCTTTTTTATATATTTAAGTTTCCGTAAGTAGTTTATTTACATTCTGTTCAGTGAAGTGTAAGATGAAATAGGCCTAAACCCAGTGACAGAACTATCTTCGTGCGTCTGCAACGCTAATAATATTTCAAAAATAGTTTGAAATATGCAATATATATCATATTAAGTTCCCGATAGTTAGTTTTGTCACTGGGGTTTAGGCCTATTTCATCTTACACTTCACTGAACAGAAAGTATATCTTCATGTATCTGCAACGCTTATAATATTTATAAAAACTATTCTTGACTGTATTTTTAGTTAGTTTGTTTCATTTTTTAACATTTTTAGTATGAAAATATTCAGTAAATAATTTGTGCAACGCTTATAATATTTAAAGAAACTGTTTTTGACTGTATTTTTAGTTAGTTTGTTTCATTATTTAACATTTTTAGTATGAAAATATTCGGTAAATAATTTGAGTTCTTGGGCGGTTAGGAATCCATTGTGATTTATTTTTTTACCTCATAATTACAAATTAAATATTTTTGATGGAAACAAACAATTTACATTAAATTTTTGAGTATTTAGGGTAGATGTGCCAGTAATGAACACACTTAAGGAATTTCTTTTAAAAATTATTTTTAAATTAATAGTTATAATTGTTATATTTCACATTTTTTAATATTATATTAATCTACCAACAATATTTAACCATGCTCATAGTCACATTTCCCAATGTGAATCGAAATTTAATTGTAAATAACAGAAATAAATCAAAACACCCTAATTCCAGTAATGGACACCCCACAAAAAGTAATAGATAATTGATATTGTGATTGTATTTAAAACTAGAATTTAAAGAAAGCATATTAATGAAATAAAAAAAGCTGAATTTTTATTGTTTATTTTTTTATAAACCAAAAACATTGAAGGTGGCCCATTACTGGAAGGCGGTCCATTACTGGCACATCTACCCTATTTATTGTTTACAATTTTTTTCCTGTAATTGTTTTGTACTACATTTTTAGTTCCCGAGAATGGTGAATTCATAACATGCGATAAATTATTAAGATGTATGTTCTCATTAAGATTTGTTATTGAACTCCATTTAAGAACCATTTTTAACTCCATTTAAGAAGTTTCATTTAAGAACTTTTTTAGTCGCCCAAGAATCTAATGTTTTATTCAGTAAATAATTATTAAATCTTAATCAATTGACCTGAGAATGGAAATTATTTTCTGAATGTTTTCATTTTATAGAAAGTAAAGTTCAAGAAAAGCAGTCGATTCTTGGGCGACTAAAAATATTCTTAATGAAACAGATTTTCTGAGCTATTTCTATATATTCATTATTTTTTGTTGGGGTGTTTTTGAGTGATGTTTATGATTTAAGAACTTTTTTAGTCGTCCAAGAATCTAATGTTTTCCTTGAACTTTACTTTGAATAAAATGAAAACATTCAGTAAATAATTATTAAATCTTAATCACCTGAGAACGGAAATTATTTGCTGAATGTTTTCATTTTATAGAAAGTAAAGTTTAAGAAACGCAGTCGATTCTTGGGCGACTAAAAATTTCAACTGCAATTTCTCGGTGTTTTTTAATTTTTTTAAATTATTAAGTTTGCTTTATTTTTCTGTTACCATATTAATGACAGATATTAGTGTTATTATTAATCTAAATGCATTCCAGTTTCAAAGCTTCTGAAATCCAGAATTTTTTATAATCTGAAATCGCCATTAATAGTAAAGTTATACTGTTTTTCTATTTTGTATATCATTTTTTTTCCAAATTTGTTTCTTTTGTCACTTTATAGAATGCATACTTTGCGACGATCGGCCGGTAGCGTCCAACCACCACCACCACCCATAAATATCATATACTGCAATTCTAATACCGTGCAAGCGCCCCACCCCGGTTATTTTACGATTCTCCGTCGCATTTAGGGGGCGGATTAACGGGATTTTACAGTAATTATTAAATTGTTTTGATGAACTGATTAAAAATTCCCAGTCCGTGAAATATTTATGATGTGCATTTTGTGACATGAGTTTCCGCCAAATCATTTGACAAATTGTGATTTTTTTTAAAGCTATTTGCCGATATTTGCATTTTTTCCCCCGAGACCATTTGATGATTTTTGAGATTTTTTTTCAACTATTGATTGATGAATTTTGTGATTTTTCCGCTATCAATTGATGAATTTTGTGATTTTTCCGCTATCGATTGATGAATTTTGTGATTTTTCCGCTATCGATTGATGAATTTTGTGATTTTTCCGCTATCGATTGTGATGATTGATTGAAAAAAGATTTTTTTCGCCTGCTGTCGTTTGATGATTTTCAAAACCATTTGGTACATTTCACAATTACCTACCGCTCCCCCCCCCCCCGCCAAATCATTTGACAAATTGTGATTTTTTTTTTTAAAGCTGTTTGCCGATATTTGTATTTTTCCCCCGAGACCATTTGATGATTTTTGAGATTTTTTTTCAACTATTGATTGATGCATTTTGTGATTTTTCCGCTATCAATTGATGAATTTTGTGATTTTTCCGCTGTCGATTGATGAATTTTGCTATTTTTCCACTTTCAATTGATGAATTTTGTGATTATTCCGCTATTGGTTGATGATTTTCGTGATTTATCGACTCAAGGTTAATGAATTTCAAGATTTTTTTTCCATGAACGTTCAACAAATCGCACACTTTCTTTCCGCTGACGTTCGAATTGTGTACTTTATTTCCACTGTCGTTCGACGAATTTTGCAATTCTGTTCTGCAATTATTGGACTATTTTCACAATTTTTCTCCCGTGATCATTTGATGAATTTTGAGAATTTTTTTTTTCTGAGACTATAGGTATGACGAATTTCTTGATTTTTTTTTTTTTATTTTTTTTCACGACAGTTTGACAAAATTATTTTTTTTTCCTGCAATTATTTTGCGAAATTCGCTATATTTTTAGAGATTGACAAATTCTGCTATTTATTTCCACGATTCCTTGACAAAATTGGTTTTCTTTTTTTGCTGTCACCACCAGCCACCCATAAATATATACTACAATTCTAATACCGTGCAAGCCCCCCATCCCGGTTATTTTAAGATTCTCCGTCGCATTTAGGGGGGCGGATTAACGGGATTTTACGGTAATTATTTAATTGTTTTGATGAACTGATTAAAAATTCCCAGTCCGTGAAATATTTATGATGTGCATTTTGTGACATGAGTTTCATAAGAATCACTCACATATAGGACAAAATTAGCACTCACAAATCTGCAAGTAGTACTAAAAATTTGTCGATTGACTGTTTTGCCACCACTAGCCATCTTAATAGTCACACTCGCCAATTGTGATGATTGATTGAAAAAGATTTTTTTCGCCTGCTGTCGTTTGATGATTTTCAAAACCATTTGGTACATTTCACAATTATCTACCCCCCCCCCCCCCCGCCAAATCATTTGACAAATTGTGATTTTTTTTTTTTTTTAAAGCTGTTTGCCGATATTTGCATTTTCCCCCCCAAGACCATTTGATGATTTTTGAGATTTTTTTTCAACTATTGATTGATGCATTTTGTGATTTTTCCGCTATCAATTGATAAATTTTGTGATTTTTCCGGTATCGATTGATGAATTTTGCTATTTTTCCACTTTCAATTGATGAATTTTGTGATTATCCCGCTTCGACAATTGGCAAGACAGTATTATTTAGATAATGTCAATCTAGCTGAAGTACTTTTCACTGATGGTAGTCAAGAAGATGTTTTTGAGTTTTTGAACTATCTTGTTCAAGCGCTGCCATTTCTATTATATGAAATTTCTTTCACACGACGCACAAAACTACAGTGTTTTAGTTGCTTTAATGAAGTGGATATGGATGATATGGATTCCGTAATCAGAATTCATATACCCACAGGTGGTAATTGCTTTAATTTTGAAGATTTGGTAGCGGAAAGTATATCATCAGTTAAATATATTGAACTTGGATGTGATTTTTGTGGACTCTCTAAAACAAGAAAAGAAGAGAAACTAATATCGCCACCAAATTATTTATTTATGCAAATGATGATATTTACCTCACAGGGTAAAATTACTGATTACAAATTATTAGGTGTTCCGACAGCACGTCTCATTATTCACGATGGTGTCTATGAAGTTATGTCTGGTATATTTCATTACGGCGATTCAACACATGGAGGACATTATTCCAGTTATCATCGAATGGAAGACGGATGGTGCCACGCAAATGATGAACAAGTTGTAAAACAGGATTGGCCAACATATAGTGAGAATTTATATCTCATTTTCTTGAAGCGAGTTGCATCAGTTTAATATTTAGGAATAGAATTTTCATGAAACAGTGTTTGTTGTATAAAAGAGTGCGTTTAAGTAGTCTGTCAGGATTGTTGTTATTGTTTATTCTTTGCTTTTTGAACCGCACTTGATTCAGGATCAATA
The DNA here is from genome assembly GCA_963931845.1 of Maratus michaelseni. NCBI lineage: Eukaryota > Metazoa > Arthropoda > Arachnida > Araneae > Salticidae > Maratus > Maratus michaelseni. Next base: position 442,661,848 of record OZ007586.1, read on the forward strand.
ATCATTAAGGGAATACTAAATATAAAATTTTGTGAACATCCAAGCATTTAACATCTACGAGATGGCTGTATATTCACAGATGGCGATATCGCTTGCAGGAAATAGTACGGTAGTATAATACTAAGTTATAAAATGACATGTTTTCAGAATATAAATTTTTTTTCATGTTTTATGTTTATTATATTGTATAGATTGTGTTTTATTTTGTTGTATAGATTGTGTTTTATTTAATTGTATAGATTTTGTTTTATTTAATTGTATATAATGTGTATTTATTGAAATGTTTTGTTTGTGTAAAGATATTGGGTTCCAAAGGAACAATACCTGTTGTTAGCGCAGGCAAATTTTTTTAAAACGCCTAAAAGAAAGGCTTTTGGTTTATGGCTAAAACATAAAATAAATATTTGCTTCTAAACGCAATTGCCTTTCTTTTAGCCAGTCCTAAGCCTGGATAAAAGCTTGAAGGAAAAAATACCATTTGGCTTTTCATAAAAAAATTCTGAGAATTTCCAGGTTTGCTTACAGTAACATATGGGATTATGCATGGCACGCTCAGTGTATGCTGTGTCTATGGCAGTGGGGCCTCTAACATTACTTTCATTTAAAATTAAAAAATCATTTAACCCTGATTTCAGGAAAGTTTAAGGTTGTTGGCACGGGCAACGCCGGGCGGGTAAGCTAGTTTGAAATAAAAGAATCGCCAACAGTGCACAAAGATTTTAGAAAATATTTATTATTATTGTTATTACTAAATAAATGTAGCCATAATAATAAATGTATAAGGCATATATTATAGTTACTACATGGAGATAATGAATAAAATAATTGTTAAGATAAAATAATAGTCAATCAAAAGACATGTCCTATTAATAGAACTCCAGACACGAAAGGGTTAAGTAAATTTATCCTGCCATACAAGTTGCCCCCTTCTGTGGTGGCAAATAGACATATAGCCTAATCTAGCGATTTTTCAAAAAACTACACTTATGATACTTTTCCGTTAGCATTATATACCTAAAACAGACATATTAGTGTAATAATATGCAAAATTCTTTTTTTGGCGTTGTGTCAGTTTTCTTGCGGGTAAGCGACATTATGATACTACATTATTATTCTCGCAATTCGGAACATGAAAGTTGAATGCTATACAGAAAGCTGATTTCTTATTAATTTTGTTACATCTTAAGTTATTTCAATAATGTGAATCATTTTAAGTTCGTCTACTGATTTTAGAAGCATTGGAAAATGTTTCCATATTGTTAAGTTAAGCAGTAGCAAAATAATAACAAAGATATAGAAAAATAAAAAATAGTTTTTATGATTTCCTCTTTTATTACTGAAACATAATTTCATCTCAAAAGCTTAATTTCTATCCGTTTTTCTGTTGCCAATTTGTTCAAACAGCATGAATGAAATTAAATTTTTATATGAATTTTCAAATCCTTATTCCTAATACGGAATAGTGGGCTGTAAATGGTTAGAATAAATCGGACATATCAAATCAGACAAAAGAACTCATCCGAAAAACAGATATTCCGGTTTGAGAAAACAGATTAATACACTATGAAAACTATTCGGAAACGTTTCTAAAAATCAGTGACAGCAAAAGAAACCTTGTTTTTATGAATGATTCTTTAAATATTGAAAATATATTGGTTTCTGACTTTTTTTTAAAAGATAAAGAACTTTTTTCGGAGTCATGAGTAATTCAGAAAATGTTGTATATGTTCGTTCGTGGTTATATTATACTTTCGTAGATTAAGAAACAGTCTTCTTTTTTTTACAGTGTAGTATTATTGTACTACTGTATTAATATTTTTGTTATATTTCTAGACTGATTTCCATATATATTAAAAAGATAACACAAATTGGTGCTGACACAAAACTTTTCAATTACATTTAAATTAAATTCATGGGAACTATTTAATTGTTGTTTTTTTTGTTGTTGTTGTTGTTTTTTACTATTTTGGGATACCGAGTACATAAAATACAATAATCAGCACGGAATAGGCTGCAAATTCATAATATGTTACTGTTATACATAAATCTGTAAATAACACAATCAAATCCAATATCCTAGAATTTTTAGTTTTTAGACATTTGAATTGCTGAATATAAGGTAACAAGTTATTATCAGAAGTATCAAGTATATTTGTAAGAAAATAAATGAAGTATAAAACTTGAATTATGCAAGTATCCGAAAATTGTATCCATGGATAGATGAAAATTATATCGTGATTGGGACTACCACCTTCCCAAAAGTCTCAGTCTTGTAGGAGTTTCGCGGTTCGTGCTTGACCTGCAAGTGACGGTGGTCAGTACACTACTACAACGCCTGAAAAATTACTGATAATTGATTTTTTTTCTTTTTTTTTTACTGTAAATTGAAAAAAAAATTGTTTCCAAGGTATTTATTATATAAATTTTTAACATCATTAACATGTTTTTATTATTATTATTATTATTATAGAAAATTTAATGCAGCATGTACCCAACGCTTTGAAACGTGTATTTGAAGTGACTTTCAGCATAATTTTAACAATTTTCATCGGATCGCCTCCAAATTTTAATCACAGACAATCACATATTAGCAACACTTTTCTCTACATGAATACATAGGATTATTATGATTAATCATTATTCTTTTTTTTCTTCTAAGAATGCACAAAGTCAAATTTTTACATGAAAAATTGTACTCGTTTTTGCATATTAACTATTTTTATAAATATCAATATTTTTTAAACATCCCATGTATTTCCCTTGAAAATTTTATGTTGATTCACATTTTTTTTCAGGCTCATTTGGAGAGCCTCTGTGCTGCAGGCTGCAGAGGGCTACATTTCTGACATCACCATGCTGGCACAGTTGCGGCGCCATAATTTCGATTTTTAATGAAAACTAAATATTTTATTAATGTTGAATATTGATATAATAAATATCTTCAAACAAATTTTCATCCCGATGTATAGTTTTCTCAAAAAATAAAAAAATAAAAAAATAAAATCCGTGATTTTCCAGGCGTCGTATTAGCGTTAACCCATAAAATTGTACATGAAAGGACTTTTCCTTCATTTTAAACTTAATACCTTTATATAAATAAAATCACTGACTGTTAATATGACATAAGAAAAATATTTCCAATACTTTTGCATATATTTGATAGTTTTTTTTTTAATCTGTTTTTGTTGTTGTTGTTCGTTTTTTGTTTTTTTGTTTTTTTGTTGTTGTTTTTTTCAGATTCAGATTTTTTTTTAACTATGCTTAAATTTTACATGAACTGTTTCTATTTTTAATGAAATCTAGCAGTAATTTCGGTATTTTCTTTAATTTATAGAGATCGGTGAACTTTTAAATAGCGTATAAACTAGGGTGATTCAATTTTATAACGATTTTATAAAGGAAAGTGGCGTAGCGTCAGGGGATGCTGGATCAATTTACTACCAGTATTATTATATATTAAATTTGACCTTATTTAATCGTATAACTTTTGAAGATTAAATAAGGCCAAATTTAGTATAAAATAACCCGCAACTTATAAAGGGATTTTTTTTAAGGTTTCATAACTTTAAAATTTGTAACTTTTTAAACTTTTACATATATTTTTTGTCCCACGAATTTATCACCATCTTAAAATGTAATAAATGTTTAAAATCGAAAATTGCCGGAATTGCATGGATTACAGCCCCCAAATTTGAGGATGTCCTCGAATTTCGGAGAAGTTTGGTCACATTAGTTCAAAATTTTATCATTTAGAATTTGTTTAACCTTGCTTTGAATTTCAAATCTTTTACGAGAAACATCAGAGTTTCTCGTAGAAAGAAACATTAGCATTTTCACAAAATTTGTGCAAGAACTTGATACAAATGTTTTGGGGCAATATCATGCAAAACCCATGTACTATTAGTACTATTCCCATGCCCGATCTCCAAAAGTTAATCTTAAAGTCCCAATCCTAAAGTTATTTTAAAATGTGCATCGTGATGACATATTTTTTAACATGTACTGACAACTTAAAAGACAAAATGTGCTTCGAAAGAAGTTTTTCGCATCTTCTCTACTCAAGAATTCAAAAATCTAAACAAATCCTAAGAATCTGTAAAATCCTGCGCATACAAACTCACACATACAACACAATATGCGCTTAACCTTTTCAAACCTGAGGTACACAAATGTGAACCTCTATTCTTTTCCTCATAAAAACCAAACTGTTTGATTTTTTTTTTTACATTTCTACTTTACTTCTATATAGCTGAATGTTTTTTTTTGTTGTTTTTTTTTGCTTTGGAACAAAACCAATAAATGGCAGCACAGATACTTATTTCCTTATAAAATAAATGTTATTTACATCTGAGTTTGGAAAAAGTCTTCAAGACAGTATGGCCAAGAAAGTAGGAAATGTTCATATTTAACTTAAACCCTTTACAATAAATAACAAGAACGAAAAATCATGCGTCAAGCATAGATTATGTAACACTTTCCAACGCTTCCAAAATAATTTTACGAATCATACTCTTTAATAAGCTAAAAGATAACATCTAAGTAATCCGAATACTTTTATTCAGCCCTGTATGGATCTATAGATTTGTATATATACTACATAGGATGCTAAATTTTAGTTCAGTTAGGAAACACGTAGCACAGTTTAAAATTCTCCGTCTGGAGTTAAATAATACGGAAATGTGTTCCCGAACTTTTGTGCTTCCCTGTATAGGATCTACAGAATTTATACACACCACGTAATATACAAAAAGCGATTTAAAATTAAAATCGCGTTCAGTAACTTAAAATGCACTTCCAGGAATTATTGTTAACATACAGTAGAGAATTCTTTTGTGTGTCCCTGTAAATGAACGATGACTGCTATACACACAATATTCTGTAGTAAGTCTCTTGTAATGAACCTTATATAAATTTCAATGCGTTTAAAATAGGGAAACATTATTTAAATAAACCGCAGACGATTTTTCTCCATAGACGTAATGTAACGGAATTATTTTGACTGTCCCTGTAAAGTAAGTATAAGTGCTATGCACACCCTATTCCATATTAAGCTTCTTCTAATGCACCTTAGTGATATATATAAATTTCAATGCGTTTAAAATAGTGAAACATTGTTTAAATAAACCGCAAATGATTTTTCCCCATAGACCGCAATGTAACGGAATTCTTTTGAGTGTCCCTGTAAAAAAACCATACGTGCTACACACTTCAGTTGAAATAGGGAACATGCTATAGATAACGATTATAACATATAAAAATTGCAGGGCAATCCGAGCATATTTACGGGAGTTAGAGCACGGACAGACGGCAGACGGCCAGACGGCAGACGGCCAGACGGCCAGACAAACCGAAGTCATAAACACTTTTCAACTAGGTTGGAAAGTGTTAAAAAAGGGAGGATTTGTAGATCATTCAGCTTGTCCCTTACATTTGTTAATGTGTGAAATTAGGTAATTGATAATTAAATTGATATTTTAAGAGGGCTAGTAATTTTATATCCACATTTGTGAACCTAAATTACCAGTTCCCTAAAGTATCAATTTCGGAAAAAGGGCTCTTTCTGTAATCTACGGTGTCATTTTGTTTCTGCAAAAGCAAAGAATGTGCATTTGTAGTGTAATTTTAACTTCAGATTGCAACAGGTTATGTGTCTATGTGAACGTGCGTGCGTATGTATCACGATTCAGGGTTAAATCTAGAAATTGTAGGTAATTCTTGGTTAAGAATATATTAGTACCAAAATTTCATTAGAACGTCAGTGCGCTATACTGATGACCGGGGTTCGAGTCCCGGCTTGGATACCTTTCACTATGTTGGCTATACGCCCTTTAAGCAATTAAAATTTGAATATTATGAATTTAAGGCGTGAAAAATTTTCTATGGAAAAATTTCCAAGTATTAAAATAGATTTCTTCAAAATGTGCTTCTAAAGAAGTTTGTTCGAATCTTCTCTACTCAAGAATTAAAAAATCTAAACAAATCCTAAGAATCTGTAAAATCGTGCGCATACAAACTCACACGTACAACACAATATGCGCTTAACCTCTTCAGACCTGAGGTACACAAATGTGAACCTCCGTTCTTTTCCTCATAAAAACTAAACTGTTTGATTTCTTTTTTTTTTTACATTTTTACTTTACATCTATATAGCTGAATGTTTTTACTTTCTTCTATCTTTACAAGAAGAAAGTATTGGATTCATGAAAATTTTCGACTTCCGGTTTTCGACGGATTTATACGTTTTAGAAGGTCCTGAACACGATTTGACTATTTTTAGAAAATGTCTGTCTGTGACTCTGTCTGTCTGTATGTGACAAAAAATTTGTGGGCGCTCTATCTCAAGAACTAATGCTCGGAATTTAATAAAACTTTAGATTCAGTTAGTCCCTAATATAAATTGGTGCTGATTAGTTTTTGGTAAAAATCGCCCGGCAGGTGGCCCTGCTATTCAGCTTTTTTCGCGATTTCCGCAATAGCTCTATCTCAAGAACTAATGCTCGGAATTTAATAAAACTTTAGATTCAGTTAGTCCCTGATATAAATTGGTGCTGATTAGTTTTTGGTAAAAATCGCCCGGCAGATGGCGCTGCTATGCAGCTTTTTTCGCGATTTCCGCAATAGCTCTATCTCAAGAACTAATGCTCGGAATTAAATAAAACTTCATATTCAGTTAGTCTCTGATATAAATTGGTGCTGATTAGTTTTTGGTAAAAATCACCCAGCAGGTGGCGCTGCTATGCAGCATTTTGAAGGATTTACACGATTTTGGCGATAGTCATATCTCAAGAAATACTGCACGGAATTTAATAAAACTTGAGCTTCAGTTAGACATTGATATAAATGGGTGCTGATTATTTTTAGTGTATGCGAAACCTGTGTGAGATAGAAGAAAGTTTTGGGATTGACATATCCGACTAGTTTACTTTGGAACAAAACCAATAAATGGCAGCGCTGATACTTATTTCTTTATAAAATAAATGTTATTTACATCTGAGTTTCCAAAAAGCCTTCAAGACAGTATGGCCAAGAATGTAGGAAATGTTCATATTTAATTTAAACCCTTTACAATAAACAAACAAAAAAAAAAAAAAAAAAAAAAAAGAGGATTTGTAGATCATTCAGTTATTTAAAGCCCTTAAATTTGTTAATGTGGGAAATTAGGTTATTGATAATTAAATTGATATTTTAAAGGGGCTAGTAATTTTATATCCACATTTATGAACCAAAATTACCAGTCTACTAAAGTAGCAATTTCAGAAAAAGGGCCCTTTTCGTAATCTACGGTGTCATTTTGTTTCTGCAAAGCAAGGAATGTCCATTTGTAGTGTAATTTTAACTTCAAAGGTCGCAAGAGGTTATGTGTCTATGTGAACGTGCGTGCATATGTATCACGATTCAAGGTTAAATACAGAAATTGTAGGTAATTCTTGGTTAAGAATATATTAGTACCAAAAATGCATTAATTTTATTGTCAAACAGTCTTTCATATTCAACAAAACTATTAATCACAGAATACTTGAGAACGGGCACCCGCATTACACGGCATTAAAAAGCTGTTTACGTAATATTATTAGAATTCATTAGCTTTTACGCAATATTATTAGCATATTTATGAGTATTTTCTATTTAGCATTACGATAAATCTTAATTCAGAATTGAAATTTTTAGACAAGAGTTATATAATTATGCTTTTAAGTATGTTGTGTGTGTGCATATGTATGAATATAAAGTGTAAGTTCATACATCAAGTTCATACATTAAGTTCATACATCATTTAAAAAGTCTGTCATTCTTAAAAAAGACTGCAAATTTGTAAAAACATATTAATTTGTAAATATTAGATGTAAATAATATTGATTTGTATTACAGTTAGAATTTTACAAGGAATGCGGACAAGTAAATTCTCTTGTCTTTAAAGTGTCTTAAACGGCTGAAACAAATTGTTCAAATAATGAGAAAATACATTGGAGCTGGAAGTTCAGGGATCCCAAATGATCCGTTTTTTGAATACCAGTATTTTCCAAGAACATTTTTCGCGGTAGGTTTCTACAACATTTGCAATAAAAATAACCTTCGGTTCTGCGGTCTACAAAACTTGCAAGAAAAATCTAAAAACAAATATTTTTGTATAAAATAAATGGCATTCCAAAAGCGAACCCTTTGGGAGCCCTGCGGTAGTGTGATTCTGTTTGGACTTTAAAAATGCTACTTTAAAAAATATTTTTGGTTTTGAAACTCATACATACATTTAAAAATTATCCTTCATCAATCATGAAAATTGTATTAATAACTTTACAACAAATTAAGTGGGGGTACCTGGAATGATGATAAGGGGAGAAGGCAGAGTACCACTATTTTCGAACAGTAATCTTCACTTTATTTAAATGCGGAATTTAAAAAAAAAAATCATGAATTAAATACGGCGAAGATTGCTATTCGCAAATAGTGGTACGCCCACTGGATCAACCATGGGTAAGCCACTGATTATTTTGAAATATTTTTGCTGAATTTTATATTAGTCAGTGGTGGGCTTAATTTTAGTGGATAATCATGCTAAAATCGCAATTCCTGTAAAAAAGCTCTTTACACAGTAAGTGATTTGTCACGTAAATCATTAATTTTAATTATCTCTTACAGATAAAATGAGTAATTTATGTATTCGAAAACTATAAATAACGTGTCTGCTTCACTATTGACGAACTATTAAAATAAATTTATAATATTTCAAGAAAAGAAGAATAGAAGGATAATTAGATGATCAAAAGTTAGATTACCTCTACTATACATTCATAACAGCTTTGTTAAAATTCTTTTATGATGCAAGTTGAATGGAGTATTTTCTCTGAAGATTTTAAAAATATATTTTTGTAAATTGGGAAAAATTAAAGTGCATAGTGAAAACAAAGATTTTAAGTTTTAATTTCATTCATAATACAAGATATCCATAATTAAATTATAGGTGATTAGAGATCAATTTTTAAAAATGTACTGGTACAAACGCAACTCCATCCCGTATACCAATTATTTAGACCATGGGAAATCAATTTATTAAAAAAAAATCACATTTTCGGAACCAGGGGAAAAGTGACGATTCACGTTGAGTTTTGGCAGCAAAAAAAAAAAAAAAAAAAAAGCGTAAAAACTTAAATGTTACTCCATTAAATATATTAGTCAATCCCATAAAACATTCCTTTTTAGCACTTTCCAACGTAGTTGAAAAGTGCTTATGACTTCGGTTTGTCTGGCCGTATGGCCGGATGGCCGTCTGGCCGTATGGCCGTCTGGCCGTCTGGCCGTCTGTCCGTGCTCTAACTCCCGTAAATATGCTCGGATTACTCTGCAATTTTTATATGTTACTGTCGTTATCTATGGCACGTTCCCTATTTCAACTGAAGTGTGTAGCACTTATAGTTTTCTTACAGGGACACTCAAAAGAATTCCGTTACATTGCGGTCTATGGGGAAAAATCATTTGCGGTTTATTTAAAAAATGTTTCACTATTGTAAACGCATTGAAATTTATATAGATCACTAAGATGCATTAGAAGAAGCTTAATATAAAATAGGGTGTGCATAGCACTTAGAGTTACTTTACAGGGACAGTCAAAAGAATTCCGTTACATTACGTCTATGGAGAAAAATCGTCTGCGGCATATTTAAATAATGTTCCACTATTTTAAACGCATTGAAGTTTATATATATTACTAAGGTGCATTACAAGAGGCTTACTACAGAATAGTGTGTGTATAGCAGTCATCGTTCATTTACAGGGACACGCAAAAGAATTCTCTACTGTCTGTTAACAATAATTCCTGGAAGTGCGTTTTAAGTTACTGAACGCGATTTTAATCTTAACTAGCTTTTTGTCTAATACGTGGTGTGTATAAATTCTGTAGATCCAATACAGGGCAGCACAAAAGTTCGCGAACACATTTCCGTTTATTGACAGAAACTCCAGAAGGAGAATTTAAACTGTGCTACGCGTTTCCTAACTAAACTAAAATTTAGCATCCTATGTATATATACAAATCTATAGGTCATATACAGGGCTACATAAAAGTATTCGGATATTTTTCCGAATATTGTATTTATTGAAAAATTCCTGAAATTACGTTTTTAACACTTTCCAACCTAGTTGAAAAGTGTTTATGACTTCGGTTTGTCTGGCCGTCTGCCGTCTGGCCATCTGTCCGTGCTCTAACTCTCGTAAATATGCTCGGATTGCTCTGCAATTTTTATATGTTAAAGTCGTTATCTATAGCATGTTCCCTATTTCAACGGAAGTGTGTAGCACTTATAGTTTTTTTACAGGGGCACTCAAAAGAATTCCATTACATTGCGGTCTATGGGGGAAAATCATTTGCGGTTTATTTGAATAATGTTTCACTATTTTAAACGCATTGAAATTTATATATATCACTAAGGTGTATTAGAAGAAGCTTAACATGGAATAGGGTGTGCATAGCTCTTATACTTACTGTACAGGGACAGTCAAAAGAATTCCGTTACATTACGTCTATGGAGAAAAATCGTCTGCGGTTTATTTAAATAATGTTTCCCTATTTAAAACGCATTGAAATTTATATGAGGTGCATTACAAGAGGCTTACTACAGAATATCGTGTGTATAGCAGTTATCGTTCATTTACAGGGACACACAAAAGAATTATCTACTGTCTGTTAACAATAATTCCTCGAAGTGCGTTTTAAGTTACTGAAAGCGATTTTAATTTTAACTCGCTTTTTGTCTATTACGTGGTGTGTATAAATTATGTAGATCCTATACAGGGAAGCACAAAAGTTCGCGAACACATTTCCGTATTATTTAACTCCAGACGGAGAATTTTAAACTGTGCTACGCGTTTCCTAACTGAACTAAAATTTATTATCCTATGTAGTATATATACAAATCTATAGATCCTATACAGGGCTGAATAAAAGTATTCGGATTACTTAGATGTTATCTTTTAGCTTATTAAACGGTATGATTTGTAAAATTATTTTGGAAGCGTTGGAAAGTGTTACATAATCTATGCTTGAAGCATGATTTTTCGTTCTTGTTCGTTTTGATGCTTATTTTACTGCCCAAATCTGTCTGAAGAGTCAATTTTCCCCTGGTATCGAAAATGTAAACTTTTCTTTCATAAATCGGTTCCACGTGCTCTTATATCAAATTGTATTGCGTCTGCACCAGTACATTCTTTACGATTGAGATCTAAACACCTATACTTTGATTATTGCCACCCTTTATATAATAATTGTATTTTAACACATTCTAGTGTATGTGACCGTATTTTAAGATTGGAATTCAACGCTAATATTTAAAAAGAAGAAAAACTTTTCCTTACACATGTCCTGCAATTCCAGTTATGCCTACTACTTCGTCTGCTGAAAGCTACTTAATTTAATGTCGAATATTTTTTTTATTTCTAATGCATGATTTCCAAACATCAAGTTATAGTGATGATGAAAGAAAGGGTAGTTTGGGGAAAAAATCATTTCAAACAATAGATATTTTACTTTTTGTCTCTTTTATTACAAATTTAAGACTATACGCATGGCTGGCTAAAATTTCTTGGGATTTAAATGTTTAACAAAATGTATTTCAGATTTCTAAGTGCTTTAGATGTTCATTCTTTATTCAAAAATTGGGCCAAAGAGATTATAGTAATATTTTTCTTCCTCACGCCTTCAGTCTGTCTAATCAAGGTCGGTCTTTAACTTGTCGCATTAGCGCAATCGTTGACCTAGGAAAAAAGAAGTCAAGGTGCATGCAGTAAGTTGCAGTTATCAGTTTGAAATTCCAAAACACAGAATTAAAAAATTTTCGCATAACATTGTTTTAATTAGTTTGATTAACTATTTAATTTTATTACTATAGTTGTTTTATTAATTAGTTTTCATTATTTTTGTTATCAAAAACGTATAATTAAATTAACTATTATAATTTCTGTTGGAGAATTTGTCACATTATAACGTCACTAGTCTCTAAGTTTTCACTTCTTATAACATTGCCTCTTCAATTAGTTTTTATTATTTATATTTAAAGTCCTTTTCATTATGTAGTACATATAGTATTCAACAATTTCATATTCGTGAAGATATACAGTGTGGCCTAAATGTTCATGGGTGATTTTAAAAGATTATAACTTTTGATTTATTTTTATTGTTATTTTTTTAGATTCAGAAGCAGGATATTTTGATGTCTTACCATTCAGATATACACGTTTGAACAAAAAGTAGCAGTGGTAGAATTTTATGTTCAAAATCAATGCTCAAGTTTTGCGTGCTGGATATTCTGTATTGTAATGACAGAACGCGGTCTTACCTGTGCTACACTGTAAAAAAAGGCAAATGTTTCTTAACCCCTTAAGCACCACGACGTACCTGCGTACGTCATGAACTCGTCTATTTGAAATACCAGGACGTCCTTATTTTAAGTCCAGACTGCAATGTTCTAAGCATTTTTTTTTCGTCACTAATTGCTATTGTGATTGGTTTTGAACGGCCTTTATAGTAGTGATTGTTTTCGCACCCAATAGTTGGCGTTACGTATAGAAAAAAAACTCATACATTTTCCCGTTGCTTTGTTTTTCTTCATTGTTCATTTGTTTATCTGTTGGTCATTCTTACAGTTGTGTTTCGTAAATTGTAGTGTTTCGCAATAGGTTTTGTGTTTTTTGTATCTCTGATAGATAAAAATAATGATATAAACTACTTTTGAGAAAATTTAATAGATCTGGTATTCAGCATACTACCACAAAATTGAATATTGTGCTTAAGGGGTTAATCTACCATAATATAAGATAACCACGAACGAAAATATAACTAACAGTAACTCCTTCCGAGTTACCCAGGATTCCAAAATAATTTTTCATATTTAGAAACCTCAGAAACCAATATATTTTTAAGATTTAAAAAAGCATTTATGAAATCGAATTTTCTTTTGCTGCCACTGATTTTCGGAAACTTTTCCAAGTAGTTTTTATAGTATATTAATCAGTTTTCTTAAACTATAGTATCAGTTTGTAGGATGCTATCATTTCTGAATTAAAAACATTTTCAGTTTCGTAATTGAATTTATAGATATATGCATAAACAAAAGTAACAAAATAATATTAAATATAATGCTAATGCTAATTATGTTAATTTAGCATGTTTGTCTGTAAAACACGTTTGTCGAAAATGTTTACTTGAGAATTGATAGCATCCGAAAAAACCTATATTTCGGGTAGAGAAAACTGATTAATACACTTTAAAAACTACTCAGAAACATTTCCGAAAATCAGTGGCAGCAAAAGGAAATTTGTTTTTATAAATACTTAGTTAAACCTCGAAAATATATTGGTTTCAGAGGTTCCTAAAATGGAGAATGATTTTTGAATCGTGGATATCTCGGAGGACCAACAGTATATTTTCGTTAGTGTGGTTAAATTATATTTTCCTAGATTAAGAAACATCTATCTTTTAACATCAACTTGTCCTACCTAGATTAAGAGACATTTGTCTTATAACTACACTGTAGGTAAGCCAGCTGCAGAACCTTGTTTTAAAAATCGTGTAATAAAATATATTATTACCATCTCTGCTGGAGAATTCCGCACATTGAAACGTCTGTAGTCCCTTTGAGTTGCAATAATTGTACTTTGATTTTAAAAATAAATTTCTGTGTCGTTTCATGACTTCCAACCTTCCAGAATCTTTTTTTAAAAATCAAATAAGCATATTTTAATCCAGGAAATTTACTTAATGAAATTTATCGTGTTTCTAAGTTGTAATTATTTGGTTTCACTTATTAAATAAAATTTCTGGTGCAAAATATGCATACCATTTGTTTAACAAAGTAAGTATCCCTACTTAATAAAACTCCTCTATATTTAATTGAAAATAATAAAATTCACTAAATCAAAATATATATATTTTTTTTTAAACACCTAATAAATTTTGAGCCACCTCATGTACTTAAAAGTTCTTTGCCAAATATCATTGTTGAGATTGGAAAGCGTCTTATATCAGAAGCAATGGCAGCAAACGTCCTAATTGAAAATAACGGCGGAATGGTGTTATAGGCATCGGCCGCTTATAGATATATTGCTTTCTTGGAAGACATTTAAAGAAAAGTGACCCGAATTCTCGTTTTCTGGGAGACAAAATTACAATTTGTTTATAGTCAATGCGCTTGGATAGTGAACTTCAAATGTCGATAGGGAAAAGTATGGAAGAAAAATGTTTATAAACTATTTTGTTTTCCTATTTAGTAATTTTGAATCAATAAAGAGACTTTAAGGCGTAAATAATAAATTATAAAGGCGTAAATAATAAATTATAAAGGCGTAAATAATAATATAAAATACAATGATTTTATGACAGTCTTAATTTCATGCATCTAATATATTAAAATATGCCAGTCTATTTGTATTTCTCCACTATTCTTCCTAGAATATTGAACGTTGAGCGATGAAATTAACACCAGTTATCTACATAAGATCCGAGGATGTCATATAAGGCCTCAGAATTTTAAAATTTAAATTCGTTTCCAAGATTTGTTTTGTAATTTTTGATGAAATTTTTGTAATGGTGGCACCTAAATTGCTCCATTTTTGTAGATAAAAGAGAGAAAAAAGGGAACGATAGAGATCATTAGATTTTTCTGACATCATTTTCTCATTAAAATTGAACAGAGAAAATATTTTCAATTTAAACAGATAGTGAACAAAATAGTGATTAAATAAAATTTTCCAAGAAAATTCGAAGAAATAAAAACATATTTTCACACATTGAAAGCTTCATGAATCAATTTATTATACAGAAACAAATGTCATCTGTGGACATATTGACATTTAGAAATCATTACATCGTAGATTTTTTTTCAACTTTTCAACCAAGGAGAAAGATTTAAACTCCTTGTATTTACGTGGACAATTATTGACCCCTAATCACACGACTTGAATTTAAAGAAAAAATATGTACTATTTTCCATTAATTATTTTTTAAAGATCGGGTTAAAATGTTTCACAAAGATGAATTTCCACGATACAAAATTTTCGTAATTTTTAATGATATTTCTGTAAGGGTGACAACTAAATTACTCCATTTTAGGTAGATTTCGTAAGAAATACTACCTATTACATTCTCACCTAAGTTGGATTTTTTGAAAAATTTTTGCAGATCTACGCCGATCATGACTCCCAGAACCTAAAACCACCCCCAGTTCAAAACTTTATATATCTATCTATCTATCTATCTATGTCACTTTTTTATGAACACGATAACTGCAATAATTCTGCACAGATCTCTTCGAAACTGATACATAAAATCAAGGGGCATAAAATCTCGGTCAAGTTCGTTAATGGGCAAAATCGAACCAAGGTGGGGGGAGATGGGGGGGCTTTTTGTGAAAACAGAAAAAAACCCATAATTTCTTAATTATGATACGTATCGAATCCGTTTGAAGTTATTATTACTTCTAGGAGAAGGGTCGAAAATTTATGTATGACAGATTTTTGATATAATTAAAAATGGCCCCAAGTGGGGGAAGGGGGGTTTTAGAAGAAAAAAAACCATAACTTCGTCAATTCCCAAGATTTCAAATCCGCTTAAATTTATTATAAATCCTCTTAATATTATCTAAAACTTTTATATTGATATGTTTTTTATAGGACCAACTCTTATAGCAAAAAATAAATAAATAAATAAAAATCCTGCTGGCTCGGTCTGCAAACAAGTTAGGTTTCGAAGTAGGCGGTTCCAACTGCCGCATCATGGCAAAAAGGTCATTTCTTCCGCAATTCCCAACAAACAGGCGCCCCGCGATCTGCGTCTTCGAAATCTACCTGTGCCTGTAGGCCGAGCCGTCAGGAATTTTTTTATTACTTCTAGGAGAAGGGCCGAAAATGTATGTATGACAGATTTTTGATATAATTAAAAATGGCCCCAAGGGGGGGGGGGAAGGGGTGTTGTAGAAGAAACAAATTCATAACGTCGTCAACTCACAAGATATCAAATCCGCTTAAATTTATTATAAATCCTCTTAATATTATCTAAAACTTTTATATTGACAAGTTTTTTATAAGACCAACCCTTATAGCAAAAAAAAATATAAAAACAAAAAAATCCCTGCCGGCTCCGCCTGCAAACAAGTTATTTTTCGAAGTAGGCGGTTCCAACTCCCGCATCTTTTCGAAACTGATACATAAAATCAAGAGGCATAGCATCTCGGTCAAGTTCGTTAATGGGCAAAATCGAACCGGGGGGGGGATGGGGGGGCTTTTTGTGAAAACAGAAAAAAAACCCATAATTTCTTAATTATGATACGTATCGAATCCATTTGAAGTTATTATTACTTCTAGGAGAAGGGCCGAAAATTTATGTATGACAGATTTGTGATATAATTAAAAATGGCCCCAAGGAGGGGTGGGGTTGGAGGGTGAAGGTTTAGAAGAAAAAAATTCATAACTTTGTCAATTCCCAAGATTTCAAATCCGCTTAAATTTATTATCAATCCTCTTAATATTATCTAAAACTTTTATATTGATAAGTTTTTTATAGGACCAACTCTTATAGCAAAACAAAAAAATTTTTTAAATCCCTGCTGGCTCCACCTGCAAACAAGTTAGGTTTCGAAGTAGGCGGTTCCAACTGAAAGTTACTGAAAGCCCCCACCTCAGGAACCCGCTTTTGGCATATGGTTGGGACAAGCCCCAAAGCCTGAGGTAGGAAAATAGCTACTACTAGCGTCTTCAGTCATGGGAACGCCCTTCGAAAGATCCCCCAGGCAGAGCCGGCCCTGATTTATTGAAAAGAAAATTTTTGGCTTTTTACATTGAGGGTTACAATTTCTGAAGTCCTCATTCGGACTTAGACAAGTTGTTAAAATGCCACATGGCATATTGTTGAAGTTTCTTCTTTTCTTTTATACATACTATTGCCCAGTGGCAAGATAATCGCATTATTTAATGCCACATGGCATATTGTCTGAGTTTCTTCTTTTTATGGAAGATCTTATTTGACATACTTTTGCCAGTTGGCAAGAGGGTGGGCATTATAAGGGGTTAATATATATTAGTTGATTTGATTATTACTTGAAGTTACATTTGCATTATTCTTGAATATAAATATAATATTTACAGTTTAAGATGAGTTGATTACTTATTTACAGTTTAAGATGAGTTGATTACTTATTTACAGTTTATCGGTTAGTATTTACAATTTGTTATTGATAGTGCAGTCTTGATCACAGGTATTTATTAAATTTGAGATGTAATTATTTATTTTAAGTTTATTTAAGTTAGATATTTGTATCTGATAAATGAGTATTTTTCGTTTAGAATGTTATAGTTTTCATATAGTTTTTTAAGTTTAGTATTGTCTTTGAGGATTTCCATTATGTTTTGTTGGAAGGTTTTACTTGTGTCTTGTGGGAATTTATGTTTCATGTAGCGACACTTACCAAAAAGATAGTGAGTCGGGTCTCCATGTTGACCACATTGACAGAGGTCATCATCTTTCTTGCCTATTCTGTGTAGAAATGATGGAAAGCTGCCACAGCCTGATAGAAAGAACATGGAGACCCTGTCGCTACATATGAGTGAGAAATGCGCTTTCGGTATTAATGAGTATGTGTGTCTGCCACTTTCCGAGTGGTCCCAGTTATATTGCCATTTATCCAGGAGACTTTGTTTAATTATTTTATTGAGGTACGATTTTGGGAGTTTAAAGTCTCTGGATAATGGGTGATCACAGTAAGTGGCAGCCTCATTTGCCAGTTTGTCTGCAAGCTCATTTCCCTTGTTCCCAGCGTGGCCCTTCACCCATGTGAGGTAAAAGAGTTTGTTTTTGTTTTGTTTTATTGTTTGATGTATGTCGTATATGTTCTGGATTGTTGGGAATATGTTAGTTAAGGCTAGTATTGATGATTGGCTGTCACTGAAAATTTGGAATATTGATTCTGTTCGGTTTATGGCCCATTTTATTGTGTTTATTATTGCTAGGAGTTCTGCCTGGAATACCGTGTTGTTGTTTTGTAGCTTGTGTACTTGTTCATGGATTTTAATATCATTTTTAAAAGCTATTAAAGCACATGCCGTGTTTGTTTCTATCTTTGAACCATCTGTGTAGATGTGTATTGTATTGTGTTGTTTTATTATGGATTCTGTCGTTATTAAGTTATTTATGTGGTTTTCTGGGTTTATTTGATATCTATGGATTTTTTGTTCTATTTTTTCTTTTGTTATTATTTCGTTATTGTGTATTAGGATTCCTTGTTTCGTGTTAATATTATTTTTGATGTTTTTATATTCTAGAGTTATGAGTAGCGGTGGTATTCCGAGCAGAATTTGTAGGGACGGTGTTGATACGTTTTTGTAGCATTTTGTTATGGATGTGAGACATAGTCTTTGAATTGATTGGATTTTTCTCTTGTCGATTATTCGTAGGTGGTCAAACCACACCTCTGAGCCGTAATCAATGATTTTTTCAAGCACGGTGAGGTACCATTCTCTGAGGAATGCTCGATTCACCCCCCAGTTTGCCGAAAAAACCCTTTTGATTGAAGATGTTATTGATAATAGTTTGTTGTTGATGTTTTGGAGGTGGGTTTGCCATATAAGTTTTTGTTCAAAGACTATGCCTAAGAGGTTTATGTTTTCTACTTGTTTTATTGTAGTGTTATTAAGTTTTGGTGTTGGTGGGCGGGCTTTTAGGATGTTGTTACCAAACATTATGTATACTGTTTTTTCTGTAGATAGTGTGAGGTTTAAGTTGTTGCATATGTTTAGGAATAGTTTTATTCTTTTGTTTGCTCTTAATTCTAGATCGCGACGACTGTTCGCATGGATTATCATGTTAAAGTCGTCGCAGAAACATCTAAGGTTTTTAAATTTTTTATAGAACTCTATTAGTATTTTGTTAGCTATGAGTAGCCACAGCAGGGGTCCAAGGCACGAACCTTGTGGACAGCCCTGGTGGACTTTTCGTTTTGATGTGTTGTCTGTGTAGTCTGTTATTACATGTCTATTGGTTAGAAAACTTAGTAGTTGTTTCTTGATATATGTGGGAAGTGGAGAATTTATTATTGTTTCTCCCAGTACCTGCCAGTCTATGCTGTCAAAGGCTCCCTTTATGTCGAATGATATTAGGATGCAATATTTATATGTTTTTAGGAGGTCTTTTATTTTTGTGTGTGTTAATTTTAATAGTTGTGTTGTGTTTTTGCCCTCTCTGAATCCATATTGGGATGGGTGAAGATAGTTTAGATTTTCTAGATGGTGTGTTATTCTGTGTTTTAGGAGCCTCTCCAGTATTTTACCGAGCATCGGGAGGAGACAGATGGGGCGATATGATGTAGGTAGTTTTGGGTCTTTGTTCTTCTTAGTGAAAAATACTACTTGGGCTATTTTCCAGTTTGTTGGGAAGTGATTAAGGGTAAGGCATTTATTTAGTAGGTCTCTTATTATGTGTTTAAAGTTTTTGAATAGGTTTTTTATGATGAATGCGTCTATTTTATCATAGCCGGGAGCTTTAAGATTATTTTGTTCTTTTATTGCGTTTTTGATTTCTTTAAATGTGAATAGTGGAGGGGATGTAGAGTGTGCGTCTTCTCCCGTTGTCAGGTCTGTTAGTTGTTGTTGTGTGACTACAGGCACTGGGAAGTGATGTGTTGTTAGATCTTTAAAGATATCTGATTTTGTCGCGTATGTGTGAGAGTCCTCTAGTGTTGTGTGTATAAAGTGTTTATTAGTTATGTTTTTGGATGTTGCAATTTTGAAGGTTTGGCCAAATTTATCTTTTGTTTGTGTGCAGAAGGTTTGCCACGATTTTAGTTTTTCTGATTTAATATGTTTTTTATAGAGGGCTCTCTCCTTGTTAAGTTGAATTTTCCATTTAGTTTCGCCTGTTTTATTAAACCTTTTTCTGAGTGCCGAAATTTTGTTTCTGTGTGTCTTTAGTTTGTTGTTCCACCAGTTGAATTCTGGGTAGAGTTTGAGTTTTTTGGTTTTTAGTGTTTCATTTGCTGTTGCTGTTATTGTATCGTTAAAGTTTTCTAACCAGGTGTCTAGATGTTCTTGTGTAAGTGTGTCTTGTAGTTTTGTTTGTAAGTTAATTAGCTTATTTTTTATATGTTTGTTGAATTTTTTAAAAGTTGTGTGTTTAGTTTTGTATCTTTCTAATTCTATTTTTTTTGTTTGGAGTTTAATTGTAAAATAGATATACCTGTGATCTGAGTGGCTATCATTAGTGACGTCTACGTTCCAGGATTGGATTGTTTCTGCCACATCTTCGGTACATAACGTCACATCAGGCGTACTTGAGCACTTCCTGTTTGGTTGTCCAACAAAAGTCTCTGGGGCCTCCGTGTCGTTTATTAGTATTAGTCCTTTTGACATTATTAGGTATGTTAGGAGGGTACCTCTACTGTCCTCTTTGAGGTATCCCAACAAGGAGAGACGGGCGTTGAGATCTGCTCCTACTATGATGTTCTGTAGTGGTGTGTAATTGTCGATCCATTTCATGTCTTGTGTTATGTCTGATGTTGGTTTTGAATATATCGATCCGATGGTGATGTGTCCTGTTGTTGTGGTTATGTTTGTGAAGCTGGAGTTTTCATCTGTATATGAGTGTAGTGCTTCTATGTCCGGTCTTGTTATTATTATTGCTGCTGTGTTATTTTTACTTTCGAAGATTTGCCATCTTTTTGATGGTACTCCCCAGATCATGTTTTTGTGTTTGTAATAGTCCTGTATGAGCAGAATGGTTATTTTTTCTTGATTGGCTCTGCCCATCAGGTTGCTTGTAGCTGCTTTGGAACCCTGTAGATTAATTTGGATGCATTTTATTGTGTCGTTTTCTTGTATTGGATTTTTGGGGATGTCTTCTTCTGTGTGTTGGCTGTTATCTGTAGGTGTGTCTTGTTGGGAGTTGTTGCCTGTGTTACTTGTTTGCGTCATCGGATCGAATATGTTGGAATGTTATGTTTGTAGTTACGTGTATTTGTTGTGTCACTTCTTCTCTTCAGGTAATGTTGGTATACCGGGCATTTACTTGAGGAGGCTCTGTGATAGTCATCTTCGCCTGCGACTTTGCAGTGTATGCACCGGTGTGAGCGTGGGTAGTCTTTGTTTGGGCATAAGTTTGAATTGTGGAATCTGGTGCAGAATTCGCACACTGCGCGTGTTCTGCACCGATCTCCTGTGTGTCCGTATTTCTGGCAGTTGTTGCATCTGATGAGTGGACGGTATGATTCTATTTTACAAGTGTTGAAACAGATGGTGATTTTTCCTATTGATAGTAGTTTTATAGCTTGCTGTGCATTGGTTTGGATCACCATCTGTTTTGTTTTTGCACGTGGGTTATCTATTATCTTGTGTGTTTCTATGGAGGTGTTGTTGTTTATTTCTTGTAATATTCGTTTTATTTCTTCTTCTGTAGTTTGTTTTGGTATACCCAGTATTATTAATTTTTTGTTGTTAGACGGTTTGGTGGTAACTTCTATTATTCCTTTTAATTTGCGTATTTTGTTTATGAAGTCTGTGATCTTGTTCATGTTGTTTTCGGTTTCTGTCGTGAATATTAGTGTTTCTTTGTCTCGTGATATGAAGCATTGGACTGGTGACAGATTTATTTGTTTTCTTGCTTCCTGGTTAAGTATTTCTCGGATGCTGTGTAGTGTTAGGTTTGTGTCCCTTGTTCTTCTTACAAGTATTGCTGATGATGTTGCTGTTTTTGTTTGCATCGTATCTATTATCTTTTCTTTTTGTGTGATTCTTGCATATGTTGTGTTGTTGTTGTTTTCTACTGTGATTTCCTCTTCTTCATCTGTATTACGTTTTTCTTTCTTGTCTTTTTCTTGCTTTATGTGGTTAAACATTTCAAATACTTTTTGCAGTTCTTCTGTTCTATTGTTTACTTCTGTGTATCGATGTTTTATTTCATGTCTTAGGTTTTTGTTATTTTCGTTTAATTTTGCGTATTCTATTTTCAGATTTTCAAGGTTTATTTCTTCTAGGTTTATTTCTTCTTCTTCTCTTAGCTTTTGTTCTTCTTCTCTTAGCTTTTGTGCTTGTTCTCTTATTTGTGTCTGTAGTTGTTTGTTCTCTTCAGTTTGATTTTCTAGGTGGTCTTTTGTGATTTCCTGTATCTTGCTAATATGTGTGATTTCTTTATTTAAGTCTGCTATCGCTTTTAGTTGGACTTCTATCTGTGTTGACATTTCTTTTATTCTTTGGTGTTCTTTTTTGTTTTTCTCTGTTTCATCAATCTGTGTTTGTGTGTGTTTGTGAATTTTGGTTGTATTGGTTATTTTTTCCCTTAGTTTTTTGTTCTCTTCTTTCAATTTTGGTATCTCTTCTTTTTGTTCATCGATTTGTAGTTGCAGTTGTCTATTCACTTTTCTAATCGTTTCTATTTCTTGTTGTTGTGTTACGTTTTTCTGTTTTATTATTTCTGTGTTTATATCACTTGCTTTTATGACTTCTTTTAGCCTTTCGTTTTCAACAGTTATTTCTCGTTGCATTTGTAGTTGGTCTTGTTCGCTTTTCTTCATTTCTTTTTTCTCTTCCTCTATGTTTTTGATGTTCTCGTCGTATTTATCCAATCTTTCCATCAGTTCTTCTTTGTATGAAGCTGCTTCATCTGCGTCACCTCTATCCCTTCTTCTCAAGAAGTCATTGTGTTGTTGTAAGAGTTGTGTTAAATTCATTCGTGTAGCTGTTATATGGTTGTATTTTATGTATTTCTTTTCTTTTTTGGTAGATTTTGGTTTTATTGGGTTGGTTCTTGATGCATTGGATGTTATAGATGTTGTTGTTTGTTTCGATATGTTGGAGGTGTCAGAGTCCGGTGAGTCGGAACCGTCCGTTTCATTATTCATTGAGTGTACGGTGCGTTTTTCACTGTCGCTCGACATTTTTCAATTTTTTTTTTTTTTCTCTTCTTTGTGCTCTGTAATAACTCTATTTCTAGACTATGGATTTTAAAAATATTTTTTTTTTTTTTTAAATCTAATTAAAGCTAGAGGTTCGTGGGGGGCTCTCTCCGGTCAAGGCAGGTGGACTGTAAGTACTAATACAAAAGATGCAAGAGTTATAAATTAATTTAAGAGAACGTAAGATGTGAGGATAGTAAGACAATTATTCAACTATGAGATCTAGAATGCCTTAGGGGCTTAAGATTATTATTATTAAGATTGAGGAAGATGTAGATTGTGTATATTCTCATGGGAGATGGTTATTGACAATATCTATACTATGATAATAAGGGTGCCTTATGGGCTTAAGATTGTATGAAGAATATGAGGCCAGCCGAGGTATGTGATGAATAGTTATGGGTATGAGTTATTGATTAAAGTATGTAGAGGAGACAAAAGGGCATTGACTCTGAGAGAAACTATAAAAAATTTTGGAGTTTCCCCATTGGAGTGTAGTTAAATTATAAGTTCTTAACGTTGGAACATGAAATATGTGAGATTTTAAGATGCAGAGAGGAGTTTAGAATTTTGAAGATGCCTAAATGCAATGATTATGGAAGATCATGAATTTATTAGTATGAGATAATGCCCTTTTGAGAAATATAGTTTAAGGAGTGTCCGCCATGGACGTAAAAAAAAAAAAAAAAAAAAAAAAAAAAAAAAAAAAAAAAAAAAAAAAAAAAAAAAACTTATCAAGAAATATCTAAAACATCAGAGGGCAAAATTTATAATGTATATTTCGTGTTGTTATCGAAATACACATTGAAGGAGATGAGAGGGGGCACCCTACGCCCACAAATTGGGTAGGAGAGATTTGTACTTATTTTAGTGGATGTAGAATTGAAATACTTATATGCAGATATGCTACACTTGATTATTTTAATAGATTTTAAAAACTTCAAAATTTTATTAAAAGTTAAAAAAAAAAAAAAAAAAAAAAAAAAAAAAAAAAAAAAAAGGGGGCCAGGGGCTTAGAAATGACAAATTCGTTTTGAAACAATGTGTAATAGATGTAGAATGAAATTACCTATGAAATGATATCCAACACCGGTATGCTGGAGGATAAAACTTATGATTTTAAAATTTAAATTAAAGTTTAAAAAGTGGAACCTGGGGCTAAAAAATGAAAGTAATTTAAAAAAGAGCTACGGGAATATAAAGCCCTCTTGAGGACCTATAAATTGACATAATGCACTGGTGATTTCAAGTAGATATAAATTTGGCCCTAGAGGGGGCCCTGGGGCCCTCCCTGTAAGTCTGAGTTTGAGGAGGACCACGGAATCGGAAAGCCCACGAAAATTCCATTCCGAATAGGGAAGACAGGGCGATCCGAGCATTTAATTTAAGATTTTATTAGTTTAGAGATAGACCAGACCTGGTACGGGAAAAGGAGGCCCCCTGCGCCCCTGAGTGAATGAATGAAATAGTTACTAAGAATAGAAGATGTAGAATGTAATTGCCTACGAAACAATATGCGACACGGGCGTGCTGAGAGCATTATAGAAGAATTTAAAATTTTAATTTAAAGTTTAAAAATAGGGCCAGGGGCGTAAAAATGAGAATTGCTGAGAATGGGCTACGGGGATGTATAGCCCTCTTGAAAAACCATTTTTTTATATATTGCATTAGTGAAATGGAGTTGAAAATAATTTGGCCCATGAGGGGGCCCCAGGGCCCCCCTTGTGGGTCTGAGCTTTATGAGGGCCTCAGAATCGAAAAGCCCACGAAATTTCCATTACGAATAGGGAAGACGGGGCGCGATCTGAGCTGTTTAAAAAACTAGTTAAAAAAAAAAAAAAAAAAAAAAAAAAAAAAAAAAAAAACAGGCCTGAGTTCGCAGGTTTGAGTCTGGGATATAACTATATTAACCTCTACACCTATGCTTGGGTTTGATGATATTACCCAGGATGCAATGGGAGACAGATTTCTAAATTAAGACTAACAATTTTATTGGAAGCTGGGGTAGTGTGTTCAAAACCTCTAGCACTAGATACTGGTTGCCTAGTAACCAACTCATCCGCCACTACTCTCCATATGAAGGCATCTCAGTTCTTATTGAGTTTGCCTACTCGAGTTTTATGCAGCGTCATGTTACAGCCAACCAACCAATCGTTGGGAAAATTTGGCGTGAGTCTGTTATAATGGCCGCCATTTATAATAAATATGTACATTTCACTTTAAAGCTACAAAACAGACACTTAAAAAAAAACTGAGAGAAAAATGAATGGCATCTATGTGTAGGAAATTTAATTGAGCATGTATAAGAAACGACGGAAATATGAAAAAGACATAATTAGTATTTTTTACGAGGGTTTGAAGAATATACACTTTGAAAAGATATTGCAGCGATAATAAAATACGTGACAAGGTATGGTAGAATGCTCAAAACAGGTATTAAAATACATAGAAAATATGCCAAAGTGCCCCACAGAGCTTAGGAAGACCTTCTACAAAGTCAAATGGACACTTAACACTCTCGGGAACACTAAATTAATTATAAAAAAGGGAGCTAATTTGAAACTTACTTATGTAAAACAGACAGCCACGCCCACGCCACGACTGCATGCGAAACAACGAATTTTAATCAACAAAGCTGGTACACCCCCTTAAAATATTACCAGCGCTCCAATAATTTTTGAGAGGTTATCGGAGCACTAAGTACATGTGCTCGTAAATTTACAGGGTGAAATAAAAATTGGAAGTATGTTTAAAAATTTATAAAAGTAGAAGAGTTGTTAAACGGGGGCCAGAATTGAAAAACTTATGGCCCGTAACCCAACTTAAAATTTAGCTAGAGATTTAAAATTTTTTGAGAGGTTATCGGAGCACTATATACATGAACACACAAAAAATCCAAGAGATCGGATGAATAGAAGATATAGTTAAAAAAAAAAAAAAAAAAAAAAAAAAAAAAAAAAAAAAAAAAGGTGGTTAAAAGGCGGGTTTTCAGATTTTTTCTTTTTCTTCTTTCTTTTTAAATACGCGAATTTTATTGTTTAAAATGACTAATAAATGGTACTACATGATGAGATACATATAAAAGAAAATAAATACAATGATAATTTATAGAATAGGTACAATTTTTGCGCGTATGAGAAGCTGATAAACATGGCGGACACTGACGCTCGAATGCCATGTATTTTGGCCATAGGGCCAAAGAAGCATCACTAAAATGGACATAATTCATTCAAAGAATGACCGATTTGGTCGTGGCTGGTCTCATTTTGAACAGAATAACTTTAGACGTCGAATAAAACCGAAGAGAGCATTCCCACTTACCTATAAACGCCTTTAACTTTGCCGGCCATTGGAGCGATTTTCGAATGTAACCACATGGTTTGAGATATCCTCGGGCTAAGGCGGTTCCAACTGCCACATCATGGCAAAAAGGTAATTTCTTCCGCAATTCCCAACAAACAGGCGCCCCACGGTCTGCGTCTTCGAAATCTACCTGTGCCTGTAGGCCGAGCCGTCAGGGATTTTTATTATTAAAAGAGAGAAAAGGGTAAACGATAGGGATTGTTAGATTTTTTTTACGCATTTTCTCATTGGCGTTTAAGAGATAGATTATTTTCAATTTAAACATATGGTAGAAAAAAATCTTGATTAAATTAAATTTTCCAAGAATATTCGAAGAAATAAAAACATATTTTCACATATTCAAGCTGAACGAATCAATTTATTATACAGAAACAAAAGTCATCTGTGGACATAGTGACACTTAAAAATCTTTACTTCGTAGATTTTTTTCAATTTTACATTCAACCAAGGAGGAAGATTTAAACTCCTTGCATTTATGTGGACAATTATTGACCCTTAATAACGAGAATTGAATTTAAAGAAAATTATATACTATTTTCAAATAACTATTTTTTTAAATGGCGTTTAAAACGCTTCCCAAGGGCGATAAAAGTAAAATGGTTTATCGGGTAAAAATTACATTATTTTTTTATGAAAAAACATTTATTGTAATTCAAAAAAGCTAAAGTATTTTTTAAAATAAGTTTGTCAAAGTGACGTCATTTTCATTTCGCGGGCTCCGAAATTGGAAACCAAATCTCAACCCCTTCGCAACATGGGTCACATACTCCTTACGTATAAAATACTCAGAATCTAATTTTTAATTGGGAAAATTTTACCTTATTAAATTAAAGCACTTCTGCGATTAAATTAGACAAAAATTTCTATTTTGATGAACCGATGATAGAGATTAAAAATTCAGTAAAGGGCGCTCTTCTCGAAGGGTTTAAAAGAAGAATATACTTCAGACAAATAAAATTGTGCGTCAAAAATTACGTAATCTGCAAAACGTAATTATCGCAATTTCTGCTTAACCTACATTGTAAATATGATTTCTGGCCTGAAATATAATATTTAATATAATTAATGATATAAAATTTTCTAAATGTACAATAATATTATATTTCATTTTTCCATCAAGAGATTGGAATATCTCATGCAATATAAATGCAACACATCCGGTTGCCACGCAGCTAGTAATATTTTATAATAGTCTTTATTCCTTAAGATATTTAATGTTCTTAATTATTTTACAGGACAATTTTGAAGAAATATTGACTAACCTAATGTTTCTCCAATCCATATACAATTTTATTTTTCCGCATGTTATATGATGTGAATGTGATATAGATTCCACATGTTACCGCATGAGACAGATGAAATATATATCTAGCTAGAGTTAGATAATCTCTATTGAAACAAGATTTTCTTCAATTTCTTTCTTTACGAAATTCATTTTTGATTTTTTTTTTCTTTCCGATAAGAATCCTTTTTAGACGACACATTAAAAGTCAGTTTGTAAAATATTTTAGGCTGGATGAAACAATTTTAACTGAATACAATTAAAATTTGTGGTGATAATTGTCTTTTAGAAAACTATTTGAACGTAATATTTATCAGATTCATGCAGATAATATAACAAAAGAAAATTGCAATTTAAATTATCCCTCTCCCCCTCTCCCTAAATTACTAAATTACAATTTTTCATTAAAAAAATAATGTTTAATAAAAAGATTTCTTTTGATGTTTTCAAAAATTTACATTTATTTACATTAAACAAAAACATCATGCGTATTTTGATTAATTGTAAAAAAATTAACCCGGAAATTTAGTTAAATCTAGGAAGAATTTCCCAAAATTAAAGGCGGTCAGTCACCCACACCCATCGCCTCCCTTTCAGCTGAGATATTTTTAACTTATCGTTAAAGGGCTTTGAACTAGCGCATATGAAATTATCTCAAGAGAGCGCTGGCGTGTAAGGCCATAATAGTATTTATATCGATTACAACAAAGTTGACTTGCTGCAACTTATTATTGCAAAGGCGTATCCATCAGAATTCAATATTTCAATGAACGAGACGTTGGTTTTTTTGACTAGCTGCTTTTGCTTTATAAAATTGATTGTCTTTATACTGTTTTAGAATCTATCTTTATATAATAGTTTCACGAGATCCTTAATTTCCTATGTGATTTTAAAGAGAACTTAAAAAATAATTTACGTCATTTAACACATTCGAAACAATCGATTATTTTTTGTTAAAGTCAAAGCGATTAAAAGCAAATATTTTATTGTGACGGCTTTAGCGACATGCTATTATTTTCGTTTACTGAATTTTTTTTATTTATGTGTATAAAAAAAATTATAGGACACTCTGACTATGGAAGATTTTTCTTTAGCAACAGAGTGGCCGCTATAACTTTTTTTGGAACGGGGTTCTCGTATACATTGTATATAATATATTTATTATATGTATTGTAAATATGTACTATGTAATATGTATATATAGTCTTGAAAAAAAGTAAACATTCCCTTATAGTTCTACAAAAAAAAAAAAAAAAAAAAAAAAAAAAGCAGAAAAATAGAGTAGGAATAGTGTCTACTTTTAACTGACACATTACAAATTCTCTTTCGGGGCTATCTTCATATTAAAATGAGTACAAAATTAAACTTTTTCAATAGTAATCCCCAAATTTCATACAATAAAAAACAAGAACGAAAAATCATGCGTCAAGCATAGATTATATAGCACTTTCCAACGCTTCCAAAATAATTTTACAAATCATACAGTTTAATAAGCTAAAAGCTAACATCTAAGTAAACAATTTAGAAAACGCATAACATATTTAAAAACATAATTTCAGGAATTTCCAACATATACAATATTCGGAAAAATATCCGAATACTTTTATTCAGCCCTGTATAGGATCTATAGATTTGTATATATACTACATAGGATGATAATTTTAGTTCAGTTAGGAAACACGTAGCACAGTTTAAAATTCTCCGTCTGGAGTTTGTCAATAAACAGAAATGTGTTCGCGAACTTTTGTGCTGCTCTGTATAGGATCTACAGAATTTATACACACCACGTAATAGACAAAAAGCAAGTTAAAATTAAAATCGCGTTCAATAACTTAAAACGCACTTCCAGGAATTATTGTTAACAGACAGTAGATAATTCTTTTGCGTGTCCCTGTAAATGAACGATGACTGCTATACACACAATATTCCGTAGTAAGTCTCTTGTAATGCACCTTAGTGATCTATATAAATTTCAATGCGTTTAAAATAGTGAAACATTATTTAAATAAACCGCAGACGATTTTTCTCCATAGACGTAATGTAACGGAATTATTTTTACTGTCCCTGTAAAGTAACTATAAGTGCTATGCACACCTTGTTCCATATTAAGCTTCTCTAATGCACCTTAGTAATATATATAAATTACAATGCGTTTAAAATAGTGAAACATTATTTAAATAAACCGCAAATGATTTTTCCCCATAGACCGCAATGTAACGGAATTCTTTTGAGTGTCCCTGTAAAAAAACTATAAGTGCTACACACTTCCGTTGAAATAGGGAACATGCTATAGATAACGACAATAACATATAAAAATTGCAGAGCAATCCGAGCATATTTACGGGAGTTAGAGTACGGACAGACGGCAGACGGCCAGACGGCCAGACGGCCAGACGGCAGACGGCCAGACAAACCGAAGTCATAAGCACTTTTCAACTAGGTTGGAAAGTGCTAAAAATCAAACCTTTCAGATAAACAGAATACAAAATTTTACAACGCTACTGTGACTAGTTTCAGTATTAACTTTTACATAATTAAATATTTAAATTATTAACTATTTCAAGGATTGTTCAGATAAAAGTTCTGTTCTTTCACCTATTACAATAAAGTCTTCAATATGTTACAATTAATTACTTTTACTAAAATTTCAGCAGAATGTTTATGGAAAATTTTCTGTAAGAAAAAATAATAATAATTAGTTATATTTAAAATTATGTTAAATTACTTGTTCAACCCCCAAATCATCTTCTAAGCCCATATTATGATTTTTTTTTCAATAAACTTATAAATCCAAGCATTTATTACTCGAATGCAGTAAAAAAATATATAAGTTATAATTTTTTTTTTTTAATATGTTTCGAATAATTTACGTTTCTTATTATAAAATTGGGGAAATGGCAAAATTAAACGTTTATGTTTGGGTTTTTAAACAGTACGTCCATAAAAATAACCAGCATGATAAGATGATGTTATTTTATATTTCTGAATTTACAGTCATCATCGTTGTTATTAAAAATAACATTAAAAAAATCATTATTTTCGTTTCGAAGGAGTAAGACGTCTTTTATATTTTGGCATTTTCTCCAAGAATTATTTTAATTTTCATGAATACCTATTATTTTGCATGACACAACGAAATTTCCAAAAAAGCAAAGCAGTTTAGTATTTTTTAAACTCATGTTTTTTTTTTTTTTTTTTTTTTTTTTTTTTTAAGGTAAGCTTTAAGTAAAATGGTAATTAAACGTTGAGTAGTTCGTTTCCTGTCTTTTTTTATTATTTATTTTTACAAATTGTAATAACTTAAAAAAGAAACTTGAACATTGCTATCTGATTACTATTATTATTATTATTATTATTATTATTATTTTGTTTTGAAGATATATTAAAAATGTGGTAGTGCTCAATACTTTTATTTAAGGCTGTAAAACATTTAAACCTGATATTTGGTGAAAAATAGTACAATTTTTAAATCCATATGCCGTATTATTTTCTTTCGTAATGTTATCTAATATTAATTTTAATGCTTCACTTTTAAAAAAAAGAACCAAAAACTCTAATTTTAATCTTAATTAGAGAAAGAAGTGCCAACATCATAGTAACAATATGCATTAAATACAAAACGCAGTTTCCCCTAAGTTTACAAAAAGATAGGATACTGCTGGTTGGAAAAAGACACTTTTTAGATTCTTAAGAGCACATTTTTTTTTTGGTCATTCTTTTTATTTTTAAAGGCACTTCTAATATTTAAAAGTCAGGACACTTATTTCAAGACAATAAAGAGTCAGCTTTGACTATAAGCAAATTTTTTATACAAAAGCCGATAATGGCACAATTATTTTTGACTGAGGGGCAAGACGGGTACTATCTTTTTGATGAGGGTAATAAGGGTGCTATTTTTTAAACAAAAGGGCAGGTAGGGTGCAAAACGCTCCTGAAAGTATCTGGGGGGAACTCTGCATAACGAATAAAGAAATCACATTTTAAAGAATTATCTATTCTGCTGACTAATTTTCTCTTTTCATAGAAGAATCACACTAATCTTTTAGAGATGAAGTGTGCAAAACAACTATGTAAGTAGAAAATCTATAACTCTAATTTTTGATATCTTAAACAAATTTGGCGTTCTCCGCCGGTAAACGCATACAGATTTGAGCAATATTTTATAACTTGCATTTTCAAAACATCAAAACAATTTTCTCTTCCCTTTGCATTCGAGTTATCGAAGTTTGGATGTAGTTATTTTACGAATTTTATTTCTGCATAAACTTTAATTTCGTCTTTTATTAAATACATTAGCGTGAAAAATTAAAGAAACAAGTATAAAAACTCATGTAGATTGAATGATTTTGCATCTTAAAATATGTAAAATGCACAAGATCTTTGTTTTGTCATGCCTGACATATCTTCAAAATGTAGACTATCCTATTGCTGCAAAAAATAAATTTAAATAAGAATATAGGGAATGTGATATAAATTGAGGTATTGAAAGTTTGTTTAACATTATACAACTCTCTAGAGCAGTGGTTCCCAACGTCGTTAGTACGTCCCCCACCGGGGGGGGCGGCGGGAATTTTAGCAGTTTTTAGTCCACATACTATTAAAGTCTGAGAGCTAATGTGCCCGCAAATTCTGTATGTAAGTACGTATGTATGTACGTATGTATGTATGTACGTATGTATGTATGTACGTGTGTATGTACGTATGTATGTATGTAAGTATGTATGTATACGCGATAACTCTTGATGGAAATATCCGATTTGCTTCAAATTTTGTATATAGATTCATTCTGATAAGGCGCTTTCCTGATTAGTTTTAGGGGTTCATTGGTTAAGTATAAAGGGAGGGAAAGGGGGGATAATCGCTCCTTAATTTCGATAAATGGATTTTTCATGCAGAATTATCCGATTTGCTTCAAATTTTGAATATAGGTTCTAAGGCACTTCCCTGATTAGTTTTGGGTGTTCATTGGTTAAGTATAAAGGGGGAACGGGGGCTAATTCCCCCTTAATTTATTGTCGATTTCTTTATTTTTCGAGGGGCATTATTCTTTGAAATAAGAGTATAATATACAATTAGTGTGAATAGCCTGTGAATAGCCTGTGAGCTCAATACCATCAGTTTAACTGGGAACTTTTCTTTTTATTTAATAAGAGCCCCTTACAATTTGATACGTTTGCAAAAAAAAATGAATTGAAAATTGTGTCAGAAAATAGCCAGTTTGGATTTGAGAACAGCCTTAATAGAAATAACATAAAGTACATTTTTATAGTTGTTCATTTATTTTGTCCCGCCGGTATATTTTTTATAACATATTAAAGCTTTATTGGCTCATCTTAAAAGCGTATTGAGAATATAATTGCGTGTTCTTTAGAAAAAAAATTATTTGCCATTTTCTTTAAATGTGTAAACTTTTTCTTTAAAAAATAATTTGTTCTTATAATGTAAAACATTTAAACCTGATGTTTTTAAATAACAAGTCATATCAAAAACCTTCATAGCACTATTTCATGTGATACTTCTATCCAATATTAATTTTCATGCTTCACTTTCTAGAGAAATAAACCGAAAACTCTAATTTTAATAGGAAACGGAGAAAGAAGTACCAGCATCACGTGACAATATGCACCCAAATACACAATGAAACAACAAATCCCCTTTTCATTAGTTACACATTCTATTCACACATTTTCTCATTTCAAGGGAAAAATTCTGGTCTTTTATAAGTACAGTGTGTGAAATAACTATAAATCGAAAGTTTATAATTCGAATTTTAGTTAGATCGAACCAATTTTGCATTATTCGCTGTAAAAATACATACAGGTTTGAACTATCTTCTATAACTTGAAGTTTCTTTAAATCAAAACAATTTTTTCTTTATTTTTTAATTCGAGGTCTGATCTTTGGATGCAGTTATACTTATTGATGATAATTCTGTAGGAATTTTATTTTCGTTTTTTATTAAATATTTTCCTATTTCTTGAAATTAAAGCTTTACATTGCTCGTCTTAACAGCGTATGAAAATTAAACGCGTGTGCTTAAGAATGCGTTTTTATAATACTATGTAAACATATATTATTTTTCTTTAAAAAATAGTCTCTCTTAATAATATATAGTTTGAGGAAACAGATCACACTTCAAAACAACACATCGCATTATTTCATTTAATAATGCTACCCAGTATTAATTTTCATACTTCACTTACGAAAAAAAGAATCACAATCTCTAATTTTAACAGGAAACCGAGAAAGAAGTACCAATCACGTAACAATATGCACTAAAACACATAACGAAACAACAAATTCCCTTTTAATTAGTTACTCATTCTATTCATGGATTTTCCATTTCAAGGAAAGAAATTCTAGTCTTTTAGGCGTGCAGTGTGTGAAATAACTATAAGTCGAACGTTTATAGTTCGAATTTTATTTATCTCGAATCAATTTTTCATTTTTCCCTGTAAAAATACATACAGATTTGAACAATCTTTTACAACCTGAAGTTTCTTTTAATCAAACAATTGTTTCTTTATTTTGTACTTCAAGGCACCGATCTTTGGATGTAGGTATACTTGTTGAATATAATTATGTAGGAACTATATTTTTGTTTTTTATTAAATATTTTCCTATTTCTGGAAATTAAAGCTTTATATTGCTAGTCTTAACAGCGTGTAAAAATTAAGCGGGTGTGCTTAAGAATGCGTTTTTGTAATATTCTGTAAACGTATATTCATTTTGCTTTTAAAAAAATAGTCTCTATTGATACTGTATAGTTTGAGCAAACGGATCGCACTTTAAAACAACACATCGCATTATTTCATTTAATAATGCTAAACATCATTAATTTTCATACTTCACTTTGAAAAAAAAGAACCAAAGACTAATTTTAACAGGAAATCGAGAAAGAAGTACCAGCATCACGTAGCGATGTGCACTAAATTCATAACGAAACAAGAACACCTTTTAAGGATTATTCTACTCACTCATTTTCTCATTTAAGGAAAGGAAAATCTAGACTTTTAGAAGTGCAATGTGTGAAATAATTATTAAATCGAACTTTTATAAATCAAATTTTAGTTATCTGGAACTAATATTACATTCTTCGGTGTAAAAATACACACAGATTTGAACAATCTTCTATAACTTGAAGTTTCTTAAAATCAAAACAATTTGTAACAATTTCAGTAAATCTCTCACAGTCTGCTAATTAGGCAGAGTAATCAAAGATAGAAGTTCCCAAGAGTTGGAAAACTTTTCTCACGCGTAGCTGTGGGGGTGACAAGAATGCCGGTTACTACAATGGGAAAAGATGAGCTTCGATCAATCTTGTGAAACTGAAATTGCTAGACAGCAAATATTTCTCTGATCTGACCGTCTATATGTGGGGTCTCAGATCGTGGGAATTTCCTGCGTGAACATTCAAAAGTTCAGTAAGACCTCCCTAAAAAGGCTTTATCCAATGACGTAAACTAAAACTTTTTTGATTGGTGATCGGAGAATCTTTTGTTCGAGAAAACGGACCGGAGAAGAGGATCGAGAGGAAGGGAGTTAGAGTTTCGGCAGGAGAACGAGTGTTGGTGGAAAACACTCATCTCAGGACGGTTTCCCTTCTTAGTAGGGAAGGAGAGGTTTGCTGACAGATTTTTGAATGAGAGAGTGCGATCTCTCTGAAGTCAAGGCAACAGCCTTGGATTTGACTTTTCGGGGAGAGTGAAAAGTAGCACTAGTTAAGACTTTAAGATTCTAAAACTACTGTAAAAGACTGGACTATTTGGTGATTTGCTATAAATTACAAGTCGAGCGAACTCAGCTAAAAAAAATTGTTGTAAATAATTTTTACCTCTAGAAATTTCAAGAACGCTTTTTAAATAAAATTTGTTCTGAAATATTTAATGAAGGTGATCCATTGTGAAATCGGCTCCACGCTACCCCATTTCAAAAACACACAACATCGTGGATTCTTTACAGCTGGTGGCAGCGGTGGGATATTTCGACAAAAATTTATTAGCATTAGTGAAGAGAGTCCAGACAGTAGCAGTGACGCCCGCCCGCATCTAAGCGCGCAAGATCTGACGCCAGTTCAGGAGAGGAAAGCAGAGACCGAAGCAAGCCTTGCAGTGTCACGACAGACCACAGTTCCGTCCTGGAAGCAAGCCCGTGTTTACAGAGAACAAGCCCGAAGCAAGCCCTTGCATTGTCACGACAGACCACAGTTCCGTCCTGGAAGCAAGCCCGTGTTTACAGAGAACAAGCCCGAAGCAAGCCCTTGCATTGTCACGACAGACCACAATTCCGTCCTGGAAGCAAGCCCGTGCTTACAGAGAACAAGTCCGAAGCAAGCCCTTTCTAGGAAACATCAGGAGTCGACAAACCGAGATAACCTGTGAAATCGACGACGTCTAGGCCAGACCCGAAACCGGCGACAGATGATGCAGACAAAGACTGTAGAAAAGGTAAGCTCAATTCATTTTTGAGTGGCTCTCATTTTGTTTATATATTCTTTAGTGAGGAAAATTCACTTCTGAGAAATTTTTTATGTGAATATGGATATATGATAAATTATGATAAATTTTTAAATCTAATAACCTTTAACATATTTGGAAAAATATATGTATATTTGTTATCAGCATAAAATTTGATAGTGTGAACTTTCTTTTGGCAGTAAAATAATATAAGGATTGTCAGGCTAAAGGTGTATATATATAATTTTTTTTTCCCGAAAAAAAAAAAGCGATAAAAATTTTGATTTTTCAAATAAGTCGATTGTCTATTCATGATTGAAAGATTTCAAAGGTGTACTTTTTTATATTATTAGTGAAACAATAGATGTTGTTGATAATCAAATATTTTGAATATGTGATATTAGGAAAATTTTTTCAGCAGTTGCAAAAAGTGGTCATTTTGTTACCTGCGGGGTCAGAAATATCAAGTATTGGTTGAATTATGAACACAGAATTTCAAATTTCTAAATTTGTTTTAAATTTGTATGATCGACACCAAAACGTGTCAGTGTATTGAAAATTTTACAATATTGAAAATTTATTTTTATATGTATACTATTTTTATTATTCCTCAAATTGAATTGTATTTAAAATTGTTAGTATTATGTGGGTAGTAGCAGAAAATTTTCCATAAAGTGTTAGAATCCCTGTTGCATAAGTTAGCGAGCGAAACTATCATTTTCATCTTTATATTGTATTTACATAAAATTTTAAAATGCAAAAAGTAACTGATCTGAAACAGTGCAGGAAAATTGATTTGCAGAATTTAGCGGAAGAATTGGGAGTGGAAATAGGGAAAAATGACAGGATACCGGTAATTATCCAAAAAATCGAAGCTGCCGATGATTACGATAAAGATTTTGCATTTACGCAAGCTGCGTATATCATAAAAGATCGCGAAGACAAGATAGCCGCGGATAAAGAGGAAAAACAAAGGGAGAAAGAAGAAAGAGAAAGAGAGGAAAAACAAAAAGAACGCGAATTTACGTTAGAACAACTTAGATTGACGCAAGATGCAAATAGACGTAGTTCAACTAACAGTACCGGGTCGGAACGCACACCTAAATTGCCGCTTCGAACAATCATGCATCGATTTGATCCAGAACGCTCGGATATAACTTTGTTTTTAAATTTGTTCGAACGACAGGCGACCAAAGCGGAAATAGAGACAGGTGACTTAGTGACGCATTTGTTAGCTTTAGTGCCGGTAGAAATTGCAGAGTTAATTTTAAGGGAACCGCAAGATCAGACGGATAACTTTGAATACGTCAAAAAGTTTTTGCTTGAACGATTCCGTATGAGTCCCGAATCGTATCGTCAAAAATTAATGAAACATCCACGCAATCCAGATGCTCCATGGAAAGATATTATTTTTGAACTCAATAGTTATTTAGAGGGTTGGTTAAATGGGTTAGATGTTACGGATTTCAGTAGTCTGAAAAATTTATTGATTACGGACCAGATCAAGCTCCGTGCTTCTAGTGAAATGAAAGAGCATTTCATTGATTCGTGGGCAAACTACAAAGACCCGTTAGTTTTGGCAAAATGTCTGGACGAATACGAAGCAGTGAAAGGGATTTCAGATAAAAAAGAGAATGCGAGATCTTTTTATGATAGGAAATCTGAAGAAACGAAACTCGAGGGAAATTCTGGAGAAGAAAAAAATTCCGACAAAAAAATAAATTGGCGAGACAAAGAAATTAAAGATAGGGAACGTATCTTTGAACGAAAGAGGCGTTGCCATACGTGTGGAAGCGAATTTCACCTAATGGCACGTTGTCCGAAAAGACAAAGGGATATTACGGAGGTAAAATCTTTCGAGAGCATAAATCACTTAGGCGATATAAGCGAAGACAAAAGCTTGTTCCGACCTTTTTTGAGTGAAAACAAAATAAATGGGAAGAAGGCGTGTGTACTTAGAGATTCAGGTAGCTCGTATTGTGTTTGCCCATGGAATTTGGTAAATAAGAGCAAATTAGGCAATGAATATGTTTGGCTTAAACAGACATTTGATAAATATCCAAAACGATTTAGAGTGGCACGTATAAAAATGGAAATAAAAGGTCTCGGATATGTAAATACGAAAGCGGCAATCCTGCCTAGACACTCTAAAATTAAACACTATATCTTAGGTAATAAGACGCAGGCTTTAATAAATGAAAAGATAAAGCGAAAGCAAAAATCGCAAACTAATTCCAGTTTTGAGAACCCGGGGATTGAGATAAACCCTTTAACAGATCCACAAGGGCAGGAAGAAATTCTTTCGTCATTCCCCCCCGAAATGAAGAACCACCGTTCTCAGTGTATTGCGGAAAAAGAAACCCTCTTGAAAAGGTCAAGGAAAGTAGATGAGTTGGTTTTCGACCGGCAGGGTAATTCGAAAAATAAACGCGAAAATATGGAAGTGAGTGTTGACAGGAAGGGTTATCATTCGAAAGTTAATCTGGAGGAAGTGAGCGGATTCACAAAGAGTTTTCTAAAATCCTTCGAAATTCTGTTGAAAGAGAGTAGGGACAGTGGAAATTCACGCCTTTGTGACACTCTTGTTAAAGAAATTGAATGGTTGTGTAAAACGTATTGTTCGGCAAACACAAGTAAAGAAATTCAGTAGTAAGTTTTTGAGTAAAATCCAATCTTTTGTACATATTTGATTATTTTTAGTTTTATTGTTATTTTGGCATGTGTAGTAAAAAAGTATCTTTCAAAAAAAAAAAAAAGTCTCTAAAGCTAGATGTTCAAGAAATGGTAAGCAGTATATAAGAAATCAGGTCACTGATGTATATAGTGAGGTTAAATTGAAATGTTATTTGAGCCACTCAAATATGTTGAGCTAATCCTTTTTTTGCAGATTTTCCGCGTTTTAACCCGGAAAATGTTTTGATGGTGGGGGTGTTGTAACAATTTCAGTAAATCTCTCACAGTCTGCTAATTAGGCAGAGTAATCAAAGATAGAAGTTCCCAAGAGTTGGAAAACTTTTCTCACGCGTAGCTGTGGGGGTGACAAGAATGCCGGTTACTACAATGGGAAAAGATGAGCTTCGATCAATCTTGTGAAACTGAAATTGCTAGACAGCAAATATTTCTCTGATCTGACCGTCTATATGTGGGGTCTCAGATCGTGGGAATTTCCTGCGTGAACATTCAAAAGTTCAGTAAGACCTCCCTAAAAAGGCTTTATCCAATGACGTAAACTAAAACTTTTTTGATTGGTGATCGGAGAATCTTTTGTTCGAGAAAACGGACCGGAGAAGAGGATCGAGAGGAAGGGAGTTAGAGTTTCGGCAGGAGAACGAGTGTTGGTGGAAAACACTCATCTCAGGACGGTTTCCCTTCTTAGTAGGGAAGGAGAGGTTTGCTGACAGATTTTTGAATGAGAGAGTGCGATCTCTCTGAAGTCAAGGCAACAGCCTTGGATTTGACTTTTCGGGGAGAGTGAAAAGTAGCACTAGTTAAGACTTTAAGATTCTAAAACTACTGTAAAAGACTGGACTATTTGGTGATTTGCTATAAATTACAAGTCGAGCGAACTCAGCTAAAAAAAATTGTTGTAAATAATTTTTACCTCTAGAAATTTCAAGAACGCTTTTTAAATAAAATTTGTTCTGAAATATTTAATGAAGGTGATCCATTGTGAAATCGGCTCCACGCTACCCCATTTCAAAAACACACAACATCGTGGATTCTTTACAAATTCTTTCTTTGGTACTTGGAGATACCGATCTTTGGATATAGTTATACTTATTAATGATAATTAAGTAGGAATTTTATTTTCGTTTTATACTAAATAGTTTTTTCTATTCCCATGATAGTAAAGCTTTATTACTCGCCGTAACAGAGTAAAAAAATTAACACGTGGACTGTAAACTTCGGTTGCGTATAACTTTGTTGGCAATATAATCATAGTGAAATATAACACATTATTCCAATACGAAATTTAAGTAGGAATAAAACTGCGATATTTATTTTTATTACAAAATTCATTTTGTTAAGGAAAAATGCAAATTAATGAAAGCATGTTTCCAAAAAAAAAAAACGCCGATGTTTTTAGCACTTTCCAACCTAGTTGAAAAGTGTTTATGACTTCGGTTTGTCTGGCCGGATGGCCGTCTGGCCGTCTGTCCGTGCTCTAACTCCCGTAAATATGCTCGGATTGCTCTGCAATTTTTATATGTTATTGTCGTTATCTATGGCACGTTGCCTATTTCAACTGAAGTGTGTAGCACTCATAGTTTTCTTACAGGGACACTCAAAAGAATTCCGTTACATTGCGGTCTATGGGGAAAAATCATTTGCGGTTTATTTTAAAAATATTTCACTATTGTAAACGCATTGAAATTTATATAGATCACTAAGATGCATTAGAAGAAGCTTAATA
This sequence comes from Maratus michaelseni, assembly GCA_963931845.1. Classification (NCBI taxonomy): domain Eukaryota; kingdom Metazoa; phylum Arthropoda; class Arachnida; order Araneae; family Salticidae; genus Maratus; species Maratus michaelseni. The sequence continues at coordinate 442,702,282 of OZ007586.1, forward strand.
TGGAATAGTAGGTGTATAGCACTTAGAGTTACTTTACAGGGACAGTCAAAATAATTCCGTTACATTACGTCTATGGAGAAAAATCGTCTGCGGCTTATTTAAATAATGTTCCACTATTTTAAACGCATTGAAGTTTATATATATTACTAAGGTGCATTACAAGAGGCTTACTACAGAATAGTGTGTGTATAGCAGTCATCGTTCATTTACAGGGACACACAAAAGAATTCTCTACTGTCTGCTAATAATAATTCCTGGAAGTGCGTTTAAGTTACTAAACGCGATTTTAATCTTAACTAGCTTTTTGTCTATTACGTGGTGTGTATAAATTCTGTAGATCCTATACAGGGCAGCACAAAAGTTCGCGAACACATTTCCGTTTATTGACAGAAACTCCAGAAGGAGAATTTAAACGGTGCTACGCGTTTCCTAACTAAACTAAAATTTAGCATCCTATGTATATATACAAATCTATAGATCATATACAGGGCTACATAAAAGTATTCGGATATTTTTCCGAATATTGTATATATTGAAAATTCCTGAAATTATGTTTTTAAATATGTTATGCGTTTTCCAAATTGTTTACTTAGATGTCATCTTTCAGCTTATTAAACGGTAATGATTTGTAAAATTATTTTAGAAGCGTTGGAAAGTGCTACATAATCTATGCTTCACGCATGATTTTTCGTTCTTGTTAAATTTTGATCGGTGAAATCATGGGTTAAGCGCGTGTGCTTTAGAATTTGTTTTTAAAATATTCTGTAAACGAATATTCTTTTTTTTATTTTTAATAGTCTGTATTTATCATATATAGTTTGGGGAGACAGTTCACCTCAAAACAACGCATCGAGTTATTTCATTTAATAATGCAACCCAACATTAATTTTTATATTTTACATTCCAAAAAAATGAACCGAAAGCTCTAATTTTGACAGGAAACCGAGAAAGAAGTACCAGCATCACGCAAAAATGTGCACTAAATACAAACAATAAATCACCTTTTAAGGAGTTACACATTCTACTCACTCATTTTCTCATTTCAAGGAAAAAGAAAACTAATCTTTTCGAGATCAAATGAGCAAAATAACTTCCGCTCGCATGCAAAATAGAAAGAATTTAGTGATATGAAATTAATCACCAAAAACGAAAAGACATCCGGGTCAGATTAAAAACTGAAAAGAGGGTACCTTAAAGTATGTGTGATATTTAGCCGACAATGAATAGGAACAGGAAGTAAGGAAAGAAACTCAATCTTATAATTAAATTCTTAAAATCGAAAAATATTTTTAATAATTAAAAATAAATAAATATTTGATATAAAATGCAATACATTGTAAAAAAAAGTCCGATGCTTCTTAATCTTGGAAAACATAATATAACCACGAAACGAAAAAAAATAAAATAACCGCTTCCGAGTTACTAACGATTCCGAAAATCCTTATTTATCGTTAGAAACCACAGAAACCAATATATTTTTGAGATGTAAAGAAGCATTTATAAAAACTGAGTTTTTTTTTTTTTTAATCCACTGATTTTCGGAAACATTTCTGCCAAGAGTATTAACAAGTTTTCACAAACCGGAATATTGGTTTTTAGGATGCTATACATTCTCAATTAAACATTTTCATTTTAAACTAACATATTTTACAGGCAAACATGAAGAATTAACAGCATTAACATTAACATTAAAATTAATATTATTCCGTTGCTTTTGCATGTATAAATTCATTTAAGCAGCTGAAAATGTTAAATTGAGAATACACAGCATAATAAACCGATATTCCGGTTTGAGAAAACTGAATAATACATTAAAAATCCTACTCGGAAACGTTTCGAAAAATCAGTGAAAGCAAAAAGAAACTTTGCTTTTATAAATTATTCTTTAAATGTCGAAAATTAACTGGTTTCTGAGGTTTCTAATGGTAAAGAATGCTTTCAGAATCATAGGTAGCTCGGAAGTGATTACTGTATATATTTACGTTTATTGTTATATAAATATTTCGTAGATTAAGAAACGTTTGTCTTTATTTACAGTGTGTAAAAAGATTTTAAAAAAAATAATGAAATGTTTTAACTGTTTATATGCTGTCAAACTAGTTACATCTACAACCATTGGTTTTTATGATAATCTTCATTACGTCATACATTCCATTCATGTTACAAATGTACTGAAGGAAAATAAAGTTTAATTCTTCTGCAGTCTTTTCAGAAACTTTTAGAAGAAAGACAAATAGCGTTTTTGAATATTATTATCTAAATACAAAAGATCAGAAAGATTTAAGATATTAAAGCGATCAGTCTATGTATTTTTTGTCTCTGACACGATTGTGACGGCCAGCGTCGTCTGGGATAGCTTGTTTGGTGTAAATATCGTTCAACAAAGTGAAACTTTTTTAACACATTTTCTGGCTCATTTTTAAACGTAAAATCATGATACTTACTCGCCTGATTATTGAAATGATTTGGAATCGAACGGTTTTTCCCTTTTTTCGATAAAAGAATTACATCTTGAATTATAAACAATTGTTGTATCAGGACGCCAGTTTTTTTTTCTTCTTCTTTTTGAAGCGTTGTCCCGCCTGGAAATTTGGTTCAAAATGCCAACTTTGACAGCATTTTCAGAAAGGGCTTCAGTCTTTACCAAAAATGGAAAAAACTGTTCGATTACAAACTTTCTAATCAAGAGCACATGCCAATTTCATGCATTTCTGAACAAAAATGAATTAAAAAATGAGAAAGTAGTCAGTTCGGATTTTAGCACAGCCTTAAGCCAAAGCTCCTTGATTTGACTCCTGGCTTGAACACTTTTGTACTTAACTGGAAAATTGCAACTCGCATGTACACTGTAAAAAATGACCAATGTTTCTTATTTTATGAAAATATACTATAAACACGAACGAAAATATAATATAATCTTCTGAGTTATCCGAAATTCCGAATAGCGTGTTCCATTGTCTTTTGAATCCCCAGAAACCAATACATTTCCAAAATTTAAAGAATTATTTATAAAAACAAAGTATTTTTCGCTGCTCGTATTTTTCAGAAACGTTTCCGAAGGGTTTTTATAGTGTATTAATTAGTGTCCTCAGCCTGGAATACCTGTTTTTCGAATGCTATCAATTCTCAAGTAAACATTTGCATGTTCAAAAAATATGTTTAACAGACAAACATGCAAAATTAACAGCGTTAACAATAACATTAAAATTAAGATTATTCCTTTACTCTTTCATATATAAATTAACTTATGCGGCTGAAAACGTTTACTTGAGAATGGATGACATTCGAAAAACAGGTATTCCAGGTTGAGGACACTAATTAATACACTATAAAAACCCTTCGGAAACGTTTCTGAAAAATACGGGCAGCGAAAAATACTTTGTTTTTATAAATAATTCTTTAAATTTTGGAAATGCATTGGTTTCTGAGGATTCAAAATACAATGGAACACGCTATTCGGAATTTCGGATAACTCAGAAGATTATATTATATTTTCGCTCGTGGTTATAGTATATTTTCATAAAATAAGAAACATTGGTCATTTTTTACAGTGTATGTGTGTATATATCTGGAGTCACGCAAAAGTTTCAGCTGGTTAAGTTATTTAGACGAATAGTTATCGCTACAGTTGTATAAATCCTCTGAGTACCACAGAACATATAATATCATAAAAGAAGAAAAGAAAATCATACATCATGCACACTTTCCAACACTTACAGAATATTTTAACGAGATTCCATCTTTTGATACGGTGAGAGAAGAAAACGCATAAAATATTTGAATAACCAATTTCAGCAATTACTGGCCACAGTCTGTAAAGTATTCGAATTTATTTATAGAGCATCGTATATGACCTATAGCTTCATCTGCCCACTACACAGTATGCTAACATTTAATTCAGCCAGAAAATGCATAACCAGTGGTGGGATTCAGCCGGTTTGCACCGGTTTGGTAGAACCGTTACTTAAAATTTGTTGAGTTCGGCGAACCGGTTGTTAAAATGGCACTGGTAATGTTGAAATCATAAATTTACATTCCTTAAAATATCCATTTTCTCAATATCGTATCCTTTAAAACATTCACATTGTCTCATTTTTGTTCAACTTTGTGTTATGTCTTGGATTCAGACAAGATAAATGCATTGGATTTCAGTAGAGTATCTTTATAAAAGAATAGTGACATACACACAAAGAGATTGTTCAGATTCCAAGTTTCTTTTAATTTTCTTTTAATTAAATAAGTATTTATAATTTTGTTATATTAAAAAAGGCATTGAATATTAATAACATTGGAAATTCTTTGACCATTATTGTACAAATGTACCTATGTTTAAAAAAATTCTTATTAGTGGTCCGCAGGTATTAAAATTATGATTTTAGTTATCCGTGAGAAATTATGAATTTAGTTATCCGTAAAAATATTCCCCTTTCGGGGGCTAAAATGTTTTGGGAGGCCTAGGGTTGCGAACCGGTTGTTAAATTATTTGAATCCCACCACTGTGCATAACACACTTGAAAATTCACTTTCAGCAATTTCCTGTTTTTCCATTCATGAGATATGGAGGAGGTGACGCCTGTTACTGGAGGTAGTGTTTGGATAAAAAGAATTTTGTATTCCCTAAAATTAAGTCCTACCCAAGTAGCACAAAGTGTTTGGGCCAACGTTTCCTAATTGGTGTCGCATGTTGGTCTATAATAATAAATGCACACTTTGCCGTACCATTGGCCAACGAGCCATTTGCCAATAAAAACCCAAAAGGGGTCCAACCGTTAGTTGTTCAGAATCCGGCACGGATACGTTCCAAATTAGACGGATCTCTGTACCTACCAATTCCCAACGGTTTCCACAAACCGCCAACAATGGACCAACCCCAACAATCTGTGCTATTTGGGTATCTCACAACTCTTCTTCAAGTAATGAGTAAATTCGAACTCATAAAATTCTATTTTATATTTAAAATATGATTTCATTTAAAGTTTAAAAAGTTTAGCATAACAGTTAAAAGTTAAAATATACCTCATGCACACTAAACAAAAAATAAATAAATAAACAAAAAATAGATTCACAATTGAAACGTGCGTGTATGCATAAATTCGTGTCAAATGAGGTGGAACGGATTTGATAGTTCTTTTTACTACGTCCAAATTAAAAATAATAATTTTCCAATAAATATAACAATATAACAAATGTTTGTTTTGATAATAACACAGATTGAGCTGAAACATATGCCAACAGTCTAATAAAACATATTTTAATGTTTATAATCATTTTATTTTACACCTTTTAGCAATCAAAAAGAGGTATATAATACTTTTCCATTTACAAGAAAAAGATGCAAATTTTTAAACAAAATGTTTTTAAATATTTTTTTAAGTTAGCTACAGACTAGACAAACAATCTGCAGCATATGTCTACTGTCTCGCATTTTCTTTGATAGGGGTGACAATTTTACTCACATTTTTTAGTTCCTTTAAGTCTAGAAAGAAAATGTACATCATATCTTCGTACATATTTCATTAACATAGCTATAATGCCCATAAATGTAACCCGATCACCCCCATTTTTACCGGGTGTGTCGCCGAATAGTTATACAGGCTTCGTGCGGTCCTTGACTTTTAATACCACAAGTTCCAAATAGTAATATTCGTCTTTTTTAATCGCAGAATTTCTCTCTTTAAATGAAGTCAATATAATTATTCGGAAAAAGTGGTACTCAAATTCAAAAACCTTACAAATCCTCAGTATATACCCAGTGAGAGAGGGTGCTTATTTATGCTTGCCCAAAGTTATTGACTGTCGTTACAGCAAAGAAGAAAATATGAATTCATTTCACGTTTAAATTGTGGGCGACAAGCTGAAACATATTCGCTTTTTTACGTATGATTAGTTATAAGCGATAAAATACTGAACGACCGTGTTGAATTAGGTATTTTCTTATTGTAAGTAGTATATTTAGCTTCCAAGTGCTGTAGTTCATGTTTTAAAGTCATCTTAATATCAATATGGATATATGAAATATAAAGTTCAAATTAAATTTGCATAATCAATTAGCAAAGGAATTAGCAAAAAGAATCTGAGCAAGTATTCCAACTTTTACTACTGAACTACTACAACAACAATAACAACAAATAAAGAAACTCTATGGAAATAAGAAAAGGTTTATGCAAAAGTTCCAAGTACATCTTAAAGTAAAGTATCAAAATATTACTGTCACTCTTATTCTAAAATAGAATGATAATTGCTTATTGCGTTAACTATAAAAACATCAGTGTACCAAATTCAACATCGTCCGAATTGGATTCAACATGATTTTTTTTAATGTTTAAACTTTACATCTAACATCTGAATGCATAATATAGTTTCATATATTTTCTTTGAAGTAAACTTCCAATAATGCTATGGACTATATGTTTGTCTAATATATTTATAAAAGAACCAATTTATATAATAATGTAGTTTTCTTAAATTTTCTCTTAATTTTTGTTTCAAAAAATATCTCAAACTGTGGTGTTTTTCCTCATATACGTCAAATTTGCTTATGTTTAGCCTTAACATAGATGGGAAGAAGATTAGTTTGCTAGGGTTAAAATGTTAAGTGAATTTTTTAAACTTTTCCGTGGCACAGTCATTTTCGATCATCCGTTGAAAATCGGGTCAAATTGACCCAATCTAATATTCATCAAGCTATATCTCTTCCAGTTTAGCCAACTGTTTAGATTTTATTACATTGTTATAAATTTTTTGAACTGCTCTTTAAGATCGTTTCATTTAATCTACGAATTAACTTTCATAGAGAAAAATTCATGGAAATAGGACTATGTTTTACGAAATGTCAATTTTACTTAAAGGTAGACCTAAAAATTTATTTTTTCTTTTGCTGAATTTTAAAGTACAATTGTGGTACTAAAAAACTGCTATATTAGAATTTCGCGTTCGTGCAACAAGTATATATTTTTTTATTCCTGAAAGTACGAGAAAAGTGTTAAATTAGAATATGTTTTCGTGTAGAAAAAAAGATTTATTATTAAAAAATTATATTTGCTGAGTTATAATCGTAAATTGTGTAAAAGAGTGTGAAAATGATATAAAAGTGCAAAAATTGAATCTTTTTGCCCCCCCCCCCCCCCCCCACTGCAGTCTCGAGTTCGGAGATTATATGCCACACTGCAAAAAAAAAAAAAAAATTTAATCTAAGAAAATATAATATAACCACGAACGAAAATATACAAAACTCACTCCGAGTTACCCATGATTCCGAAAATCGTTCTTTAACATTAGAAATCTCAGAAAACAATATATTTTCGAGATTTAAAGAAGCATTTATAAAAACAAAATATATTTTTCTGCCACTGATTTTCGGAAACGTTTCCGAGAAGTTTTTATAGTGTATAAATTAGTGCCCTGAAACCGGAATATCAGTTTTTAGTATGCTAGTCTTTCTCAATTAAACAGTTTCAGCTGCATAATTGAATTTATAAATGCAAGAGTAATAAAATAATATTAATTTTAATATTAATGATAATGCTGAAAATTTAGCATGTTCGTATGTAAAAGATGTTTATTGAACAAGAAAATATTTACTTGAGAATTGAACACCCGAAAAACCATATTCTAGATTTTGAGAACTGTTTAGTACACTATAAAAGCTATTCGGGAACATTTCTGAAAATCAGTGGCAGCAAAAGAGAGACTTTGTTTTTATAGCCCTAGCACAATGGGGATGAAACTTCTTTTCTATACATTCGTCATCCAGATATACCAACATTTTCCCAATGAAAAGTGACAGTAAACGAAAGGCAACTTAGGCAACAAGACGCACTGAAGCCACGTCGGCCTACAGATTTATCAAATAGATCTTCGCCATGCAGAGATCAGGCGAATCCTCGCCCCGTTTCCAAGCATCAACCCGTTAAGCTGGCAAAAGCCCGGTAGGTAGGGGCCTGGTTAGCGGTCTTAAAAAAAAAGGGAACGAAAGCCTATGGATCAAAATGTCACGGTGTGCTCTCGAAGGGTTGAATTTACGTTGAAATGCGCATCACAATTATATATTTCATAAAGATCTAAAAAGGCAACGCATAAGATTTCTGGAAATTAAGCCATTGGCAAGCAGAAATGATGGGACAATTTTTTTTTATCGCAGTTTTTTTTACTCTTAACCCATTAACTGCCGAAACTATATGGGCGGAGTCTTCAACGTTTTTCCTGAAACTCGTTTGCCCCCAAAAATTCTGAAAGATAATGTTCGGTATCTTTAATAGCAAAATTTTTGTCATTAAATAAACTATATTTTAACATATTAAAATAGTGGTAGCTTGGCAGGTTTTTTTTCATACACTTTTATTTTGAATGTTGCGAAAACGCACCATTAGCAGGGAATGGGTTAATTTCCATAAGGCAAATAATGAATGCTTATTTTAGCTTTACTACAACATCTCCTATTTTCAAGTCAAATATCTGAATTTCATTCCATTTACCTTTATTTCAATTTTTACGTTTTGTAGCGTTCTCAAGTGTTGTTTTGTGCATATCACTCTGGTGGAAGGCAATTCGCTTCCACAGCGCTCCAAGCATGTTCAATAACTTTCAAGAGTGCGGGTTGGGCACTTTATTTTATGCACTGGTTATCTTTATGTTCTGTGTCTTGGGTGCTCAACCTGTTTTATATTTTTAAAGGCTGCCATTCATTTACATATTCTTGACCAGAGTTGTCTTTTGACATATCTCGTTATCCAAACATTAAGAAATTGGAAATAGGAACGACTTCAAAGGTATATTTCCACATCTGACGCTTTTTCTTTTTTCTAATCTATATAATTCAGAAGGAAATTTGCTTTAAAAAATAATATCTGTACCATATGTAAGTGAATATATTTAGTTTGTTTTCTAAATATTCCTCTTTCAGTGTATGCACTGTAAACAAAAACAAAATCTGTTGATTTTACAGAAAATTAACTATCAGCCAGAACGACAATACGGAAAATGTAACTGAATCTTAAACTTTCTGAAAAATACTTTGGTGGAATTTTTCATTATTTACAAATTGTACGATATATTTTGTAAATCTACAATTTTACTCCACAGGACAAAAGAAAGTAAATAAACGGTCTCTTTCTCAGTGCACTAGACAAAAATCTGTTGATTTTACAGAAAAAGGCTGTTAGCCAGGGCGCCAGTAAAAAACTGTTTGCTTTACGAAAAAAAAAATTGTATTTATTACAAACTTTCTTTTATTTTAACAGATTTTACCCGTAAAATAAACATTTTAAAGATTTCCTCTAAAATAAAGTCTGCATTTATTCCTAACTTTGTGTTATTTTAGCTGATTTAGCAGTAAAATAAACGGTTTGCACAATATTTTTTTAAAGAAACAGCTTTTTGCTGGTGTCGTGGTTGGTAGTTATTTACTGTAAAATCAACAATTTTCTTTACAGTGAGCCTTATAACAATGTGTGTATCTGTTTTAACAGAAAATTAGAATCTGTCAAACAAATGGCATAGACAAGCTGTGAGAGGAGCGTGGTTTTTCTAGTGTAAAATACAGTGTAAATCGCTTATACCGAAACTCAAAGAAGCTAGAAAATTATTCATTATACGCAGACTTCGTTATAACAGAATTTTTACAGTATTATTAAATTTATCAAGGAATTTAAGTAACCCTTTCTTTAACGAGGTGCTAGTCGTACATACAAGACTTAGAATAAAAGAATAATAAATATGGAATGAAAATATTCGTAAAAATTAATAAAAACAACCATATAAATTTTTAAATAAGACTGGTTTTGGAAGGTTTCTCGATGTAAGATACATTTAAAGTTTTATTTTTGTCTTTTCGAAATTTTCTTTACCTACAATAAGGCCTTCATCGTCACTTGATTCAACTGCATTCTTATTTTTTATTTGATCGACTATTCCAATACAGATACTTTTATCTTCAGTTAAGAATCACGCATTCGATTTCCAAATCCATATCTGAGGATACTTCTTTCGTTATTCTCGATATTTAGATTTTGCAGTATTCTTTTTAGGCCGCTTAAAATACATGGGGAAACATTTCGTAGTGCCAGAATTTTTAAAAGTTTAAGTTGTCCAAAATTTCAATTTAACCAGAATGGTTTTATTCGGTTTTTGCTGAAGTAGTTTTTGCCAAACATAGGTGGTCAGTGATGTGTTAAAACAAAATTTGAGACACAATGGCATTATAAATGTAGATGTGGCAGCGCTGAAAAAGGCTATTAAAGCAACATGATCATGTACCAAAAAGGTGTTGCTGTGTTCTGCCTTTATTCAAGGGTTTATTCAAGAGTTCCATATTAAACTCTTAACTGTCAACTTCTCGGGCTTTTTCAAGTAAAATAAATATATTTGAACCAGAAATTTAACTTAATAAATAGAACCAAATACTTACCACTTAGAAATAAGTTATATTTCATTAAATAAATTTTCTGGCTCAAAATATGTCCATTTCCCTTTAAAAAAACGAACGAAAGATTGGAAGATATGTAAACTGAATAAATGCTAATCACGACTGTAAACGGTCATTACATATGCACTTCGTCTTCACTTAGACAATTAAACAAGTTATAAAAGTCTTTGTGGCTGAATTTTGGAGTGAGGCAAGAACTTAACATGGAAGGGATAGAGGTGCATTGTAAAAAATTATGAATACGTTTCCTTTGTGATTTCCAATATCAAGTGTTGTTTGTTTAAACTGGAGCGCTTTGATTTACACTTTAATTTTTATCTTCAAGAAAATCATGACTCCGTAACATTCATTTTCGAAGAATACCAATAAGGTTTTATTAAAAAAACACAGAAAAATATTTGAAATCATAACAACCTGAAACTTCATTATTATTACCATTATTATTGCTATTATTACCGTTTATTACTATTATTATTATTATTATTATTATTACTATTATTATTATTATTATTTTACTTTAAGGGCAGGCGCGCAGATCCAAATCTTTACAACAATGTTTGAAACAGCAAACTTGAAACAGCATCATTGAGATTTGATCTATCCGTATTTGACAGGAGTAAAAAAAGACAAACGCAAAGGAGTTTTGATCATCGTGTGCGCAATGTACTTTTGAAGTAGGTAAATTAAACTTAGGGAAAATTTAAGATAACAAAAAATATGTAGTGCATATGCTATGTTTTCGTTCTTACATATGACAAACAGATTATGACTATTCATATTTCCGGATACATAAAAAGTGTAAATTATATTTAAAGGTACCCAAATACTTTCAAGAAAATTTATCACAGAATAAATAAGAAAAAATCATGCGTCATGGACAGATTATGAAACAATTTCGAACACTTCAGAATATTGCAACGGAGCCAGATTTCAGCAACTACCATATGTAACCGGAAAGGTACTCGAATTATTCTGTGCATCCCTAGATACGATCTATAGATCTGTATATACACTATATAGTATGCTAAAATTTAGCGCAATTACAAAACACATAACACAGTCGAAAATTCACATTCAGCAATTTAAACCAATAGATGGAAATGCACTCGAATAATTTTGTACAACCCTATATAATTCATCACTACCATGTCAAACTGTCAAATGTGAAAAAATGCATTTTTTATTACTTAAAATTTGGCCGATTGCCATCACTAAATTTTAATAGTATTCTTCTCAGGATTGTCAGTTTGGCTTCATTTTTCATTCAGAAATTTCGAATCCATACTAGAAATTTCAAATAGAAATTTTTGCTTTATTTAATGACAGGCATTTCGTGATTACTTAAAGTAAAATTTTCTTTCCAAAATTTCCGATATGAAATCGGCATATCTGTATAAATAAGACGGCCAAACTGGCAATCCTGTTCTTCACAGAAAATTTATTAGTATTTTTACTAGGCGAAGAATTCTACTAAAATTTAGTAATGACAATCGGCCCATTTTTAAAAGTAATGAAAAATGCATTTTTTCATAATCGATAGTTTGGCATCGTAGTGACGATATATACAGATTTTTATACACTCCTCATCTTAAACTAAAATTTAATTCAGGAAAAGAACGCACAACACAACTAAATGGATATCTGGAAGAAGTACCTATGTTACAAATTTAAAATTTCAATAAATGAGGAAAAAACTATTAATGTCATTAATTAGCGATGTCATGAGCACCTAGTGCAACATAAGCACTTCTTCCGATCTTATTAAACACCCAGTTTCGTCTTCATGTTGAACATTGACGAGTGATAAAAAACTAATTAGGTGGGTAAAGAAAGTAATAATATTATTTTTAGTTTATTGTTTTATTTTTTATTTAAAGTAAACAAACTTGTATATTACAAAATTAAAATCTTTAACACTGGGTAATCATCAATCATTCCACATAGGCTCTTTTTCAACAAACAAAACCAACTTTCCAAACGTTTTGACATAGGCGCTTCTTCCAGACACCCATTCAACTGAAAACGTACTTTCAGAAATTACCATCTATACACGGCAAAGTATACGGCTCTTTGAGTAGCTTTGTGTATGAATTTATTTATATTCAACAAAAATCTCTTAGTATACTTAATATAGTTCAAATGGAAAATGCATAACACAATTAAAAAACACCCTTAAGCAATTCACGATCATACACTAATGCTTACGAATTGTTTTGTGTAGCCTTGTATATGATCTATAGAATTTATACACACCACGTACTATGCAAAAGTTTAGTTAAACATAAAAATGCACCTCCAGCTTTTATCGCTCATAAATAGTAATTTAACTGAAATATTTTCTGTGGCCCTGTAAATGAACAATAATGCACATCATATCCTGCAGTAAGCATCTTCTAGTGCGTTTCAACTATGCATATGAATTTCATTATGTTTAAAATAGTGTAACATTTTTAAAATACGCTGCTAACAATTTTTCCTCGTAGACCAATATCTAACCGATATCTTTTGAGCGACCTTGCAAATGAATGATAAATGCTTTGCACACCATATTCTGCCGAAAGCATGTTTTAGTGCACTTCATAAATGCATATCATTTTCATTATGTTTGAGATAATGTAACATCATTAAAATGCACAGCAAACGATTTTTCCCCATTGACCATAATATAAGGGGATTATTTTGAGTGTCTCTGTAAATGAACTATAAATGCTACACACTCTATTTTCAATAGCGAACATTCCGTAATAAACTTCAATAACATATATCAAGTACATAACAATCCGAGTACATAACAAATGGCAGAGAGCAGACAGACAATTAAAGTCATAAGCACTTTTCAACTATGTTGTTAAAAAAGATAATATCTCATCAAGCAAACTCTTGGGTATCTGGAATAAAAAAATTAAAAAGGACTTTTGAAATAAATGGTGCAATATTGATGAGATATATATCAGGATAATTATTCTTTCAAACTTTCGTTTCATCTATGTTCACAGTCTAATTTCATGCCATCATATCTCGAGTCATCTTAACATCAATTAATCATTATCTCATTTTTATATTATACTAGCAAGCTACGCTGCTCAATTTCTTTTAACGAACCTTTAATCAAACAAAATATTGACATTTCATAATTCACTTTTATATTTTAACAGAATAATAACGCTACTAGAATTTGGGACTCGTGCTATAGCCAATATACACGTCAGGACACGTCGCCGTTATCATTATCTTTTTACGCATGAAGGTTTCGCTATGGTACTCCATTGGAAAATTTGGTAATTTTTGAAATTCAATATTTGAAAAACGGCATAATCATTAGATTTGAAATTTATATCAAGAAAAATACAATTTTTTACCTTTCAAACGCAGTTTGTCTAACAATTTTCTGACAAATACTTTTTGAGCTATCATTTTTTTCAGTAACTTAATCTGGTGCAACAATTAGCGAAAAACCCAGTCGTCAGCAACGCATAGCTTTTAGGTGCGTTCGTAATTATATAAATACGTAGTACCTATAGTCGTCGTTTGGTCCGTCCGTCTGTCCGTCCGTCTGTCTGTCTGTCTGTCTGTCCGTCTGTCTGTCTGTCCGCATATAACAACGCAAAAACTACCCAACCAAATGGTTTGCAATTTAAAATATATTATCTTTGCATAATTTTGTGGAGACATTTCAAATTTTATTAAAATCGAATCAAAAATTTAGGAGATATTAATAAAAATATTTATTAAGAAATTTGAATTTTTTTTTTTTAATCGGTGCTTTTTTGTTATAGGAGCTTCCGAAGTTTAATCGTCAAGCGACCGAGATACTTATTTTATGACAGAAATGAATTAAAAATCACAGAATTAAAAATCATCAAGATCTGAATATTTATATAACTAGCTGATACATATATATCTGAATATTTATATAACTAGTTAAGATATTTGTATGAACAGTGTCATAAAATATATAGTTAACTAGCTGTTTAACCCGTTCTACGCACGGTATATCATGAATTTAATTCTAAAACGTGCGTACGAACGCACCTCGTTTGACGTACAATTTCCAACTTGTTTATTAAAGAGGCTGTTGGAGCAGGGATTGTCACCACAAATTTGCCACCATCACTTTTGAAATCGGTTCCGTGGTTCCAGAGATTCCATAGAAATCGTAATTTAGAATGACTTCAGAACGCTTTTCGCTCATTTCACCAATTTAAATTTCGATTTTTTTTTTAAATTTATTCTTAGAGAGCATTTACATCTTATAAGTAACTACAATGCTAAATTTCAAATTTCTTGCCCCTTCAGTATAAAAAAGTCGCAATTTTCGAACATTTTTCGATCCTGCACCCCATTGATGTTAGTGGCACCGACATAAAATATAGCCTATGTTGGAGTAGGGATTGTCCCCATCAATTTGCCACCATTACTTTTGAAATCGGTTCTGTAGTTCCAGAGATTTCATAGAAATTGTAATTTAGACTGTTTTTAGAACGCTTTTCGCTCATTTCACCCTTTTAAATTTCAATTTCTTTTTTATTTTGTTCTTAGAGAGCATTTACATCTTATAAGTAACTACAATGACAAATTTCAAATTTCTAGCTCCTTCAGTATAAAAAATAAAAATAAAACTGCCCAGTTAAACTGAGGGCATTGAGTTCACAGGCTATTCACACTAATTGTATATTATACTCTTATTTCAAAGAATTTGAAATAAGCCCATCGAAAAATAAAGAAATAAACAATATATTAAGGGGGGGGGGTCATCCCCCCGTTACCCCCCCCCCCCATAGTTAACTAATGAATCCCTTAAACTAATCAGGTAAATCTCTAATTACAATGAATATATATACAAAATTTGAAGAAAATCGGATAATTCTGCATGAAAAACCCATTTATATCAATTAAGGCAGGATTAGCCCCCTCCGTTCCCCCCCCCTTTATACTTAACCAATCAATCCCGAAAACTAATCAGGGAAGCGTCTTAATCCAATGAACCTATAACCAAATTTTGAAGCAAATGGGATAATTCTGCATGAAAAACCCATTTATATAAATTAAGAGGGGGGATTAGCCCCCCCGTTCCCTCCCCCCTTTATACTTAACCAATCAATCCCGAATATTAATCAGGGATGCGCCTTAACACAGTGAACCTATAAATAAAATTTGAAGGAAATGGGATAATTCTGCATGAAAAACCCATTTATATAAATTAAGGGGGGGGATTATCCCCCCTTTATACTTAACCAATCAATCCCGAAAACTAATCAGGAAGCGCCTTAACACAGTAACCTATAAACAAAATTTGAAGAAAAACGGAATAATTCTGCATGAAAAACCCATTTATATAAAATAAGGGGGGATATGCCCCCCGTTCCCTCCTTTATACTTAACCAATCAATCCCGAAAACTAATCAGGGAAACGCCTTAACACAGTGAACCTATAAACAAAATTTGAAGGAAATGGGATAATTCTGCATGAAAAACCCATTTATATAAATTAAGGGGGGGGATTATCCCCCCTTTATACTTAACCAATCAATCCCGAAAACTAATCAGGGAAGCGCCTTAACACAGTAACCTATAAACAAAATTTGAAGAAAAACGGAATAATTCTGCATGAAAAACCCATTTATATAAAATAAGGGGGGATATGCCCCCCGTTCCCTCCTTTATACTTAACCAATCAATCCCGAAAACTAATCAGGGAAGCGCCTTAACACAGTAACCTATAAACAAAATTTGAAGAAAAACGGAATAATTCTGCATGAAAAACCCATTTATATAAAATAAGGGGGGATATGCCCCCCGTTCCCTCCTTTATACTTAACCAATCAATCCCGAAAACTAATCAGGGAAACGCCTTAACACAGTGAACCTATAAACAAAATTTGAAGGAAATGGGATAATTCTGCATGAAAAACCCATTTATATAAATTAAGGGGGGGATTATCCCCCCTTTATACTTAACCAATCAATCCCGAAAACTAATCAGGGAAGCGCCTTAACACAGTGAACCTATAAACAAAATTTGAAGGAAAACGGAATAATTCTGCATGAAAAACCCATTTATATAAAATAAGGGGGGATTATCCCCCCGTTCCCCCCTTTATACTTAACCAATCAATCCCGAAAACTAATTAGGGAAGCGTCTTAACACAGTGAACCTTTAACCAAAATTTGAAGGAAATGGGATAATTCTGCATGAAAAACCCATTTATATAAATTAAGGGGGGGATTAGCCCCCCCCGTTCCCCCCCTTTATACTTAACCAATCAATCCCGAAAAACTGATCAGGGAAGCGCCTTAACACAGTGAACCTATAAACAAAATTTGAAGGAAAACGGAATAATTCTGCTTGAAAAACCATTTATATAAATTAAGGAGGGATTAGCCCCCCGTTCCCCCCTTTATACTTAACCAATCAATCCCGAAAAGTAATCAGGGAAGCGTCTTAACCCAATGAACCTATAAACAAAATTTGAAGGAAAAGGAAATAATTCTGCGTGAAAAACCCATTTATATAAATTAAGGGGGGATTAGCCCCCCGATCCCCCCCCTTTATACTTAACTAATCAATCCCGAAAACTAATCAGGGAAGCGCCTTAACTCAGTGAACCTATAAACAAAATTTGAAGGAAAACGGAATAATTCTGCATGAAAAACCCATTTATATAAATTAAGGGGGGGGGGGAATTAGCCCCTTGTTCCCCCCCCCTTTATACTTAACCAATCAATCCCGAAAACTAATCAGGGAAGCGCCTTAACACAGTGAACCTATAAACAAAATTTGAAGGAAAACGGATATTTCTATGAAGAGTTATCGCATTACGTACGTACATACATACATACAGAACCGGCTGGCAAGCTCTCAGGGCTTGATAGCCAGTTTGATAGCTAAAAAATCGCAATTTTAGAACGTTTTTTGCTCCTGCACCCCCTGGGGTTAGTAGCACCGACATAAAATATAGCCTATGTTGGAGCAGGGGTTGTCACCATCAATTTGCCACCATCACTTTTGAAATCGGTTCGGTAGTTCCAGAGATTACCCCCTACAAACAAACAAACAATCTTTACTCTTTTATAATATTAGTATAGATATATATTTACAAAAGTATAACTAATTTAATACTTTCCACAAAACTGGAATTTTCGACAGGACCATTTCTAAAATCATAAAATATTTTGTCTATTACATTGCATTTGCAAATATCTATATACAACATGTTTACTCACATTAAAGGTCTTAATACTTTATGTCAGCGTGTTGTCAATACAAATGTCTTATTACTTATTAAATAGTCGTGATAAAATCTCATGATAGATATGTATTAAACGGTATTTTTCAAATTTATAGAAAGGTAAAAATGTATTACAGTATGAATGTTACAAATTCTGTACACATTGATAATACAATTAAAATGTTGAACAAACTGTCGTGATACATAAATAAAGGCAAAAAATTTTTAATAACAACTTTAAAAATTAAGAAATGCGCGACTTAATTGCGCATTTCTTAATCTTAATTTTATAGTGTTATTAAGATGTTGTTGCCTTTATTTACATTCACAATAGGTTAATCTTATTAAAGAATCATGGTAAATATATATATATATATATTACGCTATTAAAATGTACTAGAAAATTAACAGTACAGTGAACTCTCGTTAGTGCGAACTTCCAAGGAAGGCCTTTTTTTGTCCGTACTAACCGAAGTCCGCATTAAACGATGTAAATATATGAATGGTGTAAAATAATCTCTTTCATTAAATAAATTGAATTGAGCTTTTCACAGAAAATAAATAGATTACCAATTTAATGCTAAAATAAACTACTTTTTTTTAAGTAATTTTAGTTAAGTAACCATTTGTTAATACTAAAACTATGAATACTATGAATAAATTACTGAGAACAAACAAAATATGCAAAGAAATTACCGTACCTACATAATTTAACTTTAATTAAAGTAATTTCTCACTTTTGTTTGCGTTACTTGACCCACTGATCTTCTTTATCACATAATTTCCCAGTTTTGCGACATACTTGAAAATTTAGCCTGTTATATCACATTTTGATTGGTAATATTTTCGAACAGCCATTAGCAATTTTTGAACCTCTCACATTTTTGCTGGTAGAAAGTTTTCTTTGTCTTCGTTGTTGCCACTGACGATTTCTTGATCTCTCAATAACCAGATTTTCATCAAAGTTGCTTTGGAAAAAATATGTACAAAAGCAGTTTTAATTCTGCTTGGTCAGTTTGGGAAAAATTTGTCCGCATTACCCGATGAGTAGTACGCTTTAAGCGGTGTCTTTAGAATTAATTGCAAATAGGAAATAAGGGGGAAAACGAAATTGTCCTCATTAACCGGAGATACGTGTTTGGTGGACACGCATTAACGAGAGTCCACTGTATTCAACTACAAATTAATACATTTTTGGAATTTTTGTATTATACAAAATTTGTCTCATGTAATAAAAATATTAAGTTACAAAATGTTAATATAATTACATAAATAAATATCTTGCGTGTATTTTTTTTTAACAATCATTTAATTAAAACTCTTTTCGAAGAATTACGTTAACGCCATCTTCTTCCTCTTTGAAAAGAAAGGCTTGCGCTTTTTTAAACTTATTTAAAATATTATTTTTCAAATTAGTGTATCATTGTGTAACGACAAATTTGTTTAAATTAATAGCTACAATGAAAATAACTCACTGCTATAACCATGTGGATATGCAGTGATATATGTCAAGTGAATATTTAATTAATAGATATTGCTTTAATATGCTAATGAGACACATTTATTTAGATATGTGTATAAGGACATATATTAATTTCTAATAATCCTTCATTTGAGCAATGCATCGATTAACGATAATAATAGACCTTCAGTTGCTACTGGTGTAAATGTCATTCACCGGTATGACCTCCGTTCCACCTCCATAAAGGCAGTTACCTCTATGGACTTACTTCATTTTATTAAATAGAGCAGCCACAACTCTCAAATGTCACGGCTACAGAAAACATATTTACTCTGTAAAATGCATACAGAAATTTTCGGAAAACCGAAAAATGCCTGCGAAGGTAGAATTTGCTGAAATGGTGGTAGATCACCTTTGAGAAAAGGAAAAAAAATATTCTTGAACTGATAGTTTCAAGTATAAATAATACAGGGTAGACGGGGAGAAATTGGTGTCCCTGTTATAGAAAATGCCTTGTATAGACTTCCCCTTTTTAACACTTTCCAACCTAGTTGAAAAGTGTTTATGGCTTCGGTTTGTCTGCCGTCTGCCGTCTGGCCGTCTGTCGTCTGGCCGTCTGCCGTCTGTCCGTGCTCTAACTCCCGTAAATATGCTCGGATCGCCCTGCAATTTTTATATGTTATTGTCGTCAACTATAGCATGTTCCCTATTTCAACTGAAGTGTGTAGCACTTATAGTTTTTTTACAGGGACACTCAAAAGAATTCCGTTACATTACGGTCTATATGGGGAAAAATCATTTGCGGTTTATTTTAATGATGTTACACAATTTCAAACACATTGTAATTGATATATATCACTAAGGTGCATTACAAGAAGCTTAATATGGAATAGTGTGTGCATAGCACTTATAGTTACTTTACAGGGACAGTCAAAAGAATTCCGTTACATTACGTCTATGGAGAAAAATCGTCTGCGGTTTATTTAAATTATGTTTCATTATTTTAAACGCATTGAAATTTATATATATCACTAAGGTGCATTACAAGAGGCTTACTACAGAATACTGTGTGTATAGCAGTCATCGTTCATTTACAGGGACACACAAAAGAATTCTCTACTGTCTGTTAACAATAATTCCTGGAAGTGCGTTTTAAATTGCTGAACGCGATTTTAAATTTAACTCACTTTTTGTCTATCACACTGGTGTGTATAAATTCTGTAGATCCTATACAGGGCAGCACAAAAGTTCGCGAACACATTTCCGTTTATTGACAGAAACTCCAGAAGGAGAATTTTAAACTGTGCTACGCGTTTCCTAACTAAACTAAAATTTAGCATCCTATGTAGTATATATACAAATCTATAGATCCTATACAGGGCTGAATAAAAGTATTCGGGTATTTTTCCGAATATTGTATATGTTGGAAATTCCTGAAGTTACGTTTTTAAATATGTTATGCGTTTTCCAAATTGTTCACTTATATGTTATCTTTCAGCTTATTAAACGTTAATGATTTGTAAAATTATTTTGGAAGCGTTGGAAAGTGTTACATAATCTATGCTTGACGCATAATTTTTCGTTCTTGTTTACATTCTAAAATATTTTTACCCATCTATTTTAAGACAATAATTGAAATCTGTTCATCATATTTGTAAAATGTTCCCCTAAAAAAATACTGAAAAAAAAAGCTATATGTTATAAAAAATAAAATACACTTTAGCACCCAGTTACCCCTTAGGGGTAATTGGGTGCTACTCCTGTAACTCTCTATAACAGTGCATGCTACTTTTTTTTCCTTGGAAATATATGTGTTAGAAAGTATACTAAAATTAATGTATTAAAGTGTTTTTATTCAAAAATTTTTAAGGCGAATTACAAGAAATTGAACTTTGTTTTTTAAACTCTACAACTTTTGGAAAAATTTAAAGAACATGACCACATTATTGTCTAGGTCTTTAAAACTCGTATTATAAGCAGCTAAATAGCAACACCAAATGTGAAAAATAATTAGATTTTCATTACTTGGGCAGAAAGAAAATTATGAGATCTCAGAACTTGGTAGTAATATTTTTGCTGAATAATATTGTTGAAGCTATTAAACTTTCTAAATTAAAGCTTTTAAAAAAAAAATAAGTTTTGTGTCAAAATAAATATAAATAAAACGTAAACCTAGGCCAAATTTCCCACATGTGAGTAATTGGGCTTTCTACTTCAAATTTTAACTCATTTAACAAATTCACATCCACTAGAAAAAAACTTTTTAGACATATTAGAATTCAAAACAATAGAAAAATAAAGTTTTAGCACCCATTTCTCTTTATGGAATTAATTGGGTGTTAACCCCTCCCCCCCCGCCCCCGCCCCCCCCCCCCCCAAAAAAAAAAGATGATAATAATAATAATAATAATAATAACCCTCTGCAGGTAATGGGAGAAGATGCTAAACAAGTAATATGTTCTTCGGTATCTCAACTTTCATTGTATTGGTAAAAACGAAATAATTTGTACAAATTAAAAAATCACCCCCGATTTTAAATGTTAGGCTGAAAAAATTCGTTAGGCAATTTAAAACTACAAAACGATAAAAATAAACGAGATTTATTTTTTTTTACTCTTCAGAGTGTTAAAATAAAATCATGAAATTGAAAATGCTAGCGCTAGATAATGAATGTAGCTACTCCTGTTTCCTGTAGCTCATAATTATATTATTGAATTATGTTATTTGACTTTGCAATCAAGACTTCAATTATTATATGACACGCACTGGTTTAATATTAAATACACGGGTGAATAATGACTTTAATAGCATTTAACATCAACCTCATATTTAAATATCAAACATTTTTTAAGTAAAATTTCATTTAAAAATAAGATAATAATAATTGTCAATCTAAAATCCAAAATGCATTGCTTGAGATATGTAAAATTTCATATCACAGTTTTGTTTTTTCTTTCTGGGGAAAGTAGTAGACTATAACAAAATATGTCGAAGAAATCTAAAAATTAAACGTCAGTTAGTGAAACGCTAAGAGAAAAATTCAATGTATCAAACGCTAAAATAGATACGATCGGTATTCTGTGACGTAGAAGCAAAGCTACTGCTTTCAAAGCCAGAACTCACGTGGTCGAATCCCGAAGACGACGAAACTACAGTTGTATTCGTAACTGAAATAAAGAAAAGTGGTGTTTATTAAAGAGTATTTTGAATCTTTACTTCTTAACCACGAGCGTGGCAACGCTTATTTTTTCCTGGAGTCCGACTGATTTAAAACATTTCCAAATTTATCAGAGAAAGGAGTAGTACATGCATACACGTTTAATATAACGTCTGCTATTACTGTACAACATTTTTGTAGTGAAAATGTCTTGTTAAGCCGGTAGTGAATTATCATAAAATATGTGAAGGAAATTTGAAAACGATAAGGTCATTAGTGAAACACTATGAGAAGAATCATTGGAAAAAGCGATAGAGAAAAGACAATCATAATTCCATGGCGATAAGGTAAGGTCACGGCTTTCAAAGACAGAGATCACAGAATCGAATCCCAAAAATGCCGAAAGCAGAGTTACTAGTGCATTACTACTGTACTAATAATACTCCGTAAACCTTAATTAATGTAACAAAATTTACATTTATTTAGGTTTTTGAAGGGACTTTACGCTTTATACTGCGAGTACTACAACGTTTTATTTACGGTGACATACAACATTTCCAACTCCTGAAGAGGGAGTGGGGAGCACGTTCGTACAAATTTAACTTAACGCAAGCTGTTAATAAGCAACAGTATATGCTATAGAAATTTACACTTCAAACTTACAGGTGTGAAATTATAATTTTTTTTCTGATTTTGAATATCTTCATGAAAGCGTTAGTTTACTTTTAAGCGATATTTACATTTTTCGTTGTTGCTCTACGTTTTTCTTTTCATTGTGAGTATAAAAAGTATCGAAGCAAAGTGCAAACTCATATTAATAAAGAATAACGTGTTAAGTAGAACGACTGTTTCATCAGCTGGAAAAAGGTTTATGGGAAAACCAAACTTCCCATGGAATTCTGAGAAACACACAACTGTTTTACTAATACACAGTTGTTTGAACAAATGCTAAAAAGCCGAATAATGGTCTTTTAATTTGTTCATCTGCTCCATTTCTAAAGTATATGAAAATCGTGTTGATTCTTCTTATCACACTTAAACTCTTACTCTTTAAAAGAGTATTTGGTGAAAACTTATTCCACAAAACTTTTTCCTGAAAAAGTAAGAATATTCATATAGTATTATAACAATAATATTTGAAAAAGGTAGTTTCATTCAAAAAGGCGATAATCAGATTGTGCCATAACCCATAAATTGCATTTACATTTGTTTTAAGCAGGATAATTTTTTTAATAAATAAAAAAAGTATTTTTGATTAACGAGTCGGATCTTGATTTAGTGATGAATGCTATTTAAAAAAAATTAAAATCCGCTGAAGCAAAAACTTTAATTTTCAATGTACTTTAAAATAAACATTTTTTTTTTTCAGATGAATATTCTAGAAATTATAACAGGTACCGCAGATGTATATGCGGGAAATACCATCAAAAAGCTTCATTCATATATAAAGCCTATTTTGAATATTTTTTGTAAACATGCTTTTTGTAAAATATGAGGTGCAAAGCCTTTATTATTCATTTACAGGGTCACACAAAAGAATTCTGTTACACAATGTTCTATGGGGGAAAATCGTTTGCAGCGTAATTTAATGATATTTGACTATTTCAGAGAATGAAATTTATATGCATTACTGAGGTGCACTATAAATTGATCACTGAAAAGTATAGTGTGTATTGCGTTTATCGTTCTTTTAGAGGGCACACAAAAGAATTCAATTGCAGTCTTAGTGCTATAATTACAGTCTATGTGTGATAAATGCGTTTTCAACTTTGGTTTGCGTTTTTAAGTTTAACTAAATTTTTCTATAGTATGTTGTGTGTATAAATTTTGTTGATCATATTTAGGTCTGCACAAAGGAATTCGTAAGTATTAGTGACTATGGAAGTGAATTGCTTAAGGGTATTTTTAATTGTGTTACGCATTTTCCTGCTGAACTATATTTAGTAGACTTATAGAAATGTGTGGAATCTAAATACATTTTTATACAGGGCTAACGCAAAGAACAAGATACATTGTCTTTTATTGTTGGTAATTGCTGAAAGTAAGTTTTAAGTTGCCTTATGCGTTTTTTGCCTGCATTAAATTTTAGCTTAATATGTGATGTTTATATAGTTAGATAATATACAGGGTTGTACAAAGAATTTAGAATGCATTTCCATCGGTTGGCGAAAATTACTAGATGTGAATTTTCTAAATGGGCTAAATTTTATCATGCTATGTAGTATATATTAAAATCTATAGATCATATACAGGACTGCCCAAAATAATTCGATTACTTTTTTGTCTATGGAAGGCAATTGCTAACACTGGTTTATTAAATGTGTTATGTTTCCTAAACTGTTTACTACATATCTTATTTCACCTTATTTAACGGTGAAGTTTCGTTAGAGTTTTCTGGATGTGTTGGAAAGTGTTTCATAATCTATGCTTGACGCATGATTTTTCGTTCTTGTTGTTTTTAAGTAACAGAATATTTTAGTTGTAATATTTGCCTTGTCTAATCGTAGAATTCTTGGATTAAATAAGGAGCACAAATATACGGAGTTATTTTTATTAAAAATTAAAAAGTCGTTAAATTATGCCCATCTGAAAGAGTTAATAAAAAAAAAATCCACACAATTACTTATTTTCATAAATAACTATTTTACATTTTTTTTAAATTCTAGTGCAATGATATGATATATTATCCATATATTTTACATAAAATGCCAAAATGAACAAATAAAAAGTCATAAAAATTCTAGAAAATAATTCCTTCTTAATATAACTCTCTGGAGTAAATATGTGGCAGCAGTTCTTATGTCTGTGTATGAAAAAGTTTATAAATGTGTTCCTATTTTTGAAAAGTGAAAAGTCTTCCTTTTATTCAAGATAGAAAACAATGGCTATTAAAACATTCTTTATCTATACCCTTTATTCTTTCACTGGAATAAAATCAAATAACTTCTTCCTTTTTACGCCATTGCAACTCATATAATTACCCGTTTACTTCTAACTGATATTGTTTTGGGGGGGGGGGGGATCTTTGGCTCAGCAATATTATTTTAGATTAACAAAAAAAAATATTATATATATTTTTAATTTTAAAATCTTATATGATATTACAAATAATATGAATTGTCGTTACTGTTAGAAAGCATTGTTATCAAGCTCTTTTTCCGGTTGTTGACATTAGGCTGACTTATTGTTTTCTGATTTATTCACCTTGAAAAAAAGGTTACTGACATTCAGTAAACAGAATACATAGATTAATTGTGATTGCATTATGTCGTTTAATCCCTGATAAATTGCTGACAAAAGGGTTTCTTCGAAATATTTTCAATTAATTTACAAAATGATGGCTTTCTTAACTAAGCATGTAATTTTTTTTAATGGGTATGTGTGTACGTATCTGTGAGTAAGTCTGTAAGTTTATGTATAACTTTGGTAAAGGGGTATAGACTTCGAAATTTTTTTAAGTTTATAAAATAAACAAGTATCGCATACTATGTTCCGAAATTAACAATCCTAAAAAATTCCCTTTACAGGCTTCGACAGATCCTGAAATTAATATCAACCCCTCAGAGCGGTAGAGGAGCTGTTCTAAAAATTTTCCTGCACCTTGCTCCTATATTCTAAAAATCAACATCCTGCAAAATTTTATCTTAAAGCCCTGATAAATACTGATATATGATTTCATCCCCTTGGTAAGTAGGTTACCAAACTCCTCTGTATCAAGCATCTTTATTCTGAGACTTACTATCCTATAAAATTTTATCTCTAGGCAATTTTCCCCTTTGCGAAAAGAAGACGGATTTCTAAAAAATTTCCCGTATTTCATGTTATTGTTCAGAAAATTACCATCCCACAAAATTTCATATGTACGGCATTACAGATCCTGAAATATTATTTTGCACACCTGACTGGGGGTTAGGAAGCTGAATTAAAAATCTTTGTGAGAAAAATTTGAGATTTATTATCTTATACAACTTAATTTATTGGGCCCTGATAAATTCTGATATGCGGTTTTTCTTCTTTGGATAAGGGCAGAGATACGAAATTCTAAAAATCATTCCATATCCCACGTCTTCGTTCTGAAATTCCCCATCCATCCAAATTTTAGCTGTTAGGCCCGAATAGATCGGGAGCTATGTTTTGCACACATACTTCGGGCTGCAAAATGCAAGTTTCTAAAACAAATCTCCGTAGCATATGCCGATATTTTATTATTTATCATCCTGAAATATTTCACCTGTAAGGCTCCACGCATCCTGAGACATGATTTTACACTCGGGGGGATGGGGGGGGGTTAAATAATCTTCCTCCGTATCATGCGCCTATATCATCACCTTGTAACATGTTCTAAGTCCTGATTGATCCTAAGATAAGGGTTTGTCTCTTTGGAAGGGCAAGGGATAAATTTTCAAAAAAAAATCCGTATCTCGCGCCTATGTTCTGAAATTCATCATCCTTCAAAATTTCAGCGATAAGGCGTTGAAAGATCCTGAGGTCTGATTTTGCACTTGCTGGTGGAGCAGATTGCCAAACTCCGTAGCCACGCCTAATTGAGCTTTACTACCCTGCAAAACTTTATATGTAAAGCCTTAACTGATCCTATAATATTGCCTGTGATTTTGCCATCATCCTCCCAAAAGATAAAATGTGCAATTGAAGTTTTTACTTCAACATTGTCCTTATTTGGATTAAGCACGTCGGTCTGGTTATTTATGTTTTTAAAGAACACTGTCTTCTTTTGCAATCTCTTTAAGAGAAAACGGCCCAAAATGCGCATTTTATATCAAAAGTAGCAATCAAATTGTTTAATGTCTGGTGGAGCTAGTAAAATCCTATATTTCTAAATTAAAAAAAATCTCGTAAAAACGTTGTAAAAGAAAGAAAAGCTATATGTTTCAAAGAAAAGATACCTTTTTCCTTCAGAGTAAAGAAAAGTCTATGCTACTATCACAAGATCAGAAGTAAGACACGTTTCTCTTACATCATGCATTTAAGAAGTTTCATTGGATATATAGATATAAAAAGGGCTTTTTGATATAAAGAGTGCATTTTAGACCATTTTCTCTTAAAGGGATAGCAGAAAAGAAGATTGTCTATCAATCAAAATTAACATATCCCTGCGTTAATTTTTGTTTTCTATAGTTTTTTTTTTTTATCTTATTAGTCAGTTACTGGGGCCTGGTCAGTTACTGGTGCATTCACCCTACTTAATAAAAATGAAATACAGTAGCCCTGCCGTTACATTGCTCTGTTTTTCTATGTCTCCCGGCAAAAAGAAAAGAGTTCTACTCAACGATTTTTTTAACCTGTCATTGGTCGCGTCTTTTTGACTACCCAAGGTGCGTAGAGTTTTACCAGAATTTTTTTATAAAAAGGTTTGCCTTATTTAATAGTAGAAAACCTTAATAATTCTACGATTAAATAAGGTGACATTTTGCATTATATATAATCCTAGTTTTAGTAATTATGTAGATAAGGTACATGGTCACATTATTACAGGGGATATTAATATTGTCGAGAATGATTATCTGCGCAGTTTTATGACTAATGGGACTAAATTTCGAACACCATCATGTTATAATATTTTTTCTATATTAAAACAATTTAATCTGGATCTTGACCTTTTTATATATAAAATTTCAATAGATTATAATAAACCCATTGAATTTTTTAAAGAATGGAAATTAAATGTATTAAGTAATTTAAATGTTGAACTTTTCAGAAATATGGAAAATTTTAATTTTAATGTTAAACAACTAAATAGTGAAATAAAGAATTTACAAAACAAATTTATTATTACTTATGTTGATAAATCACCAAACAACTATGCTTTCATCTGCAAAAAATATTATTCACAGCTAATATCTAATGCAATAAATACAAGTTTAAATTTTAAAAAAACTAATCTTAATACAATTATTAATAATCGACATATATTTCAATATTATAAATTGCTAAAAATTAAAAATTACAACTTTAATTATCCATACATTGTTGTTATACCTAAATTTCATAAAACTCCTATAAAATTTAGAACTGTAACTATAGGCTGTAATACGTATAATAATAATGCAAGTAAATTTCTATTAACTATTCTCACTAAATTGTTTGAACTTACAAAACTAAAAGATAATTTGTTTAGCATAAAAAATAGTTTTCAACTTGTCAATAATATAAAAAATTTAAATAACATAACTTACATGAAGACGTTTGACTTTAATGACTTATTTAATAATATTGATATCAAGGATATGTTCAGGATTGTCAATTTATTATACAAAGAATACAAGGATTCCATAAAATTAAAAAATAACATTTCTTTAAATTACTTTAAAACTTTAACTAGATTTATTCTACATCATAATTATATTGTTTTTAATGAGAATATATATATTCAATGCTGTGGATTACCACAGGGTGGTATTGTTTCTTCAATTCTTGCAGAATTATATTTATATTATTATGAACGTAATTCACATATTGCTAATTGTAAAATGTACCGTTATATAGATGATATAATTGTCTTCTATTTTAATAATAATTCAAATTATTTACTACCAATAAAATATCATAAAAATTTAAATTATAGTTTCAACCTTATGGTAAATAATGAAATTAATTTTCTTGATCTTAAGATAATTCTTAAAGATAATAAAATTTTGTTTGACATTTATGACAAAAGAAATGATTTTACATTTAAAGTTAACTTATTTACTAATTATAAGTCTTGTATACATAAATCAGTATTTGTAAATATTTTACTAAATTTTGCACATAGAATAAACAATCTTTGTTCTAATAATTTTAAAACTCAAAATTTAAAACTTATTCTTCAACATGCAGTAGAATATGGCTATCCCTTTTATTTAGTTAAGTCAATTTTACGAATATAAATTTTGCTTTCACTGGGGTTTATATGTTTGCACATTCTATCTGTTAAAACGCTTACATTTTGATTACTGATATATTTGGCTAAAGAATGAATTCCTTTATGTGAGAGCTGAGTGGGAATATTTTGGTTAAATATCTTTTATTAATTAAAAAATTTAAATAGTAAATTCTAATTTTTTTTTCTTTTCTAGGGAGAGAACTTTAAATATAATATTGTTCCAATAAGTGCGTTGCCATATTGGAGATTTAATGTTTTTTTTTTTTTCCCCTTGCCAGGTAGAGAACATTTAACAATTTAGTTAAATGCTTTTTTATTTTTTATTTTTTGCAAGATATTAGATTCAATACGTGAGGTTAACATATTGGAAATGTTTGGTTATTTTTAGCTATCAGTGTGTGAAATCTAATTTTATTTTTCAGAATAAATAATATTTAGCAAGATGTTAGTTCCATTAAGTGTGTGTAGCCATTTTGGTATTTCTTTTAAACTTGCATTGTTATTTATAAAATGAAAATCTAATTTTATTTTTCAGGGTTAATAAAATTTTGCAAGATGTTAGTTCCAATAAGTGCATGTAGTCATATTGGTAAATCTTTTAAGCTTGCATATAATTATTTATAAAATGAAAATTTAATTTGACTTCTACAATACTATTTTAGAATTTATGGGTTTATTTATGTTTTGAAATTATTTAAATGTTGACATATGTAAAAATAAATAGATAAAATAATTTTATACTGAAAATTTACTTAATCAAAATAATTAATAGTTATTTAGATATTGTTTTAATCTTTAACTAGATGGCAGCACCATATAATGATTTTAAAAAAACTATTACTATTATTCTTTAGTATTATTTTTTAGTTATTGTTTATTATAAAACCAGATGGCAGCACCATATAAATTTTCACAATTTTTTTTTTTTTTCTCTTTTAACTGAAAACTTGGAATACAAGTGAAATTTTTAAATATTCCAATAATATAATATATATATTAAAATTATTTAAGTTAAAAAATATTTTTAGTAAATGAATTTATAGTTTTTATATTATTTATTTGTATTTTTATATTTTAAATTAGAAATAGTTAAAATCACAATGGTTAAATTAAAAACTGCTACTTTTAGAAAATTAACTGTAATTTTAACTTGTACGTTTGAATTCACTTATTCACTTTACCATGTGCTTAGCACAAAACATTTTTGGCTTCGGATTCTGGACAAATTTATGTTGTAATGTATAGATTTTCTTTGTCTTCCTTTGTATTTATTTGTTTATAAATGGATTTATTTTCTTCCGTTTGATTTGTAGTGTTCTATTTTCAAAGGTATCCTTTTTTTTTTTTTTCCAATTTTTTTCCAATGATTGTTAGGGCTTGGAATTGTCACAAAATTTTGGCTTTAAGCTTGTGACAGTTACAGAAAACAATCATTCTTTGCTTATAATGTGGTTTCCCAGCCCTTGAAAAAGTAAATTACATTATAAGCTTGCATTTGTGTTTTTTTTTTTTTTTTACTTATGTTTCACTTTTTGAATAAATACTTCATTTGTTAGGACTATGTTTTATAATGTGTAATTTGACATAGCTATTTGGGATAATAATTTCATTGCATTTGGTCAGTTATTTCTGTTTCAATGGTTAATTTTTGCAATAAGTTTTTATATATATATATATATATATATATAATGCAAAATATTTCATCACGATACGTCCGAAATACTGAACCAAACCTAACTTTATTGGGACAGTGCTATGATGTTGCAAATATCTGGGATGGGTTCGTTAATCAAGACGATTTGGCAATCCGTTCGAAAAATAACAGTCCTTTGAAAATCCGCATAACATTACGGCGATTGGGCTTACATTTCTTCGATTTCAAAAAAAGTTAAAAAAGTTTTTTTTTTCTTTAGAAAATAAGACATAAAAGAGTTTCGTTGGTATTCATTGAATATTTTGTATTCAAACATCGTTTCAGCACCGGAAATATATTATAGCTTAATATCATTAGTACGTATTAGTCTTGTGTCATTGCAATAACGTCCAAAATAAATATAGACTGCTTTTATAAATTAATTAACATGCAATAAATAGATTTTTTTTTTCTCGTTCCAAATAACTGTCTTTTACAATTTAAAAAAATATTTTATGAAACAAGTGTCTTTTTATTTCGGCCTTATCAAATAGGAAATTTACAAATCGATAATTATATTTAAATATTTTTTAATCGTTTAACTTTTCTTTTATCAATAAATCACATTTTTAAACCGAGTTTAGCGGGAGTAAAACCAATTTGCTTAATTTGTATTAAATCTGATTCCCTTTGAAACAGGGGGGAAAAGAAAGAAAGAAAATAAAAACAACCTGTTTGTGTTTAAATATAAATTCTATAAACTGCATTTGCGGTTTTAGCTTCTCTTGGTTTAAAAACTTCAGTTCATATACCACAAACTAAATGAATACTAAGACGTGTTGCATGTACATGCGGTTCCCAAAATTGAAGGAGCTGAGATACCTGTGGTTTTTCCTCAAATTTACTCACGTTGGATTAAATCTTCCTGGGGATTTCTTAACCTTGATCAAATATTCTTCTTCGAAATGCATTTCATGCAGACGAGAAGTGCATTAGGAGAAAGTGATTCACATTAATTTTTAGTAATGAAACCCTAAAAACATCTAAAAACTGTAGACATTTTACTTGTACACTGCGAACGCAATTAAAAAAACCCCACAGAATCAAGCTTTTTGCACCGCAGTTAGGGTTTATGATTTACCGTTTTTCTGTTACGCAAAATCATTTATTTTTTACATTTTTTGAAAGAAAAAATGGTTTATTTTTTTTTATTTCAAGAATCATAATTTCAAAAACTGAAAAACGTTGTACAAAGTCCCATAACTTTATCTTTCATAGATATTTAGATATATCAATTTAAATAACTCTAAAATGTATCTTTAAAAAATATATTTTGAGTTAAATTCTATTAGAATTGGAAAAAAAACGCGGTAAGCACATACAGCACAACATAAAAGGCGTTATATTTTTTGACCAAATTGTCGTATCTACATATAGTTTTTGGATATTTAAATCTATAAAATCTACAGCATATTTTAAGAAAAAAGTAAAAATAGTTTTTTTTTTTTTTTTTTTTTTTTTTTTTTAAGATTTTTGGATCCCGGACCATTTTAATGGAAATTTGATATACAATTCATTTAATACACCTAATAAAAATAGTAACTTTATTTTTGATGCAAAGTGCTTTTCTTTACAAAAAATTGAAAAATCAGAGCCAAAATTTATGAGAAGAATATTTTTAAAGGGAGATATTTTCTCAACAATTTACGTAAAACTAGTTTTTGTTTTGGTGTACACTAGAGTTCTGCATCAGGTCGGGTAACCCGATTTAACCTGAGCCCGACACGACTCGTGGTTCAGGTCGGGAAGGATTGACGCATTTTATTGTTGTGCTGGTAGATTTCGAGTCGGGTTGATTTTAAATATTTCAGGTTCGAGTCGGTTTCGGGTTACATTTTGACACTTTCGGATCGTATTTTTGGCTGACCAGATTTTTCCAAAAGTCCTGAATATTTTTCAAATGAAAAAAAAAACTATATTTGAATATAAATGAGTGTATATGTGTTCATTTTGATACAAAAAAAAGATAAAATTGATATTAGAAATATAATTGCACACTATTTTTCCAAAGTTGTATTATAATATGGATTAATGTTCTTTCATTTCGGGTTCGGGTCGGGATGGGATTTGAATATTTCGGGTTTTCAGGTCGAGTTTTGGGTTGACGAGTTTTTCTTTTTCTTTTTTCTTCTTCTTTTTTTTTTTTTTTTTTTTTTTGTTGGGTTTGTTTTGCTTTCGGGTTGACAAAATTTTTTTTGTTGGGTTTGGGTCGGGTTTCGGGTTGACTTTGAGCAGAAATTTTGGGTTCGGGTCGGGTTAACCCAAGCTGTGCAGGACTTTATTTTACACATATGTCTGGAAGTCTGCACGATACATCTACGTCTCACAGTATAGCCGTAATGATCTTACAATGCTAGAGTCCCATGTAAAATGAAAAAAAAACAGAAAATAGAAAACTTAATTACAGTAACTTTAATATTACATTTATTTATTTTTTTTCTAAGGAGAAAGGGTCTTTTTTCAAAAATTCTTGCTGAAGAAAAAGCAAAAAATCTTAATGCCTCCTGTAATAAAAAAGCATGCAAACATTAATGATTTTAAAGCAAAGCATTTTTTACAATGGATTTTTTTTTTAATATTGGCATGAAATACCCGAAAGAGCGCCAAGAAAACTAAGCGCCGCGTTGAGCAGCCCTAGTCTGACGTACCCGAAACTGCTATGTCTGGTTCGTCACTAACGGTAAGATATGATTCATCCAAATTCTGAGAAGAACGCACCCGGATATTACTTCAAATTTTACTTCAAATATGATTCAGCTGAACATGTACGCTTAGGATTTTGTTCACTCTAGATAGCAAGCAGCTAGCAACACGGGAAAGCTAAACTTTGTGAAAAATTTTGTAATATTTCTCTTTTCATAAAACAATGCTTTAGATTTTCAGGTGCATATAAAGTTAGTTTATATCATGTTTTGCTATGCTAGTTTATATCATAGATTTTGTAAAAACAGATTATTTTGAGAAAATTGGCCCCGACATATCTTATGTGCACCAAATCCCACATAAAGTTTATCAGGCCCTGCTAGAACTACCTATTTAATTAGTCAGTTTTAATGAACGAACCTTTTATAAATTTTATATTATTATGTAAATGTTCTAACATATCTTTAGACATTAAAGGAATACTTTTGCAGGTAAAATATTTCCTAATTCCTTATTTGGGATAATATATTCAGTATAAGCAGTGTTGAATTCAGGGGGTGACCCGGAGGGGACATCCCCCCGCCCCTGAAGCATTGAAGTGTCCCCCCAACCCGGAAGATTTAAAATTTTATGCTTTTAATGGTTAAAAAGTTGAATTCCCCCCCCCCCCCCGGAACTCTGTAATGTCCTCCCGGACCACAGAAATCCCTCCCGGAGAAAAGTGTCTGAATTCAACATTGCAGTAAAGACACCATTTTTCCAGTAATTGTCATAGTGATTTTTAAAAAAGCAAACATCATTAAATCAGCCAAAATCGAGTATCGACCCTCTTTCTACCCAAGGTATCGATATTGAGATGATACGGGTCATAAAAATCAGGAAAAAGTCACATTTTTACTTTTTTTTTTTTTTTATTTACCTTAAATAATACTCTAGAGTTTTTAGAATCAAATGATGCAAACCGCATGTAAATACGATAATTATATCAAAAGATATAACATTGTTTATGTTACACTGCCTTGCGTGTGATTTCCGCGATGAGTTAAATGATCGAAATGTTAGGATTTGTCATATTTAAATCGATATATCTAATTTCAAAGAAGGATAAATTATTAACATACACAATTATTAAACAATTATTTTCAGATATATATTGAATAAATTATCCTCTTAATTTTTCACCGTAATTCATCGTCCTCTTAATTTTTCACCGTAAAAAGTTCACATGAAAGATTTTTTTTCAATTAATTTTTTTTAAAATAAATATTTTTAAAAAATCCGTAGACAAATTAATATATATTCTTTTCTGTGCTCAAAAAATGAAAAAAAAAAGTGCGCAAAACGCGTTATTCTGTTAGAAAATAGATCAATTTTCAAAAAACGGCTAAATTAATATATATTCTTAAATAAATGTTAATTTTTTAAAGAATTTACATTATATATATATGCACACATATAACATATATATATAACCATTAAATGAACGTTACAACCACCAACAAAAACTGTGAAATTATGAATAAAATTAAAATAATTAATTGACAACAAAACAGATCCCCCGAACAAACTGAACGATGTTTTAATATTATATCTTTTGATATTGAATTTCAACAATTCACTTTGAACTATTTTCTTATGCATTAGGGTATCTTATATATATTTATATACATACTCTCTCTCTCTCTCACACATGCACACACACACACACACACACACACACGCACACACACACACACACACACACATACATATATATATATATATATATATATAGTTAAAATTTTGTGTCCCGAATCACTTTAAAGGAATATAAATAGGATTTCCCAGCGGTTCTTAAACTGTGATCAGCAGACCTCAAGAGGTCCACAATGCATCTTCAGGGGGTTCGCGAACGTTTCGCATTCCATGCATATTTATTGTTATTATTATTATTTTTATTATTATTATTTTATATAGAATCTGAGAGAAATCTTTCGGATTTCCAGAAACATAGCTATTCCGTTTTAGAAGATTTTACAGCATCATTTAATATTCTAAAAAAACATAAATTTAGTATACACCTGAACATGTATTCATATACCAGGTAATTAGTTCCACAATTTAATTCATAGTTTTAAATCCTAGGAGTCCGCGAAGAAAGAGGAAATATGAAAAGGGGATCGTGATATCTAAAAGCTTAAGAACCGCCGTGATACTCTATGCAAAGTTTCCGATAATTCGAAAGATGATAATTCCCTTACCTTGGGATTGGAGACGCAGCGGAGGCGATCTCTAGCGGTATCCAAAAGTTCACTGATTTCCTTTTCCGCCCAGGTAATGGACAGTAGAAAACAGAAGACTAGCGTAGCGACTCTCATCTTGGATTGTGTTTTGGTCGATTCGAAGTTTTCCCTTTCTTTTCAGAGCCGGCACCTTCCCGTCATCTCAGCGCATGCTCTTAAAACGGTACGCTGAACATATGGTACGGCCGGGTTGCCTTTTTTAGTTTTTTTGTTCCTTTTTACAACTTCGTTGGCGTGAAATGGCTTTGAGATATTGCCGCCTTTTTTGAAGTATCAATCAGATGATGCTAGGGTAAAAAAAAAAAAAAAAAAAAAAAAGGAATTAATTTATACTTCACTTTAAAAAAAAAAGAATATTATTTAAAATAACATTGAATGACTGTATTTAGGAAAATATGCATTTCAAGGTGTGTTTTTAGAGAACTTAATGTAAAGAAAAATCAAATAAATTGTTATTAAACCTGCCAAAAAGACAACAGGTTTTTATTTATTTGACACTTATCGGTTTATTAATTTTTTCACACTTTCTTTTCAAATTGGAATTTTTAGCATTGTTTATAAAAAAATATTTTGAACTTTTTTCCAAGAATAAGAGCAATCGGTTCTTTTTTATTTTTTTATATTTTAAGTATTTTGTAATACGATTTTGATATATCAATCAGCTGATGCTACGGTAAAAAATGAATTAATTTATACGTAACTTTTTTTAATATGAATTAGAATATTATTTAAAATAACATTGAATGACTATATTTAGGAAAATATACATTTCAAGGTGTGTTTTTAGTGAACTTAATGGATAGAAAAATCAAATAAATTGTTATTAAATCTGCCGAAAAGACGACAGGTTTTTATTTATTTGACACTTATCGGTTTATTAATTTTTTCGCACTTTTTTAAATCTAATTGAGATTTTTTGCATTGTTTATAAAAAAAATATTTTTAACTTTATTTCCAACAATAAAGGCATTCGGTACTCTTTATTCATATTATTTTTTATATTTCAAGTATTTAATAATACGATTTTAATATATCATTCAGCTGATGATACGGTAAAAATGAATTAATTTATATGTCCCTTGTTTATAAATTTTAATATTATTTAAAAAACACTGAATGACTAAATTTAGGTAAATTTACATTCAAGATGGTGTTATTAGAAAACTTAATGGAAAGAAGAATCAAATAAATTGTTATTAAATCTGTCAAAAAGAGGACAGGTCGCTTATAAGAGGATAATGCTTCGACGCTTCATCTCGCATTTATTTTGTAAATGAGATTTTTTGCACTATCTATAAAAATATTTTGAACTTTTTTTTCCAACAATAAGGGCAAATATTTTATAATACGGTTTTGATATATCAATCAGCTAATGATACGGTAAAAATGAATTAATTTATATGTTCCTCATTTACAAACTTTAGTATTGTTTTAAAAACATTGAATGACTAAATTTATGAAAATATACATTCCAAGATGTGTTTTTAGAAAACTTAATGGAAATAAGAATCAAATAAATTGATAAATTGTTATTAAATCTGTGAAAATTATTCATTTGACTCTTATTGGCTTATCATTCTTCTCGCACTTTTTTCTAAATGAGATTATTTGCATTGTTTATAAAAAATATTTTGAACTTTTTTTTTTTCAAAAATAAGGTTACTCTGTACTCTTTGATCATTTTTTATATTTTTTAAGTATTTTACAATACGCTTTTGATAGATCAATCAGCTGATGCTACAGTAAAAATTAATTAAATCCATAACATAATCAAAACAATTGAGAAATAAATATTAAAATTTTAGGATTTTCAACTTACTGATGTATTTAACAATGAATTAACAACAATGAATTTAAAGATTTTGACACTGACTCATTAAAAGAAAAATTGATGAAGTAAAAAAAACCTTTCTTCTATATTTATAAATATCTGTTCTTTACAAAACTTTATCAGAATATACAACAGATTCAAATAGAGAAGGATATTTATAAGGAATTTAATTTTTACTTTTTAATCTTTCTAAAAGATTCTTAGAACAGAAGCGGGGGGAGGAGGATTTAATCACTGCGTTTTTTATAATCTTCTTCAATCACAACAGAAGAGAGAAAAATTACGGAATTTAAAAATCGATAAGGGAATCGAAATCGCCTGAGATCGAAAAAAAAAAAAAGAAAATGAAAAGTATGAGAGAAAGAAGGATCATAATTCTCTGGCGCAGATTTAATGCTCCGTCCTTCCAAGTCAATTTAGAGCACTGCATGGGCTCCAGCCCGTACCCGACCTGCGAGCCAGGCTAAACCGGCAAAATGGAGACAAACTTTCAAACGCGCCGGGCCAGGCCAGGCCGGCAGAATAAAGACAATTTTTAAGGAGCCGGCACGGGCTGATAAAAAACCAAACGGACCAGGCCGAGTCGAGGAAAAATT
This sequence comes from Maratus michaelseni, assembly GCA_963931845.1. NCBI lineage: Eukaryota > Metazoa > Arthropoda > Arachnida > Araneae > Salticidae > Maratus > Maratus michaelseni. Next base: position 442,740,481 of record OZ007586.1, read on the forward strand.
AAACGGGTCGCCTGAGGCGATAAAAAATTAAGAGGGCCTACTAGCCCGATATAACAAATTTAAAATTCAAAAATTTAAATAAAAATCTATAAGGAAATTGAAATCCACAGCGATCGGAAATTTAAAATGAAACGCTGAATTAAACAGCTTAGTGGAAAAGGATGTTAAGTAACAAAAATTAAATTTCGTAAAAATTGGAAGGAAATCTTTTTATTGTAAATTTTATTGATTTATCTTCTTCTAGGTATGATAAGTTACAAATATTATCTGGTGGTACTAAACTCTCGCAGAAAAACTTGACATGTAATTTTTAAATATTGAAAGATATTTATATTATTTCAATTAATAAACAAAAAATAAATAATAATAATAATAATAATGGGTCATACTTCAAAGATAATTAGAATCTTAGTATTTAAGTTTTAAAATATGATAAATTACCTCATAGTACCTTCATCCATAAAATAAAAGAATTTTTGAGAAAAATGTAACATACATGGTTTACTTTACCGCTAAGCTCCTCGTTTGTTTTATGCATCCCTCTTTTATAAATGAAAACATTATTTAAAATGAACATTGAATGGCATAATATTGATTGTTTATGTTAAAATATCCTGTTATGCTAAAATATCATTGACAGTTTAGGAAAATATACATTTCAAGGATTTAGAGGAAAGAAAAATCAAATAAATAAGTTTAAATGTTAGTTATTATATCTGTCAAAAACACGACAGGTTATTATTTCTCTGACGCTGATCATTTTTTTTATGCTTTTTTCTAGATGAAATTTTCTGCATTGTTTATAAAAATATTTTGAACTGATTTAGCACTTTCAACATAGTTGAAAAGTGTTTATGAATTGGATTTGTCTGTCTGTCTGTCTGGTCGTTTGGCCGTGCTCTAACTCGTGTAAATATTCCGGGAATGACATGTACACTGTAACAAAAATATATCTCAAATTGACAGAAAAAAACTGTCAATTTTGGCGCCAGTGGAAAACCGTTTAATTTACAAAAAAATCTGTATATTTTCTTTAAAACAGTTTTTTTCTGTATAAAAAAAAAAGATTTTTTCTATAAAAAAATAGATTTTTTCTATAAAAATTACAAAATCCACATTTTTTTATAGGAAAAAACTGTTTTTCTTTAAAACAGTTTTTTTCTGTAGAAAATACAATATTTTTCTGTCAAAATTACAGATTTTTTTTTGTTACAGTGTAACTTTTATATGTTATAGAGTTTCACTGTAGAATATTCGCTATTGAAATAAAGTGCTTAAGATTTATAGATCGTTTACAAGGACACAAAAAAACAATTCTGTTACATTATAGTCTACGGGGGAATTCGTTTGCGATGCATTTTATTTAAGTTGCTTATTTAGATATCCCATTTCGTTGCATGAAAAATAAAATTTCTTAATAATATTCTATAATATTCCGGGCCAGACCGGCAGAATAAAGACAATTTTTCTAACGCCCGAGACGAGCCAATAAAAAAAATCAACGGGCTGGGCCGGGTCGATAAAAATTAAACTGCAATAAATTAGGCCTACCGGCCCTATATAATAAATTTAAAAGGATAAGACTAAGCCGTCAAAATATAAACAATTTTCAATGGATCAGGCAGAGCCGAGAACAAGTTATACATGTGCTGCACGATGCTAGTTTGACAACATCACTATAGAAATTTAATATATCCAGCGTAGAGATCTACATTGGACAGTTGCATGGTATTTAAATTATTTAAAGTTAATTGTTCCCAGGACGTGACGGGCAGGCTTATATATATATATATATATATATATATATATAATAGTGATAATGAGCTTTTGTTAGTGGTATCTCTGGAAATATACTTGAATATAATGGTATGTTAATGAATGTATGTTATGAAGGAATGTATAATGAATGTATGTTATGAATGTATAATGAATGTATGTTATGAATAATTGTATGTTAAAAAAAATCGGGATTTTTTGCAGAAATTTAGTTGACCCGGACTTGATTTCATTGGTTTTGCGCAGTCCGGGCCGGGCCTTTAACTGCGAAAATATAAAAGGGGCAGGCCGAATGTTTAGTTTTTACTCCGCCTGGGCCAAGAAAGCTTTCGTTCGGGGTCTGAGTTGCCGGGCATGAAAATTTCGGGCCGTGTAGACCTCTAATAGGTCACTCAGAATCAAAAGAGCAAGAGAAAGAAGAAGAAAGACAGAGAAGGGGGGATATTTAACTTTAATCGCTCGGTTTTCTGAATCTTCTGAAATGACAGTAACAAGGGGGAAATATCTCAGGATTCATAAAAAGGATAAGAAAATGAAAATCGGCACAGATCCCGTAAGACTAGTTAGGTACTGCACTCATTCAATACTGTACATGACAGGGCTGTTAACCGATTCCGGACACTGCAATAGAACGCAACTCAATATACTGAGAGGGATCGGAACAGGTCCGGTTCCCGAGCTAGGCCCGTCACAACATCGCCCCTAGGTTACGAATGGCAGCCCACAGGAGCAAACTGTCGGCCCAGGAAACTATCCAGGAACCAGTATCGGAGTACTCTACCGCTGCGCCAGCTCCATGAAAATCCTACAGAGGCGATCACTAGCTTTATACCGGCGGAACAAAAACAACACAAAACATAAAAAAATAGTAAATAAGATATGATAGTATAAAAAAAAAGAAAAGAAAATTAGTCAACCGCATCCTGCGTACCCCAGGACACGGATTGACAGATCCCGTAAGACTAGCGAGCAAGTAATTCCCACAAAAAAAGTGAAACATGAGAGAGAAGGAAAGATCGTCATTCCCTGACCAATAAGACAAGGCAATGATGGGAAACTTAATCTATGGTGGAAAAATACTATACCAAAGAAAGTTAAAGGTTTAAATAACAATAACGATTAATAAATACAGAACCTCGAACCATACTATTTTTTCGTCCGGCTATCGTTTGGGTTCATTTAAAATAAAATATTTAGTTAGGAATCTGGTATTCAGTTCCATCCCCATTTCCTGTTCGGTTCCGAATGAATGAACAAAATTTTATTCCTTTTAGTTTTCAAAATACCTGTAATTTCAATTATGTTTTATTAAAATTTTTAATATCGTATTTGGCAATGCTAAAATAACAATTGCTAATGTGTAAAATTTACAAATAAAAAAAGGGGATTTTTTTAACATAAAAATTAATCAGGACTTGTAACTGTGATATTTCTTTAATAGTTGCCGTTCCGGTACTATATAAATATTTCGTTTTACTTCCAGTTTTCGTTCCAAAAGAATTTTTTATCGAGGGGGGGGGGGGGGTTCAGTTCGGTTCCAGTTCGATGCCCTGAATGTTCATGGAATTAAAAAATATATCTACAAGGAAACTGAAATCAACTCAGATTGGAAAATCAAAGTGAAATAAAGGGTAATGGTAAATAGATATGGCATACCCTGCACAGATGTAAAGCTCCTTTCTTCTAAGGCAAGTATCCCGATACCGAATCCCGAATATTCTCACACAGTAAAAAAAAAAAAAAAAAAAAAAAACAAGAACGAAAAATCATGCACCAAGCATAACTTATGTAACACTTTCCAACGTTTTCAAAATAATTGTACAAATCATACCGTTTAATAAGCTAAAAGATAACATCTAAGTAAACAATTTGGAAAACGCATAAAATATTTAAAAACGTAATTTCAGGAATTTCCAACATATACAATGTGCGGAAAGATATCCGAATACTTTTATTCAGCCCTGTATAGGATCTATAGATTTGTATATAGACTACATAGGATGCTAAATTTTAGTTCAGTTAGGAAACGGGTAGCACAGTTTAAAATTCTCCGTCTGGAGTTTCTGTCAATAAACGGAAATGTGTTCACGAACTTTTGTGCTTTCCTGTATAGGATCTACAGAATTTATACACACCACGTAATAGACCAAAAGCGAGTTACAATTAAAATCGCGTTCAGTAACTTAAAACGCACTTCCAGGAATTATTGTTAACAGACAGTAGAGAATTATTTTGTGTGTCCCTGTAAATGAACGATGACTGCTATACACACAATATTCTGTAGTACCCCTCTTGTAATGCACCTTAGTGATATATATATAAATTTCAATGCGTTTAAAATAGTGAAACATTATTTAAATAAACCGCAGACGATTTTTCTCCATAGACGTAATGTAACGGAATTCTTTTGACTGTCCCTGTAAAGTAACTATAAGTGCTATGCACACCCTATTCCATTTTAAGCTTCTTCTAATGCACCTTCGTGATATATATAAATTTCAATGCGTTTAAAATAGTGACACATTATTTAAATAAACTGCAAATGATTTTTCCCCATAGACCGCAATGTAACGGAATTCTTTTGAGTGTCCTTGTAAAAAACTATAAGTGCTACACACTTCCGTTGAAATAGGGAACATGCTATAGACAACGACAATAACATATAAAAATTGCAGAGCAATCCGAGCATATTTACGGGAGTTAGAGCACGGACAGACGGACAGACGGCAGACGGCCATACGGCCAGACAAACCGAAGTCATAAACACTTTTCAACTAGGTTGGAAATTGTTAAAAAGAGTAATGTTTCTTGATCTAGCAAGATTTTTAGGAAAATATTATATCACCAATTCCGAGTTACCCATGATTCCAAAAAAAAAGTTTCTTTATCTTCACAAACACGCAAGATTTCCGAGATTTAAGAAGCATTTATGAAATAAAAGTTTGTTTTGCTGCCTGTTATTTTCGGAAACGTTACGAAGTAATTTTTACAGTGTATTAATATTCTCAATCCGGTATCAACATGAAATATTGTTTCTTCGGATGCTATGAATTCTCAAGTAAACATTTTAAGCTGCGTTTCAGAATTTATACACACAAGAGTAAACAAGAGTTATTTTTATGCAATTAATTTAGCATGTTTGTCTGTTGAATATGAAAATGTTTACTTGAGAATTAATAGCATAAGAAAACGGCTGAAATCAGTTTCTCTCATTTCAAACCTTATTCTGTTTCATTCTGTTCCTAATTCTCTTAACAATATAATAAAATTTTGTAGCGATATCACTCCATGTGATTTTTTGGTGGGGCCTCAACCAACATTGACGAACTTAGGACCAGACATGCTGACCACCTTACCTGGCATGCTTTCACCAGACATGCTGAAAAAAAAAATGTGGGATGATTTATCGTACCGCCTCGATATCGTTCGTGTTCCTGGAGGGTCTCACATTTAACATTTATAACTAAACTGTGTTGAATTTAAACTTTCAACTGTTATATTGGATTTCCGATGAACAACAATGTTGTACTTTTTTTTTCTTTTAATAGCTCTGTAAAGTTGGATATTCATTTGTAATCACTCTGTATTTCATAATCTACGCCGTATGCATGATTTTTCGTTATTGATTTTTTTTTTTTACTCTACCGCTTTTATTAAAGAATCATTTAGAAAGTTGTGAAAAAAATTTCAAAATCTATACGACGTAGTGTTGTTTATACATTCGAGATTAAATTAAAATTATCTTGTCCTCCTGTATTTATTAATATAGAAACAAATAAAAATTAATTTTGAAGTATTAATTGTTTTCTATGTATTTAAGTTAATAATTTGAATATTTCTAGAACATACCTTTATCATTTATTAATAATAGTTTCATATCAATGTATTAATCCCGTTCGTTTTAATACTATTACCTAACGATTATTTGTAATTAATTTATTTTTAAATACTATCTTTTGTGCTGATTCGATCATTCTAAAATCGTTTGCATAATGCTCTTTATTTTTCAGATGATGTTAGTCTTTAGCTCACATGCTATCAAAGCCTGAGAGCTTATGTGCCCGCCGGTTCTGTATGTATGTACGTATGTACATATGTACGTAACACGATAACTCGTGACAGAAATAACCGTTTTGCTTCAAATTTTGTTTATAGGTTCATTGTGATAAGGCGCTTCCCTGATTAGTTTTAGGGGTTCATTGGTAAAGTATAAAGGAGGAATGGGGGGCTAACATCCCCCCTTAATTTAGGTAAATGGATTTTCATACAGAATGATCCTATTTTCTTCAAATTTTATGTTGTAGTTTCATTGTGATAAAGCGCTTCCCTGGTTAGTTTTGGGGGTTCATTGGTTAAGTATAAAAGAGGATAAGGGGGGGGCTAATACCCCCTTAATTTATATAAATGGGTTTTTCATGCAGAATTATCCGATTTTCTTCAAATTTTCTATACATGTTCATTGTGATAAGGCGCTTATCTGATTAGCTATGGGAGTTCATTGGTTAATTACAAGGGGAAGAACGGGGGGATGGGCCCCACTTAATATATTGTCGATTTGTTTATTTTTCGAGGGGCTTATTTTAAATTATTTGAAATAAGAGTATAATATACAATTAGTGTGAATAGCCTGTGAGCTCAATGCTCTCAGCATGACCGGGCAGTTTTCTTTTTATTAACACTTTCCAACACAGTTGAAAAGTGTTTATGAATTCGGTGTGTCTGTCTGCCGTCTGTCCGTGCTGTAACTCACGTAAATATAATTGGATTGTTATGCAATTGATATATGTTATTGAGGTTTACTATGGCTTGTTCGGTGTTGAAAATGAAGTGTATAGTATTTATAGTTCATTTACTGGGCTACTCAAAAGAATTCCGTTACATTACGGTGTATGGGGAAAACGTTTGCGGTGTAATTTAATTATGTTATACTATTTCAAACATATTGAATCACTAAAAGATGCTTACTATAGAATAAGCTGTACATAGCCATTCATTGTTCATTTACAGGGACACATAAAAAAAATTCGGTTACAGCGCTGTCTATCAATAATAACTGAACAATATTTGCTGGAAGTGGGTTTTCAGTTGTAGTACGCGTTTTTAAATTTAACTCATTTTTTGCACATTGCTTGGTGTATATATATAAATTTTATAGATCCTATACAGGGATGAACAAAAGATCTCGAGTACATTTACGTTTACTTGCTGTAGGGGAATTTTCAAAAGTGCTATGCATTTCCTAACTGAAGTAAATTTTATAATACTATGTAGTATAAATACAAATCTATAGATTAGAAAAGGGTTGCGCAAAAGAATTCGGATACTTTTCGGACTATTGGCGGTAATTCTGGAGTTAGGCTTTCAAATGTATTATGTGTTTTCCAATCTTTTTATTTAGACATCATCTTTCACCATATTATACTGTCAAGTTCTGTTACAATATTCGGAATGTGTTTGAAAGTGTTTCATAATCTACACTTGACGCATGATTTTTCTTTCTTGTTTGCGAATACTGAGATTTATAAAATCAACATTGAACAAAACGATAATAATACTTCAATTGTAAAAGCATGTATATGTTTATATCTTTCCAAGAAATATGAATGCAACGCAATTATATGCTTTCCAAACATACTTGAGTTTAAGTAATGTCTGGAGGAAGTTGAAGGCTTAGCAAAAAGCTTTATTATGCCTATTCTTTTGATTTCACACTATTCTTCTCAGAACATGATTTAACACTATCCATATCAAAGAAAAACATGCACACACACACACACACACACACACACACACAAAAAAAAAAAAAAAAAAAAAAAAACGAATGGACAGTATTTTTTGGGGGGGTTTAGAGGATTAAACAATTCGTCTGCTTGGGCATAACATTCAGGACTGCGCCATTGAAAAGCACTGTGTTTAGAAAATTTAAGCTCATACTTTACGTTTATATCGAGCTTTAGATATTTTCAGGAACATGTATAACTTATATGAATTCTTTTCTCTATTTTAATGCAACTTCATACATATTTTTTATGCTATTCATAAAATGAATTTTTTTTATTTTAATTAATAAGTATATATGAATTTTCTAATATGTATTTATCAAACAGTAATTCGTATAAAGTAAATCTAAAGTATTTTACGCATGCATTTACCTGTATTTACACTGATGAGATATATAAACAAAAGCGCTAGCCGCTATTTTTACGCCACGTGATTACCACTGTGACATCACATGAATATTGTCGATAGCGCAATAACAACTAATAACAGAATGATTGTGAAATCTACATTTTCAAATCATCCGTTTTGTCTTTTTCTTCGTATTCAAGGGTCTAACACATTTCCAGAAAAGAGCAAGAAACACATGCAATTAATTAAGAAGCCCAACGGTGCAATATTGAAGAACCCAAGCCGGCATTGACATTGACAGGAAATGACCATTCTTTATTACTAAGGATTTATTTCAGATAGTACGAACACTATCCTCTTTCGAAATGAGTGAACAATTTTTGCTAAAAGTCTATACCTATTACTGTGTGTTTCTTGTATATTTTTAAATTACAATAACTGCCGTTTAAATGAATCAAGATTTTGAACAGAATTTGATTCAATGAAGTTGTCGGATTTCGAACAAAATAAAAATAACACAGACTTTAGTTTTGTTTTAAATGATCTGATTCATAAAAACGGAAAATACTGTTTTTTGCCTTAGCTCAGGAAGAGGGGTGGGGTGTTACTTGGTAAAATGTTTTCTTGAGAATTGATAACATCTAAAAAAAACCCTATATTCCGGGTTGAGAAAACTGATTAATACACATTAAAACTACTCGGAAACGTTATCGAAAATCATTGGCAAGCAAAAGAAACATTTGTTTTTATAAATACTTCTTTAAATCACGAAAATATATTGGTTTCTGATATTTTTAAAGATGGTGAATAATTTTCGGAATCGTTAGGAATTCGGAAGAGGTTGTTGTATATTTTCGTCCGTGGTTATATTACATTTTCTTAGATTAAGAAATATCTTACTTGTTTGCATAGTGTATCTCTGCTAGTCTAGAGAAGTTGTAACAAGGATTAATGAGCGGATGTATTCGTTCAAATTTATATAACATAAATCTAAAGTTTGTCAGAATTGTTCAATGAGAATTTTATCTACATTACACTACATTACTACTTTAAACATACAGGGTGTCGTAAAGTGGACTGAACATTTTAAAAATTCATTAAAAGTAAGCGTGAGAACAAAATAATAAATTATAACACCTTGTAATAATATATTTGTTTTAAATGCTAAAAGATGTAAATGAACAACATAATACAAATTAAAATAACTTTTATTAGGTTGTTTTACATGTTTCAACTCACTCCCGTGCAATTATGGAATAGTCTCATGTGTTTTTGAAAATGACTCGGAGTGAGTTGAAACATGTAAAACAACCTAATAAAAGTTATTTTAATTTGTATTATGTTGTTCATTTACACCTTTTAGCATTTAAAACAAATGTAAACGTGAGAGTTGTTTAGTTATTCTTGCAAGAGATTAATGTCCGCAGTTGGGAATTTTTTTTCTACGCTTCCTTGTTAGTTCCAAATATCGTAATTCATTTATCCAGATAAAAATATAGTATCTCATTCCAATTCAAACTCGAATTTTTGTTCCCATGTTTTTTTTAATAATGAAGGTATTTTAATGAAATTGTCAAAAGACCTTCCTTCTTTTGTTTAAAATGTAACGATACTCCAAGAAATTGTGGAAGTAGCTACAATCCCCATCCATACATGTTCCTTCAGCACTTTTCGTACTGCCATCGTATTTTGCGCAAAGCACGGAAAGTCTGTTTGAAAATGTAAAATACCTTCATTACTATTAAATTTATTTAAAAATAAATCGGTCAAGTGCGGGTATAACTCGCGCTCAAAGGATTCCGAACATTGAATTTATTAATTAATAAACTACTACCTCTAATTTTTTCCATAATGTTATTTTCAGTAGATTCGGAAATAGGAGGGAGGGTGGGACATATTTTCCCAGTACTTTCGACGATATCTCTGAAAATATAATACATAAAATTAAAACAAATATATTTGTGAGTTCGCTGTTACGAGATCGTTCGAACGATATCCTACACGATATATATATATATATATATATATATATATATAAATTTCAAGTAACTTAATTAATATCTCGGCTAATTACCGCCAATTTTTTCAAAAATCATTATCTAATATCCTTGGGTGATTCTGCGTAGATAGATACCTCGAGCACTCGTCAAATACTCCGCTGACTGCCCGAAAAGTAACGTTTGTGTGTAACGGAAAAATACGTTTTTCCCAAAAACTTACTTTCAATAGATTCGGAAATACAGGGTGGGAAACATATTTTTGCAATGCATTTTTGAAGGTTTAATTAAACTTCTACTACCACTAATTTTTTTCATAATTTTAGTTTCAGTAGACTCGGAAATACCGGGGGGGGGGGGGTACATATTTTTGCAGTGTATTTTCAACGATCTCTCTAAAAATATAGTACCTAAAATTAAAACAAATATATTTTTGAGTTTGGTATTAGGAGATCTTTCACACTATCACACACGATACACAAAAATATTTTTTTTTTTCAAGTAACTTATTTAGCCCCCTAAATTTTTCCTAAACATGTTTGTGAATGGCTAACTGAAAATATGTGGCTAAAAAGACTATAACTTCCCCAAGTTTGAACTTTCTATATCCCACGGTTTACGAGAAAAAGGGCTCTGACAGACAGACACAGGAGTGATCTTATAATGGTTCCATTTTTAGCACTTTCCAACCTAGTTGAAAAGTGCTTATGACTTCGGTTTGTCTGGCCGTATGGCCGTCTGGCCGTCTGGCCGTCTGGCCGTCTGCCGTCTGCCGTCTGCCGTCTGTCCGTGCTCTAACTCCCGTAAATATGCTCGGATTGCTCTGCAATTTTTATATGTTATAGTTGTTATCTATAGCATGTTCCCTATTTCAACGGAAGTGTGTAGCACTTATAGTTTTATTACAGGGTCACTCAAAAGAATTCCGTTACATTGCGGTCTATGGGGAAAAATCATTTGCGGTTTATTTAAATAATGTTTCAGTATTTTAAACGCATTGAAATTTATATATATCACTAAGGTGCATTAGAAGAAGCTTAATATGTAATAGGGTGTGCATAGCACTTATAGTTACTTCACAGGGACAGTCAAAAGAATGCCGTTACATGACGTCTATGGAGAAAAATCGTCTGCGGTTTATTTAAATAATGTTTCACTATTTTAAACGCATTGAAATTCATATATATATATCTAAGGTGCATTACAAGAGGCTTACTACAGAATAGTGTGTGTATAGCAGTCATCGTTCATTTACAGGGACACACAAAAGAATTCTCTACTGTCTGTTAACACTAATTCCTGGAAGTGCGTTTTAAGTTACTAAACGCGATTTTAATTTTAACTCGCTTTTTGTCTATTACGTGGTGTGTATAAATTCTGTAGATGCTATACAGGGCAGCACAAAAATTCGCGAACACATTTCCGTTTATTGACAGAAACTCCAGAAAGATAATTTTAAACTGTGCTACGCGTTTCCTAACTAAACTAAAATTTAGCATTCTAGCATATACAAATCTATAGATCATATACAGGGCTGAATAAAAGTATTCGGATATTTTTCCGAATATTGTATCTGTTGGAAATTCCTGAAATTATGTTTTTAAATATGTTATGCGTTTTCCAAATTGTTTACTTAGATGTTATCTTTTAGCTTATTAAACGGTATGTTTTGTAAAATTATTTTGGAAGCGTTGGGAAGTGCTACATAATCTATGCTTGACGCATGATTTTTCGTTCTTGTTACTTTTTAAGTACGGAACCCTAAAATTGACAAAGAAATCAGATTGGAATGAGACTGAAGAAATTGATTTTGATTCTTCTTTTTTGCTATGTAACAATTTTTTGTTGTGTAATCTACCTTCCTTTTTTGTCAGTACGTAGAGTTCAAAGACACCCTGTAATATAGGAAAGTACGTTTCGTACGTTACTATTTAAGGAGACGGTCGATTTAAAAATTATTTTCATTATTTTTTTTTATTCCAACAAGAAATTCTTTAAAGAAATTTACTCTACCATGAATTAAATAAATTAAAATATATATATATTAAAACATTTAAAAAAAAATAAAGCTAGAAATTAGGTATGCGAAAATGAGGCCATTAAATTTTAACCACATGTTACCGGGATTTCTTAGGTGGAGGTTTTTGCGGAACGAATTTTTCCTAACAGAATGAAAGGTAGCCATATAGGAATTGAACGTGGGGCCTTCTTCAATGCGCCAGTGCTGTGTGCCATGTGATATTCCCATACGACCCATACGATTCTAATCCGACACAACTCACTCACATATTGGTATAATCGGATCTGCGGACCCGTAGTTTTTTACGGATAAAAATACATCCACATGGAAACTCCATCACCCCATATGAATTATATATGTGAACTAGTATATAACCCCGTCAAAAATGACGGATTGTTGATCTGCGTTTCATTTTCATAAGACTTCATACAAACAAACAGCATGGAGATTTATTATTGAAAGGTTTGTATTGTAGCAAAATACATTTTAAAAAGGACAAATGATTTCTACAAATAAAAATATATATATATATATATATATATATATATATATATATATATATATATATATATATATATATATATATATATTTACTTAGTATTAAATTTCTGAAATAGTTCAACGATTGGACAAAATCAAATATGAACAAATAATCCATGTGCGAAAGTTTTTGTAAAAAAGTATTATCAATGAGTTTTTAAACAGCTTGACTTACCATATAACTCATTGTTTGATTACATAAGCAAAATTAAATGGAAATTACGCTGTACTATGCATTTCTTATATTTTAATTACGTTTGATAAGAAAGAATCATTTTACAGTAAATGAACCATTATCTGAAAATCCAAAATCCGGAAAAACCCGAAGTCCGGAAAGAAAAATTCGAAAATTTTCTAAATTTGTAAATTTTTACTAAAATTTTAGATTTTCTGAAATTTTTCGAAAATTTTACCGATTCCTAATTTTTTTTCAGTCTATTGTGTTTAAATGTTTAATCACTAAAATATTGTTACTTCAGTGGCGGGTGAACACGCCCCCCCCCCCCCCTTCTCTTCCCGAAATTAAAAACAAATCCTTTTTCTCTCAAATTTTAGTTTAAAATTAATTTATATTACGATTCGTCAGAAACAAAAAATAGTTATGTATTTATTTCATCAGGGGTGATTCTGTTCAAGTTTTTCTAAAAATTTAAGGCATTCGATTTCGAAAATTTAAGTCTTCAGTCCAAAATTTCGAACATAAATATCTCGAATTTTGAACGATAGTCGCCGAAAAAAATCAATTATGTCTATCATTCGCAGAAAAAATAGAAAATTTCATCAAAGGATTGTGGAAACAACGTGAATTTCGTCAAAGTACCGAAAATAAAAACGCAAATTTCGTTGCAGGATTGAAAAAAAAAAAAAAAAAAAAAAAAAAAAAAAAAAAAAAAAAAAAAACGCTAATTTTGTTAACAAATTGCAGAAAAACGCGTTTTCCGTCAAAGGCTTACGAAGAAGACGCAAATTTCTTCCAAGGACTCCGAAAAAATGTAAAATTTCATCAAGGGATCACAAAAAAGAGAAAAAAAAATTGGTTAAAGGATCGCAAAAAAAAAAAAAAAAAAAAAAACTGCGAATTTCGTCAAATAAATATTTCGTCGCGGAAAAACATGAATTTCTTTAAAGGGTCTAAAAAAAAACACAAATTTCTTCAAAGCACTGCGAAAAAATGTCTAATTTCGTTAAGCGATCGCGAAAAAAGTGAAATTTCGTCAAAGGATCGAAAAAAACAACCGCTAATTTCGTCAATCTCAGAAAAAACTCTAATTTTGTCAAAGGATCGTGAATAAAAGGCAAATTTCGTCAAAGAATAGCAAAAAACGCAAATTTCCTCAAAGGATCGCAAAAAGAAAACGCAAATTTCTTCAAAGGACTACGAAAAAATGAAATTTTGTCAAAGAACAGCAGAAAAAAGCAAATTTTGTCAAAGAATCACGAAAAAAAACATGAATTTTGTCAAATAATCGTGAATTTTGGGAGGACCCGAAATCTGGAACGATGGAAGCAAATTTCAAAATCCGCCAGTAGATGGCGACACTATACTGAATCAACCTCAAATCTCTCCCAAGGAAATAAATCACCGCATTCTGAAAAAAAAGTGCTTACGGAATTTTTTTTTACAGAAATGTTAATATACATTTTTTTTTATGAAATAGTGTTTTAAGGTTTTAAACAAAATCAAAAGATTTAAAAGCTTGAATATGCTTTTACAAATATTTAAACGACGAAAGTAGATAATATAACTTCTTTTTAAGTAAGCCTAACATGGCGTTTAACTACGGTCGAATCGCAGAGTGGTACAGCCCGGTACCGTTACAGACACTTTCTCGCCTTTGGATTTTATTATAAGTAAGATACAAAGCAATTAAATGTCAATCGCAAATTACTGAGATTTTTAACGAATTTCTCCAGCGTGAAAAGTATCTGTGAATACTTTTTATTCTGGTTCTCCTTACCTGGTTTGATTGACACTTATGAAGTCCGCACTGATGTCTCTATTACCTTATTGTTTTATATGTAGCATTAAATTTAATTGGATTAAAGCATACACATCCAGGATGAATTTCAGAGTTTTATTTGAATGCTGGAAACATAATACATACAGGGTGATTCATAAAAGATGGGCAGAACTTTAAGGGGTTATAGTACACTTAAAGACAAATAATATTAAATAGGAGACTAAGGGTCCCAGACGTATTCCCAAGGAGATAGGGGGCATTAAAGTTTAGGGTCCGAAATTTCAAATGATTATAAAACATGGAAAAATTGGTCGATTCGTTTGCGGTTTTTGCAAAAAATTTTCTTTATGCCAGTATTTTCTTGAAATAAAATTTTAAAGTTCAATTTCAAAAAATGCCGATAGGGGGCGCTTTAGACTTTGGAGTAACAAACAACTATTTTTTAACGTTATTTTTTGTATTTCTTTAAATGATTTCGAAAGCTTAGACTTAAACTTAAATTTTGATCTAAAAATCTGAGTCCTAACGAGTAGTTAAGTAGCGTAAACTGAAATTTGAAATTTGAAACCCTTCTCCCCCCAGAACAAAAATCAGTTATTCCCGATCTTTGTGTCGTAGATTAGGCTCTAACTACTGCCGCGTTTTGCTAAAATTATTCTTTATGTCAGTATTTTCTTGAAAATAAATTTTAAAGAAAATTTTCAAAAAATTCCGATAGAGGGCGCTTTAGACTTTGGAGTAACGAACAACTATTTTATACCGTTATTTTTTGTGTCTCATTAAATGCTTTCTAAAGCTTAGACTTAAACTTAAATTTTCAGCTCAAAATCTGAATCGCTGAGCGTGGTTCAGTAGCGAGGGGAGGGGGTTCAAATTTCAACTTCTGAACATAGTTCAGTTTGCACTACTTAACCATGCCCAACGATTCTGTGCTGTGATACGAGGCAAAAATACAACTTTCGTCAAGGACTGCATAGTCGGAATTCACTCATAAAGGCACTGGCACAGTTGGAAACGTCGCTCATGCAAACGTTAAAGCTCCATTCCTGACGCTAGTCACCGGGTGAAGAAGGAAACAGAAAGTATGCAAATGTCAAATGGGGAAGAAGAAGAACACGTATGCAAAATTTCGACACGATTCAGGCATAAAAACCACTGAACGGTGAGTCAAGTGTAAGTCGCTGTAGTAATGAATCGGAAGATGGTGCCCTTCACGAATAAGGAAAAGGCTGAGATGCATTTAATTTACGGAGCGGCAGATGGAAATGGTGCAGAGGCACAACGAATGTACGGAGAGCGATTTCCTAACAGGCGGTTGCCTAACCGCAAAACTTTCGAGCGCTTGCACAGACAGTTGTGTGAGACGGGATCATTTCTCGCTTCCCGGTCGAATGCAGGTCGTGCAAAAAAGGACGAATCAGTAGTTGTTGCAGAAGCCATTCTGGATGTAGTAGCGGCGCAGCCAAGTACAAGTACACGAACAGTGGCTAGCCAGGTGGATACCTCACAGTCCACGACTTGGAGGGTACTGAAGGATGAACATTTGCTCCCGTTTCATGTGCAACGAGTCCAGAAACTGTCTCCAGGGGATTATCCAAATCGTATTGAATTCGCCCGCTGGTTTCTGCAGCAGAACGCGCTAAATCCACATTTTGGACGAACTGTGCTTTTCACCGATGAATGTACCTTCACACGTGAAGGTACATTTAACACACACAATGCACATGTATGGGCGGATGTCAATCCACATGCTACGTATCCACATGCTCATCAGAGACGCTTTTCCATCAATGTTTGGGCAGGAATCCTCGGAGACCACCTAATCGGACTGTACCTTCTTCCTGAACGCCTCAACGGTAAAACATACCTCACATTTCTGCAACATGTGCTGCCAGACCTGTTAAACGTTGTTCCTCCACGCATCCGGCGGGTCATGTGGTTCCAGCACGATGGAGCGCCAGCCCATTACGTACGAGACGTCCGCAACTATCTGGACATCACATTTCCGAACAGATGGATTGGTCGAGGTGGTCCTGTTGCTTGGCCTGCTCGCTCGCCAGATCTTTCACCCCTCGATTTCTTTTTTTGGGGACGATTGAAGGCTCTTATGTATGAGACACCCATTGAATCCCCCGAGGAACTGGTCGCCAGACTTTCCGCCGCTGTAGGGGAAGTGCTCGAAAAGCCTGATGTTTTCGCGAATGTTCGCCGTTCCATTCGTCGCCGTTGTTCTGCGTGCATAACCTCTGGTGGTCACAATTTTGAACATTTATTGTGATTACATGTTAATAAATATGCTTTGGTAACATAATCCTAATTTGTGTCTTTTTACCTCGTATCACAGCACACAATGTGTGGACATGGTAAACTGAACTATGTTCAGAAGTTGAAATTTGAACCCCCTCCCCTCGCTACTGAACCACGCTCAGCGATTCAGATTTTGGGCTGAAAATTTAAGTCTAAGCTTTAGAAAGCATTTAGTGAGACACAAAAAATAACGGTATAAAATAGTTGTTCGTTACTCCAAAGTCTAAAGCGCCCTCTATCGGAATTTTTTGAAAATTTTCTTTAAAATTTATTTTCAAGAAAATACTGACATAAAGAATAATTTTAGCAAAACGCGGCAGTAGTTAGAGCCTAATCTACGACACAAAGATCGGGAATAACTGATTTTTGTTCTGGGGGGAGAAGGGTTTCAAATTTCAAATTTCAGTTTACGCTACTTAACTACTCGTTAGGACTCAGATTTTTAGATCAAAATTTAAGTTTAAGTCTAAGCTTTCGAAATCATTTAAAGAAATACAAAAAATAACGTTAAAAAATAGTTGTTTGTTACTCCAAAGTCTAAAGCGCCCCCTATCGGCATTTTTTGAAATTGAACTTTAAAATTTTATTTCAAGAAAATACTGGCATAAAGAAAATTTTTTGCAAAAACCGCAAACGAATCGACCAATTTTTCCATGTTTTATAATCATTTGAAATTTCGGACCCTAAACTTTAATGCCCCCTATCTCCTTGGGAATACGTCTGGGACCCTTAGTCTCCTATTTAATATTATTTGTCTTTAAGTGTACTATAACCCCTTAAAGTTCTGCCCATCTTTTATGAATCACCCTGTATATATATATATATATATATATATATATTATTTTGTGTATAAATAAACTGCATTTTCCTGTTAAAAGTACTTCTACTCCACAATGAATGCAGAAATTACACAATTAAGAAAATATTTGTCTAATGTTGGCTGGACATGCAATCGTTTATGATACTTTCCAGTTGAATGCTTTAATCAAACATGTTATTCTTTGTTCATTGTTGCGATTTTTTTCGCGAAAGTATAACTTAAAATGCTATTTTATTTGAACAGATGTTTAAATAGATCGCAACCTAAATGATTGTCATCTAAGTGATGTTGTGTGCTCATGAATGAATGTCTGTACATCGAATGAAATAAAAACAACACATATCAAATTGAGTCTTGCTTTATTCACTAAATCAACAAAAAATATAATAACTAGAGTTCGTACCAGATTTTAGGCCCGGCCCAGCATTGCTTGTCAACTGTTTTCCAGTTATATGTTTCTTAACAACTCCCTAAAATTAGACAAATCCTTATCTTCTACTATACAGGATGTTTGCGAAACCTTTCAAAAAAAGAGGGGTGATAACAAACATAAATCAAGCAATATTTACCATTACTTAAGATCGGAATGCACTTATAATATAAAATACGGGGGTGTCTCATATCAAATCGAAACCAAATTTTGTTATCTAACTTTACTTACCCTTTTGTTAAAATATAATAAAAATTTCCACACATTAATCTCATTTTGTGGTAATTGTGATGGCATCACGAGAAGTGCTTGCAGTGAACAGCAATTCAATCAGTGACACCATACTTTTAACCACTTTCTGAAATATGTATCGCCTAATTCAGTCTTGATAGGACATTGATTATGGCCACTTACAGCACTTATTATGATTTATCACATATTGCACAAAGCAAGATAATTTTCTCGAAAATTGCGTTATTTTCATTATTGTTGGAGCCATGAACAAAAATTCCAGTTCATATTGATGTGGGAGAAGAAAGTCATTAACTGAATAAATGGATTGCTATTCTATGTTCTAAGACAAATATTGATCTTTTTGATGGGATCTATTATCTCCCTTTTTGTTGAAAGAGTTCGCGAACATCTAGAGGCCGATTAAACCACAGAGAAGATAAATGCCTGGAATTCATTCGGAGCTTCTCTTCCCATACTGTCACAAAAAAATTTACATTTTTGATACCTATTATGAACATAAAAAATACATATTTAGATAAATATATTTTTTTGTTTTTAATCGTATCCTACTCTAAAAGTACAAAATATTAACTATAATCAATACATTATCAAAACAGACTTAAAACATCAGTTTTACGAAAATTCCATACCAAATTTTGGGGCTATAAAATCAGGGAGCCTTGGACAATGACCTAGTTGACTCAAGCTTTAACCCCTTCAGGGGCAAAGTACTCTTGTAGTTAAAGTATTGAAATGATTGATTGACACCAGAATTCACGAACGAATTTATTTTAAAATAAGTAAAAGCTTTTCCTCATGTACCTTTTACATTCAAAATTTGATTATAAAATTCTGGCGTCATTGTGGCATTTTGGGATTAAAATTAAGTGGTATATATAATATACCGGTGCCCTTCAAGGGCTTAATCAGGTCCTGCAAACACCTTGTTTGCAGCAATAAAGATCCAAATTCGTATTAAGAGTTTCATTATTTTTAAAAAATTCAGAAAGCCAAAATACTTTTTTGCTACTTTTTGAACTGAGTAAACGAAAAGTTTAAAAGACTATTTTAATTAGTATTATTCACAATCAGAAATTCGAAAATTCAAGTAAATTAAAATTAAAACGTTATAGCCTGTTGTTATCTTCAATTCCCAAATTAAGCATTCTCTAAATCAGCTGAAAATACTGAAACTCATCGTGAATTGAAGAAAAGATGATAATTAGCTGAAAAATTGGCAGATAAATGACCGTAGTCCATGCTACATATAACCCTGAAATTGCTTATTCAATCAAACAACAAATTAATTTTACTCATTCTAAAAAATTCTCAAACTTAAAATTGCGAATAAAACTTTATTTAATTAGCTTCCAGAAATTTATCAAAACCAGCAATACAATTTAGTCTATCTGATAATTATTTCTTAAATGCGTGATGTGGTGTTGAAAATTACAGATTTTTGCTTTACCGTGTTTCACCGAACTTATACTATTTAACGTACACCGAACTTATACAACAAACTATAATTATGTATATGCACTTTTAAAACAATCTACATTTATGCGTGCACTTTAATTCATACAATCGACCCTTTATTTAAAATTGCATTACAGTGACGTCATTTTCACAGATTTTTAATTTTACCAGCTCCATAATTACCGAACAGAGCCCTTAGTCTCAGTACTGGCGTAAGCATTCAATTAAAAATTGCCTCACTTTGGCTCAGTTATATCCTAAAGTTTACTACTTTATTTATTACTGAATTCGATTAAAAATTGCCTCACTTTGGCTCAGTTATATCCTAAAGTTTATTACTTTATTTATTACTGATGAAAGCGTTCTGCCATTTTCAGTTTAAGGACCCAAATCTTCGAATGTCAAAAATGGTGTAATATAGAGGTCTGAGCGGTCCAAAATTTCCAGGCCAGGCCCGTTATGAAATCTAAAATTTCGGCCCTGTCTCGGCTCGGCCAGACTCAGTTTCTAATGCAAAACATGGGCAATATTTCTGAAGCAACACTATTCTACAATTAAAATTATTCAAAAAGCATACTTGCATTTCAAAAACAAAAGCATTTATTATCAGATTATATATCCACAATTCCTTGAACACGTAATAATATTAATATTAATAATCACCATTTAGAAAACTACGTACAGAAACTCTCATTAAAAAAATTAGCTTAAATAATTACATTCAAATGATGATCCAATAATAAAATCAACACAGTTTAGAATAAAAGAAAAAATATCTTAAAAGAAAATCACAATTTAAAAGAAAGAAAAAGAAGATCGAAAAAAAGAAAGTCTTTTAAAAATGTTTCTCTGTATAGTTTATTAAACCAAATTATATTTCTAAAGATTTCGTTAAACAAATGTACAACATCATTTTATTTTCACAAAAATAAATAAATAAAATGCCAGACCAACATCGGCTTGGGGAGAAGAAAGAAGTCCATGCCCGGTTGGGCC
Source organism: Maratus michaelseni (assembly GCA_963931845.1). Taxonomy (NCBI): domain Eukaryota; kingdom Metazoa; phylum Arthropoda; class Arachnida; order Araneae; family Salticidae; genus Maratus; species Maratus michaelseni. The sequence goes on from OZ007586.1 coordinate 442,761,167, forward strand.
CGGCCCCAATTCTGAGCAAAAAAGTAAAGCCCGTGCAAGGCCCAGCCCGAGTCTCCTGAAAGAAAACTGGTCCGAGTCTTCCCCACGATTTTGGTCGGTTTCGGGCCCGGCCCCAGCCCGTGCAGACCTCTAGCTATAATTTACAATATTTTTTTCTGCGCTGGTTTTGAAATTGAGGCCCTAATATAGAAAATGCGAAATGCTGCCACTCGAGAAAATTATTTCATGTTTAAAGAAAACATTTATTCATTAAACTGAAGAAAAAAAAAGGAGGGAAGAGATTTTTCCCTTTTTATTAATGCTTACTTCCTAATCCAACTTGTCTACTTTTTAACAGACCAATGAAGTGATTTTTATTCATTCGCTAACACACAAATTTTTCCAAAACAAGAGAGAGAGAGAGAGAGAGAGAGAGATTTAAAAAAAAAAAAAAAACTAAATATACATAAATTGAAATTTATAATTCTTGATTTTTTTGCTATACAAGGCGTGAAACCAACAAGTGAAAAAGAAGAAGAAGAAATACTAATTCAATTAGAAATTAATTACGCCTTTAGAAATACTTTATAATATACTATAAATACTATAAATACTATAAATACTAAGTACTCTAATACTATAAATAGTATTTCTAAAGGCGTATGCCCTTTCTACAAATTATATATATATATATATATATATATATCGATGCTGGAATAAATGGCAATTAGCGTCTGATGCTTGCTACAGAAGTTGTGCACTGTAAAAAAAATGGGTTGATCTACTAAAAAAATTTAGTTTTTCTCATTGATCCTTGCAATTACTAAAAAATGTTTTGTATTCTTACTCAGTTACAGGAAAATCTGTAAGAATTACTAAAAAACAGCAGCTAGCAAAGATTCCGGTTTATAATACCGGTTACTAAAAAATTCTGTGGAATACAAATTTACTAGAAAATTTTAGTAATCTCAGGATTTTTTTACAGTGTGGTTCCTGAAGGCATTCCTTCTTGTACTGCAGGTGCAGCTTATCCAACTTATAAGAGTGAGGAGTGTAAGGCTTTACATCGTCCGGATGGTTCAGTGGTAGAGCGTTGGTGCGCGATACGAATGGCCCTGTTTCGAATCCAGGCCTGCACACTCTTTCATTCCGTTGGTTTCGCGCCTTGTATAGCAAAAAATCAACATTTATAAATTCAATTAGTATTTCTAAAGGTATATGTCATTTCTAAAAATTATATATAAATATACATTGTTCGAAATTCTCATCATGATTGAGCAGTTAGATGGCTGCCTTATAAAATGACTAGCTTACCCGCCCGGCGTTGCCCGTGCCAACAACCTTAAATGTACCTGAAATCAGTGTTGAACATTTTTTTATTTTTAAACAAATCTAATGTTGGGGGCCCCACGACCTTAGACAGCAAACACTGGGCGTGCCATACACACTCCCATATATTACCGTAAGTTGAGTCGGAAGAGCCATACCCCTTCATAATCCAGCCCATAGAACCAGAGATAGAAAAGCACCCCTGGTGGTGAAAATCGAAAAGCTCTATCTATGTAGAGTCGAATTAGCCATACCCCGTCGTGATCCAGCCTATAGAACCAGATATAGGAAAGCACCCCTTGTGGTGAAAATCCGAACTAAAATCAATCAGCTCTATCGATGTCAAGTGGAAAGCGCCATACCCCATTGTGATCCAGCCCATAGAAACAGAGATAGGAAAGCACCCCTTGGTAGTGAAATTCAGAACTAAAATAGGTAAGCTCTATTGATGTTGTGTCGAATGAGCCAAACCGTGTCGTGATGTGACCCATAGAAGCCGAGTTAGCTGCAAAATCCTTTAGTTACACCTTCCACCGCCAAGGGGCACAATATGTTCTATACGAACATAACTGAATTCATTAAGGTTATCGATGTCGAGTCGAATGAGGCATACCCCGTCATGATCCAGCCCAAATTGGACCAAAGATACGAAAGCGCCCCCTGTGGTGAAAATCCGAACTAAAATCAGTAAGCTCTATTGATGTCGGGTGGAAAGAGACATACTGTAATGACTTAACGAACTCCAGTGATCCAAGGTGATGATTAACATCCAGCCCTTTTTATTAGGCATCGTTGATACACAAGTTAAAATAAGATGAACAATTAAAAAACATTACACTCTGCCATCAAAACCCCAGCGTACACAACCATCATATACTGTTCACGCGCACACATCATTTTCCGCTCACCATCGTCTGTTCAACTCTCTCTGCATCTCTCTTAGCTTAGCTCGGTTCACTTCTTTTTGACCTGCCAACTAACATCTCTTGCAGTCTCTTTGCATATCGAAAACTGTCCTTTCGATTCGATTACACGGCTTACACGGCAGTCAATCTCCGAAGCAACCATGGACAAAACCATGGACAAAAACTGGACAACTCTAGGCCAGCAACTCACGAGTCAGGCTAGGCCATAGATTTCTTCGGTCGTTACACTACTCTCATTGGCTGGCTGCTTCGTTGCCGAGGCTATTTCGTGGGAGGAGCTTGAAATAGCCTCGAACCCAAAATTCCATATACACGTTTTAATTTTTTTTTTTTAAATCTAAATTAAAATTTAAAAATCCGGCCGCGAGGTATACTATCCGGTGATAACATCTACACATGACAAAAATTTCTGAGTCCTAGGTGTTATAATTACGGAGAAATCCGCGGGCAGGCAGGCAGACAGACACTTACTCTTTTATAGAGATAAAGATTGTTTTCAGAAAATGAGATGGACTTATTTTGGGGGTATGTCTTATTTTCCGGGAAACACTTTATTACAAGAATTGCCAATAAGACTCAAGTTTTGTTTTTTCTGAAGATAATCTACATTTACTGGTTTAAAAAATAAAACAACTGAAGGCGGTTCTCGAAAAAAATATTTTTCCCTCGTAAAACAACCCGAAATTTTTAAGAAAAACGAAACTACGACACATTAACTGACTCATTCTTAAATGCAATAGAACGACACTTGCAAGCATTACTATTGCAGTGATTTGTAATCGAACTAATTTTTTTTTTCGATAAATGGATTACATCTTGAGTTTTTAGCGATTTTTGTATCAATTTTTTTTTTCATTTCTCGCACTGTCGCATCCAGAAATTTGGTTCAAAACGCTAACTTTGATAGCATTTTCTGACAGATCTTCTGCCTTTAACGAAAAATGGGAAAAAACAGTTCGATTACATAATTTTTGAATAAGAGCACCTGCCAATTTGATACCTCTTCTAATTTATGTATTATTTTAATGTATTGTATGTATTTTAATGTATTTAGAAATACGCCAGAAAGATTTAGCCCATTTAGATTTGAGAACAGCCTGAGCAGTATTTAAGAAATATATATAACATCTGTAATCTGTATTGAGTCGTAATTATATTGAGAATCGCGTGATTGTCGTGATTGTATTTTCGCTGATAAAATCAGATCTGGATAATTGCATAGTAATAGAGTTTTACAAAAATCATCTATCTGATTATTCAGCAGTTACCTTGATCTGAAAATAGTAAAACAAAACAAATTTATCCTATATAGCCAATTTGAATTACACTCACATTTTTCAACGTATTATTACTGTCAGATAACTCAGTAAACTGTTAAGAGAAAAAAATCGAATTATTTAATTGCACACTTCCCATTAAAATAAAAAATAGAGCGTAGAATGCTTTTTGGAAGTGGAAGACTCAAAAATATTATTAAAAAAAAATGCATTTAAAAGGAAAATGTAGCTTCATAATAATATATGACCTTGATTTAATGATAACTATGACTAAACTGGTTTTACTAATAGATTTTACCGATTCCTTTTTCACTGACGTGAGCTGCGTGTTTTTTCAAACCATAGTTTTACAGTTATATACAATGTAGTGTACAATTTAGGATTCTTTTGTTAACATTTAAATTAAAATTATTAAAATGTATATTTCAAATTATCTGGGAAATCTAATTTATCCCTATAAACTTTCTCGGGAGACCAATTTGGCGTTCGGAAATAAATCAATATTAACCCATTAAGACCTAGCCGTACCATATAGCCCTGAAATAGCTTTCAACCATTTTGTTGTTTAAATACCAGTATTTTAAAGAGAAATATTCTCTTTATTTGATGACATAAACTCCGTGATAAAAGGAGACAAAAATTGCTATTCTGAAAAATTGGTATGAAATGCAGTTTTTGCATTTTAAAGCGAAATATAATTGCGTCCTTAATGGGTTAATTTTGTTAGGATTGGTTGACAAATTGTAGATTGGAACTGTAGATTGGTTGTCAAATTTTGATAAATAACATTTAGATTAATAGATTTTTAATTCTATGAAATTTATTTTTTACCGGACTTTTTTTCCTCCTGGACGCTATGCGTTCGAATATAGAACAATAGTAGTAGTATTAGGAATGCAGATTGCTTGTAAATTTGAAAAAATAACATTTGAGTAATTTTTTTTTATTTATAAAAATCATTTTGTATCGGGTTTAATACATATTTAAAATTCAAGCTATAACTTTTGTTGTAACCTACTTTAATTTAAGATACAGGCAATTTTCTTCTGGCATATTTTATTTATTTCTGGATATACCCTAGAACGTTATTTTTCAAGTTGTGCTTTATCCTCTTGTGACCTGAAATTAAAATAACATTACAAATATACATTTATTGCTTTTGAACAAACAATATGACACTATTGAAGACAGAAAGAACCCTTCTCCTGAAATTGATACTTTAGGAGACTTAATTTAGGTTTCCAAATATGGATCTAAAATTACTAGCCCCTTAACATAGTAATTTAATTATCAATAACCTAAATTCACACAATAACGAATTGAAGGGCTTTAACCCCTTCGCGACGAGCGTCCTTTACACAATTTTTAATCTTTTACCACCGGTTTTTCAAAACAGAAATTTTCGCCTACTTGAATCGCAGAAATGCTATCATCAAATAAGGCAATAAAAAGTTACTGGTGGGAATAATCGAGGATTCTGAGCATCTTATTCGTCACGTATACGTGTCGCTCGTCCCCAAGGGGTTAAACAAGTAAATGATTTACAAATCCAGAATTTTTAGGTAAGAAATACTACCTATTACATTCTCCCCTAAGTTGGAATTTTTGAAATTTTTTTGCAGATCTAATCCGATCATGACTCCCAGAACCCAAAAACACCCCCAGTTCAAAACTTTATCTATCTATCTATCTATCTATCTATGTCACTTTTTTATGGACACGATAACTCGAATAATTCTGCACAAATCTCTTCCAAATTGATACATAAAATCAAGGGGGCATAAAATCTCAGTCAAGTTCGTTAATGGGCAAAAACGAACCAAGAGGGGGGGGGATGGGGGGACTTTTTGTGAAAACAGAAAAACCCCATAATTTCTTAATGATCGAATCCGTTTAAAGTTATTATTACTTCTAGGAAAAGGGCCGAAAATTTATGTATGACAGATTTTTGATATCATTAAAAATGGCCCCAAGGGGCGGAGAAAGGGGGGTTTTAGAAGAAAAAAATTCATAACGTCGTCAATTCTCAAGATATCGAATCCACTTAAATTTATTGTGAATCTCCTTAAAATTATCTACAACTTTTATATTGACAAGTTTTTTATAGGACCAACTCTTATTGAAAGAATAATTAAAAACAAAAAAATCCCTGCTGACTCCGCCTACAAGCAGACGTGAAAACAGAAAAAAACCCATAATTTCTTAATTATGATACGTATCGAATCCATTTAAAGTTATTATTACTTCTAGGAAAAGGGCCGAAAATTTATGTATGATACATTTTTTATTTCGTTAAAAATGCCCCCAAGCAGTGGGGGGGGGGGGGATAGGAGTTTCAGAAGAAAAAAATTCATAACTTTGTCAATTCCCAAGATATCAAATCCGGTTAAATTTATTGTAAATCTCCCTAATATTATCTACAACTTTTATACTAACAAGTTTTTTATAGGACCAACTCTTACGGCAAAAAAAAATAATAAATAAATAAATAAATAAAAACAAAAAATTTCCTGCTGGCTCCGCCTACAAGCAGACTTGAAAACAGAAAAAACCCCATACCGTCTTAATTTTTATACATATCGAATCCGTTTAAAGTTATTATTACTTCTAGGAAAAGGGCCAAAAATTTATGTATGACAGATTTTTGATTTCATTAAAAATGCCCTCAAGGAGGGGGAGGGGAAATAGGGGTTTCAGAAGAAAAAAAAAACATAATTTCGTCAATTCCCAAGATATCAAATCCGCTAAAATTTATTATAATTCTTCTTAATATTATATATAATTTTTATATTGACAAGTTTTTTATAGGACCAACTTTTACGGTAAAAAGAAATTAAAAACAAAAAAATCCCTGCTGGCTCCACCTACAGGCAGAGGTATATTTCGAAGTGGGTGGTACCAACTGCCACATCATGGCAAATAGGTCTTTCTTCTGCAATTCCCAATAAACAGGTGCCCCGCGGTCTGCGTCTTCGAAATCTACCTGTGCCTGTAGGCCGAGCCGTCAGGGATTTTTTTTTATTATAAAGGATTTAAGTTAAATAATTATGAAAACTACTACTTTTCTTGACTACACTATATTGAAGGCATTTTGCAAACTCAAATGAAAGTAACATTTGTTTCATGAGGAAATAAGCATCGGTGCTGACATTTATTGGTTTTGTTCCAAACAAAAAACATTCAGCTATATAAGTAAAGTAAAAATGTAAAGAAATTTAACGGTTAAGTTTTATGAGGAAAAGAATAGAGTTCCAAATTTGTGCACCTCAAATTCTAAGAGGCTAAAAGTATTTTAAATAGTTTCAGAATTTTAAATAGTTCAGTCAAACCTTTTAATGATTATATATAGAAAATATTAATAAATTTAAAAATCTTGAAATACGATTATTGTTTACTTTCAAAAAATGAAGAGAAGTAATAAAAAAATGTAAAATAAAACTTCAAAAGCACTAAATTTTATAAGAATGAAAAATGAACTTTTACTACCAATTGAAAATATCTCACTACAACGACCATAAAACACAAATCCAAAATTTATTAGGTGTGTTTATGCTCTTTTGTGAAAAAAATAACTATAACATCTCTAAAATCAGTCAACAAACAACAAAAACTTAATAAAATAAAATACAGGAAGTTGGTTGTATCGTGGTTGAAATTTTGAGATAAGTCGAAATTTTTTGTTCAAAAATACTGGTGTATATGTGCCGTATAAAGTGTTCAAAATCCTTGACTTTGGATATCAGTATTTTGCCACAGAGAAATTCGCCTTATCTAATCTCAACCTTTCAGCAATTAAATAATGTAAAAAAAGTTTGTCACAAAAAGTGGTGCCAAAAATATAAAAGAAGTGTAAATGACGCTCATCGTGAAAGTATACTGTCCCCAGCGGGACACTTCGACGTATGGGGATTAATTCATTTAAAACATTGAATTATCACATGCATCCTAATCAGTGAAAACTCATTATAAAACATCACAACTGCTTTCAGGTCCCAGGTCAGAGCTGCCAACCTAACTTTTTCAAGTCAAATAAACACAGAAAATGTATTTAATAAAATGTGTTTTGTTTATATGTAGTACTTATTTGATTTCATTTTGTTGGAGTGAGAATGCAAGCGAACATTTTTATTGTGCAATCATACCTGCGCACTGCCGGCTTTTTCCTTCCCACACACACACACTCATTCTGCGGGCGAACGGTAGAGCGGAGATATGCAAAAAATATTATTTCTGTGTGGTACGATAGGAAAAGAAATCTCTGTGTGATAACGAAGTATTTTATGTTTAAATTAATTGTTTTGTGTTGCAGTTTGTTCGTCCAATAAATTGTTTGTCTTGTAAATATCAACAGTTTACTTCATGATAATTAAGTTAATAACAGAACAACACATTTATTAAGCAAAAATTTTAGTTAAGAAAGTGTATGACTTGAGAGAAGGATTTGCAGCTATGCCAGGTGAGTACACTAATTTCTGGCGTATAATCCGGGGACCAAACAAATATGTTTAGATCCAGAAATTTCAATTCATTATTATTATAATTATAACTTATTTATACGTGTTACAGATTAGGCAATATTTTTTAAGCAAATTTTCTGGTTAAAACAGTTTTATTTGATCCATGGATTATACGCTGAAAATTAGGGTAAAAATGAGAAAAAGAAAACAAAAAGAAACGTGCGTAATTGATATTGAAATATTGCTAACGGCTATTGAATCATAATACAAATCAAAATGAGATGTAACAGTGATTCGCGAAATTGGAAAATGATGGGGTAAGAATATCATTTGTTCATATAAGACAAAGAAATGCGAGAAATTGCTTTAATTAAAGTAAAATTCTGGAAGTACAGCAATTTCCTTGCATATTTTGATTGTCTTGAGTAATTTATTTATTTATTTATTTATTTTGTATTAACAAATGGTCATTACCTTTTTTTTTTAAATTAAAATTACTAAATTAATGAAAAAGTTGTATCCTTTACCATAAAGTTGGAAATCTGTTTCATTTCTGTCTAAAACTGAATTCAATTTATTCAACGCAAGGAATTATTTTACACCATTGGAAGACTTTGATCGTTTAATGTGGATTTCAGATGGTGCGGACGAAAAATGACCTCCCTTGGAAATAGGCACTAACAGGAGTTCGCTGTATTTCAATTTTCTACTTTTTAGGGTTTCGTTCATCTCACGAAACCCTATTACTCCCGCTCCGTTGTCTGTCCGTCACAGAGCCGTTCGCAGAAACTAGATAACTTACAGAGCTGAATTTTTTTGTATATGTTGCTGAATACCTGCTTTGAAGCTCAAAATATTAAAATTTAAAAAAATCGTATTATTCTAATAAATAGAGATAAAAAACCAAAATTCTAACAGCCTTTTGCTAATAAATTTGAACATTTTTCGCTATAGTAGTTGCCAACAATTAAAAATCCACAATAAAATTCTTTCTACAGTAATTAATTTTCTATTGAAAGATTTCCACGTGAAAAATGACAATAAAATAAAAGGTTTCACTAATTGAAAAAAGAGATTAATATGAAATAAAAATAATTGAAGCATATTGGTAATAAAACGGAAAATTTCAAAGATTTCTCAATAATACAAGGAGTATGAGTATGTGTATGTACAGAAAGCAGATTAATATCACGTCATTAGAGAATTAAAAATAAAATTAATCTGACGTCATATTGGAAGTTTAATGGATTTTTCAAATGTTTGAGAATAATAAAAGCGAGTATCAATGTGAGTTATAGAGAATAGTAAATATATGAGTTTGAGGAACGTATTGAATCATGATAAAAACCCGATTATGGAAATATTCGCATATTTTAACATTTTGAAGGTCTACAACATGTTTAATTTTGAAATTATTATTTTTTAAATATCTCATTTAGTCCACATGACAGATATTATGACAGAATATAATAGAAGGGCTTCGCTCGCAATCGGGCCGGTTTAGATATTCGAAAAAACGAAAAGAAAGACCGGTAAATTTTTACTTTATAAAAAACATGACTTTTTTTTGTTGCTAAATAAAATTTATTTGGATTTATTAAAGAAAATATAAAGTGTTTTGAAAGGAATATTAAACGAAACCCTTTGTGCGATCTTCGATCACACTTACCCACTTGTTTTATTTTCCCATTTATGTACTATCTTGGATGTGAACTAGAATAAATATGAGATTATTCAAAATATCCATAATTAACATCCTTACGTTCATAGCAGTAATTTCTGTCTTAGTCTTAACAAAATTTTTAATGTCGTACTCAGAGTTCAAGAAAAAATATTTCCTGTGCTCTTTTTTTTTTCAGATCGGTAGAACTTATTTTCTAATTTTCCTTTTCGATTCTAGGGCTGTTTATATGCACCTTTTATATAACCGTGTGTGATAAGATCTTTTGATATGTCTGTTGATTGTCTGTTGGCGTTGACCACTGTCCTTTTTGGATAAAATAACCTTGATATAATATGAATACAACAACTTCCTGACAATCCTTGATATATAAACGTCTCCTATTACAAGGTGCCAATCACCATATTAGGAATTCACGATGATCATAGAAAATGTTTTAAACTGAGGGAATTCATCTAAAACATACCAAAATTTCCGGCGTATAATCCGCGGATCAAACAATTATGTTTAGACCCATGGAATTTATTTAATAATTGATGTCAAATATTTACAGCTATCTAGTAAATCACATTGTATAAAATAAAATATCTGGATCGAATCTTAATTGTTTGATCCGCAGATTATAGGCCGGAAATTACGGTATATAAAATACACTGGTTTCCAAAAATTCAAGAAAAATCACAAAAATAGTGATAACTCGTTCAAAAAGAAATCAATCCGTATGAAATTTGCATATGTTGTTAAATAGAAGATGCTGAATATAAATACCAAATGCAAATTAGTGGTGCTGCAATCGCATTGCGTCATCTGTGAGGAACATAAATGACTGTGGGAAGCGCGAGCTCCGGAGATGTCGTCAAAGAATTTACACAGAGCCGCTGTAGTGTCTTTGAACGGCATGAACTCATAGTGGGAGGCTTGGAAAATGTTGTTGTACCCAGCCCAAAAGATGAGGCGATGGAGTAATAGGCGCTCAAAGACCTTTGAGCAAACGGCAGTCAGTGCAATGGGACAATAAGAGGAGATGTGACGAGCAGGTTTCCCCGGCTTGCAGATTGGGACAATGGAGGCTTCCTTCCACGAAGAGGGCACGGCGCCAGAGTCGAACAGGTCGTTGTAAAGTGCGAGTAGCTTCACAGTGTTCGCATGGGAGAGGCCTTGGAGAAGCTTGACTGAGATTCCATCTCTACCAGGAGTGGTGGGGCGAGTCTTCTGAATGGCCAGTAGTAATTATTGAAGTGTAAAAGGCGCGTCAAGACCAGCATTGCCATCGCTAAGGTCATACGGAAGGGGAGGTAGGGGGTTGTCCTGGCTGAAGGTCCCGAGAAAGAGATCCGCTTGGGCACGCGGGGAGGCCACAGGCCCACCGCACCGCAGAATATTATCACCAGGCGACGAGTCTTTGCGAACAAGGTTTTTGAGCAGTTTGAATATTTCACCATTCGATCCCCTGGACCGACAAATCTGGTCCCAGTAATTGCGAGAAGCTAGCTTGATGTGCCGTCGAAGTTTATTGGCCGTCTGTTTGTAGAGTATCCATAAGTCCCTTGAGCAATAGGACCTAGCAAGGCGCAGATACCGGTGCTTGAGACCGAGGAGTTTGCGGCAGGTGAGATCCCACCAAGGAGCACTAGGGCGCCGAAACCGGCGTGGGAAAGTGGTACTCCGCGAGATGGCTTCACTGCAAGATTACCAGAAGGAGTCATATGAGGTGTCGGCGGTGGAGTTATCTAGGGCCGAGTTGAGGACACGGCCGGCTGAGGACCAGTTGACGAAAGGATGGTGCTTCCTAGCTGACGTAACAGGATTGTCAATCTGAATAGACACAGGCTGGTGGTCGGAATCGAAGGGGTCCGGATGGACCGACCAGGATAGCGAACCGTAAAGATCAGGAGACGAGAGAGTGAGATCCAGAAGGGAGGGGGGAGAACCATGAACCGTGCGTGATGGAGTTGAGGTAAAACAGATGCAAATGTTGTGACTGAGAACCCAGGAGTAGAGTTGCAAAAATCCGGTTTATTCCCGGGTTTAAACCGGGTTTTTTCTGGCCTTTGCAACTCTACCCAGGAGTGAAACCGCTGAAGTTCAAGAGGATAGGGAGGATGGCGACGGAGAAGATTGATGTTGAAGTCGCCGAGAAGGACGAAAGGCGGCTCAATAAAACGGAGCAGCTCGTCGAACCAAGTGTCGGCAAAGGAACCCCTTGGGAGATAGATGTTAATCACACTGAACCAAGTACCGTGAGAATGAAACCTAACGCCGAGGGCCTCGAACCTTCCAGAGGGATCGGCAGGAAGGGGCAGGAGATATGAAGGGTCAGAGGTGCGGACCGCCGTGAGAAGGCCCCCTCCGCGACCGCAGCCTCTGTTAGCCAAGAAAGTGGTCATATTAGGAATAGAGCAGGACGAATCGGAGTTCAAGTAAGTTTCCTGGAGGCAGATGACTTGGGCGTCCTCGAAAAAAGAGCACGTAACCAGTGGCTCGAATGCTTCGACAGTTCCAATGAATGAGTTTGATACCCATGAACGGAAAAGGAGGAAAAAAAGGGAAGTGCGGAGCTAGAGAGCCAAGACAAGGAGGCCAGAAGACGGAAGGCAAGCAGCAAAAGGGCGTACCCCCCCGGGGAAAAAAAGAGGGGTGGGGCAACCACAGCCATGCTAAGTGATAGGAGAAGTAGATCCAAGGTTCGCCTCGCGAAAAGGAGGACCATCTGGAATCCAAGACTCAGGAGTAGATGTGTCCATAAGAGGATCGGTTGTCAAACCCTTGGACGATAACGCCATTTTCAATTTTGTAGCTTTTTCTGATTTAAGTATTGTCCAGGGTCGAGATGAGAGCGCCGCGCTCCTTTTATCAGAGGGCGAAGGCTTGGGAGGGAGAACTTCGGCTGTCCGTGTATCTTTCACGGCGTCTAAGACCGTCATAGTAAGCGAATTTAACAGTTCTTGACAGTTGGTTTTTTGAGAGTCCACGACTTGTTGGAGCAAGCTGACCATGTTATCTGTGAAACACTGGAGGAGTTCATGTAAGTCAGTTTTTGTAACGTAATCTGTGGGTGGGGGAGTCCAAGCAGGGGTAGATGCCACAGCCGCGGCGTAGGACTCGGCTTTGGAAGCTGTACTGACACGGAATTGACGTCGGGCCTCACTGAAAGTTAGGTGATTCTCAGCTTTAAATGCGAGTAGTTTGGCTTCATGTTTATATTGTGGGCAGGACTTGTCTGAGGATACATGATTGCCTTTGCAATTGGCGCACAGAGGGAAGTCGGTGGAGCAGGTGCCGTCGTCAGTTTGGCCGCACTGGCCGAAAACACGAGTACTTTTGCAAGCGCGAGTGTTGTGAGTGAATTGTAGGCAGTTGGCGCATTGACGTAGTTTATCGACGAAGAGAGTTATGCGGTGTACCTGATAACAAAATTTGATGTCGGACGGCAGAGAGTGGCTAGGTTTTGTAACAAGGACGGAGGAGGTGGGAACAGAGCCCTGTCTAAGAAAACGTCTTACCTCAAGCGGTTTAATCCCAACGTATGCGAGTTCGTCTGCGATTTCTGTACAGTCCACTAGAGGAAAGATGTTATGAAGCAAGAATCTCGTAGAGATGCATTCCGTTTGGAATGAAGCGGATACGGGGATGTTGAAGAGCGTTTTGATGTTGAAAATCTGAATGGCCGTTCCGGCATCCAGGGTGTGAACCAGAAGTTTGCCTTGGCGAGTTATTTTTATTTTCATAAATTCGATGTTATTATGAGAGGGGACTTGCGAAGCGATAGCCTCCTTAAGTATTTTGGTGTGAGTCGCAGGTATGGAGCCGTTGTTAGCCGTAAGAGTGATTGACACTGCTCCAATGCCGAGCTTACTGGCCTCGACAAGAATTTCTTCAGGAGAGCTATTTGATTTGTATAAAAAAGGATTATGGCTAGCATCATTGCTGATTTCCATGGTTGATTTTTGAGACAAGTTATTTAACACATTGTCTGTGACCGTCACGTGCTGCGAGCCAGCCACTGTGATCAAACTGAACAGATTCAGTAACACGGAAGGAAAATTGAATAGAAAATCACAAACTTACCACTTCCAGGTGGAAATTAATATGAAACACAATACAAGAAATACCAATAATAACAACTAATATGAAATAAAATGGAGAAATTATACAAAAAACCCTTAAAGGTAGGGAACACTACACGTCGGCGAGAACCGACCGCCACAGCAAGCAATAAACAAATGTGCACTGTTGCCAAACGCAACCAACACATCCGAGAACTTCGTACCCTCTTTAATGGTTTTGTCGGATTTGTGGTTGAGGTAGGTTTGGGGGTTTTTAGTGACGGTGAAACTTATATAGATGGAGGAATTTGCTAATATAGTGGAGAAGGCTGATCTTTTGGATTTTCCTAATGCGTTAATGAAGATTAATACGTTTATATATGAGTGGATTGAATCCCAGAGATCTGGTAATGGAAGAATTACAGCGGCGGCCATGACTATTCTGAAGAAAAGTATGGACTACTCGGCTCAGCGAGCAGTACAGGCATTTAAGACTAACCTGGTAAACGAAACTAAGCTGCAGAGCATGGAGGAAAATAGGAAGATACTTGAAGATTTGCCAGGTAAAATTGCTAGGATGTCGACAGGAGATGCGGATTAGGTGAAACAGACAGAGATTCAGAGGCAGCAGTGGACAGTACATAGGAAGGAAGATCAAACAGTAATAGTAACAACAACTAATGAACATGATGTGGAGGAAATCAGGAAGGAGATAAGGACTACTTGTAAGGAATCGGCGAAAGATGTTAACGTGGAAGATATTATAGTTACTAAGAATGGAAGGTTTATTTTGAAAGTAAAGAATAAGGCAGAGACAGAAAGGTTAAAGAATGTCGTTATGATGAGTGATGTATATAAAGATAAATCTACTGTGAGTGTTCCAAGGAGACGACGAGAAAGAGTTCTCATATTGAGCGTGGATAAAGAGGTTGGTGAGGAAGAGATTAGGGATTCATTGGAAAGAATTTTATCAGAGATTGATATGGATTCAGATATGTTAAGAGGTCTGCGAGAGCGCATGCGCAGCTCAGATTTGGATGCCGGTACGAAGAAATCCGTAGAGGAAATTTTGGGGAAGATTGGTCATGATTTCTCAGTAATAAGGAAAACTGTTACAAAGGCGGAAAGACATAACTGGCTCCTGGATATGGACAAGGAAAGTAAAGAATTTTTGATGTCATTTAAAAGAATTTGTATTGACTATGATCGCTACAGGGTAGTTGAGTTTGTGTCTATAACCAGATGTTTTAAGTGTCAAGCTTATGGCCATATGGCAGGTTCTTGTAAGGGCAATTTGAGATGTGTGAAGTGTTCAGACGAATATAACGTAAAGTATTCTAAATCAAACAAAGAGGTTTGTAGTAACTGCTATTTTGAGGGTTCGGGAGTGGACGCAACACATCGTGCTGATAGCCCGACTTGTCCAGCTTTCCAGGCTTACAGGGATAAGATTTTCCGTAAGCGCTTATAAGGGCACCCTTGGTGCCCAGGGTGCTTCCGGCTGTATTACTTTTGTTCAGATTAATCTTCACCATTGTAAAGATGCAACAGATACCTTGGTTAATTATGTATTGGATAATAATGTTGATTTTGTTCTTTGTCAGGATATTTACACTAACAATGAAATTGCCGTTGGCATTCCAGATAACTGGTTAATTCTTTCATCTGCTAACCTTCATGCTGCTATAATTAAAACTAATAATGATTTTCCTACTGTCAGATCACTGGTCACAAATAATACAGTATTTGTAAATTTAATGGTGGAAGGTTCAGTAACAAATATAGCTTCGCAATACTCAGTTCCTTCGGGAGACTTAAATGAAGATTTTGTACAGTGGTCGAGTCATTTTCCAGACTGTTCAAGGGTTTTACTTGATGGAGATTTTAACGTACAGATTAAAATAATTGGTTATGCAAGAGACGATGAGAGAGAAGACGTATTAATGGAGCATATCAACTAATGATTTAACAATTGTGAATTATATAACTGTAGCGCATACATATATTCAAGATAATGGAAGGGGACGTCCTGACTTGACGGTTTGTGGTTCTTTTGTCGCTGACTACCTGGATTCTTTGGTAGTTGATACAGACACCTATTCACACAGTGACCATATATATATTAAATTTAAAATTAATCTGAACCCAATAACGAGAAACTTAAAAAGGTTTTAAACAAAGAACAAAAGCTTTGTAAAGTTTAACAAGTTAATGAAACGAAGAGAAGTGAATTTGATGGCATCTTTGATGGAAGTTCACTCACAGGAAAATCTTGATGATTGGATGGAAAGTTTTTATGCAGATTTGACTAATTTAATGGAGAAATGTTTCACTTATGGAAAGTGGAGACAAAAACCGAAGATACATTGGTATAATAACGATCTGAGAATTCTGCGCAACAGAGTTAATGCATCATATAAGAGACATACGAAAAATATGGTGTATGTCAACTGTATAGGGAATCATACGTTTTAATCAGAAATCAGTATAAAAAACAAGTAAAGGAAGCAAAGAAAACAACTTTGTTGAATTATTGCAAAAATACTAAAAACCTTTTCGGAAGCTTATTTAAATATGTTTTGGATAAAAACCTACAAAACAGTGACTTAATCTTCTCAACCTTGGAAAATGCCACAGTCTTCGACACATATGACGATACAGCAGAAGCTCTGATGGATGAGCATTTTGGGATAAATAGTGTTCCGAATGATGTCCATAGCTTTGTAGCACCAGCAAATATGGAAGATTATAATACTTTTGATAAGGTCTCTAAAAAAGAACTGTTTTACGTTCTCTCGTGTCAAGGAAATAACAAGGCCCCTAGACCGGATAATTTGTATGCTCTCGTCATTAAAAACCTATGTTTTAAATTCACAAATCTTATGCTAAATATTTATAACAAATGCTCTTTGTCATTTCCCAAGATCATGGAAAAAAGGCACAGTTGTCTTTTTTAGAAAAATAAATAGAGATCCAGCCTTACCACGCTCTTACAGACCAATAACGCTCCTGCCAATCATGGGAAAAGCTTTCGAAAGAATTATAAAAATTAGAGTAGTAAATATTTTGGAAAAAAGCAATTTTTTCGATCAGGGACAGCATGGTTTCAGAGAAGGTCGCTCTACAGTCACTGCTTTGAAGGAATTAAAAAACCAGATAAAACAACATTAGCAAGCAATAAATACTGTGTCATGGTGTCCTTGGACATACAAGAGCGTTTGATGTCTTGAAGTGGAAAACGATTTCAGATATTATTGATAATCTCCCATTGGAGGATTATCTGAAGTTTACTCTAAAAAACTATATTTCAGACAGAATGATTGGCTTTCCGTTCTCATCGGGTGTCAGGTGGTTTACCTCTTATAGAGGTTGACAGCAAGGATCTTGTCTGGGTCCTTTATACCAGGGTGGTGCAAAATTTTAATTAGATTAACTATTTAAAACTAACGATTAAAAGTTTAATCATGACTAAAGATTGACGATAAAGTTCAATCGTCAATCTTTAGTCATGATTAAACTTTTAATCGTTAGTTTTCAATAGTTAATCTAATTAAAATTTTGCACCACCCTGCTTTATACTGGGTACTGGCTGCAGACAAACTACTGAAGAGCTATAGGGCAAGAGAAGGGTAGATATTGTCATATGCTGACGACACAGTAATTGTGGAAGGAGCAGATACCAGGCATGAATTGGAGGTAAGAATGAACAGAAATATTCAATGCTTTTATGAGGTCTGTCAAGAATTACACTTGGAGATAAGTGCTGATAAATCGGTAGCTATTCCCTTCGGTAGATTTACTATGGAAAACAGACATCCAATTTTTAAGCTTCGAGTAGTGACTGAACAGGTGCGAAATAATATTGATTATCTTGGATTTACGCTGGATGCAAGGTTTAATTGGATGGACCATTTAGATAAAATAAGGAACAGTTTGTACAGTTTCACAATAAAATCCGAAAGACAGGACGTCGTGATAAAGGTATTGGACAACATCACTTAAAGGTTTGGTATAAAGTTGTAATAGAGGCAAGGATTTCCTACGGCCATGAAATTTGGTATGGTAACCTTAGAACCCATGGTCTAAAACGATTGAGTTCATGTCAAAGGGTAGGTTTGCTATCTATAATACATGCGTATCGGTCTATCTCAACAGATGCCTTATGCGTTTTAGCAGGTATCCCGCAAATCCAGATATCATTAAGAATTTCTGCACAAAAGTACGCAATTATCAATGGGATTTCAGACCTTCATAAAGAAAATTATAAAATTTCAAGGGAAGAAATGATGACAAAGATCTTATCATTTAAGTGCAAAGCGACAGGAAATTTAAGCAATTTAATGTTTTTGGAATCTGTGAAGAAAGAGGTCCCGAAGGTCAAGCATTTAACAGCATATACAGATGGATAAAAAATGTTGGATAGCACAGCTTGCGCATTTGTGGTGAAATCAGGAAGTCAATATATAAAAGAACATGGAATCAAATTGCGACCTGAGAATTCCATTTATCAGGCAGAACTTTATGCAATTAGATCAACTATTCAGTGGTTTAAAAATACTAATAACAGACGAATAGATATTTATACTGATAGTATGTCGTTAGTCATGACATTAAAGAGATTTTTTCCTAATAACGAAATAGCAGAGGATATATTTGAATTGATAAAGAGTATGACTAATAAAATAGTTGGTTTGGGCTGGATCAAAGCACATTGCGGAATTACCGGTAATGAGAAAGCTGATACTCTTGCAAAGTCGGTCATTGAAGAGAAAAGTTATGATGAAGAAGTGAAATTAAAATATCCTTTATCAGTTCTGAATTCTCAACTAAAGAAAGAAAAAATTCAAGATTTGCAGGAGTACTGGCAAAATTCTGAAAACGGTCGTCACACGTGTACAATTATCAATAAGGTTAAAGAAGATTTTTTGTATCAGTCCCAAGTCATTCAATATTTTATGTCAGGACATGGCTCTTTTCCTACTTTTCTGTACAGGATTAAAAAGCGACCAAATGACCTCTGTGTTTGCGGTGAAAAGGGGGATCCAATGCACTTCATATTCGGTTCTTGTCCTCTGATGCCCAATAGATTTACTTTTGTCAGAGAAAGGACATTAAGGTGGAATATGCGAAACGTTTTGTTGGTGAGAAGTAATTACAGGAGGCTCTGTGAAAATTACAATGCATTGAACGAACATTTCTCTTTTATCAAATATAAATTTTACATTAACTTCTATGAAATTAACAGTAAACTAAGGCATGATTGCATCTTCAGTTATTTATGCCGGGCTTCAACATTTTCATATCTAGTACAGTGTCTTGGAGAATTATTTTTAATTACTGTGAGCAGTGAATATCATAGACTACAGCGGACAAGATAAACCTAGGACAATTTTATTAAATATGGACCTAAACTGGTTGTTTGTGCTATTTTCCGGCCGTGCTGTTGAGCAAAATTTTGTTACTGTAAAATTGTTATCTTATGTTTAATTTTTGCGTCTAGGTTTTTATTGGTTTGTATTATATTATACCTCTTTTGTATAGGCCTTGCTAGTTTGTAGTTAACTTTATGTTTACCCCGAAATGCGGGGTTCATGTCATCTGCGTATGACAGTCTGTACATAAGATCTGCGTAATTTGATTTGAAATATCTGCCTGTTGTTTTGGGCCTGTACCCTGGAGGTGGTGCGTTGGGGTGCTTTTCGCCGGAGGTAAAAAAGCCGTAAACCAATGAGGTTGGCTCTCCGGTTGGGTGATAATATTAATAATAATAATAATAGAGTTCTACTGAGAAGCAGTACTTAGAAGCGGTACTTAGAAGGAAGAAGAATCAGTCAGAATCATTATCTGAGGATCTAGGACCTAGTAGCTGGTACCGGGTGTCCCAAAAATGACTGATGGAATTTAAAATTCAATGACTTGCAAACGGTGACAGACATTTAAAAAATTCTTTCAGGAGGGTCATGTATGATGTCAGGAGTTTTTTTACTGTGATTCTTGATTTTAGTTCGAATTTCAAACAATAGATGGCGCTGACAGCGGTTGGCGCTCATTCGATGCCGAAACTGACGCCACTCAGCATTGATGCAAAGAAAGGAGATTAAGGCTTTGGAGTGGGTCTCATTCGCCAGTACAATCTTGATCTTAGACCCCGATTCTGAACTCATTCGATATGATTTCAATGGAATGCGTTGTTGCCATGGAAACAACGAATTCTTCGATAGTGGAATACCGCGTTCAGAACTGGGCATGAATTTAACAAGCAGTATTCTAGTTTGCAGGCGATTTTACATTTATGAAGTTTTTTTTCCCCCGGAATAAATTACTTTTTATGGTCTGATTTAAAGAAGATTTTATGCATCGTATTTTAAAACTAGTTAAAGAGATCTTGCTACAATCTTGCTCTTAGGGCCCGATTCTGAACTCATTCGATATTATTTCAATGGAATGTGTTGTTGCCATGGAAATAACAAATTCTTCGAAAGCCGAATACAGTGTTCTGAATTGGGAATGAATATGTAGGTGATGTGGGGAAAGCATGTTTGCAAAGCAAGTACCACCAACAGTATTACTACAGTTTATCTTGGTTGCATGTAGAAAGTGTGAAGAAAAACCAAAATGTGTGGGTTAAACGAACGTCTTTATTAACCTCATAAACATAAGATTGAGAATCGTAGAAACAAAATTAGGAACAGATGCTTTACACTCACGCAAACATATAAACATAAGTTTGGCGACTTTTTGGTTGGCGCGATTTTCAAGCCCGCGCCAAACGAATAACTTAATACAATGGCTAGGTTGCCATTAAAGAAAAAAATCCCCTAAATTTGGCGAGTTTTTTCCTTTTTATAACCGATTAAAAAAAACTGTGCGTGAGTGTATGACATCATAGCCCAAAATTATATTGTGCCTTGCACTGAAAAACAAGTACTGAAAACATATCGTTTTTAGTTGCAGATAGCTCTCTTCTTTACAACGAAAATCCCAGTTTAAATAAAAGTCCTTTAAACTGTTGCCATCCATAAAAGAAACTAATAGATGATTCCAGTCCCAGAAATCTTGCATATTATAAACCATGCTGATTCAGCAATAAGGAAAATTGGCATTGAAAAGCATAACTATCGAAGTGCGGTGTCGAAAACTCGAAAATTCTCTGTCATGTGATGCTAGAGTGTTTTTATTCTCAAATCAAGTAGGTCAAGCTGGTGAGAATTGTCCACAGTTGAAGCAGCTAGAGTGACTGCAGAATGGGTTGCCACCAAGGTAACACTAGATAGTGGGCTTGCTCATTCATTCTCATGACGTCAAAAACAGTGGCTGGCAGCGACCAGCGATTGGTACAAAGCGACGCGCTCATCGTTTTGTGCCAATTGCTGTATGTTTTTCGTCGCGGCCAGCTACCATTTGTGAAGTCATGATAATGAATGGGCAAGCCCGGTATCTAGTGTAGCCCTGGTTGCCACTAGTACTCAGATCTAGAATAGGTTAAGCTTATGAGAGATTGTCCACAGCAGCAGCAGTTTGAGAACCCTAGACGAATGGGTTGCCACAACTATAACAAGCAGTATTCGAGTTTGCAGGCGATTTTACATTTATGAGTATTTATGGGAATTTTATACAACCAATTGCCAAGTGCAATAACGCTTCCAAAAAACGAATCCTAAATTACCCTTTCCTTCCCTCCCATCTCCAATTTTTTTTCCTTCTTTTGTATCAAAACACTTATAAGTGACGTAATGTGTCGTTCACGTAAGAGATGGAGATGAAACAGGCTCGATTTTTATATCAGTCTTCGAGTTTGAGCAGGCTTGAGTTCAATCTGTCTCAAATTCAAAATTTTATTTATTTCCGTTTCAAATCATTTTAATACTAATTTGATCAGAATAAAAAGTAAACAGAAATAGTCTTTTTCTATTCTGCGTAGCTTCCAACTATTCATTTTTAATGTTAACACTATTTCCGAATCATAATCCTGAGCTTATTTAATCGCAGAGTCCTGCGATTAATTAACACTAAGATTAGGCAAAGGTTTCTATTTGCAAGTAGTAATAACTAAAAAGTGGAATAGTTGATAGCTAAGTATACGCAAATAGATGTATTTAAGCTTTTATTTTGCTATAAATAAAAAACAATGCTTTAAATTTTGAAAATAATGTAGGAAATATAAATATGGAGATTGGAGTGACGGCGGAGAGGGGGGGGTGGGTGGTACACTACGGGTGTTATGATGCAGATTAGGGCTCCGGTACTTTTTTCCTTAGAAATTAATCTCTGTTCAAAACAAACATCTAATTTTGACATCATATTTGGATTCTCCAGTAAAATGTTACCTTCGGATACAAAACGGGAAGTCATTCGGTCAAGTAGTTTGGGAATTATGCAGGTTCAAAGTTTGAAACTCTTAATATTAAATTCATTTATAATCATTGCAAAACAGATTGCAAAGCGGGTAGTATTTATAAGCATAACTGAAATACTACTTCGTGGAATGAGATGTAACTTTGGATTCACATATTTCAAGCTTCTAGAAGCCTATTTCTGTTAAAGCTGTTCTTAAATCCAAAAGAGCTACTTTACGCCACATTTATGAATTCAGTTTTGTTCGGAAACGCATGAAATTGGCAGGTGTCCTCATTCAGAAACTATGTGATCGAAAGACGTTTTTCATTTCTCGGCAAAGGAAGATCTTTCAGAAAATGTCAAATTCGGCGTTTTGAACCGAATATCCAACACGGCAGCGCGATAAAAGGAAAAAAAGTGTCGTCACGTGACACGAATGGCTTCTCACTCGATAAGTAATTTATTTATAAAAAAAATTGAAAACTCATTTCGATTCCAGTTTTATGCTTACCAGTTTTATGCCTTTTCGTTTAAAAATGAGTAAGAAAATATGTCAGAAAGTTTCGCGTTGTTGAGCAGGTCATTTGAGAACCACCTTAACCCCTTCGCGACGAGCGTCCATTACGGAATTTTTAGTCTTTTACCACTGGTTTTTTAAAACAGAAATTTTCGCCTTATGGAATCGCAGAAATGCTACCATTAAATAAGGCAACGTTTACACTAAAAAATAACTGGTGGGAATAATCGAGGATTCTAAGCATCTTATGCGTCACGTATACGTGTCGCTCGTCCCCAAGGGGTTAAGACATTTGTACGTTACAATTAATATTTGTTTTTCGAAATTTGCAAAATATAAATATTTTCGAATTTAATTTTAGAAAAAAAAATAGAACTGTAACCTATGATTTTTTTAAACAGAATTCGATTTCTGGAAGCTTTAAACATGCCTATCTAAAATTACAGCTCATTCTGCTACGTAATTTTTGAGTCATGCTTAAAAAACTAAACGCATTGCGTTCTGTTTTGCAGCGATTAATAATTAATTTAACATTAAGAGTTCCAAAATTTAAACCAGCATAACTCCTAAACTACTTTACCGAATGACTTCATGTTTGGTAGCATGATTGCTCAAATTTACCGAAGAAACCATATATGATTACAAAAGTAAGTGTTAGTATTGAAAATTTTAAAGTTTAACACAATATCTATATGTAGAAGATTCCCAAGCAAAATTAAAGTATAGCATTAATTAGTAGACGTTATTGGTTATCCATTGATATATCAGTCACATTTTTATACGATGATTTTGGGCAGAGTTAGTATGGATTATCACTTTTAATTTTCCAGGACTGTACAATTTTCCGAAAATGCACAAATTATATTAAGTGTATATTATTTCCTCTTCAACAATTGTTTTAATCATTCATTTTTGATAAATATGTCAAAATGTCCTCATTAACAGTACTCACTTATTCCGAGAATTAGTTATTGTTTTTTTTTTATTTATTAAAACTGCTTGCATGCTACCATTTTTTGACGTAGTAATATTCTCCTTATACAGGGTGTCCAGCGAATAAGACCCTGATTTCAAAATTAAATATATCAAAAACAAAGATCAATAGAATTGTGCGGTAAACGGTTTCTTTATTAGCTAAGCTGTAAAAATGTTTCACCTTCTTGATGAGTATTTCGAGAATAGAGTAATTGCGTTGGATTATCCCAAATTTACTGGCACAGGAATGGATTGGCCTCCATATTCGCCCGATCTGACTCATTGTGACTACTTTCTATGGGGCGCATTGAAAGACACTGTCTACCGGAACCATCCCACTACGCTGTATGAGCTTGAATGAATCGTCGATTTGTGTGGCATGCGATTCCATTTCCGTTGAGACATTGCAGGATGTGATGTCAAATTTCATTATTCGTTTATGCCACATCATTGTTTCGAACGGTGAACATTTTGAAATTATTGTGTTCTGATTGAAAAGAATGCTTGACTTGACTTTTTTTTTTGTTTTAGATTGCTTGCAGAGAACGAGCTTTTTGGCGTATAGCGCCATCTCTTAACGGTTTTTGTAACTAAATTTTCGGAATTTATGTATAATATTTTTACAGTTTAGCTAATAAACAAACCGTTTACCGCATAATTCTATTGATCATTGTTTTTGAGATATTTAATTTTGAAATCAGAGTCTTATTCGCTGGACACCCTGTATAAACTAGTATTCAATAATAAAGAGAATATTACTAATTCAAAAATATTCTAGCGATCAAGCATTTTTCTTTTAAATATCCGGCCAACTGACAAAACTTCTTGGCAGGAAATCCTGCCATTTGGATAATGTGGATTAATTTAGTCCGTTATAAAATATTTTAAGTTAGTTAATAAGACAATTAAATTAGATAAGATAGTTAAATTCTGTTTGATTTCGAAATTATCGGAGCGAATAACGCCACCTAAATTTTGACATTATAATTTTATTGTTTTACTCTTGGACAAATTTGAAAAAGGAAAAAAAATCCAAATTATTCAAAGTAATTAAACAACTCCCCCCCCCCCCATCCCCTTCTACATATACTTTTTTCTGTCGGCTTGTTAGCAGCAATGTAAAATTTATAAAATTGTTGAAGATATTTTAACACAATTTATTCATTTTAAAAAAATAAATAAAGCGGAAATGAAAAACTTTCTTACGTTAAAATAAAAATATATTTACTTGGAGTACATGCAGAATTATGTTTGAGTCATAATTTCCAATTACATATTAATTAGAAATGATCTATTTAAAGTTCATTTTTCTATAATTCAATAAATTAAAAAGGGACAGTCCTGTACTAACGGCTCATTAAAACGGCCCACTTTTTAAATGTTTCTTCCCACTTTCAAAGATTTTTAAAATTCACATTTTAATCCCAATGAGACTTCACAAAATCATGTTTTTTTGTTGCAATGGGACTTCACAATATGGGGGATTTTTGGTCACAGTGTGTGTGTGTCTTCATGTGACGTAACAAAAATTTAAAAAAGTTATCAAAATAATAAATTTTATAACGAATAACATGTTTTCCAGTTTTTTTACTCTTTTTTTTAAAGGTTCCGGAGAAGTTCACATTTTTTAGTCACAATATGACGTCACTGAGCGGTGGCATTCTTGTCACAGATGTGACGTGACCACCGTGACTTTCAATAACGTCACTGCCACTATACATGCTATATGGGATAATGTATGTATCAGAGACGCCGACTATTTAAAATTTCAGGAGGTGGGAGAGGGGGGGGTGCGCAGTCGATTTCGGAGGTTACATGAGTCAATCGAAGAGATGAAGGGATAGACTCTTTATTATTTATTTCATACTTTCAGAGGGCGGCACATGACCCTTTGCCCTCACCCGTAGTAGGCGCCTATGATATGTATGTATGTATAGATATACATTTAAAAAAAATTAGTAAAAACTGTTTGTAATTTTTAAAAATTTATGTGTCCCAGACCACCTTAAGCAAAACTACAGTATTGCATGTGGAGAACATGAATGTCGAATTTCTACTTCTGAAAGTTTTCACACGTGTAATTTATGATTAAAAAAAACTAAGACCAACTTTTAAAAAAATGTTTTTTGTTCAAGTTTTAAAAATGTCCAATTACCATGAAGCCAGATTTAAAGTAAAAAATAAGAAGAAAGCGGGAAATATGCTGTTAAAAGTTATGTAATTAAACTATCAGATTAAAAAAAAAAAACATCGCATTTTCTGCTCAAATGAAATGGAACCACTAAAAAAACGAACGGAAATGGCTTTTTAATTGAGTGGATTTTGTGCTAATTGTCTTTTTTTTATTATTGGTTATCGAGTTACTTGCTTTCGGGAAATGATGCTTGGTGGATTTTAATAAAAAACTAAAAAGCTGATAAGTTAATTTTTTATCAGTGAAATGAAAGAGGCTTTTTTAAAGGTTATAAAGTAGCTTAATTTCTTATTTTTGTAGTAACTTATCACAAGCAGATGATTTAGTTAAGCAAGAGAATGTTAAAAGTAATATTTATATCAAGAATTCCAATAAGAGTGTTAATATCTCTAGGTAAAATGTTATCAATAAAATTCTTTCCCTACAAATAAAAAGTATATCTTGGAAGTACTCCACTGAATTAAATAATAAAATCTTCAGATATATTCGATATCAATGTTCTTTTAAAACGTCACAGAACTATAATAATATTAATCAACCTTAAATTCAGCTATTGATCCGGCGATTTAAAAATAAATAAATAAAATCCCTGACGGCTCGTCCTACAGGCATAGGTAGATTTCGAAGACGCAGACCGTGGGGCGCCTGTTTATTAGGAATTGCAGAAGAAATTTGCCATGATGCGGTGGTTAGGACCGCCCACTTCGAATTATACCTCTGCGTGTAGGTGGAGCCAGCAATTTTTTTTTTTTTTTGCTGCAAGAGTTGATCTTATAAAAAAATTTGTCAATATCAAAGTTCTAGATAATATTAAGAAGATTTATAATAAATTTAAGCAGATTTGATATCTTGTGAATTGACGAAGTTATGATTTTTTTCTTCTGAAACCCCTATTTCCCCCCCCCCTTGAGGGCATTTTTAATGAAATCAAAAATCTGTCATACATAAATTGTTGGCCCTTTTCCTAGAAGTAATAACTTTAAGCGGATTCGATATGTATCGAAATTAAGAAGTTATGGGTTTTTTTCTGTTTTCACAAAAAGCCTCCCATTTGCCCCCCTCCCCTAGTTCGATTTTGCCCATTAAGAAACTTGACCGAGATTTTATACCGCTTGATTTTATGTATGAGTTTGGAAGAGATTTGTGCAGAATTATGGAAGTTATCGTGTCCATAAAAAAGTGATATAGATAGATTGATAGATAGATAAAGTTTTGCACTGGGGTGGTTTTGGGTTCTAGGAATCCTGATCGGCATAGATCTGCAAAAAAATTTCAGGAATTCCAACTTAGGGGAGAATGTAATAAGTAGTATTTCTTACGAAATCTACCTAATACACTTGCTATTTAAAAAGAAATCTACTTAATCTACATAATCACGTGAAATAGAGCTTTGGTTTGATAAGTGATCTGATTTGATTTGTCTTTCATACTATAATAAACACAGGAAATGGAAGCCAGTGAAAAGAAAAGCACAATTGACAAAAATTAAGACAACATACTTATTGTTTCAAGATTTTTAAAAAGGAGCCATTATTTCAATATAAAAAAAAAGAAAGGGAAAGAAACAGCAGCAACAAGTAAGCTTTCTGCGCAATTCATAAGTAATATTGTCTCTTGCAACGCAGTCAACAAAAGAGATACGCCGCGGCACTTCACCGATGTCAGTTGTTTCTCAGCCTACTTTGATCACATGGCAGTTTGACAATTAGTGGAAACCTATTTATCTTGATCCCATGACAGCTAAGAGGAGTGAAAATTAAGAGATCACTGAAAACTTTAAAGAAACATCATTTATAAATTCAGTCAAGTCATCATCCTGAACATTTTTGTATTTGAGCTATCTGTTCCATATCAGGTTCAGCCACACTCTTTCTCTAAAAGCTTTGTTAAAACAATTATGATTAACAGCATATTTGGTATGTTAGAAATATAAATATGCTATTGCTATGTAGTGACACAAGTAGCATATGATTGTATAAGCAATAAAAATAACTTGATATCTTAGTAGCAAAATTATATTGACCGATACTGTTTATATCTTGTCAATATTCGTATGAAATATTATCTCAACATAAGGATGGTCAGTTTCGCCAAAACTAGTGCAATATTGGTTAGAAATATTTCACCATTTTATTGCCAAGTTTTTCAATGTAAAACAATATTTCTTCTATATTGGCGTTTCATTGCAAAAGTTTTCAATCTATAGCTAATATCTAAATAATAATATTTAACTGTATACTCATTTCCAATTAATCCCTTGGTACATTTCTATACCACTTAATTTTAATCCCCCAAATACCAAAATGGCACCAGTATTTTGTAATAAATTTTTTCATTTATAATGTACAAGAAGAAAAGCTTTTTTTCTTATTTTCAAATAAATTTTTTCGTAAATTCTGGTGTCATTCAATCATTTCAATATTATAGCAATAGAAGTACTTTACCCCTGAAAAGATAGATGCAATATTGGCGCAATAATGAACACTGATGTAACCCGTATATCCAATATCGGTTTGCTAAAAGCGTATTAACAATGTAACTGTACTTTTAGAGATGTAAACAGACCTCGTAATTGCAGTTTTTTCGGCTTTGTTACAATCTTACTGTACTTCCTTTTCCTTCTACAAACAGCAGTCAAACTTTTAGTCACGCACTATAGTTTCAGAGCCATTTAGCAAGATTAGTCGTATTTATGCTTAAAAGCAATTACCTCATATTTTTTGGAAGAATGATAAACCTTATAAAACGAAAAAGAAATAAAAGTATTAAATAACGATACAGTAAAATATTCTAATAATTAAGACTATGAAACAGTAGATATTTATAAATAAAGGGAGGGATTCAAGTAGACATTTTCAAGTAAATTCAACAATTGGGATTACGAATAATTAATAAAATATTTATGAAAATTATTAATCATACAAGCTAATGACGCTGTTCAACAAATTTCAATGAACTTTCTGTTTCTCACTATACATTGCGTGTTTCCTATAGTTTTTAAAGGAATGGTGGACATTCAGATTAAAAAAATTATCTTTTTATTTGAAAGCTCTATAAATTACGATTGACTTGAAAGAAGCATTTCCTACATATACAGGGTGTCCCAAAAACATTGACCTCTGCTTTTATTCCATAAATATTGATCATAGACATATATTATAAATTACAAAGTTACACAAAAAAAGGTTCAGAATTTTATGAAATCAATTAAAACTTTCAGGTATTTAAATTCGAAAAAATACAAAATTTAAATTTTTATACGGTTCCCATACAATATATTTCCCAGTGAGTAAAATGTGCCCCATATACTAATAAGTTCATGTACAAAATTTCATCATTTTATTGTAAAAAGTCTCAGAGATCTGAAAATACATAAATTCCGACTTAAACCACTTTTCGATGCCTAGATGGGGAAAAATCTTGTCGGATGATCGCGTTTCAGGGGTCATACACAAATTAATGTTTTTGTGATAAAATGCTGAAATTTTGTACGTGACCTTATTAGTGTATGAGTCACATTTTACTCATTGGGAAATTTTTTTTGTAGGGGGAGCCATATAATAATTAAATTTTTTTATTTCTTTAAATTCATTGACTGTGCCATTTCTAAGTATAGTTTATTCTGTAATTCAACATGCAAAATTTTAAGGTATTTTTCAGGACGCATAGTTCTGAAAATTTGTTAATAAAACTAAAGATAAGAGCCATATTTTATTTGCTTATTATGCATTTCTGCGTCGCGTCATCTGCTCTCTAACTGTAAACATTTACATTTTTAACCCCTCACCAACTTTGTTTAAACATATCTCTGCGACTTTTTGTGATAAAATGCTGAAATTTTGTACATGAACTTATTAATGTATGAGTCACATTTTACACATTGGAAAATTTTTTGTACGGGGGCCGTATAATAATTTAATTTTTTTATTTCTTTAAATTTAATCCCTGAAATTTTTTATCGATTTCATAAAATTCTGTACCTTTTTTACGTAACTTTGTAATTTATAATATATGTCTATGATCAATATTTAAGAAATAAAAGCCGATGTCAAGGTATTTGTTTTGAAATAAAATCTATAACAATTTTGCACGAACAAAGTTTTCATTAAAAACATAATGCATAGGAAATTCATATTTAAAAATACTCCATGCGTCTTCTAAATTGATTTTTTTAATATAGGTTCAACTTCTAAAAATATACAAATATGGGCATTCGATACATCAATTATTACTAAAATTGCAGCAATTTTGTTTTTACGCATGTTGGGCAATTTTTTTTCGACCTTTGCCCTGAATATCGCTTTTTAGGACTATAACTTTGGAAATTAATCTTTGTTTTGCAAATGAATGCCCATTTATTAGAAAAATAAAACCGCTACCGTGTTTGAGTAATATGAAAGCGATTGGTATAAAATTGGTTAGAATGGGGCATTTTAACTATTGGTTACATGCGAGATTTTAAGACTGCGTAAAATTAGCGAAAAACATGGTTGGATTGAAATCGCACTTAACTAGTTTAAGGTAAATATAGATAATTTATGAAAGGAAAATTAAAATCAAACAATGAATGTTGTTGGCTGCCTTTCATTACCGGCCAGGACTGGAGACTACTTTTTTATTTAGTCGTACATCATTTCTTTGTTGTAGATTTCACTTGGTAATAACCTAGTATAAGTGCACGGCAGCGATTATTTTTCAAAACGTGACACATATAGAATAATAAATTGTTTACTGGTACGTATATGTCCCGACGCATAATCAAAGAACTAATAAATTTTGTTCTTTTCAAAGTCTACCATCCTCTTAAGCTAGAAAAGCTAAAAAAAGACAATGTTAAAAAATTTCTATCACCCTCCAATATTATGAAATTTTATTGTCAGTTTTTTGACTTATAGCAATTATGATACATTATGTGATGACATTACACGATTATTTTAATTGCGGATAATATACAAATACTGACTTTTTACTTGAATAGAATATGCAACTTTAGAGTAGAAACAAATCTTACTTCATTAATTTCGTTTATAAGACTTTCATATTTTTAATACTAAAGTTCATATATGTTTATAAAATGTATTTATATTTCTTTTCTAAAAAGTAATTAACGCCACTCTTTTTTAATATTGTAATCTTACTTTTCAGCTACGTAAGTGTTCATTTAATTATTTTATTACTAAATTCAAATGATGAAATTCATATTTTAGCCCAGTGCAAAAATATATTGAAATTAGCATTTTCCTCCTCAAATCTCTGGGCTATGGAAATTTTTCAATGCCGTATGTTTTTTTCAGCATGTCCTAAAATATAAAAAGTTACCACTTACTTTATGAGAAACATATACTTTGTTTAACAGCGATATTAGTGACATTGTCACTAAATCAATATTTTAACAATTTTAGATAGATTTAACCCCTTCAGTACGGGCGTCATTTAACAACATTTAAAATTTTTGTACCAGTAATTCCGTATAATATTTTTCGCCTTACTTAATCTAAGAATTCTACGATTACACAAGGCAAAGATTACGTCTTAAATATTCTGGTACTAAAAAATAAAAACCATATGCACCTTATATAGAATGTATACGTGACACCCGTCCAGAAAATGTTAGAGTCCTGCACGGTCCAACCCAAAAATTCTGCTTAGAGTCAACTCGATACACTTCAGTCTGAAACAGACTCGAACTCGAAATATTCCAATCTGAACCCAAAATGAAAGAAAATTAATCCATGTTTTAATACAATCATGGAAAATTAGTCTACAATTATATCTCTAATATCGATTTTTTTCTTTTTTGTATAAAATGGAACACATATACACTCATTAGTATTCTAATATATAGTTGTTTTTTTTTAATATTCAGGGTTTTCTTTTGACATGTCGAGCAAACTCGAACCCAACCCGAAAACACTCAACCTGAAACCGACCCGAACATGACACGTTTAAAGTCAACACGACCCGACCAGAAACGCGAGTCTGGTTAGGTTTGGGTAAAATCGGCCCGATTCAGGACTTTAAAAGGAGTTAAGATGCTGAATGCACGATTATTGGGGTTATCTAATAAATGAGACAACAACGGGGTGATTCAAAAGGAGCAAAGCTCCCTGCTATGTTAAAAAGTTTTCAGATAAAATAAACAGTCCTAGATTGTCCATTATATGGAATAGTATTTCGCGTTACAATTCGCAAGACAGTATCTAAAACTACTTATATTTACACTAATATAAAATAAATGAAACTGCATGTTGAGAGTTCCAGGTATTAAATAAAATGAGTTCAGAATAAGATTGGGACTTGCAAAGCTGACGTTGAAGCTCTGATCTGCAGATTTACACATAAAAAAAATCAATATTTATTGTACAATTTTATCTTTAGTGTTGCTTTTCCAGAGATGAATCAACGAACATTGAAGACAGAAAATAATAGCCTTTGTAACACATCATCTGACAAAAATATTGTCGTCAAATGAATGGGGAGTACCTTTTCCTCGCTCTGCTATGAGAGTAAATTCATGATGTAATGGAGAATTCTGAAAAGAAGAGGAATAAGAATATCAGTTCAATAATGCTTGTGGTATACAGCAATATATAGCTGAGCCATTTCTTTTTCGGATATTCATTTGGAAAATCCACCTTTGGCCATTTTTTTTTCGTTTGGCTCCGGGGAAGATTTTCTCGAAATATTTCTGCTCTTGTATCTAAACAAAAACATGACCATTTTTTTATTTACTTTCCACTTTGTGGTAAGAAGTCTAAAGTTTAAATTATCACAAGAACTATTTAATAATTCTTAATAATATTTTTTTATGCTTGTAAATTGTATATCAGGAGCGTTTTGAAACAAATGTAAGAATTTTTTTTTTTAATTCAACATTGTTTTCTTAATAATTCATTTTAAATATATTTGAATGTAAAACAAGTTTTTTATCAATTTAAAAATAATTCATACACAAGAGAAGCTAGGCATTTGAACTGTCTTTTGGAGCCACGTAATTGCTGAAATAAAATGCTGGTGTAACAAACTTTTGCAGTTGATATTGAATTTTTTTTAGCTCATATTATAAATGAATATGCAAGACATTCAAATATAAATCTACATAATGATATTTTATATGTATGTTATTTTATGAATCATTAAATAGATATGCCAAAATATTACAACACTCGCAAAGGGTAAAGAGGCAGGTAGAAATGCCAATATTTCTAAGTAGTGTTTCCAGTCTAGGTATTTATAGATAAAAGGTAATAAGAGACGGTAGAATGAACAGTTTACATTAGATAACGATGTAACGTATCCTATGTCATTCCATTTTTTGCTTCAAAAATAAAAGGTTTTAAAAACTAGTAGGTAATTTTTTCTGTCAATAAAAAGGACTCAATAACTGAAGATTCAATAAGCCGATTTTTCTAAATTTATATAACATTTCGACCTACTATTTGTATTTGATATAGAGATCACAGAGATTATATAAACGTCTATAGAAATTATATAATAAATGTGAAATTAGTAACCATGTTACAGTTGAGAAAATTACATCAATCCAGTTCGTTAAAACATAATTTGCATTCGTTTAGTTGAGAAAACTTTTTTTACATAATATGTTTTAAAGCAAAATGTTTACTTTTGATTATTAAAATTCAGAAATTCCGTGGTTCTTCGCAACTGCTTATTTTTACGAACCTCATTGTTTCTGGTCACCCTTGTATAATACTTTAATGAGATGGGCTGTATACATTTTTTACTTAATATTTATATTATGAGTAAAACATAAACAGTATTTTAGAAAAGTCTATATATTACAATTAAAAACATCAATTATGTATGTAGAAAACACGTTTTATATTTTAATCGTTTGAAGTGGTATCGTGATTTTATCAAACAAATATTCATCGATTTCTCAACTTTGTGGGACATATACAGGGTGTCCGAAAAGTCTGGAAACGGTCAAATAACTCGAGAAATATACATCGGATTGAAAAACGGTAAGATGCATGTTCAATATTTTTGAAAAATCTATTTAGGGATAGGGAGGTTGCCCCCCCCCCAACTTCCCCCCCCCGGGGGGAAAGGGTGGCAACTTTCATATCCCTAAATAGATTTTTCCAAAATATTGAACATGCATTTTTCCGTTTTTCAATCCGATATATATTTCTCGAGTTATTTGACCGTTTCCAGACTTTTCGGACACCCTGTATAAATAATTCTCACATCTCAATATGGACATGTGTCTTTTTAATTTTTAACACTTTCCATCATTGTTGTTGAAAAATGTTTATCAATTCGGTTTGTCAATCCGTCTTTCATTACTCTAACTAACGTAAATATGCTCGTATTTACATGTAATTTTTATATGTTAGTGAGGTTCACCATAGAACGTTCGCTATAGAAAATAAAGTGTAGCATTCATACTTTGTTTACAGGGACACACAAAAGAATTCCATTACATTATGATCTATGGGGAAAAATTGTTTGTAGTGCATTTTATTTAAATTGCTTATTTAGATATCTGATATCATTATATGACAAAATATTTTTTCTTAAATAATATTCTGTTGGCGTTGGAAAGGGTTTCATAATCTATGACTGATGCATAATTTTTCGTTCTAGATGTACATATATATTTTGTACAGTTGTCAGAAGAAAAGAGAAAGAGAGAGAGAGAACGTCCCATAGTGTTACATCCTCAAATTATCGCAGAGACATGTGAGAGGTATCATTCGACAGAGAATTGTGTCTACTTTCCGAATATGAATTCAATTTTTAAAAATTAGTTACCTACGTATAATTGTGCCAAATTTGATTTTTCAAATGATAACACTCACTTTTGAAACTTTTTTTAATTCCATGGAACATCACGTACAAGCAAATAATTTATATGTATTTCCTTCATAGAGTTACAAACGAAAAATCAATCAAAGATGGGGCAATGTTTAATATGTAGACGACCCCCATTTTGAAAATTTCATTCATAATTGAAAAGTACATACCATTCACTGTCAAATAGTACCTCTTGCGTCTCTCTGCGATAATTTGGGAATAAAATTGTATGGGGTGTTCTTTCTGTTTATTGTTAGTGTTGTTGTTTCACGACTTTATATTAGTTAAAAATATTCTTACACTGTGATATATACATACACAAACGTACATTTACAGGATGTTTCAGTACCAAGGCTACAATTTTTAAAAAGTTTTGGAACACACTAAAACAAACAATTTTTGTACAAGAAATACGATTCGCTATCCATTTATTCAATAAAAAAGAAACAGGATGTCTCATTCTAATCCAAACCCGGATTTTTGTTACTTTATTTCAGTAACTATAATACAGTTTTCAACATTTTCCTTCTTAATTTGACCAGTGCATCTTTATGGAATTCTGTAACTATTTCAACCTTCGTTTTTTGCAAAGATTTGTTAGTTTGCTGAAGAATGGTTAGACCTCTAGTATATGCTCCTCTCTGTTCTACTACTAAATAGTGTTTTTCAATTGATTTTACACAGTCAGGGTACAATGCTGCGGCTGTAGGTAAAAAATCACAGTCAACATAAGATTCATAACATTCTTCAGACAACTCCATATGAAGGCTTGTTGCAACTTTAAAAAATTCGCCTTTCTTAGTTTTTGTTTCTCGTAGTTCATTATAGAGATCCTGAAAAGAGAAAGTATAAAATTCAGAATCAATGAATTTTTAAATTAATTTTACATGAGAACTGTAATCTGTAAAACACAAAAAAATGTTTGTACCGTGTATACGTGTTTGCACGAAGACCGCTGAATGCAGATATAAATTTTTTTTCACGAGGTTTACATTTAATTAAACACAGCCATGAGTTATTTTTTATTTATTTTATACTGACAAATTGTTGTGGCAAAAAATTATAAGAAAACTTTTAAAAATTCCCTTTTCTGCCTTCCCAGTGAAGGTATCATATCTCAGAATCTATTCAATTCTTAGGGATGAAATGTAACAAAATGTTGATTCTCAGAACACTGTAAAAAATGAAGAACATTTTCATGATACAATAGAGGCGCTTTCGTAAGTGCAACTTATCCACGAATCACCTGTTAATTCAAAAATCAATTGGTTTCGGTGGTTTCTGACTGGTTCTTTTTCTAAATGTTTCTGAAGAACAGGAAAAGTTTCCAGAATCATGGGTAACTACGATGTCACAATAAATATCCGTAAACTTTTTTTTTATTAAATAGAATAATAATAGAATAATATAGAATAATATAGAATAATACAATAAAAATATAGTATAGGTAGAATTCGGGCGTCAAAAATATTGTGTGAAAAATCAGTTAAAGTCAGTGGAAAAGCAGTTAAATTAAGTTATACTTTTTATGGATGAATCTTCTTTCATAAATTTTCAAATAATGCTGTTTTAAAATAACAGTAAACCCTTTTCTATTATATATAAAACTGTCTTTGAAATTATATATAATTTATTAAAATTGGAGTTAATTTTTTAAAAATGATTACACACGCAATATAGATGTTTTCAAGAGTCTTGATGGTGTAGAACTTTTGCACGAAGTTGTATTCGGAAAATTCAAATTATAATCATATTTTACGATATAATTAAATGATATATTTTTCTTTCAAAATAATCTTTAAAATTTGAGTAGATGTCAGTAACATATAATTAGCTCAAATATAACTCTATCGCTTCCCTAAACCCTCCAGAAAGGAAAATAATTTAATGCATTTAGGAAACAATATTATGGAAAGGCATTATCGCGCACAATACAATAAAGCAGTTTAACAAGAACTATGTTGTTAGCTCTTTGTAACTTTATTATTCTAAACATAAAATAGGAAGGGCAACAATCAGATTAAGTTATTTAATAAAAGTTCATTAATGTTTAAACCCACTTTAACAAGAATTGTACGAAAAATTTAGCGGTAAAACATCTTTATCCTCAAGTAATTAAAGATTAAATCCTGGTAATAAATAAATTAGATTTAAGACTTTACAATAAAAGGGATCATTTTTAACATTGATGAAGCTATTAATTTAAAATTTTCTTTGTTGTAAATATAGTGCTTTACAAGATTAAGTAAAAGATTTTTTTCCTTTTGCCAAGAAGATGAAAAGATACAATTTTCATAATTGTTTTTCTATTTTATAAAGTTCAATTAATAGAAAATATTATGAATTATAGTAAACTATATATCTAAAAGCAAATTTTTTAGACATTTCCATAGCTGCTAACCTTCCGGGTTTTTTAATTCAGATGATCATACTTCGAACCAATTTTATAAAATAAATTTATTTTTTTAAATAAAATGTTACTATCTTCCTATGCAGTAGTTATATCGTTTCATTCATTAAATAAAATTTCTGATTAAAATGCGTTTATTTGATTGATAAAGCCAGAAGGTTCGCAGCTATGCATTTCTTTCACTAGTTATCTTCACCCTTAAAAAAAGGGGGAGACCGGGGTTGGTTGTTACAGGGGTAGAATGCTTACAGAAGCTTTTTTACAAAAACAACAAGCAGCACATAACTGTGTCAACACCAAGGAAGCACCCATTAGTCCTTCATAGTATCATACTTGTTCATAGCAATTTACAGCGTCTGTTATGAGGTTAGAATGCTTTTTGTCTTTTTAGAGTACTTGAGTAATATTTCAGTAAGCAATTCAACGTTTATTTGCTCATAAAGTATTGGGACTAAAATTGTGATACATACACAGTTAGGCAGTTTCGCTATTCGGAAATATTTTACGCCTTGTGAAGTTTAAACATCGATGCGCTTGTCGCATTAGGTGGGTTAAGGCTAAAGGAAAAAAGAGCATATGGGGTTGGTTGTTACATCAACATTGGGGCATGTTGTTACTTGTAACAACCAACCTCAGCTGTAGTACTCAACTCTAAGTTTTAAAGTCAATGATTAGTAGCTTAGTCTTTTGTAAATATGAAATAGGTTACATGAATTTAATTTTAACATATTGTTCTACATAGTCTACGTTTTTCTTTTAGGAATATTTATGAGGACTTATAAAAAGAAAACTAATTGGGGAACAGCTGCCCAATAAACATTGATTGCCATTGCTAAAGAAGTTTTACAAAATGGCAGACCACTTCGTACAGTTGCAAGTGACTTCAATATAAATTTTATGATTCTTCAAAGATTTTTCAGAAAAAAAAGGAAAATGGGAAACTAATAATAGAATTAAGTTCTATCGGTCGTAATTTCTAATACATGAAATTTTGTTAATAACAGTGACATGATTTGGGCTCTTGCTTGTAGCGTACTTTAAAACATTTCACTAACAGTTGCTTTGTTATTTCTTTTCTTTTAGATACAAAAGTTCCAGCGATTGGCTACAAACTAAATCGCCAAGCAATACCCGATCAGATGGAAGATGAACTTGCAAAGTACTTGAATGACAGTGCCAGGATGTAATATGTGACTTTCCACCAGAAAATTTCGTAAACTTACCTGTGAATATACAATAAAAAATTCAATTCTTGTTCGCCAGAATTGGCATACCACAAGTATGGAATTCACTAATTGGCTAAGTTCATTTCTGAAAAGTCACGCTACGCTCTCATTCCGAAATCCTCAACAGACAAGTCTTAACAAAGCCACCAGTTGCAATCGATATAATATCAATGCATTTTTTAATCTATTAGAAGTGATGGACTGCTACAAATTTCATTGCAGTGATATCTATAATGTGGATAAGATGGTTCATTACCCGACAGATTCATTTTAAACTAGTCGTTGGGGGCCACCGTAATACTTATCCATCATGGATATGCATAATGTAAAATATTGAAATAAAAAATGTGTAAACTACTTATGAAATGCATTGCAATTCGAATAAAATCGTGGCTTGCTGACGTCATAAACTTTAAAGGCTCGATTACTGAATTGCTTAAAAGAAACATCCTTATAACTCCAAAAACAATAATCCTATTATACAAGTTGTAAATTTCCGAACGGTTAGGTCGACGAGCGCGACAGGGGTTTGAACCCAGCACCTCCCGTCTACCAGCTTTGAGAGCAGAACCTCTCAGCCACTGGTGGGGTGGGTTACATTAGGGTGACCAAAATTTATAATGAGACTTTTATGAAAGCTTTCTTAACTTTAAAGTTTTGCTCCATGACTTTAATCTCTTCACAAAATGTAATAAGTATCAAAAACTGTTGGAACTGACTGAACTACGGTCCCCAATCTTGAAGACCTCTTCGAATTTCAAGGAAGTTTGGACACCTTAGGTTACATTAACGATTTACAGTGTCTTATCTTGCGAAAGGTCGTGATGATTGAATTACAATTTGATACTGTTATATTTTCTATCAAGTTCAGCAAATTTTTAGTAAAAGATTTTGAAAGATTTTCTTTCTTTTGAAATTAATCTGTGTATCTCTAAAATAGATTGATTATAGAACTTCAGAAAGGCGAAAGATACATGTGCTGTGTTGCAAATTTACTTTATTTTTAATTTATTTATTGTGATTATCTTATTAATAAAAGTGATAAAACATTCAATTAATAAATCAAATAATACACCGATATTTTTTAATACTTTCCAACATAGTTGAAAGTGTTTATGAATTCGGTTTGTCTGTCCGTACTCTATCTCGCGTAAATATACTCGGATTACCATGTAACTGATATATGTCGTTGAAGTTTACCATGGCATGTTCGTATTGAAAAAATGAAGTGTATACCATTTATGGTTAGTTTACAGGAATACTTAAAAGTATTCCGTTACATTATGATAAATGGAGGAAAATCGTATTCAGTTAATTTTAATAATATTTCAAACATTGAAAATTATTTCAAACATAATGAAATTGATATACGTCACTGAGGCGTAGACAACATATTTTCTATAGAGTATAGAATAAGTAGCAATTATAATTCGTTTACAGGGACAGTCAAATTTATTCTGTTACATTACGGTCAATGGGGAAAAATCGTTTTCAGTGCATTTTAATAAGGTTACACTGTTTCAAACATAATAAATTGATATGCATTATTGAGGGGGATAGCAAAATGTTTTATATATAGTTTAGACTATAGAGTAAGTAGCAATCATAGTTCGTTTACAGGGACGCACAAAAGTATTCCATTGCATTATTACTTATTGGAGGAATATCGTTTGCAATGTATTTTAATGATGTTACACTATTTACATTACTGAATATACATTACTGAGGTGCACTACAGCATGTTTTCTGTAGATTATTCAGTACGTAGAATTTATCGTTTATTTATAGACACTCAAAAGAATTCGGTTACAGGACTGACTATGAACCATAACTGCTGGATGTACGTTTTCAACTGTGATATGCATTTAAAAAATTAAATTTTTTTAGTGTATTACGTCGTGTATAGATCACATACAGGGATAGATCATGTATAGATCACATTCACGAAAAAATTCGCACACATTACCGATTATGAGCATCAATTGCCGACAATAAATTTTTATTGCGTTGTTTTTTTTTCTTTCTTTCTTTTTTTCCTTTTGTGTGTGTGTGTATGTGTGTTTTTATTTAGTTATCTGAATTCCTTATATGAACAAAAATGAAATTTCTTACCAGTATTCCGATAGTGTTGGAAACTGTTTCATAATTTATGTCGTGATGCATGATTTTTTTTCTTGTTAGTCATAAAGCATATAGCAACAGAAAGTCACATTCAGTAAATTTTAAGGAAATTACAACATACAATGTTAATATTATTTATACCATTATCATAAGACTTTCAGTTAAATTTATCACGCTAACCAATTTCATAAATCTAAAAGTTAGCTTCCTAGATAAGGCGATTAATTTCAACATCTTGAGCAATTGCGTGAAAATGGAAACTGCACGCAAAGTTTATTTTATGAACAATGTTCCATTTATGTGAGTGAAACTTGCTTCGTCGAGTTATTATAAGTTAAATGTTAAAGTGCAACATCTGAAATATTTATTCCTATGAAATATAAACCTACTCCTGTAGAATTTTTAAAATCTCCAAGATGAGATGTTTCAAAGTGTTTTGAACTTTTGTCATCTAATGATGAAATAAAGGTGACTACGTTGTCTGTTTAAACACGATTATATTATTAAATATCTGTTGAATAATTAACTCTGGAAATTTATGCTTTGGCTTAAGGGTGTTGGTCAATGATATCTCAAATTCCCCTCGCTAATGTTAAAATTAGTGGCGTGGAATGCATTCTTATTTCTCCTCAAAAAATGAATATTTTTTACTTCATTTTCCGATATATTCTTCCCAAAGAATGTCTCTTTTTTTTCAGTTGACAAAATATTTCTAAAATATATGCTCAATTTAATAGTTTGTGTTAAAAGCTGACAATCTGTGAGTAAAATTTCAACACTTCAAATAAAATTAAGTATATATCTTAGAAATATTTTGTAAATTAAACAAGAACGAAAAATCATGCATCAAGCATAGATTATGAAACACTTGCCAACACAGCCAGAAAACTGTAATGAAACTTCACTGTTAAATAAGGTGAAAGAAAATATGTAAGTAAACAGTTTAGAAAACATATAACACATTGAAAAATACAGTTTTCGAAATTACCTTCCAGTCAAAAAAGTAGTCGAATAATTTTGTGTAGCCCTGTATATGATCAATAGATGTGGATATATAGCATGATAAAATTTAGTTCAGTTAGAATATTCGCATTTAGCAATTTTCGTCAATCGCTGGAAATGCACTCGAAATCATTTATACAGCCCTGTATATTATCTGAAGACTTTTGTACACACCACATATTAAACTAAAAGGTAACTTAAAACTCACTCTCAGCAATTACCAACCGTAAACGACAATGTATCTTTTTCTTTGCGTAGCCCTGTATATGAATTTATTTATTTTCCACAAGCTTCTTCTAGTCTACTAAATATAATTCAGCAGGAAAATGCGTAACACAATTAAAAACTACTCTTAAGAAATTCAGTCCCATATTCGGTAATATTTACGGATTCCCTTGTGTAGCCCTGTATATGAACAACCAAGTTTATAAACACACACGTACTATGAAAAAAATTAGTTAAATTTAAAAACGCATACCAAAGTTGAAAACTCACTTATCACATATAGACTGTAATTATCGCACATGTACTGTGACCGATATCTTTTGTGTGTCCCTGTAAATTAACGATAAATGGAATGCACACCATACTTTTAAGCGAGCAATTTATAGTTGCACCTCAGTAATGCATATAATTTTCATTATGTTTGAAATAGTGAAATATCATGAAATTACACTTCAAACGATTTTTCCCCATAGAACAATGTGTAACAGAATTCTTTTGTTTGACCCTGTAAACGAATAATAAATGCTTTGCACCCCATATTTTACAAAAAGCACGTTTTAATGCGCTTCATAATTATATATCAATTTCATCATGTTTTAAATTACGTAGCATCATGAAAATGCACTTGAAACGATTATTTCTGATTAACTGTAATGTAACGGAATACTTTTGACAGTCCCTTTAAAAAAAACTATAACTGCTACACACTTCAGTTGAAATAGGGAACATTCTATATTAAACGACAATAACATACAAACATTTGAGGACA
This sequence comes from Maratus michaelseni, assembly GCA_963931845.1. Classification (NCBI taxonomy): domain Eukaryota; kingdom Metazoa; phylum Arthropoda; class Arachnida; order Araneae; family Salticidae; genus Maratus; species Maratus michaelseni. The sequence goes on from OZ007586.1 coordinate 442,803,458, forward strand.
ATCCGTGTAGATTTATGTGAGTTAGAGCACGGACGAACCGAAGTCATAAACATTTTTCAACTAGGTTGGAAAGTGTTAAAAAGAAAGAAACATCTTTTAAGAAGAGTAAACATTTACAACATTTTTCATTTTTTTTTACTATTTTTTAAATCATTTCTATTAATTGTGCAATATTGTCTCATTTAAATCTATTAAAAGTGCTTATTTTACAATTTTCAAAGATACTTTTTTCTGAAACTTTCCTACAACTTTATATTTAATTTCAATAAGCATTTAAAAATTTATATTATCAGTCCAAGCAGACACATTGTTTGCATGTTCTGTGAATCCTTAAAAGGCATGAGACAACTTCAATTGAGACATTTTAAACATCCATTTTAATGCTATAATTAATAGAAAGTGATATCAACAGGAATAACTTTACATTTTCATTTTTTTCTACTTGATTTTTAAGCTTCAGTCATTATTTGTAACTGTTGAAACGGAATTGAAAAAAAATTATCAGCTTCAATTAACACGTCAAACACCGTGTCGGTGACCGGTTATGGATGGTGAACTATTCTTTCGGGTTGAGTAGTGCACCGGTGACCGACATTGATCCCTGGTACTACAAATCAAAATTTAAAGATTTAGAAAAAGAAGATATGTTATCGAAACTCATTGTAATGAATTACATTTTATGTTATCTAACAAATCGTCATTTCAAATAGTGGGCGGAAATTAAAATATATGTCTAATTCTCTTAAATAAAATTTAAAAGTTTTAACCCCTTCACGACGAGCGGCAAGTATACATGTCGTTTAAGGCGAACGAAGTTTTTGAATTTGAACTTCAGTATTTTATTACAAAAATTTTCCCTTATCTAATCTCAGATTTTTCAGAGATTAAATAAGGCAAACATTACAATATGGAAAAACTGGTGCCAAGGAATTAAAAAAAGTATAAAAGTTGCTCGTCGTGAAATGATTAATTTTTCTATAATGGGTTAATAATGTAGTTCATATGGTAGCAAGCTTTCTGAATTTTATTAACTTCTTTACTCCATAGTGGATATGTGGAATTCATATGTGAACGTCTGTTCTTACCATTTTAAAATTGATACTCTAACATAATTGCAATTCCGATCTATGAATGGCATGCTTCGATGTCTAAGATTCAAAATAATGCAAATAAATTAAAACTTTTGCTCTGAAGTTAAATTTGAGAAAAAAAAAATTCAGTATTATTCAACAATATTACATTAATACTTAGTTGTGAAGAAATTACAGAGTAATTTTTATAAGGAATGATATTTTAATACCATACTATTATTAATTGAACTTCCATCTATTAATAATTTTTAATAGTTTGATAACAATTACATACATATATACTAACATCTACCATTACAGGGTGGCTAGTGGTCAGGGAAAAATACAGTCAAAAAAAGTGAAAAACACCAGTATATTCTTAAAGAAAAATTTATCTTGATTATTCGATCAAATAATAAATTTGAATTTTTGTATAAGAATATACTGGTAGTTATCATTTTTTTTTACTGTATTTTTCCCTGACCACTAGCCACCCTGCATTAAAACAGATATGTTTTGATGGTAGCAGTATAATGTTCTAGAAAAACTATTAAATAAATATGAATATTTAAAAAGAACGGACCAATCCAGGGTTTTTTTTCTTATTTTAAAAAATAAAAAATATATTTATCTTTGGCTTGGTTGTCGTTAACTTCAAAATAATTATTTTTTTTATAAAAATCAGAGTGATATTTAAACGTTGATTATAGAAAAAGTCTTTAAAATTATCTCTTTCGTTGATGAAATATGAAATTAAAATCATATTAACAAATATGCTTTTATAAAAGAAAAATCATAAATATTACTTTGTTGTAATACCATTTTCATTTCATTTGGCCTAAAATGAAATAAAGAATCGAATAAAATAATATTTTCTACGACCATTTCTTAAGGGTGGACAATTTTAATAAAATATGAAGTTCCATACTTCATTGTTTACTTCAACTGATACGAGAAATATAAGGAAATGTTCAGATTTATATGCTCCGATGGGAATTGGGAGAATAATACCGAGATATTTATTGGTGGGAAACGGAATATCTAAAATGTTTCTTTTGTTTGAATGTTTTTATCTTCTATAAATAAATCTTTAATCTGGGGTTTTACATCTTGAATAGTACATATTCCTGGTAATAATTATCTTTTAAGAATATAATGTATCTTTACAATTATATAGCCCAATAGTCTTTCTAATGATATCATTATAAATAAAATATTTTTTTTTTATGTACTATCACAGAAAAAAATATGAATACTCAATACTCATTCTGCCACAAATAACCGTGGAAGTATAAACGTTGGTTGGTACCAATCGATTGGAAATAATATATACTATGAGTTAGAGTCCTCCATGGGTAGGGTTGTACCCGACCGAAACCCGACCAAAAAAATTGTCAAACCAAGGTCCGATCCGAACCCGAAGTGAAAGGTAATTAATCCATATTTTAATAGAATTATGGAAAAATAGTCTACACTTATATCTCAAGTGACAATTTTATCATTTTTTCATTAAAATGAACGCATATACACTCATTAACATTCAAATATATAGTTTTTCCATTTGAAAAATATTCAATAATTTCTTTTGAAAAATCGGGTGAACCTGAACCCGACCTAGAGATGTCAAGACCGAAACCGAAACCATCCCGAACGTGTAATATTTAATGTCATCCCAACTCGCGGTTCGCGTAAAATCGAGTTACCTGAGTCGATGCTGGACTCTACTATGAATTAGTGCTTTCAAAATTTTCTTGGGGCGTTATCTCTATATCAAATCAAGTAATTTTGAAAAAAAAAAAAATCCAACTTCAAGCGATTTTTTTTTATATTAGACGACTTTCATGGAAGTAGGCAAAAAACTCGTGTTAGTAACATTGCCTTATTTTCTTATTTAATTATTGAGCGCCATTTGGTGTATTTTTGCGAGAATGATTTGGAACAAGAAAGTATTTTTTGTGACAACCACATTCAATTAATCTACGTTGTTATCAATCGAGTGCCTTTACAAGTAAGAGTGGTGAAATACGCACATGGCGCATGCTCAGATTAGAGATTTTTGTCCGAATTGTTGCAAACCATATTTCATAACTTGGCAATACTTGTCTGTATAAGTTCTATTAAATAAGTAAGACAAATAAAAAAACATTAACTTGGCAATAATGGAGACTCGCCAAATTTTTTCCACAACTCTCTCGACCAATCAATTTTTATTGCTCGTATGTCGCAAGTTTCTTATTTATACTGGCACTCTAGTTGCTCATCTCTCAAGATTTTGTCCAAAATCCGTATGAAATAATCGAATTTTATTTCTCGCATACCACCTCTCTCACATTTATTACGGCATTCTTTTGCTTATCCTGTGCAGTTTGAAACGCAGTAGACAATCAAGTGGTAAAATATTGGAAGTGTCCCTGTAAAACAACTACACATGATACGATGAATCCTCTTAGATTAAAACCATCCCTGGTTTACTAGAATCGTAGTGTAAAAGTTACATTCAAATCCGTTCAGTGATTGTTGAGAAAATTCAGGCCGTACATATATACATGCATTCATTACATACATACACAAATAACGACCAAAAAAAGAAATTTCTTTTTTAAAGTTGCTTAATAAACTTAAACATTGTTTTTTTTTTCATTAGTAACACCCATGTTTGATTTAATAAAACAATTCATATATTTAATTAGTCTTGTTTCAAATCTTAATGACATTCCTAAGATTAGTTTCAGAGTTATCAATTATTTTAAAATGAACAGATTTTATAGTTTTTCAACTAGTTGAAATTTAGTAATTAAATTTATAGTGGATTTGAAGGCAAATTTGTCACAGTAGAAGATACATTGTAATAACAAGTAGGCAACATGATTTCCCAAGTAGACACATCACGACATTATGTTGTTTCATGTGCGGTAAAGACTGAAAATCTTTAACGGGTCATAACTTCAGTTTTATAAAGTCGCAACAATTAACCTCAAATTTTCTTGTTTATGATCTTCTGTACTTCTATTAGATTTCCCGAAAAGTCATGAAACATAGCGGCTAACTTTTACACTTTTTATTACCACTGTTTACGAACAGTAATCCTGGTCTTATTTAAATGCATAAATTCAACGATTATTATTATTATTTTCTTTTTTACCCAAAGTTGTTTACCTGGAATTTCATAAATATATCGATGTTTTTTATATTTAGCAAAGGTAAAATTTCAGCAAACGAATTTTCAATTTTAATCTAATATGTAGTTTTTTAACGTTATTATTATTTTTTTCATATTTGCTTAAAATGTGACGACCAAAAGTTAAAATGAAAAGGCAATTTGTTTTTGGGTTTATCGATCCTGATGTTTCTAAAAAGGGACCAAAAACGTATTAGTTTATGCATTTTTACCGATTCTTGCTTTTTAAATTAATTGGTTTAATTTTCAGTAAAACATATTTTCCCAACCACACATTCGAATTTGGTGAAAATTTGTTTATTTGTACATGTTTTGTTTTGCTGTTCTACAACTAAACCGAAGTATACAATAAAATTAAGGTATTGAATAAAATTAAGTTTTCCAAAATGTTGTTTTAACCTTTTGCACTCCACAGACACCTATACGGTGACATACAAAGTTTAATCCCCAAATGTCACATTGACACCGGAATTTTCGATCAAATTTATTTAAAAATAACTAAATGCATTTATCTGTTCGCGTAAATAACAAACCAAAAATTTTGGCTAAAAATTCCGGTGCCATTGCGTCATTTGGGGAATAATGCAATTAAACTTAGTATGTCACCGTATAGGTGTCAGTGGAGGGCAAAAGGTTAATATATAGTAGACACTTTAAGGGACTAGGTACCCTTCACTTTTCCAAAAATGAGAAAAACACCAATTTTCCATTTCTTTGCTTAAAATGCACTTAGATATCCCTAGTATATTCAAGCGAAGTTACGTAAATATCCGATGATTATAAATATGTGAAAAATGAATTTTACTGCATCCATTTCCCTTTAAATGTATCAGAGTTGCAATATTTAAATTCATTTTTCTCAGTTTGTATTTTTTTACTATGTATGTGTATAATGCAAATGCTAAAACTTTTACATACACTTTTCATTTGACTAGCCTTTTTTTGGATGATCCTTAAGGTGCATTTCATAAAATTAGGAATCAGATTTTCAGTAATATAAATAGTTTAAATTATAAATAGTTTAAAAATAAAAATGTTAAGTAAATAGTCATTTTTACTGTATTTTCACATATGTCGTGCCATTTTATTTATTTTTAAACCAATAAATTGTTTAGAAATCTGATCCATAGCGTTATAGAACACACTTGTCAGAAAAGCATGCAAAGAAAGAGTTCAAAACTGTAAAAGAAGGAAATTTTATAATTTTACTTAACTTTTTCCAAAAAAAATTTTTTTTTTCAAATTTTACACCAAGAATAGCATTTTTTCTTGATTAAATCATTTTCTTTCATAAAACCATTTAATAATATGTCAAAAAGTAATATAAAACATTGAAATTTTAAAAAAGTTCAAATTGTACAGAACCTTCTAACGAAAAATCATATATATTTGTAAATAATATTCAACGAATTTATTTTTTCTTGCATTAATTAAATAGGAAATTATAGCCCTCTTTCGGATTATACTTTATTTTTATTTAGTGCACTATGCTCTTTTAACATTTTAAAGTAATGGATTCAGGTTGTTCTGGGCTGGTGTTTTAAGCAAAAGATGAGACGTAACACGAATAAAAGAAACATACCGGATGGATTGAATTAAAACACCTCTACACTAATCTCCCTGTATATGGAACTACTCAGTATAAAGGCCTTAAATTTTATACTATTCAAGACATGGGGAAAAGGATCATGCGAAAAAAATTAGTTCCAGAAACACCGATAGATGGCGCTATACAAGAAAAAATATGAAAAAAAGACAAAAAAAAATAATAAAACAACAAACACATGGGAAATGAAATTTGTCCTTTTTAATTCCTATTACCCTTATGGAAAATAAGAAAATAAAAAATAAATCGGTTAAGTACGAGTATAACTCGCGCTCAAAGGGTTCCGTACATTAAATTTATTAATTACTATCTATTAATTAATAAACTCCTACTACACCTACATTGTTCCTAATTTTAGTTTAAGTAGATTCGGAAATAGGAGGGGGGGAGAGGACATATTTTTCCGGTATACTTTTGACGGTATCTCTGAAAATATAATACCTAAAATTTAAACAAATGTATTTTTGAGTTCGATGTTACGAATCTTTCTTTTTATACATCATGTAGGGTATCGTTCGAAAGTTTTTTTTCAAGTAACTTAATTAATATCTCGGCTAATTACAGACAATGTTTTTCGAAAATCATTGGATCATATATTTTATATATTTAGGTTAAATTATCGATGTAGAGCTGACTTCGGGCTATTGACATTTAGATACAAAAATATTCAAATTCTTGTTTTTATTATACAAGGAAATTCTTCAAAATCTTATCCAGTTACCCCTATTAAGAGATTGAACCCATGAACATCGAATTGTTAAAAAACAGTCATTTAAAGTCATAGTGGTGTAAGACATATTTTCTTAAATCCTCAAAAACAAGGATTTTTTGGACGCGTTGTAATAAATTCCAATACGGTAAAATATCGTCGAGAACTATCAAAACCAGGTTGCATATAACTATCACTTATACCGATCACCTAATTCATAGTTTGATATGTCTAGATACCTTCCATACACTTAGCGCTAATTTTCAAATATTAGTGACATACACCACTAGAACTTTAAACGTCTCATGCAATTCTAACATAACTATTAACCTGATACAGTAACGTGTCTAACATTTTAGCAGACTTGGGCGAGAGATTTCAGTGGCTTTAGGGTATCCTCACATATATCGCAAACGAGATATGGAAAAGTATAGAGAAAACCGGGTAGTTTCAGGAAAACAATATACAGGGTGTTTTTTTTTAAACTGACACTGTTCAGAGCCGTCTGCAGCTCGTTCTAATAACTGAATTGACACAAAATTGTGTGAATATACTAAGAAAACCATGGGAAAAAAGATTCCAACAAAAAAAAATTAGTTCCAATCACCACCGATAGGGGGGAATGTGGCGCTGTGGTCATTTATGCAACTGGGAATTAGCATAACATACGGGCAAAAAATGAAAATGCAAATTTTTACTTACGTAAGCGACAGTAGCGCCAATAGTTTAAGTTATAAATGCATGCGAAAAACACCGAGAAACAATTTCAGCTCAGGTTGAAAATTAATCTAACGTTACCGCAGCGCGCGATACTTGTGAAGTTCTTATATTGTAACCAGTACAATGCACCAGCCGCTCTTCGTTTACTTAGAACACGCCATAAACTGCGCAAAGGACCTTCATCCGTTAATGTATTGAAAGCAATGATTCTGAAATTCGAAGAAACAGGCTCGCTAGCAGTTCGGTCAGGCAGAGGACGTAAACCGGTGGCAGAAAAAGTGATAATGGATGTTCCAACTGCGATCAACGAAAGGGAAAGTGTAAATGATGAATAAAACGTGGCATTTTATCCAAATTATTAATTTTGTCTGTTTCTGATGGGTTTTTTTCAATGTACAGCGCCACATTTCCCCCTATCGGCGGTGATTGAACTAATTTTTTTTTTGTTGGAATCTTTATTCCCATGGTTTTCTTAGTCTATTCACAAAATTTTGTGTCAATCCAGTTATTAGAATGAGCTACAGACGGCTTTGAATAGTGTAAGTTTTAAAAAAAACACCCTGTATTTTAATGTCCGTTTCATGTCAGCGGAGGGATTAGGAGGATAGAAAGTACTGCGAATCAATTTTTGATCCGTGCATTACAAAATTTTAACGGCTCTAGTTGATCTCCCAGTTGGCAACTTCCTAAGCAAGGCTCTGCCTGATTGATCCCTTGGATTCGCAATTCTTACTTACATAAACTTTAATACAATCAAAGTAACTGATGCCGACAGTGACATCATCAAACCCAAATCACTACATTCATCAAAATATCAAGAGTAAAAATGTCTTCCATTAGTGCGCTGAAATTTATGAGACTAGGAGTGTCAGTGCAATAGTTTAGAATTGACCAAAAATATTCAGATAATAAATGCAGTATTATTCGCAACGAGGAATACATTTTGTAAAGACTTTATGACACTACATTATTTATTTCACCCTTGACATTAAAAAAATATTCTGGAATAATATAAAACTAATTTGATTCGAAATATCCTCCTACTTGCCTAAAAATACGACTGTAGAAAAATAGTTTTTATGGTACACGTCAAGAAGGTTTTTCATAATTTAGTGATACGCAGAACAATCCATTGGTCGTTTTCTTATGCCCTTAAAACATTTCTGATATAGAAGATCAATGCCTATTTTCAAAATACACATGAAAACCCGTAAAGAATGAGCTCATTATTATAGTAGCAGTGATATTTGTTCTTGTTTTATTACTGAATGTTCTCAATAAAATTTATTATCCAGAAGTTCTACCAGCCATAAATCTGGACAAATAGTTGGAAATGTTTCCTTCTTACTTTTCACTAAACATAACAATATCTTTTTTTTTCTATTTTATTATCACCATCACAATTCCATTTAAGTTATATCATATGCAAAAGAAAGTAAAGATTCATTGTTCTATTCTTATGCATCATATTTTTAACATCTCATGTCTTAGCAATGAAATATTAATCTTACTTTAGTTATTCTCGTGAAAATGGTTGTACTTGCAGTTAAAGTAATAAAATAACAGAGAGCAGAGGGGAAAGTGTGTGCTTTATTATAAGATTTAGTAATAATGGAACTTAATAATGATGAAAATCTGAAAAATATTTTACTTTGATAACTAAAATATCTTCTTAAAACACCATCAAAATTTTTAAAATGCGCTAGGCCTTTCGAAAGATCTGAGTCTTTCTTCGTCAGGCGCAAAAAGACGTGTTTCTACTATGAAAGCCGCAGCAAGACTGAAATGAGAGATAAATGAGAGGAAACAAGCTGAAACAACAGCCAATAGGAAAGTAGAAATCAACAGCCAATAGGAAAACAGAAGGAGATGACAACAGCCAATCACAGAAGAATAAAATCAAAACAATAGAATACAAAATAGAAGGGGAATAAGGAAGGGAAAAAATAAAAAATAAAATAGAATAAATAAATGAATAAATAAGTAAATTAGTAAATAAATAAAAATTATTGAAAATAAAAATAAAATAAATAAATAAATAAAACACACAAATAGATTTAAAAATGGAAACAGATGAAAATTAAGAATTAAATAAGTAACCAAATATATTAATATATATAAAAACAGACTAATATTAATTAATACCAAAATAAATTATATGGTCGTACTGAAGAGGTTTTTCCAAGCAGCAGAGAGCATTGTGGAATCAGATTTATCATTAACAATAACATCACGATTAAGATAAATAGCTAAATTTTCAAGAAAGTCCAATTCAGAGATTATTATATATTTTATATTCAGAGATACGAATAGGAAGGTGCAACATAAAAAACTGGAGAAATTCTGAATTTCAAGTGAATATTTCAAACTGATTTTTGGAAATAAAAACTTTAAATGCGTTTTCTGAACACAAGGGTTATGAACAATCAGATACGAAAAACGTTCGGTGGAGGGGAATTTGAATTTAATGACAGGTTTAAAGATAATGTTAAAATTGAAGCGTCTTAAAACTTTAGCTAATTTGAAACATAAAGGAGGATAAAAAGGGAGGACAATCAAATTATCAGGTTTGTTGTTCACAGATTTGGAAAGAGTAGATTTATTAGATGGTCTATTGAATTTCTTCACAGCATTATTGATAACAGAAGGATTGAAACCTCTTTTGACAGCAACAGTTTTTAAGTAATTAAGTTCATCCTTAAGGGATGCAGAGTCGGAACAAATTTTGAGAGCACGATTTACATACGTATAAAATACACCGATTTTTTGGTTGTCACTTTTGCAATATGTAAAAGCTCATACTTAAAATTCAGATATCACATTGCGTCTGAATAGCCAATTTTGGACAAATATCATATTTTATTTGAAAGACTGACTAATTAGCTATCCAGAACACATTTTGTTTTCTTCTTACGATCATTGGAACCGTAGTAATGCCTGATTTTCTTTTCAGAAATGGCTATTTCAAAAACTGGATGTTGCTGTTTAAGGGCATCAAGAAAGAAAAAAAACTTCTGACATTCATATTAAGGAAGGTGCAACATAAAAAACTGGAGAAATTCTGAATTTCAAGTGAATATTTCAAACTGATTTTTCGAAATAAAAACTTTAAATGCGTTTTCTGAACACAAGGGTTATGAACAATCAGATACGAAAAACGTTCGGAGGAGGGGAATTTGAATTTATTGACAGGTTTAAAGATAATGTTAAAATTGAAGCGTCTTAAAACTTTAGCTAATTTGAAACATAAAGGAGGATAAAAAGGGAGGACAATCAAATTATCAGGTTTGTTGTTCACAGATTTGGAAAGAGTAGATTTATTAGATGGTCTATTGAATTTCTTCACAGCATTATTGATAACAGAAGGATTGAAACCTCTTTTGACAGCAACAGTTGTTAAGTAATTAAGTTCATCCTTAAGGGATGCAGAGTAGGAACAAATTTTGAGAGCACGATTTACATACGTATAAAATACACCAATTTTTTGGTTGTCACTTTTGCAATATGTAAAAGCTCATACTTAAAATTAAGATATCACATTGCGTCTGAATAGCCAATTTTGGACAAATATCATATTTTATTTGAAAGACTGACTAATTAACTATCCAGAACACATTTTGTTTTCTTCTTACAATCATTGGAACCGTAGTAATGCCTGATTTTCTTTTCAGAAATGGCTATTTCAAAAACTGGATGTTGCTGTTTAAGGGCCTCAAGAAAGAAAAAAAACTTCTGACATTCATATTAAGGAAGGTGCAACATAAAAAACTGGAGAAATTCTGAATTTCAAGTGAATATTTCAAACTGATTTTTCGAAATAAAAACTTTAAATGCGTTTTCTGAACACAAGGGTTATGAACAATCAGATACGAAAAACGTTCGGTGGAGGGGAATTTGAATTTATTGACAGGTTTAAAGATAATGTTAAAATTGAAGCGTCTTAAAACTTTAGCTAATTTGAAACATAAAGGAGGATAAAAAGGGAGGACAATCAAATTATCAGGTTTGTTGTTCACAGATTTGGAAAGAGTAGATTTATTAGATGGTCTATTGAATTTCTTCACAGCATTATTGATAACAGAAGGATTGAAACCTCTTTTGACAGCAACAGTTTTAAAGTAATTAAGTTCATCCTTAAGGGATGCAGAGTCGGAACAAATTTTGAGAGCACGATTTACATACGTATAAAATACACCGATTTTTTGGTTGTCACTTTTGCAATATGTAAAAGCTCATACTTAAAATTAAGATACCACATTGCGTCTGAATAGCCAATTTTGGACAAATATCATATTTTATTTGAAAGACTGACTTATTATTATCAGGTTTGTTGTTCACAGATTTGGAAAGAGTAGATTTATTAGATGGTCTATTGAATTTCTTCACAGCATTATTGATAACAGAAGGATTGAAACCTCTTTTGACAGCAACAGTTTTTAAGTAATTAAGTTCATCCTTAAGGGATGCAGAGTCGGAACAAATTTTGAGAACACGATTTACATACGTATAAAATACACCGATTTTTTGGTTGTCACTTTTGCAATATGTAAAAGCTCATACTTAAAATTAAGATACCACATTGCGTCTGAATAGCCAATTTTGGACAAATATCATATTTTATTTGAAAGACTGACTAATTAGCTTTCCAGAACACACTTTGATTTCTTCTTATGATCATTGGAACCGTAGTAATGCCTGATTTTCTTTTCAGAAATGGCTATTTCAAAAACTGGATGTTGCTGTTTAAGGGCCTCAAGAAAGAAAAAAAACTTCTGACATTCATATTAAGGAAGGTGCAACATAAAAAACTGGAGAAATTCTGAATTTCAAGTGAATATTTCAAACTGATTTTTCGAAATAAAAACTTTAAATGCGTTTTCTGAACACAAGGGTTATGAACAATCAGATACGAAAAACGTTCGGCGGAGGGGAATTTGAATTTATTGACAGGTTTAAAGATAATGTTAAAATTGAAGCGTCTTAAAACTTTAGCTAATTTGAAACATAAAGGAGGATAAAAAGGGAGGACAATCAAATTATCAGGTTTGTTGTTCACAGATTTGGAAAGAGTAGATTTATTAGATGGTCTATTGAATTTCTTCACAGCATTATTGATAACAGAAGGATTGAAACCTCTTTTGACAGCAACAGTTGTTAAGTAATTAAGTTCATTCTTAAGGGATGCAGAGTCGGAACAAATTTTGAGAGCACGATTTACATACGTATAAAATACACCAATTTTTTGGTTGTCACTTTTGCAATATGTAAAAGCTCATACTTAAAATTAAGATATCACATTGCGTCTGAATAGCCAATTTTGGACAAATATCATATTTTATTTGAAAGACTGACTAATTAACTATCCAGAACACATTTTGTTTTCTTCTTACGATCATTGGAACCGTAGTAATGCCTGATTTTCTTTTCAGAAATGGCTATTTCAAAAACTGGATGTTGCTGTTTAAGGGCCTCAAGAAAGAAAAAAAACTTCTGACATTCATATTAAGGAAGGTGCAACATAAAAAACTGGAGAAATTCTGAATTTCAAGTGAATATTTCAAACTGATTTTTCGAAATAAAAACTTTAAATGCGTTTTCTGAACACAAGGGTTATGAACAATCAGATACGAAAAACGTTCGGTGGAGGGGAATTTGAATTTATTGACAGGTTTAAAGATAATGTTAAAATTGAAGCGTCTTAAAACTTTAGCTAATTTGAAACATAAAGGAGGATAAAAAGGGAGGACAATCAAATTATCAGGTTTGTTGTTCACAGATTTGGAAAGAGTAGATTTATTAGATGGTCTATTGAATTTCTTCACTGCATTATTGATAACAGAAGGATTGAAACCTCTTTTGACAGCAACAGTTTTTAAGTAATTAAGTTCATCCTTAAGGGATGCAGAGTCGGAACAAATTTTGAGAGCACGATTTACATACGTATAAAATACACCGATTTTTTGGTTGTCACTTTTGCAATATGTAAAAGCTCATACTTAAAATTAAGATACCACATTGCGTCTGAATAGCCAATTTTGGACAAATATCATATTTTATTTGAAAGACTGACTAATTATTATCAGGTTTGTTGTTCACAGATTTGGAAAGAGTAGATTTATTAGATGGTCTATTGAATTTCTTCACAGCATTATTGATAACAGAAGGATTGAAACTTCTTTTGACAGCAACAGTTTTTAAGTAATTAAGTTCTTCCTTAAGGGATGCAGAGTCGGAACAAATTTTGAGAACACGATTTACATACGTATAAAATACACCGATTTTTTGGTTGTCACTTTTGCAATATGTAAAAGCTCATACTTAAAATTAAGATACCACATTGCGTCTGAATAGCCAATTTTGGACAAATATCATATTTTATTTGAAAGACTGACTAATTAGCTATCCAGAACACATTTTGTTTTCTTCTTACGATCATTGGAACCGTAGTAATGCCTGATTTTCTTTTCAGAAATGGCTATTTCAAAAACTGGATGTTGCTGTTTAAGGGCCTCAAGAAAGAAAAAAAACTTCTGACATTCATATTAAGGAAGGTGCAACATAAAAAACTGGAGAAATTCTGAATTTCAAGTGAATATTTCAAACTGATTTTTGGAAATAAAAACTTTAAATGCGTTTTCTGAACACAAGGGTTATGAACAATCAGATACGAAAAACGTTCGATCTCCAAATCTTATGGTTATTTTATATAAAACGATCGCCCACAATTTACATTGCTGGCCATCCGGAATGCAACACCATGAAGGAATCTTCCAAACAGCATGAAATTTGCACCATGAGTACACCTTGATAGGATATGCAAATGATTATGATTTTAGCGCACCCGCACATCATGGGCGACTGCAGCGCTCCTTACAAACTGTATATAAAGGGAGGAAAGATTATCGTTTTGAACAGCGTAAATTGTTCTCTCGTGCGAATTTTTGTGTGTGCAGCTTCAGTATGCCTCGTAGAAAAACACGAGCACTATTCGAGAACGTTTCTGAGTTTGACCGCGTCAGAATCGTTGCATACAGAGATTTCTGATTATCCTTCCGAGAAATCGGTCATCGTGTCGGATGTAGCAAAGCAAAATTCGTGCAAATATGGAATTGATGTATGTAGGAGGAAATGACTGACCGGACGGGAGCGATTGCAATCGCCTGGTCATACCACTCGCCGGGAAGACAGGCATATTGTGCTCATGCACCGATGGAGCGCACTGCCTTATCCGCAACCATGTCACAATGAATACAGTCTGTAACACAATAATCGGTGTCTGGACTAACAATTCGACGTCGTTTGCAGTACAGTGGAAAGTCCGCTATGCGTATATTACTTAGCTTACCTATGAATTTAAACCACGGGCATTTGCGTTGCAATGGTGCACTGAACGGTGGGGATGGACATCCGAATGACGTGACAGTGTGTTTTCGGACAAATCACGCTTCTGCCTGCAGTACCACGATGGTCGGATTAGAGTTTAGAGACACCGTGGAGAGAGGCTGCTCAAATGTTTGCTCAAATGTTGTGTTATGCATTGTCATACTGGTCCTGAACCTGGTGTTATGGTGTGGGTTGGTAGTGGATTCCACTCCCGGACCCCACTAGTACGCATCAACAGTACACTGACTAACCAGCGCTAAACACCTCTCAGGTTTTGCAGACTGTTCTTCCTTGCCTTCATGGCTTGCCTGCGGCAACGTTTCAACAGGACAATGCGCGACCACATGTTGCATGCAATGTTCAAGCTTTCTTCTTAGCCCATCATATTGCATTGTTACCCTAGCCTGCCTGTTCTCCAGATCTATCACCCTTCGAACATGTCTGGTAAATGATTGGAGAACGCCTAGTCGGCATGCCGCATCCACGGGTACACCAGGTGAACTTTGACTACGTGTGGAGGCAGCATAAGCTGCCATTCCCCAACAACACATCTAAAGCCTCTTACACTCAATGCCGCGGCATGTAGCAGCAGTTATTGATAAATGTGGAGACAACACTTGTTACTGATTTTCTCGTGTTCCTCACCTCAAAGAAGGCTGCATTTCAAATCAATTAACACTGATACTACCTATAATCTCTTATATAAATTTGGCTTTGATATCTCTTGTCCTTCTTGATGCTGCATTTTGGATGGCGAGCAATGTATGCCATGCGAGTGTAATAAGGTTTGAATATCTGAGATCTCTTTAAATTCTACAAGTATTTTTATACATTAACATGCGGAAAATAAATGGAAAATCATCAATGAGATAGTTTGAATGGGTATATCTATAGAAGTTTTTACTTTATGGCTTAGATTGTAGTTCAGGCAATACCTCAAAACAATTAATAGTATATTCCTCAAATAGTATATTTACTGAAAAAAAGAGGAGCAAATTCTCATCATCTTGGACATTTTTGGAAAGTATCAAATATTGCACTGTATTTTCTTAAAATTGTAAAAGTTAAAAAGAAATTTCATCAAAAGAATTTATTCAACAAATGAAATGGTCTTTTTGTATACTAATTTATTTTTTTAAAAAATCGATGTTATCCTCAATTTGGCTTTATTTTGAAAAACAAATGTGTGTCAAACGTAGGGTGATAACTTAAAATAATTCTCATCATTAGAATGTAATTTTATTTTACTAAAGTTCGCGGGAACGACATGTTTCCTACAGCATATCTCTTCCCTAGTGACATAGTATTTAACTTGTTAAAAACTATAATTTTCCGTCAGAATGATTAACAAAGCGTAAACTAAAATTATACCATTTACGGGTCGCTGATACGCTGTTTAGTTATTTTTGATAACAAAAATTTAGAATATATCATATTTGTTAGTAAGATATATATTGCGTTGACTTTTAAATACTTTTGCGATAGGTTTTACTTATTTATTACATACTTTCTTTCAACTTACATTTCTGTATGTATGTGATAGTCAAATCTTGTGACTCATTTTTCACCCAATTCCTGGTGACGTAGAGCTTTGAAATTTGGAATATATATGTATTCCTGAGGGCAATACATGAATTCGACATTATTTTTTAAAAATTCGACCCCTAAGGGGGGGGGGCAACGTCGGTCCAAAACTTGCATTATCCCCCATAGAAATAACGTTATGATTGTTTAATTGAAAAAATAGCTCCATTGTTGCAAAATTCATTCATTTTCACCACATTGTTGCCCGCATCATTATGACGCCAGCATTGAGCGACGCACACATTTATGCTTTATAATATAAGTTGACTATTTTGTGAATTTTAATGGAAGTATGCTTACAGTAATTTACATTTAATTATTTATTTTACTTTCATTTATAAAATTAATTCATTGATACAGCATATTATCTCTCATTAGAAATAATTAGCAGCACTGTTATTAAATATGTAAAAATTAATGTGCCCATAAGTTTAAATTGCACTGTTATTAAATATGTAAAAATTAATGTGCCCATAAGTTTAAATTGCACTGTTATTAAATATGTAAAAATTAATGTGCCCATAAGTTTAAATTGCACTGTTTTCTTAATTACACTCTAATATAGCACTACCCAAATTTGACTAAAAAATAGGAAAGCAACATGACCCCAGGTGACCTCGTTGTCAGTATTACTGCCACATGATGATAAAAATTAGTCGTATCCAGGACAATGGGAAGTCCATTTATCCCATTTTATGACGAGTTGCAAATGACTAAAAATTTAGTCACGGTTATTTTACAGTAGTCACGCAATAGTGGTCAAATGAAAGTCATCATGGGACGAAATAAAGAAGTCCTATTTTGTTCATCATTGTGACTGCGAACAAAAATTAAGTAATATAAAAATGAGAACGTCAAAAAATATAGAATTGTGACGTGACATCGATTGTCGAACTTCAATTTGTCTTGGGTAGTGAAATAACACGTGACCGTACAAGTCCTACGGAACCCAGGGTCAGCCTGTACACTGATATTTAAATCAGTATTAGCGGTTTAGAGTACGTACTGTTGATAGTAACGCGTTAATTTTATTTAGAAAAAAAAATATTATAATATTTTTTGTATTGTGTAGATAAAATTTACTGTGTTTTAATATCCAATAACAATGACGTTTTATTTATGTGTATTAACTGTAGACTTTAAAATTATTACTGAATACGGAACACTCAATTCTCTCGGTAAGTGTTTTCTTTTATATTATTTACAGTATTACTTTTACTTATTATTTTAGTTCTTTGCATTTTATAATTCATAATGATTTTGAATTCACATAATTCAAAAAAATTTTTAGTTCTTATACATTTAAATACATTACATCTAATTTTTTTTAATTATTTGTGCATGTAAATAAGATATAATGCTTATATTTGATGTTAATGTTTATTTCACAGATACGCAGTAGATCGGCTCTGGGCTGTGCTGTTAAGGTATTGACATCTGCAATCAAAATGTAAAA
Organism: Maratus michaelseni; assembly: GCA_963931845.1. NCBI lineage: Eukaryota > Metazoa > Arthropoda > Arachnida > Araneae > Salticidae > Maratus > Maratus michaelseni. The sequence continues at coordinate 442,821,164 of OZ007586.1, forward strand.
ATTGCCTTCATCGCAAACCAATATTTCTATGATATTGGGTTAATCTTGGTAGTATATTCGGCCATTAAGGATATACATACATTTTAACGTCTGAATTAAATATACATATATAATTAACTATGATACATTAGACAGACTTTACTACATTTAAAACATTTAAATTAAAATAAATACATCAAAGCATTAAAAAAATTAAAGTAGACATTTCGCCATGACATCGCATAGCCCCATAAGTAATAGTTATATGGCCCTACATCAGTACCTCATTAGTACTGATTAGGCTATGCGATGTCATGGCGAAACGTCTACTTTATTTTATTTTTTAAATGTTTGTATGTATGTATTTTAATTTAAATGTTTTAAAGTCTATCTAATGTATCATAGTTAACTTTATATATTCGGCCAGTTTCGAACAATATTAACACCTTAACAGTTTTATTTATATTTTTTTTCGACACAATAAACCAAAAGTAGGGACAAAACAGCAATTTTCCCGTACTAAAATATTTGCCTTATATAATCGAAAAATATCGGCCAATTAATTACAGTTAAAAATTAGTAGTTACGAAGCAAGCAAACTCTTCTTGCCCGAGCAGCTTTCGGGAAAAACTTTTAAGTGGTTAATGTTCTTACACTTTGGAGAATATAACTGAAATTTTCTTCGACTGTTTACTTCATAACAAGAAAATGTTGAGATAACTATCTGAAATACATCTGAGGAAATACCTATATTGGTGAAACGTACAGATTGTATCGGAAATATTTCTAAGAGAATGCCAATGATAAGGACCTGATTACTTTCTTGGTCCAGATTAGGGCCGGGCTTGACACCCACTAATATTAGGAGCCCACAAATAATTTTGTAATTGTTTCAAAATCGTCTTAAGTTTTATTATTTTTTATGTTGTAGCATCTAACTTATTTTCCATTTAAAATGCCAACTCTTAGCTGCTAACCAGTCGCTTTTATTTATATCGAATAAATCAGAAATTTCATTAAATAGAATAAGTTAATAACCACACGAAAACAAGAAATATCTGATTAAATAAATTTTCTGGTTCAAATTATGTTTATTTGACTTGAATAAAACCAGAAGGTTGGCAGCTATGTGCTAACTTTAGTGGATTTTTTATATTAAATTTCCAATTTCTGATCGCTGTTTATAGCATTTTGTGTTTCCAACGGGCAATTATTTATTACCAATATGTGTTTTTTGTATGTTTATATATGATGAATGATTTTGATAAACACATATTCAAAGGATCAGTTTAAAAATTATGTTAATTTACAGTTAATAACAATACACGATGTAATTTTTACATAGGTTTATTTTTAAAGATAAAAAAAAAATGGAAAGAGAATTCGAAAGTTTCTTTATTGCTTCTAAATGTTCCAGCAGTTATTGGGACCCAAAAGAATGCTGTCCCTAGTCTGGATCAGGTTTAATAATGTTTCTTCAATATTGTTATTACAAATAAAGAGTGGTCTAAACTTCCTTGAAACATTTTAAAATTCATTTAAAATTCTAGTAATTGTCGTGCGAGAATGCGGTTTGGAAAAAAATGTTTCTTATAATCGAAAATGTGTTTAAGGGAGCTAGATACCCTTCATTTTACGAAAATTTACGAAAATAATAATTTTCCAACATTATACGTAAAATGGATTTAGACATCCGTAGTTATATTCTCACGAAGTGGCGTAAAGATCCGATAGTTAAAAAATATGCAAAAAAAAAAAATATTTTCACTGCATCCTTTCACCTTTAAATGATACAGAGTTGCAATCTTTAAATTCATTTTTTTTTTCATATTGTATTTTTTCAATATACCAGTTTGTTCTCATTGACAAAACTTCAACATACACTTTTCAATTGAGTAGCTTTTTTTTATGGATAACCATTAAGGTGCATTTCATAAAATTAGGGGGATTTTCAGCAATATAAATAGTTTAATTTAATTTTAATAAAAATGTTAGCCATTTTTACAATATTTTTTTACATATATCATGACATTTTATTTATTTTTTCTTAAATTAATTAACTTTTTGGAAATTTTATCCTTATAGTTATAGAGCACACTTCTAACAAAAGTATACAACAAAAGCTATTTCTAAATATTAAAATTTGTAGTAGAAGTGTGGTTTTAAAATTTTCTTAATTTTTTTTAATTAAATCATTCAGATTATACTACTAATTTTGCATTTTTGATTGCTTAAATCATTTTTTTTTTTTTCATAAAACCATTTGCCATGAACGTTTCATGTGTTAAAAAAAAAAAAAAAATAAGTCACGTTGAAATTAGAGAAAAAAGGGGGCGAAAAAGGATACTTTTTTTTCTAACGACTACCATTTTACCAAATTCCCTTCAATTTCACTAAAGATATGTTCATGGTCCCCAAATTTAATATATTTTCTGAAAAAAATTATTTTTGTTTCAGATGACTTTGACAATATGTGCACTACACGGCGTAAGGGTGGTGCACGCACAGCACACCCATATGGCAACTGACAATATCTCCATCAATTTTAATAATTATTGTATAATAAAAAAGCGTTTATTATTTTACAATGATAGAAATTAATTTTGCCGCGCCAGTCACTATTCTAATATGTTTTTACCCTTCCAGGGGCAAAGTACTTCTGTTGTAAAATCTTGAAATAAACGATTGACACCGCAATTTACGAACAAATTTAATTGAAAATAAGTAAAAGCTTTTCTTCATGTATATTATAAAATCAAAACATTAGTTCGAATTTCTGGTGCTATTTTGGCATATTAAAATTAAAATTAAGTGGTATAAATAATATTTCACCGCCCATCATAGGGTTAAATGGCAATGAAAAAAAAAACAGTGTTGCCACTTTAGTGCATTTCTTTATTAAAAAAACTACCAGAATTTCCGAACAGTTTTAACTTGTTATAGCTTCACTTTATTTAATGTCCGTCATTAAATAAATCAAAGATTATCATTCGAAAATTCTTGTGTATTTATTAAAAAACGCGCTAAATTGGCAACATTGATACACAATTCTTTAATTTTTTTAAATTCGAAATGCGTGTTTAACACTTTCCAACATAGCTGAAGAGTGTTTATGAATTCTGTTTGTCTGTCTGCCATCTGTCTGTCCGTGCTATAACTCACTCAAATATATTCGTATTGTCATGCAATTGATATATGTTATTGTCATGCAATTGATATATGTTAACATGTTCGGTATTGAAAATGAAGTGTGCAGAACTTGCAGATTTTTACAGGGTCACTCAAAAAATTCCGTTACACTACGGTCTATGGGGAAAAATCATTTGCGGTTCATTTTAATGGTGTAACACAATTTCAAAGAAATTGAAATCGATATATATCACTGAGCTGCACTATAAGAGGTTTACTATAGAATGTGATGTGCATAGTACTTATAGTTCCTCTACAGGGACACTCAAAAGAGTTCCCTAACATTACGGTCTATGGAGAAAAATCGTTTGCGGGTTACTTTAATAATGTTTTACTATTTCAAACATACTGAAATTGATATATATCATTAATTTGCATTACAGGAAGCTAACTATAGAATATTGTGTATATAGCATTCATCGTTCATTTACAGGGAAACACTGTACACTTACAAGAACTCGGTGCTGTAATAATAATTACTGCAGGTGTTTTTTAGTTGATGAACGCGTTTTAAATTTAACTAATTTTTGTATAATTATTTACAGGGTAGCACAAAAATCACTAAAGTTCTTGAGTACATTTCCGTTTGTTGACGGAAATTCCAGAAGCTAAATTTTAAACTGTGCTGCGCGTTTTCTAACTGAACTAAAATTTAGCATTCTATGTAGTATATATACAAATCTATAGATCATATACAGGGCTACACAAAATAGATAGGATATTTTTCCGAATATCGTTGGCAATTCCTGAAATTGGGTTTGAAATATGTTATGCGTTTTCCAAATTGTTTACATATGATTTTTCACCTTATTAAACGATAAATATTTTCAAAATTATTTTGGAAGTGTTGGAAAATGTTACATAATCTATGCTTGAAGCATGATTTTTTTTGTTCTTGTTTTCATTGAAAAAGTATCCTTGAAGGTAAAGGTAGTTCCACGTCTGTAGACAAAAATTGCATAGGCTTATTTATCCGTTGCCCCTTAAAATTAGTCAATGACAATGCATGATATATTCCAATGGACAACAACAGAACAAAAGAAAATATGATTAAACACAATGATTAATATCACTATGTGTTTTAATGAATAGGTGCCAAGTTTTACCTATTTTAAATACCACTATATTTGAAAAGTAATCTTCGCTTTTTTTTATCACAGATTTGCGATTTAATAACGAGAATATTACCATTCGAAAATAGTAGTATTAAAATTCATAATATTTGGCACCTATGTAAATCCTTAATCCTTATTTATTTGCGCTAGTGTATTTGTACACTATTGTATGTTAGAAATTTAAATATCCATGTTATAAATATGTATTGTTCGAAAATATTGTCACATATGCCTATGCTAAGGATTTTTATAATATTGTACTATATGGTAATTGAATTTGACTTATAATTAATTTTATAATACATTAATTTATTTTGCTAGAAATTTAGGAATATATGGTATACAAAATAAATGTACCGGAGTTTTGCTATGTAAATTTGCTCGAGTATTTAAGGGATAAAGTGCAGAAGTAAATAATTTATGTCTATTTTTTCAAATGCGTTGTAAAATATTATTAGTATCTTTTTTTGTAACATTTGCAGGCCACTACACTCTAAAAACGACATTTTCAAAACTGAGCAAAAAATACTCAAATCTGAGTATGTTGCATAGTCAAAATGGCTCCGAATCAAAATTACTCAAGTTTGAAACATGTATATACTCATTTCTGAAAACATGCACACACTCAAGAATAAAACATCATGTGCTCATATGTCCATGTTTCAAAAATGAGTATGAACTGATTTTAATTATTTTTGAATATGTCTATGTTTCAAACATGAGTATGAACTGACCACTATGTGCTCAGTTTTGAGTATGTCCATGTTTCAATGTTCTGAGTATTTCTGGTATTTCAGAATTAAAAGCATTGGGTCGAAATATTTGAAACAAAAAGTTTCATAACAAAATGAAAACATCGATTTACTCAGATTTGAAAGTGTCATTTTTCTCACATGGAGAGGACCAAGCTTGGTAATCACAGATTTTGATTATTTTTATATATGTTGTAGGGGAGAAGCCCCTTAGTCTCAGTTTCAACGGCTTTTATACAACGCTCCTTAGTTTTCGAGAAATAGGGGTTCTAATATTTTAACACAACTTAAATACTTGCTTTGTAAAGAAACTACTCTGTTGGTCGTAGCTCCGTTGTTATAGCGTGTGCTCGTTGATCCGAGGGCACGAGTTCGAAACCTGGACGGGGCTACGTTTGTTTTTCTCATTTTTTGTTTTATAAATATACTTGTAATTATAATTTAATAATCTCAATTAAAATTTTAATATCGTACATTAATTATAATGTTAACATATTTAAATTTAAATTTAAATTTATTTGATTTTTAAGCCATTATTAAACATTTTGCATCATTAAAAGAGATTTCTTTTTAAATGGATCCAATATTGACTAGTAAAAATTACAAAATAGTTACAAAATCATACCTTATTTTATTAATTATAAATTAATTCAAAACGCAAGCATACGTTATTACAAATTTAAAAATCTTTAATATGCAAAAAAAATATGTTGTAATATAATTCTTATGCTAAATTTTAATATGATTGTGCTTTTTACTTTAAAAACAGTAGCATTATCATCGCATTGACTTCCATTGTTAAGGCAATATATAAATGAAGTTTCTTTATAATCACGAATTGAAACAATTGTTCAATATCATTGGATCGATAAAGCATATATGAAATACATTTTAAAAGTGATAAAAAAAATTAACTGTTTAATAATGTTTTATGCAACAATTTATTTACAAATAAAAAATAAATAGTACATTATAATTAATACATTATAATTACATGTAAGTATGTGTAATAATAAATATAAGTACATTATAATTCATTATAATAGTACATTATAATTAATGCACAACATTAAAATTTTTAATTACGATTATTAAATAATAATTACAAGCATATTTATAAAAAAAAATGAGAAAAACAAACGCAGCTCGTCCCGGTCTCGAACCCGGGCCCTCGGATCAATGAGCTACGGGGTCCACTTCGGCTGAGTGGTCAAGGCATCACACCGCTAATCGCTTGCGAGTGTAGGTGGGAGCGGGTTCGTTGGCTGGCTCCGTTGCACACTCTTTGTGGAGCTTCCGGCTGTATTTCTGTGTGTTGTAAATTTCCTTGTGTGTGCTATCTCGTCCCTGTATATATTGACGATGACTTATAAGCGGGCGCTTGACGCCAAGCACACAGGTCAGATGTATGTTAATAAAATGTCAAACTGAGCTAAGACCAACGCAGTAATTTCGTTACAAAGTAAGTATTTAAGTTGCGTTAAAATATTAGACCCCCTATTTCTCGTGAACTAAGGAGCGTTGTATAAAATCCGTTGAACCTGATACTAAGGGACTTCTACCCTACAACATATATAAAAATAATCAAAATCTGTGATTACCAAGCTTGGTCCTCTCCTTGTCAGTGTAAATACCATTCACTACAAAACCAACGTCAGTCCAAGGGGTTTTTTAAGGATTTTTTTTTCGAATTTAAATTTTATAAAATGAGTAACTGATAACCGACATACATATTTAAAGATTTAATAACTATAGTGGGTACAGAAAAGTTCTTAAAATATCTAGCATTTTTATGTAGCATAGTTTTTATTGATTCCTGAAAAATCTTATTTTTAGAGTTATGTAGTTTTTGAAATCACTAATTCAAACATATAGCGGAAAAAAATATATGCTACATATTTGATTCTGATTGAATATTTTTAGCTTTTGCCAATACCGGTGAGAAAATATTCCTTTTTTGGTGTTGCTATTCTAGCAGATAAATGTTCAATTAATCTATAAAAGAACTTCTGTCAAATTATTTATTTATTTTTTATTTTTTATTTTTTTTAAATATCCTTATTTAGAGTTTTCAGGAATTAACAGTATGTTTTTCTTCCACGTTTGAGTTCAGTAGTCAATAAAGATAACAATAAAAAATAAATAAATAAATTGTTGATGATCAACAACAACTTATTTTCATAATATTAACTAAAATGTGGCCAAGTAGGTCTAAAGCCTTTTATGAGAAGTCTTATTCATGTTGAAAAACTTTTTCGATGAACGCTAAATAAATAGCTATAAAATATTTTAAAACTTTTTCTTCTGAAATCAAACTGTTATTTTTTTTTCCTCCAATCAATTCTAAATAAATTTTATATTTATCCATCAAACAGACACGAAATTAAGAAGTAGAAAATAGAAAAAAGTAGTGAAATATATTTTTATTTGACATCATGTTATAGCTTTGCTCTAAACATTAAGAAAAGGTGTTATAAAATAGGTGATAACATGTTATTAACAAATAATTTCTAACATTGCCCACACAGTGGTATCTTAAACTATCTAAAATGACTGCTACAATACCCTTTCTGTTTAAATAAGTTGAGTACAGCAAATAATCAGAAGTATTGGTAAATATCTTAAGATACAAAAGCTCATCTGACCACTACTGAAGTCATAATATATTTCTAAAAGTAACCAATGATTTCGAGTTAATACCCCCAACAGCAATGATGTGTGCTGAAATACTTTTTTAGTTGTTATTATCTATGTTACTCCGTGAACTTCCATGCTCATTGTCGTCAAATGCATCAAAGAAAGGAATATGTGAAACTGCTGTCGTGCGATTGATAGGAACAGAAGATACAGCTATAAGCCAGGTTCATAAATGGTGAGCACGATCACAGTTCAAAATTCCATTTTGAGTACGGCTTTTACCAATTTTTTCTATTGCGCCAGTGCAGTTTTCATATAACTCAGCGATATATTTTATACAAAAAAGTGAAAAATAATGTCATTTGATTTCTTCTTCCTTTTCTTTCTCGTTCTTTAATTGTGAGAATGCTAGCGTGCAAGAATGTTCTCAGGTATTCACATATATACCTACCGGTTTATGTGTGCATTTATGTTTATGTAATTAGAAACAAATGATTAGGGCAGTATTATAATTTAAATAAATAACTTATGACTTTTACGGATACAAAATGTGCTATTTTTACGAGGGACAGTAGTAATGTGAATTTTGTTTTTGATTTCTAGAGGAAAACTTTATTTCAAACAGAAAATAGCGTGAAACATAGTAAATTGTTTTGGCTATTTTTTAGCGTTGTCGCCATAAACACTGATGCATTTGTGGTATCGTACCAAGAACTTAAAATTTCTGTTATAAAATTATATGTCCCCTACTTAATAAAGTCTTTGAAGGCCAACTAGACAAGTGCATTCTTCCGAAGCACTTTAAGTCTCCACAGTGGGGACTTTAACTCGTGTAACAGATGAAAAGATCAGAGTCGTAGACTGGATAACTCGTTTTTTCTTATCGTAGATGAAGAGTATGCTTTGAAAGTTTACGTACAGCGTGGGGTTTTGCATCGTTATCCAAGAAGGAAATTCAACTACTCAAGAATTCTGATCGTTAGTGGCATTCACTTTAGACCCATTCAGTTGTTCATTCACCATGTTCTGAAGATACGTCTCATTTTTATACGGATTTTGATGCAACTAAGTGCAAGAATGGCCCTCTGTTTGTTTATAATAGTCGTAGCAGACGGAAGTCATTCGTCCAACATGGTCCCCAACACAACATTATAGCCAACAAAAGTTGCTCTATCTTGCTGAAAAAAAGAATTGGATATCCAGTCAGCCAACATTCATTTTCCCTAATCTAGGAGGCTTTGATTTAGCGATCAATCAACTGAACCATTGGGAACGAAGCTAGGAAGGTAAGATTTCAGAAACAAGAAAACACAACAAAGATATCCGAACTTATCAGGTAACCCTGTCCGTTCAACACACGATAGATAACCCTACAAAACGTTTGAAAAACTTGTTTACCCAACACACAACAAGCTGAGTAAACATGTTTTGTAAAATGTTTCTTGTTTATCTTCTCCCATCTGATATGGTTTTAACACTTCTCTGGCACTCTGCGCATCCACCCGTTCATTTATGTCCCGCAGTGGCGCAGACGATTAAGCTCGGTTCCCGTCAAGATCACCGAAAGTGAAGCAGCACTGACCATGGTCAGTGCTTGGGAGGGTGACAACCTCTCTCGACTGCGGCTTCTGTGGGACCGTGTACGTTAATGGGAGCTAGGGCACGAACAGCCACGAACAGATTTTACGTGCGTAAAATCTGTTCGTGGCTTCATTGTTCTCCAAGTTTGAGAAAAAACGATACCTCTGGGTGTGCCAATCCACGTGCAGGTCTCTCATCTGAAATTGGTTCAAAATTAGGAGACCAGCTCTAGAAGTCCAACCTCTCTTGAGGCTCTGGCACCCCTTCTTTCAGAGAAGTGCTATGGCACTTTCTCTGACACAACATCAATAACAACAACAACACGTTCATTCCTTATGCCACACTGCCTATCATCGCAGCCAAGGATATAGAAAAGCCGCAGCGCTAAATCGATGTCAGCTGATTTTCAGCCTACCTTGATCACATGGCAGTTCGACAATTGGTAGAAATAAGCTTCTTTTAACTTCAAGACATCCAAAGAGAGTGAAAGTATCGCGGCCCGTCCCTTTCGTTGGCTGTGGCCTATAATGTGTTTTGGGCAATTGGTAAATGTATGTTCATCGCTTTCACCCCATTGCTGTCATTCCTTTTTTTTTGTAGATATTCAAAACTTACTTTCGGAATTTCTCTCGTACTTAGATTTTTTTTAATAATAGAAAAACGAATGGCTGGAATAAATTATGCAATCTATAAAAAGGTTTCAAATCGTAGCTTTTAGCTTAAAAATTTTTCATTTTAAAAAATATACAAATTATTTCCAAATACCTCTGGTAAAAAGTTCAAAACTTTTCGAGTGATGTGACTAAAAGTACATTTGAAGTATTTTTCAAATCAAATTTTTATCATATATCTTGAGGATTGATAATCAGTCAAAAAAGACATTTAAAGATAGAATTCGAACTATTTGAATTATTCTACAAAAATCTTTGTTTTAATGATTTTCAAAGAGTCTGAAATATTAATTAACTTCCTCAATTGATAATTATTTATATTTAAAATACTATTTCCATGTATTACATAGTGCCACAACAATATTTATATATTTTTTGTTACATTCATTATAATAAAAATAATTCTGAAAAAACATTGACCATAAGCATTTTAACACCACCACTTTAAAGTTATGGAATTCAAAGATACGCACAATCAACTGTTTACACTGAATAATAATTTAATCCTTGATATTTCCTAAATGATGACTTATCTATTTAAAATTTGTCTTTGTGACAGCATTTTCCTTCGAAGTGAGTTCAAAATCTCTTTGTCGTAACACGTAATGATATCGATTTTGCTTTTAGTGTCGGTCCTTCGTGAGTCTCTCAGGAGTACTGTCAAGCCTTTAGTTAATCCACGTTTGCATTCAACTTCGATGTGGCTCTTCATGGTACCTTTGATGGCATGTGGATATAAAGCAGCAATAACAGCCAGAAAGTCACAATCAGGGAAAGTGTCTCTTTTCCTTTTGAAATGACCTGTTGTGCGTTTGAAAAAATAACCCTTCGGTGAATCAATTTTTACCAGTTCATAATAAATATCCTGAAACGAAAAGGTAAGTAGTTAGCAGATCTGCACGTATATAATTATTAAACTTACAGCTCTGAGAAAAATAAAAATTTGCTAATCAAATGAAAGGCTAAATGTTTTTTGTAAGCGCCGTATTTCAAGAAAATCTGCAAATAAAAGCAAAATTATTTTCGTAGAAATTGCACGATGTTTCAGTTTTCTTCTTCTATTCGATATTATAAAGGAGATTTTTTTCTCGGTTGTTAACATTAAATAACAAAACTAATATATATTTTTAGTCAGTTTTTCTATTTTCAAGATTTTATTTTGAAATATACTAGATTCAGGAGGTTTAGGTTCACTCCCAGAGTTCGTCTGGTTCAGAAAATCATCTTTGTTGTCATTTCAATGACTAGAAATCCGTTCAGTAAAAAGTCAATGGATTTCTTTTTCTGGGTTAATATATGCCAAAAATATATATTATCTATCAATAAACTTTAAAATTCGGCCATGAAATGTCGTTATATGCTGGTATTACTTGTTGAAGTTCATAAAATGAAAATGATTAAAAAATGAAGAGGAGGAAGTTTGAAAGGGAAGCACTGGGGAAGTGTTATGTTGTAAGACCTCTTTAATCTAAAGATGATAATTCAGAGCACGAAGTATGTGTCCTGAAGATAAACAATATTTAGATGGAATGTCTCTCATAATTTAATTTTAAAATCTGGGTTAGTATGATGTCGTTTGGCAATAAGATATAAACAAAATTATAGATAAAAATAAACTGCTTTTGAGACTCAGCTTCGCTGCCACAGATTATCTGGTTCAATAAATGAAACTGTTGTAATGGCAAAGTCTGACTCGCCATTGAATTAAAGTATTCAGTTGAAGGAATTTCTTTTTGGACGAAAGAGGACAAGCATATTATTTATTTAAAAACAAAACTTTAAAATTCAGTAATCAGTGTCGTTATGAGCTGTAACACCTCTTCAGTAATGCTAATGAGTCAAAAGTGTATGTATACCTTACAGAATTATATGGAATGCATTTCAACAGCTTACTTCGATGTCTCGTGAAGAACCGCAATATTCAGTTTCACGGAGTTATTAAACTCGTCTGTGGTTCAACTATACTGCTTCTTTCAATAATGGATTTATTTAGACAGAAAATTTCAGTTTATGCGTAGTTCAATGCATCATTGTCGTAGCAGATTACGTTATTACATTGTTAGAGGTATAAGTAAATAACTAGCAATTTTAAAACGTTCTCTAATTTTAGTGAGAACGTCACACAGTGCATGCAGATATTTATCGTTAAGCTTCTCAGTCCGATATCTTAGCTAGAGAATGCCATGCGTCTGTACAATAGACAACCTCCATTACAAGAGTTGAGCAAACCGATTTTACAGAGTGAAAAAAAATAACTCGGACAGAAATTTTAGCAAATATTTGTTAATAACCACAGAAATCAGAATAAGATTGCTAATAGACAAAGCATAGATTTATGACTTGCAGAAAAACTACAAGTTTCCGAAGGGGTCGCCTTTCACTTTTACGTAGAAGCGAAATCTACAGATAAAATTTCCAGCCACGGGCTCATCTCTTATTTTTTTTACGTTCCTATTAGAGAGATTTTTTTCAGATTCCGAATGTCAGTGAGACGTAGAATAAACTCACCTCTGTAACAGGAAGTTTCAGAAAAACCAATTTTGTCGATATCTTGACATTACAGGAGCCATTTTTATGTTCTTAAGAAGTATGTCAGATGTGCCTTCACCATTCCTGTGCTCTTCTTTGTTCTCTGTTCTGAAAGAGAATCTTGCTGGAGAGTCCATTTTATTTCCTAAGTACTCAAGGAATCTGAATGTTCTCCAAGGTGTTATAACGGCAAATTTGATAGATGATTTTGAGGCCTTTATTAACAAACTATACGATGTTATACCATTTGAACAAATCTCATCTCAAACCATAATCGACTGGAACTTTTGCCGTCTTTTGGTAATGGCTAATAAACTATGAGCCTACTTCGATCGAATTCGATTGGCGTGCGAATAGTGGACCAGTTCGATTGTGAAAATTTTGAAAAACCTCTTTGCCATTTATCATGAGAAGCCTGCTGCTATGATGCTATCCATTTTTTAAGTCTTACGTTTTTGTTGGCCATCGTGAAACTCTGGCACTTTTTCACAAACCGAGACTTAATGCCGTCGAAACATACTGAATTATTTTGGCTTTTTTTGGCATTGTTGCCATTGACATTGATGCATTTGTGATATCGCACAAACAATTTTAATCCTGCCTGATAAAATTCTATGCCCCTACTTGATATAGTCCAGGAAGGCCTACTGGACCAGCGCAAACTTCCAAGTAGATACCTTGAGTCTCTACAGTGGGGACTTCGTATAACTGATAGAAGGATCAGAGCTGTAGGTTGGAAAGCTCATTTCTTCTTATATTAGTTGAAGAATGTATTTTGAAATTTTCCGTACAGTGTGGAGTTTTGCATCGTTATCCAAGAAAATAATCCCACTATTCAAGATTCTTGATCTCTACTGCTATTTATTTTAGACTCTTTCAGTTCCTTTTTCACTATGTTTTCAATATACATTTCGTTATTATACGGGTTTTGTATCAACTGAATTAAACAATCGCCCTCTGTTTTTATAACACTTATCTGGCGCTCTACGCATCTACCTGTTCATTTCTGTTGTAACTCCACCTATCATCGCAGTGAGCGAAAGAAAGAAGCCGCAGCATGCCACCGATCTCATCTGCTTTTCGGCCTGCCTTGATCACATGGCAGTTCGACAAATGATGAAAACAAGACTATCTTGATCACGTGACAGCCAAGAGGTGTGGAATTATCGCGGCCTGTCTCTTTCGTTGGCTGCGGCCTATCATGTGTTTATGAGAATTGATAAATAATATCCATCGCTTTCGCCCCATAACTTCCATTCTATTTTCTTTTGTGCCGACTCAAAATTTACTTTCGGAATTTCTCGCCTAATTGGAATTTTTTTATGATGGGGAAACGAATGTCTGAAATAAATTATGCAATCTATAGCACAACTTCTACTCTCAGCTTTTAGCTTAAATATTTTTCATTTTAATAAATATACCACTGATTTTCCAGACACAACACCGCTGGTAAAAACCTTAAAACTTTTGAGCAACGTGCCTTGATGTAAATTTGAAGTTTTTTTTTTTTTTTTTCAAAGCGTATTTTCATCATATAGCTTGAGGATTCACAATCAGTGAAAAGGAAATTTTAAAGGCGAATCGTTTTGAACTATTTGAATTATTCTACAAAAATCATTGTTTTTGTTGTTCTGTTACTAATATAACTCACGAAGTAAACCATGGATCTCTACAGAACAAAACAATTTATTGGACGACACACTGCAACACAAAACAATTAGTTTAAACATATAATTCTTCTTAATCACACAGAGATATATTTGCTTATCTTGTATCACACAGAAAATAAAATTTTACTTCTCTCCGTACATCTCTCTAATCTAACGGTCGCTCGCAGACTGAGTGTGTGTGGGTGGGAGGGGAAAGCAGGCAGTGCGCAGGTATGATTGCGCACATAAAAATGTTTCGCTCGCTCACTCCAACACACCCCTCCTGCGAGAGATACATTTTTTTTTCTTTAAACAGTTCAAAAATACACAAATACATATACATACAAAAATTACATAAAATTACACACAAATTACATACAATAATTACACATATCATAATAATGAAATATTTTCCATAGAATAAATCAATTTATCCTCATTTACAGCTTTAGTAAGGAAATCTGAAATAATATGTTCACTTTGAACATATTCCAATGAAATAATACCTTCTGACAATAAATCTCTTACAAAATGAAATCTCAAGTTCATATGTCTAGATTTATTTGATGATCTTGTACATTTTATCCATTGTATTGCTGCTTGGCTATCACTACTTAAAATTATGGCATCCTTTATAAATTGTTTACAATTTAACTCAGATAATAAATTTACTGTCCATATTATATCCTTACAAATTTCTGAAATAGAAAATAATTCTGCTTCACAAGTAGAAAGACTAACACTTTTTTGTTTATGACATTTCCAAGATATTAATGACTTTCCTAATAAGACAACTCCCCCTGAAAAAGACTTTCCATTTTCTCCATTTCCCCAACTAGCGTCTGAACTACTATTTAAATACCCAAATTCGTTGTTGTAAAATAATTTTTTATCTTTTGTGCCTTTTAAATACCTTAATACTCTTTTAGCCAAAATGTAATGTCTTTTTTCTGGTTTGTGATTAAATTGAGACAAATAAGTCGTGACAAATGATATATCAGGACGTGTTCTATTAGCTAAATATAAAAGTTCACCAATAATTTCCTGATACTTAGTCATGTCAAACAATTCATTTGTTGGAGGGAAACTTTTATCTTCACCTTTAACAATAGGTGTTTTCATAGATTTACAATTTTCTAAATTATGTTTTTCCAACAATGATTCAATATATTCAACTTGTGACAAACTGATACCTTTATCATATTTTTCAATTTCCATACCTAAAAATTTAGAGTTCTTATTTTCATACAATTCAAATACATTTTTAATTTTAGAAACAATATTTTCATACATTGTTTGATTATTACAAAAAATAGCTAAATCATCAACATACATACATATTATAAAAATGTTATCATTCTCAACTTTAATAAACATACAGTTATCAGAACCTAACTGATTTAATCCAATATTACAGAGTACTTCTTTAATTTTAAAATACCAGTTTCTACCGGATTGGGGTAATCCGTAAATACTCTTTTTCAATTTACAAACTTTATTAACTCCTATTAATTTTTCGTAACCAGGTGGTGGTGTCATATATAATGTTTCTTGCAAGTCACTATACAAATATGCTGTTTTAACATCAAAAAATTTAACAATCAAATTTAATTTAGCTGCAAGTGCAATTAGTAATCTAAATGACTCAATATTTACAACAGGTGAATATGACTCAGAATAATCTTTATTTTTAATTTGATTAAATCCAGCTGCTACCAATCTTGCTTTATATTTTATTTCCTTATTATCGCCCTCTTTTAAAGCATATACCCATTTACTTTTAATCAATTTTGTTTTTTCTGGTATATCTACAATTTCCCAAACATTATGCTTAATTAAAGAATCCAATTCACTTTTCATAGCTTTTTCCCAATCATGTGAATTCACACTATTTATTGCCTCTAAATAATTACTTGGGACATTATCAGTTAAATTAGCTGAGGAATATTTATTTTTCAATCTTTCTGACCTTCGAACTTCAATATTTTCATTTCGGGTTTTCATTTTGTTCTTATTTCCTTCCCCCGCTCCGGTCAAATTGCCGCCGTCATGTCTACCTGGAGATAAATTAAGCTCTGTTGATGGGATTGCGCAACTGTTATTTATTTCTGTTGCGTCAGAAATCTCTAAATTGATAATTTTATTCCTTTCACTTTGATTAATCCTATTTTCCCCCTGAAAATTTTTATTTATTAGCGATTCAATATCCCAACACTCGGAAAATTTACATAATCCAAAATATTTACTCCCTTTTATCATTTCATTGAATTTAACAGAACGCTCTTCAATTATTTTCTTATTTTTCACATCATAAATACGATATCCTATCCTATCTCTCGCATAACCTAACATAATTCCTTTTCTTCCGGGTACATCGAATTTATTTCTCATTGTTTTAGGAATATGAAAGTAAGCTAAACAGCCAAATTTTCTCACATAGTTTAAATTGGGCTTTTTACCTGTCCAAATTTCTAAGGGGATTTTTTCTTTTCCTTTACGCGGTGTTATATTAGATATTTGTGTACTACAATTAATAGCTTCTGCCCAGAATTTGTTAGGAAGTTCACTTTCATATAACAAATATCTAGCCCTATCTAATAGAACCCTGTTAGCTCTCTCGGCTTTTCCGTTGCTTTCGCTATTATATGGAATTGTTTTTTCATGAAATATACCTGAATTAGCAAGATAATTATCTAATTCTGTGTTTACAAATTCGAGCCCATTGTCACTTCTCACTTTTTTTAATTCTTTTACCCATAAGATTTTCATATTTAGCTTTAAATTTATAAAATATATCAAATACTTCATCTTTACTTTTGAGGAAATAAGTAAAATACATTCCAGAAAAATCATCCACTAGTATCATAAAATATTTTGCCCCACCAAGTGATTCAGGCTTTATCGGGCCACACAAATCTACATGAAATAACTCCATTATATCAGAACTTTGGTCAATATCAATGTTCGGATGACTTTTCCTGGTTATCTTACTTATATCACATGTATCACATTTAAAATCAGACATATTTACATCTTTAAGATCAATATACTTTTTCATTTGTAACATATATTTTGAATTTAAGTGACACAATCTGTTATGCCAGAGTTCATAATTACTAGTACTTTTACGAGTAAAATTACACTGAGTATTACAGGCAGGTTCAAGTTTAATCTCTAATCGATTATCATTCTTAAATGCTTTAAATAGAAAAGTATTATACTTATCAAAAATTAGCACACAGTTATGTTTAGAAATAATTTTACAACCCTTATCCATTAAACAAGTGACTGATAATAAATTATATCTCAAATCTGGTACAAAGCTAACATCATTAATAGTTAAATGGATGGAATTATTTTTACTTACCGTATTACAGGATACTATACCTAAACCCTTCGAAATTAGTTTTGAATTTTTACCTGCTTGATATATATCCTTTTCTTCAGGAATTAGAGTCTTAAACCATAGTTTGTTATTACACATATGGGAACTTGCACCACTGTCCAACAACCATATATTGTCACACAGTTCATAGTTTTCAGGTGAAATAGTCAGTGCAGAATTTTTTCTGTCCTTAAATGAATAATTTACATCATAGTGCGTTTTTCTTCTTTGTCGATTTCCACTGGACTTGTCATTTCTAGAACTATTGTTCCTGTAAAAACAATCCTTTGCAACGTGATTCTGACGTCTACAAATGTAACACAGTCTTGGACTTTTGTTTTTCTTAGAGTAAAATACTTCAGCGGCGGTCCCTTCAGAACGCGGAGTATTCGTTTGTTCTTCTTCCCGTAGAATTTCTAACACTTCATCCATAGATTTTTCACGCTGTGTCTTTAAAATGTCCCTTACTTTTGAAAACTTTCCTTTCAGCCCACGTACCGTGTAGAACACTAATTCTCGATGTGTTACAGTCAATCCAAGCGTTTGACATTTAGTGGCAATTCCCCGGGCTCAGCGATATAATCATTTGCTGATTCGTTTGATTTCATATCTAAGTTCTTTAATTCGTTACCCGCGTCAATCCTTCTGTCTTCTGCTTGACCGGTGAAAGTAGATTTTATTTTTCCCCATAAAATTTTCGCATTTTCTTCGGCTGCAAACTGTAATGCCTGTTCATCCGACAATGACAATTTAATATAGGCTACGGCGTCATTATTTTTCTGGTCCCATTCGATGGAATCTTTTTCACTTAGATCTGTAGCTTTAATTTCGGATATGACATTGTCCAATCTTTTTAGACTTAAAGCTGCTTTAATTTTTAGGCTCCATATAAAGTAATTGGTTCCATTTAATTCAGGTACGTTTAATTTGTCCATGTTTATCTTAACACAATCACTTTCGGTTTCAAAATTCAACAACCACTGTTCTTGCTACCATTTGTTGTTCTGTTACTAATATAACTCACGAAGTAAACCATGGATCTCTACAGAACAAAACAATTTATTGGACGACACACTGCAACACAAAACAATTAGTTTAAACATATAATTCTTCTTAATCACACAGAGATATATTTGCTTATCTTGTATCACACAGAAAATAAAATTTTACTTCTCTCCGTACATCTCTCTAATCTAACGGTCGCTCGCAGACTGAGTGTGTGTGGGTGGGAGGGGAAAGCAGGCAGTGCGCAGGTATGATTGCGCACATAAAAATGTTTCGCTCGCTCACTCCAACAGTTTTAATTAATTTTAAAGAATCTTGTAGATTATTTAAATTCCTCAATTGATGATGATTTATTTTTTTAAATAACAATTCCATATCCCACATATTGCCACTACCTTTGCTTTAAATATTTTTGTTACATTTATTATGATAAGTGTAACTTTAGAAACATTGAAAATACGCATTTTTAAACCCACTTTAAAGGAGGGTAAAACAAAGATACGCACAATGAACCGTTTACATAGAATAATAATCTAATCCTTTATATTTCTTGAATGATGACTTATCTATTTAAATTTGTCCTTATAATAGCATTTTACTTCGAACTGTGTTCAAAATCTCTTTGTCGTAACACGTAACGATATCAATTTTGCTTTTCGTTTCAGTCCTTGGTGATTCTCTCAGGAGTACCGTCAATCCTTTAGTTAACCCACGTTTGCATTCAACTTCGATATGTCTTTTGAAGGTACCTCTAATGGCATGTGGATATAAAACAGCAATAACAGCCAGCAAGTCACAATCAGGGCAAGTGCTACTTTTTCTTTTGAAATTACCCGTTGTGCGTTTGATAAAGTAACCCTTCGGTGAATCAATATTTACCAATTTATAATACATATCCTGAAACGAAAAAGGTAAGTATTTATCAGATCTGAATAAATATAATTATTAAACATATAGATCTGAAAAAAATTAATTTTCTAATAAACTAAAATCTAGTTGTTTTTTGTGAGCGCCGTTTTTCAAGAAAATTTTAAAACCTTTCTTAAAAACTTCACAATGTTTCATTTTTTTCTTCTTTTATTGGATATTATAAAAAAAAATTGTCCGTCATTGGTAACACTAAATTGTGAAACTTTTAGTCATTTTTTTTATTTTCAGGATTTTGTTTTGAAATATGGCAGCTCACGTGATTTAGATTCACTGCCAGAGTTCTTCTGGTTCAGTAAATCACTTTTGTTGCCATTCCAATGTCTGGCAAACCATTGAGTGAACAGTTAATGGATATTTTTCTGGGTGAGCATATAGCAGAAAACAATATACTATCGATCAATAAGACTGTGAAATTTGCCCATGAAATGTCGTTAAATGCCAGTAATGCATGTTTTGAAAAAGGAAGCAGAGGAGGTTTGAAAAGACAGAAGTGGGGGGGGGGGGGTAGTGTTGTGCTATGACTTCTTTAATCTAATACTGATTAATCAGAGTACGAAGTATATGTGTTCTACAGATAAACAAAAATTATATAGAATGCCTCCCATGATTTAATTTTAAAATCTGGGTTATATTATCTCGTTTGACAATAAGCTTTAAACGAAAATAGAGATAAAAATAAGCTGCTTTTGAGACTCAGCTTCACTGCCACAGCTCATATGGTTCCCCAAATGATAATGTTGTCATGCCAGTGTCTGAGAAGCCATTGAGTAAAGTATTCAGGTGACCGAGTTTCTGGCGGACGAAAGAGGACAAGCATATTATTTATGAAGAAAACTTTAGAATTCGATAACTCAGTATCGATATGAGATGTAATATCTCTTCAGTCTAATGCTAATGAGTCAGAAGACTAAGAATGCATTCTATACGTTGCAGAATTTATATTGAATGTCTTTCACAGCTGAGTTTTAAAACCTTGGTAGGTATGACGATGTCTGGTAAAGAACTGCATTATTCCGTTTCACGGAGTTATAATACTCGTATGTGATCACAACAATAGTGCTGCTTGCTGTAGTGGCGTTCTTTAGAAAGAATAATTCAGTTTATGCATAGCTCAAAGCGTCATCATTGCCGTAACCCATTGTTTTATTGCATTATTAGAGGTACGAGGGACAGTACTTAAGTTTTTTGAATATGGAAACGAAAAAACAGCTGCTTTCAGCGCAGACGATTTTTATCAAAATTCGAACAGTTACGTGAATGTCTGCGTTTACAGAACACCAAAAGCTGTGAAATTCTATTTACATTATATATTATTATTAATTTTTCAAAAATCAGAAATGCTAAATAATTACGGAGTTATGTCGAAGGGACTTCAGACTTCAGAGCCATGATTTTTTAGGACTTTCGACAAGGTTTGACACAGAAACAGTGTAGAGATAGAATTAAATCGACGTTTGGTAACGAAGCATCATCTAAGGCAACGATTTACAACTGGTTTAAAGATTTATCCCACGGTTGTAAGAATCTCAGTGACGTTGTTCTGGACGGTTGACCAAAAAGTGCTGTAACTCCCGAAAACATTGATGCTGTGAGAAAACTAATCCCTTCTGCTCGTCATGTGACATAGGATGAAATATAGAAGCATCTTTGAACATTTCAAGGACCCGCGTGCATTCAATTTTACATGATCATTTAAAAGTGAAAAAGGTGTGTTCCCGATGGATATCCACAATTTATCTCAAGCTGAAAAGGATGCACGTGTGAAATGGTGCCAGGAAAATCTAAAAAAATTCAACTCCGGTGCCTCAAAATATGTGTGCGACATCGCTACGTGTGACGAAACCTAGATTTATTCCTATGAACCCGATACAAAACAAAAATTGACTGTTTTGGTATTTCCAGAGGACCCTAGACCGACAAAAGTTGTTCGTGCAAGGAGTGCTTCCAAAATATGATTGCTGTGTTTTTCGGTAAATCTGGCTAAATTGCAATTGTATCTTTGGACAATCGAAAAACAGTGAGTTCTCTTTGGTATATCTCAAATTGTTTGCCAAAAGTATTTGCAGAACTAAGAAAAAAATTCAAAACGTCGCATATAATTCTGCATCAGAACAACGCCAGCTCACACACTGCTTCGCTAACTATGGATTATTTGAAGCGTGAAGAAGTCGAATCTACGACTCATTGCCAGTATTCACCGGACTTAGCCCTTAATGATTACTTTTTATTTCTTTTCATAAAAAATAAAATGCGTGGTCAACGTTTTAACAACTCGGAAAAAGACGTTGAAGCTTACAAATGCCATGTTTCTACTATGCCACTTTCAAAGTGGCATAATAAATGCTTTGATGATTGGTTTATTCGAATGCAAAAATGTATCGATGCTGCAGGAGAATATTTTGAGGAGCAATAAAACATATATTCTTGATAAGGAATTATTTCTTGTATTGTTTTCTAAAAACTTAAGTACTACCCCTCGTATGAGTAAATAACTAACAATTTTCAAACATTTTCTAATTTTACTGAGACCATCACACATGCATATATACGTTGTTAAGCTACCCAGTCGGATATCTAGCTAAATAATGTCATGCGTCAGTACAATATCCCCCTCTCTGTTGCAAAGTTACCCCAAACAATTTTACAGAGTGACAAAAAATAACTCGGACAGACATTGTAGCTTATTTGTTTTAATAACCACGGAAATCAAAGTCAGATTTATAATAGACAAAACATAGATCTGTGACTTACAGAAAAATTACAAGTTTCTGAAGGGGTAACCTTTCGTTTTTACGTAGAAGCGAAATCTACCGATAAAATTTCAGCCACAACTCTTCTCCTGATAGTTTGCCCATTTCTACTTGAGGGATTTTATTCAGATTCTAAATTTCAGTGAGGCGTATAACAAACTGATCTCTGTAAGATGGCCATGTATAATAACCCATTTGGTTGATATCTAAACAATACCGGGACCATTTTTGTGCCCTTAAGAAGTGTGTCAAATGTACCTTCACCATTTCTGTGCTTTTTTGTTCTCTGTGCATCTTTCTGGAGAGTCCATATTTCATTTACAAAGCACTTAAGGAAGCAGAATATTGTCCAGGATGTTTTAACGATACATTTGATGGTTGATTTTGAGGAGTTCATCAACAAAAATAAGCGGTGTTATGCCATTTGTACAAATCTTATTCCAAACCGTAGCCGACTGGAACCTTTGCCGTCACTCGATAATGGCTGATAGACCATGAGCCTACTTCGATCGAATTCGATTGATATGTGAATTGTGGACCAGTTCGATTGTGAAAATTTTGAAAAAGTTTTTGCCATTTATCATAAGTAGCCCGCTTCATGGGTGCTATTCATTTTTGAAGTTTTACGTATTTGTTGGTCACCGTGAAATTATGGCACTGTTTCATTTAAATCGGCTGATATCCAAGGGGTATTTTCAAAAAAGTTTTAACCGTCTCACGGTAGATTTTCATCGAAACATTTGAAATATTTACGTTCTCTTTGTGGTTTCTGGAAATGTTCATTGTTCGTTTTTACTCGGACGTGGCCTGTCCCCATTATGACCAAGCTATTGAAACCGTTTCAAAGCATTCGATTCTATCTTGGAAGTATCAGCACCCGAACGAAATCTCATAGCTTCATGCCTTCAAAGTGTAATGTGAAAATTGCACATTTTGGGATATCATTATCATAAAACTTAAACAGCCTCTTTCAGCAAAGTCCGAGGTTTATATATCATTTTGAGGTAATAAAATTCCAAAAGTGGAGTAAAGTAGTTAGTTTTAATTGAAATTTGAACTTTTTCCGGGTTATTTTTTCTCACCCTGTAAGATATGGTGATCAGACAGCAAATCAGATTCACTGATTTCACACTCATATGATCGTAGCCAGTTTTCTAGATACATACACTCTAAAAACGACATTTTCAAAACAGCAAAAAATTCTCAAATCTGAGTATGTTGCATAGTCAAAATGGCACCGAATCAAAATTACTCAAGTTTGAAACATGTATATACTCATTTCTGAAAACATGCATACACTCAAGAATAAAACATCATGTGCTCATATTTGAGTGTATCTATGTTTCAAAAATTAGTATGAACTGACTTCTATGTGCTCATTTTTGAGTATGTCCATGTTTCAAAAATTAGTTTGAACTGATTCTAATCATTTTTTAATATGTCCATGTTTCACAAATGAGTATGAACTGACCTCTATGTGCTCAGTTTTGAGTACGTCTATGTTTCAATATTCTGAGTATTTCTGGTATTTCAGAATTGAAATCATTGGGTCGTCATATTTGAAACAAAAAGTTTCATAACAAAATGAAAACATCGATTTACTCAGATTTGAAAGAGAAATTTTTCTCAGTGCGAGCAATAAATGTTATGCATTAAGATAATATTAAAATTCTAGGGTAATTTTACTCTTATACACTATATTTCCAATGATGACCGGTCACTTGCGATTTTAGACGTTTTGTTAAATATCTGGAAAGATACATGAAGAATTATTCTGAAACTTCAGGAGTGTAAACAACATGACAAACGTCATATATTTCCGCGAAGATTTTTTCCCGAAACCCCATAAGGGGCCGTCAACAAATTGAAGAAAAACGAATATCTTTTGGATAACCCTGTAAAATCTAATATTGCAAAAGCATTCAAACTCTAGATTATGATTAAGTGGCCTATTGTAATAATTTGAGTTCATTTTTATGAAGATAGCATGTATACTCGAAGAGAAATTCAGGTTTTTATAAAAACAGTCCCAAATTTTACCAAGTTTTTTGCTTATAATTTGCAGAGTTTTAAATATAAAAACAAGTTATTTTCAAAAAATATGACAATCAAAATTATACACAATACCCTGCAATCAGAATTAAAAAATAATAAAAATTGTACTAACAATGAGTAGGTTTACTAAATATTGTTTCACTGCGCATGCGCGAATTCAATCAAAATATACTGTGCATAATATATTATCTAAATGTATAGACCAACTTTTATGAAAGTCTCAAAAACGCAGCTTGAAAATTCTGAAAATTATCGTCGATAGAATAAGCTCGAATTTCGCTGTTCCCAAAAGGAAGCAAAAAGATGAGGGGTTGTATCCCAATATACTACTTGTGAAAGTTGACATAATAAGAATGAAGCGTCTCTCATTCTATATTTGATACAACCCCTCATCATCTTTTTGCTTCCTTTTGGGAACAGCGAATTTCGAGCTTATTCTACCGACGTTTACTATCAGAATTTTCAAGCTATGTTTTTGAGACTTTCATAAAAGTTGGTCTATATATTTAGCTAATATATTATGCACAGTATATTTTGATTGAATTCGCGCATGCACAGTGAAACAATATTTAGTAAACCTGCTCATTTTTCGTACAATTTTTATTATTTTTTAATTATGATTGCAGGGTGTTGTGTACAATTTTGTTTGTCATATTTTCTAAAAATAACTAGTTTTTATATTAAAAACTCTGCAAATTATAAGCAAAAAACTTGATAAAATTTGGGACTGTTTTTATAAAACCCTGAATTTCTCTTCGAGTATACATGCTATCTTCATAAAAATGAACCCAAATTATTACAATAATCCACTTAATCATAATCTACAGTTTGAATGCTTTTTGCAATATTAGTTTTTACAGGGTTATCCAAAAGATATTCGTTTTTCTTCAATTTGTTGACGGCCCCTTACGGAGTTTCGGGAAAAAATCTTCGCTGAAATATATGACGTCTATCATGTTGTTTACACTCCTGAAGTTTCAGGATAATTCCTCATGTATCTTTTCAGATATTTAACAAAACGTCTAAAATCGCAAGTGACCGGTCATCATTGGAAATATAGTGTATAATAGAAACGAATGTTGGTACCAGTTTTCTAAGTCAACATATATCATTCATGGAGGCGAAATTTTATTTGCCAGCATTTTAAATAGATTATCTTTATCCAACAATGTATTAAAATATTTAAAAAAAAAAAAAAAAAAAAATCACTGCAAAAGCATTCTGGTTACACCAAATGTAAGAAAATGAAGATCGCACTGATAAATGACAACATATGATGATTTTTGTAATATATTTATATCATTAGCTCTCATACTTCAGGCATTATGCAGTTCTCCCCAGCTAGCGAAAATTCTAATCAGTTTATTGTTCGTAAAAAATAGTTCAGCTACTAAAGACCGTTATTTTTATGCCGAGACTATAAGGTCAGAATCATAATTTAATCCGAATACTGATCCAAAATTCAATGTATCTTTATAACAAATAAAATAAACCCACTGCATAACACAGTTGATGAAGTTGATTAAATATATTGTTTATCTTGCAGGAAGAGGTAAATTTAAGAGATATGGAAAATTTCTCTTCCTTTGGAATAATTTTATTAAACAATTCCATTGACAAGCAAATTACACATTTCCCTATTTTAAGTTTATGTGATGCAGAATTTTATATATGAGATAAACTGATAGATCTAAATTACTTTAAAGTAATGAAATATGCATTGCATCTTCTTATTTAATGATTTTCGAAAAGGAATGAATGGAAATTGTTTTCGGGATCCCTTAGTTTCTTACGCTTCATTCAAAATTATCAAAAATTCAGAGGAAAAAATATGAAGCTTTTGCTAAAAAATAATCATTAAATATTTTGAATATTTAAAATTTTAACTCCTCCATGAAAAAAAAAATAACTAGAGATTTATCAGCCAATATGTGAAAAAAAATCTATGTATAAAAAGAGTTCCGACTGTTAATTCATTTCCTGTTTCGAAGAATGAAGTTTTGCTTTGCAAAAATATATGAAAAGTTAACCTTCTTCCTGCATTTCACTGAAAAAATAATGCATTTCTCTAACAAAACATATATTATGAACTAATTCATTCCCATTTTTCCCGCACACTTGAAAAAAAGTCATGTTTCTTAATCTACGAAAATATAGTACAGTAGAACTCCAATTATACGAACTCCGACTATCCGAATCGCTGATTATCCGAATCGCTTTCAGAATTTCAGAAAAAAAAATTTAGACGGAAACGTACTGCGATTCGCAAAATAAGGATTCTGTCTACGCGCGCTATTGTCCCTCCCTCCGCGAATCTGGTGTATTAGCAGCGCGAATATTATTGGGATTATGAGTCAACGTCTCATAGGGCAGTTCGATTATTGGCTGTCGTCCGTCACCAGGTGGCCGGGCCGGCCCACTTGGGTTTCATACCCTTGGTTTCTAAATTCTAAATGATGATGAACTTATTGAAAGTATGAGAGAAGAAAGTGTCGAGGAAGAAGATGATCGTAGTGTCGAAGTTGAAGTAGACACGGGACCATCAGCTAGTGAAGCATTTCCCGGCCTTGAAACTGCGTTGAAGTGGATGGAGCGTCAGCCTGAATGTGATCACATGCAACTTCTTACAGTCAAGCGGGTGCGCGACTTGGCTGCCCGAAAATGGATGAAGACTGTCAAACAGCTTACTTTCACAGAGATGTTCAGCAAGCAATGACTTTCATTTACAGTACGGTACGTAGATACTGTACTAATGTACAGCACTTGTAAGTACGCTTAACATGTAAAAGTGTTGCATTTTCATTTAATTAATTAAAAGATTTAAAAAAAAAACAATTTTTTTATCCCGTTTTCAACATACATACAGCAATTAATTAAAATAAACCCTTTTTCGGAAAAAATCCAATTATCCGAATTTTTGATTATCCGAATGGGGTCCGGTCCCAATTGATTCGGATAATTGGAGTTCTACTGTATAACCACTAACAAAAATATACAATAAACTTATTCGAGTTCCTCATGATTCCGAGAAGTGTTCTTCATCTTTAGAAACGTCAAAAACCAGTATATTATTGAGATTTAAAGAAGCACTTATAAAAAAAAGTTTCTTTTGCTGCCACAGATTTTCGGAAATGTTTCCGAGAAGTTTTTACAATGTATTAATTAGTTTTATCCAACCAGAATATCGGTTTTTAGGATTTCCATTCTGAATTAAACATTTGCAGTTGCGCAATTGAATTTATGCATACTTTAACAAAAAACAGAAATTTTCTAAATCTAGGAAAATCTAAAATTAACCACAAACGAAAATATACAATAACCTTTTCTGAGTTACCCACGATTTCGAAAAGTGTTTTTTATCTTTGGAAACTTCTGAAACTTATACTTTTTCGAGAATTAAAGAAGCTTTTATAAAAACATTTCTTTTCCAGCCACTGATTTTCGGAATCGTTTCCGAAGAGTTTTTATAGTCTATTAATCAGTTTTCTCAATCCGGAATATAGGTTTTCTGGTGCTATCCATTCTCAAGCAAATATTTTCATGTTCAACAAACACGTTTTACAGACAAACCACGATAAATTAACAGCAATAACATTAAAATTAAACTTAATATTATTTTGTTACTCTTACGCAGCTGAAATTGTTTAACTATGAATTAATAGCATCCAAAAAACTGAAATTTTGGTTTGAGAAAACTGATTAATACACTATAAAATTATTCGGAAACGTTTTCAAAAATCAGTTGTAGCAAAAGAAACCTTGTTTTTTTAAATGCTTCTTTAAGTCTCGAAAATATAAGGGTTTTTGAGGTTTCTAAAGATAAAGAATGCTTTTCGGAATTGTGGGTAACTCGAGAGAGGTTATTGTACATATTTTTTTCCGTGGTTGCATTATATTTTCCCAGATTATGAAACATTTGTCTTTTTTTACTATGCATGGAAGAGTAACAAAATAATATTAATTATAATGTTAATGTTGCTTATTTATCATGTTTGCCCGTAAAACATGTTTGTTGAACATGAACATGCTTGCCTGAGAATTGATAGCATCCGAAAAACCTGCATTTCGGGTTGAGAAAACTGATTAATATACTATAAAAACTACTCGGAAACGTTTTCCGAAAATCAGTGGCAGCAAAAGAAACTTTGTTTTTATGAATGCTTGTTTAAATCTTGAAAATATATTGGTTTCTCGTATTTCTAAAAGACAATGAACGCTTTTCGAAATCGTAGATAACCAAGAAGAGGTTATTGTATAATTCGTTCGTGGCTATATTATATTTTCCTCAATTAAGAAACCTCCGTCTTCTTTTACAGTGTGTATAAATTGAATTATGCAACTGAAAATGTTTAACTGAGAATTGATAGTATCCTAAAAACCGATATTCCTGTTTGAGAAAACTAACTGTTACACTACAAAAACTACTCGGAAGTGTTTCCGAAAATCAGTGGCAGCAAAGGAAACGTCTTTTTATAATTGCCTCTATAAATCTCGAAAATATATTGATTTCTGGGGTTTCTAAAAATACAGAACGCTTTTAGGACTCGTATGAATATCTCAGAAGACGTTCTTTTATATTTTCGTCTGTGATTATATTTTCCTATAAAGAAATATCTGTCCTTTTTTATAGTGCGTATAAATTATATTGCGCAACTACACTATATTGCCAAAGGTGACCGGTCACTTGCGATTTTAGACGCTTTGTTAACTATCTAGAAAAATACATGAGGAATTAACATTATTATCCAAATATAGTAGTACGTACACTATTGTGTACGCTATCTTACGTTTGTGCACTAATCAACAGATATTTGATACAACCCCTCATCTTTTTCCTTATTTTTGGGTAAAACGGATTTCGAGCTTATTCTACCGACGATAATTTTCAGAATTTTCAAACTATGATTTTGAGACTTTCACAAAAGTTGCTCTATATACTTAGCTAATACATTATGCATATTATATTTTAATTGCATTCGCGCATGCGCAGTGAAACATTTTTTGGTGAACCTGCTTATTTTTCATCCAATTTTTATTATTTTTTAATTATGATTGCAGAGTATTATGTACAATTTTGTTTGTCATATTTTCTGAAAAGAACTTTTTTTTATATTAAGAACTCTGCAAATTATAAGCAAAAAACTAGGCGAAATTTGGGACTGTTTTTATAAAAACCTTAATTTCTCTACGAGTATGCATGATATCCTCATAAAAATGAACACAGTATATTACAATATGCCGCTTATGAATAATCTCGAGTTTGAACGCCTTTGCTACATTAGTTTTTACAGGGTTATCCAAAAGATATTCGTTCTTTTTCAATTTCTTGACAATCCCCTATGGGGTTTCGTGAAAAAATCTTCGCGGAAATATATAACCTATACTATACTGTTTACACATCTGCAGTTTCAGGTTAATTCCTTATGTATTTTTCTAGATAGTTAACAAACCGTCTAAAATCGCAAGTGACCGGTCACCTTTGGCAATATAGTGTATTTGATAGTTGATAGCATCCTATAAACGGATATTCCGGTTGGAGAAAACTAATACAGTATAAAAGCTATGAGTTGTAATTTTCCAACTGGACGAAATATGTCCGGGACCTAATTCATCCAGTTAACCATATTGATCATAGCATCTGGTCTGATATCTGAATCAGCTCAACAGAATAAATCGCAGGTAATTTGGAACTCCAGAAACCAATACATTACCTGCGATTTATTCTGTTGAGCTGATTCAGATATCAGACCAGATGTTATGATCAATATGGTTAACAGGATGAATTAGGTCCTCCAGATTCGATAGGGATGGCTCAGTTGCTAGAACATGGCAGCTTCAGCCAAGAGATTCCGGGTTCGAATCCTGGCCCGGACATATTTTGTCCATTTGGAAAATTATAACTCATATGATTTCTTTACCAATTTGATTAATTGTGTCAAAATTAATCTAGAGTATAAGCTACTCGGAAACTTTTCCAATATTCAGTAGCAGCAAGATAAACATTGTTTTTTAAAATGATTCTTTATATCTCAAAAATATACTAGGTCTGGCTATTAATTTCCAGCACTGTAGCAACAATTATTAGAAATGAAAGTTCGTGGGTTACTTAACGGTTATAGTTGAATGGTCACGTATTTATCTGCGCACAATATCTGCGCTGCTCGTTATTCTTGTTTTATTTTCTGGTGTCGAAACACGCAAGCAAACGTTCGCTGTCAGCATTGTTGTTGAAATTAAAATAATGTAGCAGAGAATAAACGATAAATTTTGTTTCAAATCGGGGAAAAGTGCTAGAAAAACACGTAAAATGTTGCAGCAAGTGTACCTTCATGACGCATTATAACGTTCTCCGATTTTTGAATGGTTTCGACGTTTTCGTGATGTACCCTGTAAAGCATGTATTGGGCAAACATGATATCATGCAGTTAAATAACACTTCATACTCTTCAAACTTCGCACCAGCAGACTTTTTTCTGTTTCCCAAACTGAAAAAATCACTAAAGGAAACAAGATACAGAGTGTTTCACAAAGAACCCCTAACTTTAAAAATCAATAACCCGGAAACGGTGATAGATAGAAACATGATACCAGTGGTATGTTTATTAAAAAAATCGTAAGAATCTTATACGTAAATCTAAAAATTTAGTTAAAAATAGCGCCGAAAAATGGCGCTGAGAGCGTTAAGAATCCTTCTAAAGGGAGTTCAGAAGCATAGAAAGACTAGCCGTCGAAGATTTCGCCATTGAAATCTGACCGCTATTTTCGTATAGTGAAAATAATTCGCATCGGCCACGTTGCCTGTCTGTTGAATTTTTTTGAAAAGCTAACGAATTGTTTTCCCATCTGGGCCTTTTGCGACTTGAAATCGCGTTTGAAAACTTCTCCTTGAGGTAGTAGGACTCTGATTTAATGGGTGGTACTCCAACACAATAAACACATGATCCTCCACGGTATACACCACTTTCGGAATTATTTTCACTATACGCTAATAGCGGCCATATTTCAATGACGAAATCTTCGACGACTAGTCTTACTATGCTTCTGAACTCTCTTTAGAAGGATTCTTAACGCTCTCAGCGCTATCTATCGGTGCTATTTTTAACTAAATTTTGAGATTTATGGATAAGATTCTTACGATTTTTTTAATAAACATACCACTGGTTTCATGTTTCTATCTATCACCGTTTCCGGGTTATTGATTTTTAAAGTTAGGGGTCCTTTGTGAAACATCCTGTATCTGGATATTGATAAACACCAAGGAAAAGGTGACGTCCGAAATTAACAGGATTCCAAAGATGACTTTTCAAGTTGTTTCAAACAATTGCACTGCCGCGCGTAAAACTGTATTACGTTAGACGGAACTTACTTCGAAACATATTAAGCAGCTATGTACTGTACATTCATGCTTCAGAAGATATTTCACCAGTCCTGGAAATTAATAGTCACACCTTGTGTGTTGGTTTCTGAGGTTAGGGAAAGGTGGCCTAAAATGATCCCATTAAGGGAAAAACTTGTGTATATAACTGTTTAAATAAAACTTTGGCTCTTTGCTATAGTATGTTTTACACTATATTTTGCATTATAAATGTATTTTAATAATATTTGAAACCCAAATTGAGTAATGAAAGAAACAGATTTTTTAAAAAGTGTCCAAAGGATCATTTTACCCTCACCAAAGGGCAAAATGATCCTTGATTTAAAAATAATTGTAAATTGTTCTTTATCGGCAAAATAAAGGATATAAAAGTAATTATGTCAATACATAAGTGTAATTCACATCTAAAAACATACTCTATTAAGTAAACCAAGTCATATTTCTATACATGAAAGACTGTAAAGCTACATAAATATGAAAGTTAGTGCTTACCTTATAATAGATGTTATAAAACCCAATTTTTCAAAGAATTCTATTCAGACGCGTAATATTGCGATCGCTTGAATACCGTCATTGCTTCTTCTTCACTTATCACAACTAGTTTATGTGTTACCCTGTAGAAAGCGCGACCTGTCTGGAGGAAAACATATGTGGATCGTTGACCCCGTTAGGATCATTTTAGGCCACCTTCCCCTACTAAGGATAAAGATGCCCTTCGAAATTGTGGGTAACTCGGAAGAGGTTATTGCATGTTTTTCGTTCGTGGTTTTATTATATTGTCTTCAATTAAGAAACATTTTCTTTTAACGGTATATGAACTCCATTATAGATTTATTTAATAGAGAAAACTATAACAAACTTACCCAAGGAATTCCATAATCCATAGTGGTCTCCCATGGAACAAGTAGAATTGGGCACAACGCTTCAGTAACGACCATATTTGCAGATTCGGGATCGCAGTAAAAGTTAAATTCAGCAACCTCTGTAGTATTGCCGATCCCTTTTATTAAAAAGAGAATACAACAACATTACACGCCATAATTTTATATCTATACACATATATATTTTTGTAACGTATGTTGTTTTAACCCCTTAACTGTTGGGCTTTTTCGACACCATAAACTAAAAATAGGAACGATACACCACTTTTTCCATACTAAAATATTTGTTTTATATAATGGAAAAATGTCTGCCAAATAATAAAGCGAAGATTGCAATTAAAAATTAGTGGTGCCCAAAAGCTTTTAGTAACGAAACAAGCAAACTCTTCTTGCCCGAACCCTCGGGCAAGTTTCTGGTGTCGAAAAAGCCCAACAGTTAAGGGATTAATAACAATAGCACTAAAACAATGATAACATCTAGAGTAAGAAAGACAATACGGTTTAATAAATCAGGCAGAATACAAAATATGTTTTCAAAATAAAGGGTTTTCCAAAAAAGATGGGACACATTTGCAGAAGTGTTAAAGCACACTAAACTTTTTGTGCATATTTTATATATAGGAAATCTGAGCCGTTCTCCTATTATTGAGTCAAAAATACAGGGTGCCTCACTTCAAGTTGAACACGGATTTTCGTTCACAACTTTAACAATAATGACAATAATGTAATTTGTGATGAAAGTGCGATGTTGCTCCTATGAAAAGAATTTTCAACATACTTGCTTAGCTTTCTATGAAATGTGATGATATCATAAGAAGTGCTGCAAATAACCACCAAACATGAGCTAGACGCTCCATATGTAGCTGGTGGTGCGTTCAAGTATTACTTCCTAATTATACTACATTTGCGGATCTTACCATTATAACATCGCATTTCACACAAAGCAAAGTTATTCTGTGAACATTTTTCTTAAAATATCTTCATTATTGTTAAAGTTATGAACGAAAATCTGTGTTCGACTTGCAATGAAACACCTTGTATTTTTCGCTGTATAAGTACACAGTAAACAATAAAAGACAAATGTTTCTTAATCTACGAAAATATAATATACCCACGAATTAATATACACAATAATCTCTTCCAAGATATCCGTATGATTCCGAAAAGCGTTCTTTATCTTTAGAAACCTCAGAAATCAATATATTTTTAGGATTTAAAGAATCTAGGATTTAAAGAATCAGGATTTAAAGAATTTACAAAAACAAAGTTTATTTTGCTGCCACTGATTTCAGAAACATTTCCGAGTAGTTTTCAAAGTCTATTAATCAATTTTCTCAAACAGAAATATCGGTTTTTGGAAGCTATCAATTCTGAATTAAACGTTTTCAGCTGCGTAATTGAACTTATACATGCAACGGTAACAAAATAATATTAATTTTAAAGTTAATGTTAATGCTGTTGATTTATCATGTTTGTCTGTAAAATATGTGTGTTGAACATGAAAATGCTTACTTAAAAAAATATAGCATCAGAAAAACCTATATTCCGGGTGAGAAAACTTATTAATACATTATGAAAACTTACTTGGAAACGATTCCAAAAATGAGCGACAGCAAAAAAAAAAAAGTTTTTATAAAGGATTCTTTAAATCTCTAAAATATACACTGCTCAAAACAATTAAAGGATATTGCAGTTTTAGGTGGATTTTGTATCTGGGAAACTTTTTAGCTGATTGATACATGGTCGACAGACATAGTAGGTTATATGAGAATAAATTACACATGTTTGGCAGAAAAAAATGCATTTTATTGCGCATTTGTGTACAAAAGGAAAAAAACACAATTTGTGCATATGAGAAAAAAAGAATAAGAAAAGGTGTTTTCTTCAAAGAAAATCATTTTCAGTAGGGGGTATGGTTTCCACGGGCGGCCAGCAACGTTGAACACCTTTGAGGCATGGACTCAATGAGGCTATTAATGACGAGTTGGGGTATTCTGCCCCACTCTTCCAGAAGAGCTCTTTCCAGTTCTTGGAGAGTTTGTGGGGGTTGTTGGCGGCCAGAAACTCGTTTTCCTAGAGCGTCCCAAACGTGCTCGATTGGATTCATGTCTGGAGAACACGCTGGCCATTCCATTCGAACGATTCCTTCCTCGAAAAGGAAATCCTCCACCAGGTTTGCACGATGTGGCTTGCAGTTATCGCCATTAAAATGAAGTTATCTCCGATTGCTGCAGCGTAAGGGACTACAATAGGTCTGAGGATCTCATCCCTATATCGGCGACCAGTCAGAGCTCCATCTCGAATGATGTAGAGGTCAGTGCGCCCGTCAATGGAGATACCACCATACACCAACACTCCTCCACCGCCAAATCTGACACTTTCGTGCACGAACGCAGGATTATTCCTACTGCCACGGTCCCTCCAGATGAAAATACGCCTATTATCCGGATGCACAGAAAAACGGGACTCGTCAGAAAACAAAATATTGCTCCATTCATTTCTCCTCCAGTTGACATGCTCGGTTGCCCACTCCCTGCGGTCGCGACGATGCCTTGATGTTAATCTAACACATACCATCGGTCGGCGAGCATACAGACCTACAGCATGGAGCCGGTTTCGGACAGTCTGAGTTGAAATTGTGGTGCCTGTAGCCAAGCGAAGGTGTTGTTGGAGAAGAGTAGCGTTCATGTTTCGGTGTCTCCGAGCTGTTAACGCTAAATACCGATCTTCATTGGGCGTTGTTGCCCGTCTACGACCTTGCCCTGGTCTTCGGCCTGCACATCCACTCTCCAAAAAACGGTTCCAGATCCTGGAAATGACACTTTGTGACACTCCAATCGCTTGCGCTACTTCGGCTTGAGTTTGGCCCCCTTCCAACCTACCAACAATTCTCCAAGCTTCTGAATCTGTCAAATGACTTCGCTGAGACATCGTACTCATCGAAACAAAGCAATCACTGAATGCCGATCATCCTTGTCTTCATTCTCTTTTATCCAGTTGAAAGTCAAATTTCATTCGCTGCCGCTGAAGCGACGTTTTTGACGTCGAACTCAAAATTTGCATACTCCACAGTTTGAAAACCAGAAAAATTTGCATTTGTGATTCTCTTCTTCTATTTTCGGCAAAAAAAATTTCGTTTATATCTTTATTTTATATAAAACTTCAAATATCCTTTAATTGTTTTGAGCAGTGTATTTCTTTTTGAGGTTTCTAATGATAACGATTTTCAGAATCGTAGATAACTCGGTAGAGATTATTGTATATTTCCGTTTGTTGATATATTATATTTTCGTAGATTAAGAAAAATTTCTCATTTCTTACAGTGTAGATTGAGATCCTGTGGTTACTTATAAAAAAGAAAAAACAAGTTGGAAATTGAACGTCAAACGTGACAAATGAGGTGCGTTCGTACTATAGCTACACTGTAAAAAAAAATTCGGAAAAGTTTCCGGTAGGAATAGGATTTCCAGTTGCCCGTATAGTACAGGAAACTTTTCCGAAACAACACGGAAAAAAAACGGAAAAAAACGAAAGTTTTTTCTTTCCGTCAGGAAACTTTTCCCGTTTGATTCAGAAACTAATCTTTAGACACAGAATAAATACCTGAGTCTTACGGAAATCTTTCCATTCACATAAAGAAACGTTTTGGAAGAATGGAAGAATAGATAGAAAGTATTCCGTTTAAAAAAGGAAAACTTTCCATTCACATAAAGAAACGTTTTGGAAGAATGGAAGAATAGATAGAAAGTATTCCGTTTTAAAAAGGAAAACTTTCCATTCACATAAAGAAACGTTTTGGAAGAATGGGAGAATAGATAGAAAGTATTCCGTTTTAAAAAGGAAACTTTTCCGAATCAGTCAGTAAACTAATCTTGAAAAAATTAAAAATTCCTGTGTAGAATAGAAACTTTTTCTTTGCTTTACGGAATTTTTTTTTCATTATGATCGGAAAATTTTCTGTATTGTAAAGAAACTTTTGTTTTAAAGAGTAGGAACATTAACAGATGAAAATATTGCTTTTGGACACTGTTTTGATTTCCTTTTATCTCAATTAAATATTATTAAGAACTTTTTTGAATACATACACGCATCTTAAGTATTTGTTATCATAAAATGCATTACATGTAATGCATTTTATGATAACAAAATGCATTTTATGATACGAAATGTGTGTATGTATTCAAAAAAGTTCTTAGTAATAGTTATATAAATATTCAGATCTTGATGATTTTTAATTCTGTGAAATGAATTATATCGTCTGCAGATTAATTTCTGTAATAAAATAATTATCTCGTTCGCTTGACGATTAAACATCGGAAGCTCCTATAACAAGAAAGCACCGATTTTTTTTAATTCAAATTTCTTAATAAATATTTTTATTAATATTTTCTAAAGTTTTGATTCATTTTTTATAAAATTTGAAATGCCTCGACAAAATTCTGCAAAGATAATATATCTTAAATTTCAAACCATTCGGTTGGGTAGTTTTTGCGTTGTTATATGCGGACGGACGGACAGACAGCGGACAGGCCAGACGACGACAATAGGTGCTTACGTATTTATTTAATTACGAACGTACCTAAAAATGCTGTAGTATGCTCTACCGTGTCTAAAAATTTCCCAACTATTTTTTAAACATTTTATATATGAATTTTAATCTGATGAAAATCGAGCTAACATTCACATTAAAATTAACAGTCGCCTATTCCATGGGGACGGATATAGGAGTGTCTGACACAGGGTTGCCAGTTAGGCCTCCTTTTTAACATAGTTGAAAAGTGTTTATGAATTCGGTTTGTCTGTCTGCCTGCCTGCCGTCTCTCTGCCTGTCCGTTCTCTAACTCTTGTACTCGAATGTACTCGGTTCGCTATGCAATTGATATATCTGATTAGGGTTTACTATGTCCTGTTCGGTATCGAGAAAATGAAGAGTGCAGCATATATGGTTCATTTACAGGGAAACTCAAAAAAATTCTTTTACATTACGGTCTATTCGGGGGGGGGGAATCGTTTGCAGTGTATTTTAATGATGCTACACTATTTCAAACATATTTAAATTGATATATATCACTGATTTGCACTACAAGAGGCTTACTATAAAATACAGTGTGCATAGCATCATTTTAAAGGGATGCACAAAAGAATTCGATAAAAGTCTATTAACATTAATTGCTGGAAGTGCGTTTTAAGCTGTGGTACGTGTTTTAAAATTAAACTAATTTTTGCCTATTACTTGGTACGTTTGAATTCTATAGATGATATAGATGGCTACACAAAAGAATTCAGATACTTTTCCTACTATAGATGGTAATTACTGAAATAGTGTTTTCAAATGCGTTATGCGTTTTCCAAATTGTTTACTTAGATCTATGCGGGGCTAGTTGAGCTTAAGCCGAAAGATAAGCCTCCCCACCCGGTTTGACCTTGACCTTGTTTACTTATATATCAAATTTAACCTTATTAAACGATAAAGTTTTGTTAAAAGTATTCTGGAAGTGTTGGAAAGTGTTTCATAGTCTATACTTATTCATGA
The DNA here is from genome assembly GCA_963931845.1 of Maratus michaelseni. Lineage (NCBI taxonomy): Eukaryota > Metazoa > Arthropoda > Arachnida > Araneae > Salticidae > Maratus > Maratus michaelseni. The sequence continues at coordinate 442,859,180 of OZ007586.1, forward strand.
TTTTTCATTCTTTTTCATTCTGAATGTTCTGTGGCGTAAAAGTAGCGGCTAGCGTCTTTGTTTATAAATTTCATCACTCGATGCAGCATAAATACAGGTAAATGCACGCATAAATACTTGAGATTTATTTAGTACAAATTACTATTAAATAAATACATATTAGAAAATTCATATATATCTATAATTAAAATTAACAATTTAAATTTTATAAATAACATGAAAAATATGCATACAGTTGCATTAAAATAGGGAAAAGAATTCATGTATAACCTATACCATTTCCTGAAAATATCTACAACTCGATATAAATATAAAATATAAGCGTACGATTTTACACACAGAGTGCTTTTCAAAGGCGTTGTTCTGAATGTTATTTCCAAGCAGACGAATTTTTGTAGTTTCAAACCCAAAGTAAGAATATTGTCCATTCATATCCAAAATTCCGAAAGAAGAATTTATACGGTAATTAATCACGAAATGTTTGTCATTAAATAAAGCAAAAGTTACTATTCGGAATTTCAGGTATGCATTTGGAATTTCCGAATGAAAAAGGAGACCAAGCTGGCAACCCTGGTCTGACACTGTTACTCCTAAATTAGCTTTATATATGGGAGTATTTTTTTAATATTTTAGGTTTCAAAGCAGAAACTTTCGGATTAAATGGAATTTTTTATTTAACTGACATTTTTTTAAACTTAATATTGCAGATTTTCTAAAACACCGTTCTTATATTTAAACTAGTTTTTATGTGTTGGGAGTGTGACATCCATATCACACCAGTGATACATTGAAAACTGATGTTTAAATACTAAAATTTTGAGTTTTAAAATATGATATGACCTAACCTTTATAATTTCATCACATAATAGAGAGACATTTTAAATTTTTAGTGAATTCTGGATCTATTTTATGAGCAACAGCAAGGTTTGTCAGAGGTCCAATAGCTACGAGAGTAATTTGTTTGAAGTATTTTTTCAGCCAAAGTATTATTTAACCAATACTACTGGAGCAGGATGTTTACTTTAATTTACATCTCCGGTTGAGAATTCGTGAACACAACTTTTGAATTTCTGAATGAAAAAGGAGGTGAAACTGCAACCCTGGTCTGACAAGGTTAATCCTAAAAGGACTATACATAAATAACGATATCAACTTTTTAGTAATTTTGAGCCCTCCCCCCCCCACTTACGATATCCTATACGTTATCATTTATCGACACCCCCCCCCCTCCCCAATGATATCGTTATCAATGTCTAAAAACTCTTTGTTTTTACAGTTTTTTCTTTTTTTTTTCTTTTTACTTACATATCATACGTCTTGTAATCGTTTTGAAAATCGAAAAAAAAAATTGACAGATTTACACGTTTCAGACACTGGAAATTCCGAAAAACATATTTTTAGAAAAAAAAAATTGCCGTCCGTCTGTGTGTCTGTAAACGCTCTATCTCCCGAAAAAATTGAGATAGAGACTTGAAATTTGGTATGTACTTAGTATGTAATAATGGTAAGAAGCTTATTGAATTACAGTAACCTGGATTATCCAGAACTATTTTTTTCGGACTCTCGAAATATTCGTTCTGATAAAAGGTAGGTATATAAAAATTTTCGAAATTGTTTATTTTAAGGAGTAAATATAAAAGACAATTAAAAAACATAAATTTTGCATAAAGCATGAAGTCGATCGAATAATTAGTTGCCGAGATATTTGTAATCCTATTTTCCACACTCTTCGATTTTTCATGACCCTGTATTTCATCCAAATTTCAATTCAAAGATATATTTTAATTGGAAATGAGACGCTAAATCAGATGCAATAAACCGCTAGTTAATAGGATTATAGTTTTTGGAGTTATAAGGATGTTTCTTTTAAGCAATTCAGTAATCGAGCCTTTAAAGTTTGTGACGTCATCAAGCCACGATTTTGTTCGAATTGCAATGCATTTTATAAGTAGTTTACACATTTTTTATTTTAATATTTTACATTATGCATATCCATGATGGGTAAGTATTACGGTGGCCCCCAACGACTAGTTATATATTTGCAGTGACGTATAGATATGGTTTTACATTTGTTGTTTACTTTACTGATTCAAATGAAGAGAAGAAGTCAATAAAATATCTCTATTATAGATTAAATAACTTTATACCATCTAATACTTAAAAGAAATAGTTACTATTTAAAAGTATTTGATAACAGCTTTTTGTTGCATACTCGCATAATGCATTCAACAGTTCAACAGTAATGTTGTCTTCTTGCGCTTTGAACAAAACAGGTGGACAACATTCCTTCTTTTTTAGTAAACAGAATAAGTAAAATAATAAAAATATAATAAATAAGATATATAATAAATAAGAAGTTTCAAACATACTTCGCAGCTGGTTTCTCTAACAGCAGATGAATAGAAATGTGAAACGTTGGGGTATTCCATGTTTTAGAATGAAATAATTTTATAATCATTTAACGGTTTTAACCCCCTGATCGCAGAGCAAAAGGGCAAATTTTTAATGTTTTCTCAGTAATTTTTTAAAAATGCTAAAAAAAAATTAATTTTCAAACTTTATATAAAAAACTTAATTACATATATCAGTATAATCCTTGAGAGTATTAATCATGACTTGATGTTTCAAAACTTCCATATATTTTTAGAGTTATATTAATTTAAACAATGGCTCTATTGCAGTGAAACCTGCAGCATGGTAAACGGATATATCAGTTCACGGCGATGAGACGGTAATAATAATTTTGCATTTTCATGAAAATACAAGCTAAAAAAATCTATTTTGATGTAAAAACAAGTTACCAAAAAAAGAAAATTTTGGTTGGATTAAAAATGATAACGATATCAAAAGACAACCCCCTACCCCTCCTCCTAAAGATATCTTACGATATCAAGTGCCTGACCCCCCCTACCCCCTAAAGTGATAACGTTATATATGCACAGCCCCAAATTAGTTTTATATATTAGGAGTATGGAGTATCCTTTGAATCCTTTAGGATTCAAAATAGAAAATTTTGAATTAAATGTTTTATTATTATTATTTTTATTTAACCAGCATTTTCTAAACTTAATTATTGCAGCATCGATTTTCTACAACACAATTTTCATATTTAAAAAAAAAAATAGTTTTTATGTGTAGCGTGTGTGACATTCATGTCACGCTTACGACACGTTAAAAAGTTCCGTTTTAATACGGAAATTTTGAATTTTAAATATGATATGAACTTACCTTTATAATTTCCTCCCATAATAGAGATAGATTTTAAATTTTTAGTGAATTCTGGATCTATTCTATGAGCAACAGCGAGGTTTGTCAGAGGTGCAATAGCTATGACAGTTATTTGTTTGGGATATTTTTTAGCCAAATTAACCAATGCTACTGGAGCAGGAACATCACTTTCCTTTAAATCTCCGGTTGAGAATTCGTGGGCACAATTTCCCAGTCCGTCTGATCCATGGACAGAATCAGGATTTAGTTCGTGCTTTATCAATGGTACACTGCAACCTCTGTGAATTGGAATCTAAAATATTAAAAGAAAATACAACAAACTGGTAATACTGGAGTATAAATACAACTAAAATAGAACTGAATAACAAAATGTGATTAAAGCCATTTTAATTTCGGTATATTTGCGCGTATTATCTTTGTTCTTTTACTTTTAAAAAAGTTTAAATGTTTTAAGCCTAGCTCAGGACACAAAAATATCAAATTTTTACTTATTTGGCATAAAACACACTCTAGAGATATCAGAATAAAAGGAAGCAAATTGTGCACGTAAATATAATAAATAGATCAAAATATATAACTTTTTTATCTTGTACTGTCTGTGGTTGACTAAGGAATACTTAAAACTTTATTATACGTTTATCTTAGAATTGAGTTTTTCAAGATTCGTCATATTTAAATTGATACATACAAATTTCTATGAAAGATAAAATCATAAGAGTTCGTACAATTATTTCCGGTTATATATTCATTAAATTGTCTACAGGACTTTTTGTTTTTAGAGAAATTTAAAACAAATATGATCTCTCGGAGTAAAAAAAAATTAAGTAACTCTACTGGACTTTCCGAACATTTTATACAATTCTGTGGATTCAGTTAAATTTGTGACATAATGGATTTAGCTGGATTTGAACACTGGACCTCCAATTTAGAAACTGGAGATGTTACCTCTGAGCCACTAATGCTTGACTATGTCGATGCAATATTTATCACTTATCCTCCGCCACAGTTTCTTGGCGATTTTCCCTATATAATAGGTCGCAAAATGATCTAAAATTGTATCCAATAATTGGAGTATCATAGTTGAGATTTTTTCCAACAGAGCGAAAATATGACGGGACCAGGACCCGAACCTGGGTACTTTTCTCTCCGTTGGAAAATAATCTCAACTATGATACTCCAACCATTGGATATAATTTACCTAGTGGAATATATTTTACACTGTTCAATATGAGTTAAAATTGGTTTAAATACCTAATCCCTCAGGCGACTCATACGAAAATCTATACATGTTTTACGACAGTGGTGTGTAACGTAGTCGCCAAATGGGAGCTCAATCAGAAGCACCGTTTGGAAGCTATTGTGATCTCTCTCACACACACATACATCATGATTACAATACTTTCCTTACGCAGTATACTCAGAAAGTAAATATACTCACAAAAATGACTTTTTTTCTTTAAATTAAAATTAAAATTCCTTTAAAAATTTTTAATAAATGTCTTTGTAAATTCTGAAGACAAATTAATATTTGTACTCAAACATGAAAAAAGTATGCAAAAAGTGTTATTTTTTTCAGAAGATATATCAATTTTTAAAATACGTCTAAATTAAGAATTTTTTTAATTAAATTTTATTTTTTTACACAATTTACATTTAAAAAGGAATATGTGTGTGTGTGTGTTTCAAGAAAAGAAACTCCAGTCAATCTCATTATGTTTGAAATATCGTAACATCAATAACTATCATCGCTAACTATTTTTCCCCATAGACCGTAAGTGTAACGGAATTCTTGTGTGTGACCCTGTAAACAAACAACAAGTGCTGCACACTTCATTTTCAATACGGAATGTGCTATAGTAAACCTCAATAATATATGAAAATTTGATAGCAATCCGAGTACGGACAGACAGACAAACCGAATTCATATATACACACTTTTCAACTATATTGGAAAGTGTTAGAAATGGCGCCGAGTCCCTTTAATGCGGAAATCTGCTGTTCCTGAGAAACGTTTCATTAAAAATATATATTTAAAAACCGTCATTTATTTATTCTTTAATTTTTATTTTTATTGGCTGTTATTTAAATATTCATACGTTATTTTAATTTATATTGGAGTATAGTTTGCACTTTTACACAATTTACATTTAAAAAGGAATATATACACTGTAAAAAATGACCAATGTTTTTCATTTTATGAAAATATACTATAACCACGAACGAAAATATAATATAATCTTCTGAGTTATCCGAAATTCATAATAGCGTGTTCCATTGTCTTTTGATTCCCTAGAAACCAATACATTTCCTAAATTTAAAGAATTATTTATAAAAACAAAGTATTTTTCGCTGCCCGTATTTTTCAGAAACGTTTCCGAAGGGTTTTTATAGTGTATTAATTAGTGTCCTCAGCCTGGAATACCTGTTTTTCGAATGTCATCAATTCTCAAGTAAACGTTTTCAGCCGCATAAGTTAATTTATACATGAAAGAGTAAAGAAATAATCTTAATTTTAATGTTATTGTTAACGCTGTTAATTTTGCATGTTTGTCTGTTAAACATATTTTTTGAGCATGAAAATGTTTACTTGAGAGTTGATAGCATTCGAAAAACAGGTATTCCAGGCTGAGGACACTAATTAATACACTATAAAAATCCTTCGAAAACGTTTCTGAAAAATACGGGCAGCGAAAAATACTTCGTTTTTATAAATAATTCTTTAAATTTTGGAAAAGTATTGGTTTCTGGAGATTCAAAAGACAATGGAACACGCTATTCGGAATTTCGAATAACTCAGAAGATTATATTATATTTTCGTTCGTGGTTATATTATATTGTTATGAATTTTGTAAATATTTCATTCTTTTCAATTTATTTTATTTTATTATTGTGAAAATTGCAGTATTATTAATGTATTTCCTATTGAGCATCATGTAACTCAATGCTAAAGGCCTCAGGTGCTGTGCAAGAAAAACAACCTTACACCCTCATCTTTATAATAGAAGTCTATGGAAATATCGCCAAGGAATGGGTTTATCGCCAAGTTGGCGATGGTTTTGGCGACTTATTTTTGTCGCCAAATTTGGCGATATATCGCCAAATGTCGCCAAGTTGGCGACGGATTTGGCGACTTTTTGTGCTACCCCCCTCCGCCGGGACGTGGCATCCTATACCTTTCACGGTTGGTGTCCCGGCTGGGTGTCTCTTGTGCTACCCCCCTTATACATTTACATTGGGATCCTTTCACGTTTGGAGTACTCTATCGAGAGTTGAAGGACCTTCTGGTAATTTCTAGCATTAGAAAGCCCTGGAATAATCTGGAAAGATCTCTGAAGTCTATCTAAGGGACCTCCACCAGTTCAGTTCAGTTAGTTGTCTGTCAACTGCGATTGAATTCATACGAGAGGCTTTGCATTGAGAACTGTGTTTCTCGGATCGATTTTGTCGTTGATACGTCGTATTGAACGCATTGTTTCTGTATGAAATTTTGCTGTGCTTTTATTGGATTTGAAGATTACTAAATATCTTGTAATTTTCAGAAGATATTGGTGTTCGTATTGCACTGTTTATAGTGAATAAAGCCTTTTGATTGTTCTTATATATTGGCTTCAGTCCTTTCGAACCCCGAGCTCACAACAATATTTTCATAAAATAAGAAACATTGGTCATTTTTTACAGTATATATATGTGTGTGTGTGTGTGTGTATTTCAAGAAAGGAAACGTGTAATATATATATATTACGTAAATTAAAAATGTAATGTTCCGGACCATTTTATTGGGTTATATTTTTATTTAATCAGTTACATTTATGCTTGTGTCTTCCGACCAGGTGTAAATAAATAATGTCTGTTGTTCACAAGTAATCCTTTTTTGCCTGTTTACCTGTGTCATTCAACAACATAAACAAGCAATATGCGTGATTCTCTGCAGATATTTTTTCCGTGATATTTCCGAATATTTTTTCCCCCTGAAGGCCGAATTGATTTCGTTCGTTTTTCTTTCAGGTAATGCTATTGACTATTTTTGTCTTATTATTATTATTATTATTATCATTACACTTGAGAAAGAAACTTAACGGCATACATAAGAAGTTAATATTTTGAAGTAAATAGTTACAATTATTAGAGACGTAAAATTTCCTGAAATTTTGAAGTGCAGAAAAGCAATTTTTTCTGGTAATTTTTGGAGAAATTGATTTTTCTCAAATAAAAGCTTTTCTAGCAGCTATATTTTCTTAGAAAATATAAAATATAAAATTTTTTTTTAATTTGTGTACAATATTTTTTTAACTTCATATGCATATACTAGCCGGTTTTCGCTCATCTAACCCAGCCGTAGTCAACCTGCGGCCCAGCGACCTCTAATGTGTGGTCCGAGATACGCATTCATTATTCTGTATTGCAAAGTTGCAGCAAACTATCCAGTTTTATTTTAAATCGACAAAAACAAGAAATTTTATTAAATTAAAAAATCGTATTAGTTAAAATAATTATTAATAATAATTAATGAATTTAAAAAATAATTTTAAAATTAGTTACATAATTTTTAAAATTATGTTTATTTGATATGAAAAAAAAAAGGAAGGTTAGCAGCTGTATTTAAACAATTTGAAAAGCGCATAAAAATATTATGTATTTTCTCGGGAAAAGAAAATTAAATCTATATTTTAAAGATAAAATTATTTTCTTTGCTGTTTCAAAATTTCTTCTTATATATAGTCCTATTAGCGTTACAGTGGTGTATATATTTCTTAAATCTTCACCACTAATAAAAATTAATAAAAATTAAATTTTCACTATGTATTTTCACATTTTAAAAACATAGAAACTTTTGCATTCAGCAAAATCCTGATTTATTTTTAAAAAATTGTTTTGTTGCTTTTATCGTTTTTGTTTTATTTCTAATATTTAGAGTGTCTGGAAATTATCCATTATTTTTATTACATTTTATAGTTTTTACATAACTGATTATATTAATTTTATTATATTACTTTGTTATACTCTTTTTATTACCTTACTATTTTAATTATATATTTTTACATTATATAACTATAGTGTGTTGCGGCCCACCTCACGTAGCAAACTCATATTTGCGGCCCGTGCCGAAAAAAGGTTGAGTATGGCTGGTCTAAAGTCTAACCGGTCGCTTCCGTGCGGATTCAGATGCCTACTGTAGCATATAGACCGGATTTCGCTTGGTGCCAGGAAACTGTATTTTACATGCAAAAAGAAAAATATAAATAAAATACTTTATTTTAAACTATACGAAAATAATTAATAAGAATTTCAAAAAAGCACGTATATAAAGATCTCACGACATATATATATATATATACATATATATATATATATATATATATATATATATTATGATTCCCCTGACAAAGACCCGCTCGGCCCTGCTCGTGATTATCTAGGGGAAAGAGAAAACTTTGAGATAAAATAATCAAATATGGGACAGCCTAAGATACATGGCGATCATTTTAAATCGGCACTTTGGTTTCACGCCTATAAATTGGTAATATGGTGATTAAGAGGTCGGAGCCCTGTGTGTTTCTCAGCCATATATTTGTTATATTTCATTGTTCTGAGTCTGTCTTGTTGGGGTAATTTGCTGGCTAGCTCTGGGTATTTTTCCGCCGGGACATTGTATCCTATACCTTTTACGGTTGGTGTCTCGGTTGGGTGTTTCAAGCCATATATTTTTAATACAACTATCCATATAACGGGGCCCTACAAATTTTGCGCGCATAAATCACTAAAATCAAAATAATTTCAACAGAGTCCTGTGGGTTTCACGACTATAGATTATACGGCAATCACTATAACGAAGCCTTATACATTCGCAAGCCCATAAATATCATGATCAGTGTTTAAATCGTAAATCTTTATTTCCAAAAAATGTGTTTTGAGAAGAGGAGGAAATTTACTATATTTTGTATTAAAATTGAAATCTGATCGGTAAAAAACGAAAAACGCAAAAATGAAATATAGAACAAAAAACAACTTTTTCTTGGGAAAATGTCACCCAAAATATCTAATAAAAAATCAGCAATAGTTGTCTTATTCGTATAATCTTCCATAATCGGGTTCATAGCCGATGTTGGTGGCAAAATTGCTTAAATACCTGTTTAATTATTTTTTTTAGTAGATTTGTTATCCCAAATTTCACCCTCCTACCTAAAACTGCTGCTGAGATATGGCAAAAAGTCGAAATGACCTAAAACTTTCGATCCCCCATGTAACCCCCTTCAGGGATGAATTTTCAAAAATCATTTCTTAGTGGGTGCCTACATCGTGTAAGGAGCTTCCAAATTTCATTGTCCTAGGAGCAACGGTTGAGCTCGGCGGTTGGACTCTTAGATATAGTGAGAAATAAATTTGGCTAATTTTATTAGGTGCGTTCGTAATTATATAAATACGTAGCACCTATTGTCGTCGCTTGGTCCGTCCGTCTGTCTGTCCGTCCGTCCGCATATAACAACGCAAAAACTACCCAACCGACTGGTTTGCAATTTAAAATATATTATCTTTGCAGAATTTTGTCGAGACATTTCAAATTTTATTAAAATCGAATCAAAACTTTAGGAGATATTAATAAAAATATTTATTAAGAAATTTGAATTTTTTTTTTTAAATCGGTGCTTTTTTGTTATAGGAGCTTCCGAAGTTTAATCGTCAAGCGACCGAGATACTTATTTTATTACAGAAACTAGCAAGCTACGCCCGCTACGCTGGTCAATTTCTCTTAATGAACCTTTAATCAAACAAAATATTGACATTTCATAATTCACTTTTATATTTTAACAGAATAATAAGGATACTATAATTTGTGACTCGTGCTATAGTCAATATACACGTCAGGACACGTCGCCCTTATCATTATCTTTTTACGCGTGAAGGTTTCGCTATGGTACTCTATTGTGAAATTTGGTAATTTTAGAAATTCAATAGTTGAAAAATCGCAGAATCATTAGATCATTTTTCTTTAGAAATTGTTCTTAGAGCGCATTTAGATCTTATAAATAACAATCATGCCGAACTTGAAGTTTCTCGCTCCTTCAGCATCGCAAAAATCGCAATTTTAGAACGTTTTTCGCTTCTGCACCCCCCTCGGGGTAGTGGCACCGACATAAAATATAGCTTATGTTGGAGCAGGGATTGTCACCATCCATTTGCCACCATCACTTTTGAAATCGCTTTAGTAGTTCCAGACATTCCATACAAATTGTAATTTAGAATGTTTTTAGAAAATTTTTTGCTTATTTCAGCCTTTTAAATTTCGAATTTTTTTAGATTTTGTTCTTATAGAGCATTTAAATCTTGTAAGTAACGACCATACAAAATGTCAAGTTCCTAACTCCTTCATGCCCCACCAGTGGCTGAGAGGTTGTGCTCTCGAAGCTGGTAGACGGGAGGTGCTGGGTTCGATCCCAATCGCGCCCGTCGACCTAATCGTTCGGAGTTTTCGTGGTTTTCTTCGAGCCGTGGACTTATCCATGCGTAAATACGGGTTAGGTTCCCTTAGAAAGACCCCCACGAAGGGCACTCCCCCCGGGCCTATATCCCATGTGTAGATAATTGGCCGTCAATAATCAACCCAACCCAACCTAACTCCTTCATTATTGAAAATATCATAATTTTGGAACGTTTTTCGCTCCTGCACCCTCTGCGGGCAGTGGCACCGACAAAAAATTTAGCATATGTTGGAGCAGGGACTGTCACCATCCATTTGCCACCATCACTTTTGAAATCGGTTCTGTAGTTTCAGAGATTCCATAGAAATTGTAATTTAGAATGTTTTTAGAACGCTTCTTCCTCATCTCACCCTTTTAAATTGCGAATGTTTTTATAATTTGTTCTTAGAGAGCATTTACATCTTATAAGTAATTACCATACCAAATTTGATACTTCTATCTCCTTCAGTACACAAAAAATCGAAATTTTAGAACGTTTTTCGCTCCTGCACCTCCCTGGGGGTGGTGGCACCGACATAAAATATAGCCTATGTTGGAGCAGGGATTGTCACCATTAATTTGCCACCATCACTTTTAAAATCGCTTCAGTGGTTCCAGAGATTACCCCCTACAAACAAACAAACAAACAAACAAACAATCTTTACTACTTTATATATTAGTATAGATAAGGGGGAATTAGCCCCTTGTCCCCCCCCCCCTTTATACTTAACCAATCAATCCCGAAAACTAATCAGAGATGCGCCTTAACACAGTGAACCTATAAATAAAATTTGAAGGAAATGGGATAATTCTGCATGAAAAACCCATTTACATAAATTAAGGGGGGTATTAGCCCCCCGTTCCCCCCCTTTATACTTAATCAATCAATCCCGAAAACTAATCAGGGAAGCGTCTTAACCCAATGTATCTATAAACAAATTTTGAAGCAAATAGAATAATTCTGCATGAAAAACCCATTTATATAAATTAAGGGGGATTATCCCCCCGTTCCCCCCCTTTATACTTAACCAATCAATCCCGAAAACTAATCAGGGAAGCGCCTTAACACAGTGAACCTATAAACAAAATTTGAAGGAAAACGGAATAATTCTGCATGAAAAACCCATTTATATAAATTAAGGGGGGGATTAGCCCCCCCCGTTCCCCCCTTTATACTCAGCCAATCAATCCCGAAAATTATCATGCAAGCGCCTTAACACAGTGAACCTATAAACAAAATTTGAAGGAAAACGGAATAATTCTGCATGAAAAACCCATTTATATAAATTAAGGGGGGGATTAGCCCCCCGTTCCCCCCTTTATACTTAACCAATCAATCCCGAAAAGTAATCAGGGAAGCGTCTTAACCCAATGAACCTATAAACAAAATTTGAAGGAAAACGGAATAATTCTGCATGAAAAACCCATTTATATAAATTAAGGGGGGGAATTAGACCCCCCGATCCCCCCCTTTATATTAACTAATCAATCCCGAAAACTAATCAGGGAAGCGCCTTAACACAGTGAACCTATAAACAAAATTTGAAGGAAAACGGAATAATTCTGCATGAAAAACCCATTTATATAAATTAAGGGGGGGGGGGGAATTAGCCCCTTGTTCCCCCCCCTTTATACTTAACCAATCAATCCCGAAAAGTAATCAGGGAAGCGTCTTAACCCAATGAACCTATAAACAAAATTTGAAGGAAAACGGAATAATTCTGCATGAAAAACCCATTTATATAAATTAAGGGGGGGATTAGCCCCCCCCCGATCCCCCCCCTTTATATTAACTAATCAATCCCGAAAACTAGTCAGGGAAGCGCCTTAACACAGTGAACCTACAAACAAAATTTGAAGGAAAACGGAATAATTCTGCATGAAAAACCCATTTATATAAATTAAGGGGGGGGGGGGGAATTAGACCCTTGTTCCCCCCCCTTTATACTTGACCAATCAATCCCGAAAACTAATCAGGGAAGCGCCTTAACTCAGTGAACCTATAAATAAAATTTGAAGGAAAACGGAATAATTCTGCATGAAAAACCCATTTATATAAATTAAGGGGGGGGGGGGAATTAGCCCCTTGTTCCCCCCCTTTTATACTTAACCAATCAATCCCGAAAACTAATCAGGGAAGCGCCTTAACACAGTGAACCTATAAACAAAATTTGAAGGAAAACGGATATTTCTATGAAGAGTTATCGCATTACGTACGTACATACATACATACAGAACCGGCTGCCAAGCTCTCAGGGCTTGACAGCCAGTGTGATAACTGAAAAATCGCAATTTTAGAACGTTTTTTGCTCCTGCACCCCCTGGGTTAGTGGCACCGACATAAAATATAGCCTATGTTGGAGCAGGGGTTGTCACCATCAATTTGCCACCATCACTTTTGAAATCGGTTCGGTAGTTCCAGAGATTACCCCCTACAAACAAACAAACAAGATTTACTCCTTTATAATATTAGTATAGATAGATTATTCTGCAGACGATATAATTCATTTCACAGAATTAAAAATCAGAAAAGATCTGAATATTTATGTAACTAGTTGTAGTACGAACGCACCTCATTTGTCACGTTTGACGTACAATTTCCAACTTGTTTTATATTATTATTAGAATAGAAAATACATAGATATATCAGTTTATATGTATATATATATATATATATATATATATATATATATATATATGCATCGAAACCAAAACTACATAAACAATAGAAAAAGCAATCAGGTAAAGAAAATAGTCATCCTTAAAATTTTCTTTAAAAATAACACAACTTTCCAAAAATTAATATTGATTTACATGTTACATGTATTATAATATATACTATATATATATATATATATATATATATATATATATTTGAAAATATGTTCAATTCTTTCTGTAAGCTAAACGTAAAAACACATTCGAAATTCATATATTTTAATAACTCAAACATAAATTTCGGTTACAAAGTTTCTGTGGCTCTTTTATGTAGAAGTTAGTTATATAGTTATCAGTTAGTATAACAGTATATAATAAGTAACAATTTGAGAAAAAATCATTTAAATAATTTATACAACTATGAATAATTGTAATTTTCTTATGGAAAGTGCAATTTTAATTTCTATATCTGCACTAAATAACCAAGAGTTAATTCCAATTAAAATTCAATTTTTAAGATAATTTAAGGAAGCAGAGCGGAAGCAAAATTTATTTATTCTGCTCACATCTCACGGATATTGCCCGTTAAATTTGTCTTTATTACCTGAGTTTTATCACAAACGTTTTTCTTAAACTCGTGTCATGTATCTCGTTATTATGTCACTTCAAACATTATATAACTAGTTTCGTGCCACTTTGAATACATTTTTGTCTTCATTTTAGCGGAAACGAGAATTTAGTTTGCGTTTTACGAGTTAGTATTTAAATGATAACGATGCAAATGATAGAAAGGGTGTATAATAAAGTCCCTTTATCCTGCAATGACTCTTGAACGGATAAAACTAGAATTGTGAAACAATTGTTTGCCTATAGTCAAAATGCTTTGCATTCTCATATCAAAGTGACTGCAGCATTCCCTACTGGCGAAATTTGGAATTTATTTACACTGTCTCAAAAACTATAAGAAGAAAGCGAAGCAAAGTCAAACGTTACAAAACTGTTTAGCATTCTCGATTTAATATGAAATGACGTCTTGCATGTAAAAATAACTTTATTAAAAACCTTAAAATGTTAATTTTTCGATAACCAATCAACGGTTTCAATACATCACTGATCGCTTGTAGAAATGTGGCACTACAATGAGGACGCATATCTATACTAATCAAAAACAGATGTTTGTGTTTTTGTGTGTGTCTCCGAGATGGCTAGGAAAATCTACCACACGTAGAAGACTGAAAATTTGGGTGAGGATAGTCCAAGACAGGTCCTGATGTATCTGAGACTCACATTTTTCTTTTTTTTTGTTAATTAACCGAGAAATTAATTAAAAACCCTACAAAATGAAGCGAAGATCCCCAGCATGGGCTGACGAAAGCAGGTTCCGCAGTTTTCAAAGCAGGAAAAAACCGACTGGTCGAAAATAGTACTTTTTTTCGCCTCGGCTGGACGAGCAAGTAAACCGAAAAGCAAAAAATGCCCGCCGTATTATCGTACTTTCATCTTTCTAAAGGTGCAATCCGTTAAAAATTATATTAATATTAACCCTTTCACAAACATCTTTTCGAAACGTCGTTTTTCGAGTTTTTTCTTCGTGTTTCGTAGCCCGCATCGGGTAAAATATTCGAAATATGCGAAAACTAAATGTACCATGTTATATCTATATACTTTGAGCTTTCTAACGATTTAATTCGTTTCAAACACTACGAATATTAATTCTTTCAAAAAAATTCTTTTCGAAACGCCGTTTCGAGGTTTTTCGTTTTTTCTGCAAAGTTCAAAAATTTGCATTAGCTTCGGAAATAAAAATACGAAAAAAAAAATACCGATCTCATCTACGTTCATTTATCTTTCGAACGGTGGTATTCGTTTAAAAGGTATTATTATTAACACTTTCAAAATAATTCTTTTCCGAAAGTTACCCTCGCGACTTTAGTTTTGCTTGTTTCTAGTGCTCATAGAGGTGGTCATTAGGTACATTTTGTTTAAAAAAATTAACCTGATTTTATACAATCACTCTGAAATTTTAGTAAAATTTTTAGCCCGAAAATTATACACAGGCTTCGGTAACATTATACTTAGAACTCTTTAAAAAAAATTGGACAATAAGAAATATATATTTTTAAATATCAAATGTACCCGATGGTTTAAAAAGGGGGCAGAAGAAAACATTTCTTACAACAACTTTTACCACTAAATATCAGTATTTTAACACCGATTTTTTACATAATGATCGGATACATATTCAACAATAATCACGCCTGGTGTACGCTGCCGACGGCAGAGTGGTCTAGGTTAGAACTCTAGGTTTTTTTCGATATATTTTCGTTTAAAAGTATAGAATTATATAAATTCGTGAGTGTACACTACCTAAGGAATTGAGGCCCCAGCATTAGGTTCGGTGGAAAGATTTTTGTTTAAAAATATAAAATCAAAACAGACCGGAGCATGCGTAGCACTAACGGTGTACGCAAGGTGTATGCTATTGATGGCGGTGGGGCCCCAACATTAAGTCCATTTTGAAAGATTTTTGTTTAAAAATATAAAATCAAAACAAACCGGAGCTTGTGTAAACACATCCGGTATGTATGCTGCCTATAAAGCAGTAGGCCCCCAAACTCTAGGTTCGGTTACACAGATTCTCGTTTAAAATATAAAATCATTTAACATGGATTTTAGGTATATTTAAGGTTATTATCAGGGGTCCGGGCAACGCCGGGTGGGTTATCTAGTTTACTAATAAAACTAACGTATGTAAGCAATGTACAATTTATTTTAATAAGAAAATAAAGTTAGGTATGCGTAATGTTTTCAGCATCGGCAGCAATAAACATGCAGCACATACACGTATATTACTGCAAATGGTGAACACATTCTGCATACTTAAGTTGATTTCCTTATTAAAATAAACTATACCTTGCTTACATGTGTTGTTTTTTTTTTTTAGTAGTAAACATGTGCACCTACGCCTTATAATGCCACACTTCTATAAGCGTTTTGTGACCTATTTAAACCGAGGTTTGGTTATCGAAAAATGAACATTTTAGGGCTTCTAATAAAGTTATTTTTACATGTAAAAAATCATTTCATATTAAATTGAGGACGCTCTATACTTTTGTGATTGACTTTTTTTCGCTATCTCTCATAGTTTTCGAAATAGAGTCTATAACTTCCAAATTTCTCCTCTAGGAGCACGAAAATCACTCTCATATGATAGCGCGTAGTCGTTTTTACTATAAGTAGATACTTGTTTGACACATAGACCTTCTAATAATAGACCTTCTAATACTAATCTTTGCTCTGAGGTCTGACAATACTTGCTTTAACAATACAGGAATTATTTCAGGATAAAGAAACTTTCCTGTACACCCTACATTTATTTTATTAACTCTTTCAGGGGCAAGTAATTGTGCTGAAATTTACAAAACATTTAATTTGAAAAAAAAAAAAAGAAGGAAGAAATGCAATTTTACATTTTTTTTCACGTAAGTTTTAAAAGTAAAATTTTACTTCTAGTAGAAATTTTGGATTAAAATAAGGGGTATAAATATTATATCACCGCCGTTCCAGTGGATAAAAATTAGTACGTTATCACTATATTTATTATTTTATCAAAATTACAAAGAGGAATAATTTAATAAATTGCAATTTCTTAAATAGACCATATACAAATACAATAATAACAACGTATTTCAAAGGAATGAATATTCTTACTTCAGACTAAAAACACAAGCAACAACTACAAGAACACAAGCAGTAAATTTAGCCCTGCGTCTTTTTCTTGCAGTAGTTGTACATGTTTAGCCTAAAAATAGACTGGCTCTTTCCTTCGAAACGCGTTGTTTTCTGTATAGTTTTACGGTGTAACTGAAGAATCTGAAAGAATCTGAATCTTAACTAACACAGATTTTTTGCAGCAATTTTTAACATTTATTTTGCTGAAAGATAAACAAGCTTTAGCTGCCACAAAATGTTTATTAAATGCTCAATGGAAATTATTCGGCATGGGGGTATTAACCCGTAGGCACACGCTCCAACTTTAGCACAAGCGTGGAAAAATCTCACCCCATTTTATATTTTGTACTAAATTTTTTTTTTAACAAAATTTTTGACGCATATTGTAAAATGGATCATTCAATTTCTTTTTTTAGGGAAAAATCATGCCTTTCTTATTTACTAACAAGAATATATGAATTTTATTCGTAGAAGTAATGAATTTTTATTTGAAGAAAGAGTTTGACTCGAGTGAAACCCACTCCGCGGCGCACGTGCTTACGGGTTAAAAAGCATCTAAATATTCCAAACTTCGGAGACATTTTTGTAAAAAACATGCTTTAATTAATCATAAAATTCTGAAAGCTTTCAAATGTAACATAATAATGGTCAGAAATACTGTTACATTTTAAATGAGTATTAGGCAAAATGTCTCCATTGAAACGGAAAAGCAAGTTAACCTTTACTTTTTTGTAAAACTATGCACGATAAAGCTGCTCCACTTGCTTCGCACCAGTTATGCCATTGATTGCAGACAAAGAAATAGAAAGTGAACGTTCACACACACAATAGAAGCGGATTTATATTGAAAAAGTTCTATTATTAATGGATTAATCCTTTTATAATTTTCTCCAATTGAATGACTAAACAGTTTATATGTATGAAGTTATTCAATAGTTTTATATTTATACAGGGTAATTCGGAGCTCATGGGCAAAACTTTAAGGGGTGATAGAACACTCCTATAGACAAGCTCAAAACACCATACAATGCATGGTCGTAACTCAAGCAGTGATGCGCTGCAGGACGCTTTCTGATTATGAAGAGAACCCTGTTTACCACACAATTAGGACTTTCAGAGCATTCACAACCGCAGCACCATGCATAAAAAGCATGTCCGCCTTTTTCCTAATTAGTAAAATCAGCCATTCTTTTTGCAATCAACGGTAGAAATGACGGTGTGTGTGAAAAACCAGCATTTTATGTGTTTAATGATAGCGCCACCCAGCGGTTCACCGCTTGCGATACGCCCATGCATTGTATGACGAAAATAGCTTGTTTAGATGTGTGCTATCACCCCTTAAATTTTCGCCCATGATTTCTGATTCACCCTCAACTTTTTTGACGGAAATTTGGTCCAATTTAAGATATAGTTTCCCCCCCCCCCCTCCTTACTCTCTTGAACTAATTTGCAATTTCTTTACTTCTTCTTCTAATTTTCATCCATATTAACATCCTAGTTAGTAATACTATTCCGCATATATAAAATAAGCAATTATTTGTTAGATATTGTGCAGAAAACGAAAACATGGTTCTCTCCACAATCATAGCGCCTCACTGCTTGAGTTACGGCCTGCATTGTGTTGTATGTTGAGCTTTCCTTAGGCGTGTTCTGTCACCCCTTAAAGTTTTGCTGAGGAGTTCCGAATACTCTGTATGGAGAGTGCCATCTTCTCATCCTTAACACCTTCGCAATAAGCGTCCCGTACACAATTTTTAATCTTTTAGCACCAGAAATTCCAAATAGATATCTTTGCCTAATTTCTATGATTAAATAAGGCGAAATTATAACTATTCAAAATTACTGGTAGAAAAAATTAAGACTAGTAAGCAGCCTATGTGTCATGTCATACGTGACGCTCGTCGCGAAGGGGTTAATGATATTTTATAAAAATTACAATCAAGGAATATGCCGATATATTATACTTGCTTTATATGCTTGATATGAAGAGATTTATATTTGCAATGAAAATATATTGTATATTTGCTTTATATGCTTTTCACAATGTCTAGTTTTGCTGTTTTTAGTTTTCTTTTAAACATGGTGACACTTCTTATCGATGTCCATTAGCTAATTCTGAAATTGATTATTTAAACGTATTTTCCAAATGTTTCACATATTGTTCTTCGTCATATTAACCCCTTCAGGACGGGTGTCACGTATACGCTCCATATAGGCAGTGTTATGGTTTTTATTTTTTAGTACCAGAATATTTCAGTCGTAATCTTTGCCTTGCCTAATCGTACAGTTCTTGATTAAATAAAATACGAAAAATGCTATACGGAATTACTGGTATTAAAATTTTAAATTTTGTTAAATGACGACCGTCTTGAAGAGATTAAAAGCCATTTACTAAAAAATAGTTATTTTTGTAAAAATTACGAAATATAAATTTGTATACGGTCTCTGGATCCTATATGTTACATTTAGAAAAACACTCTCCATGGTCCAACAAGTTAAATATTTTTTTTTTTTTTCAAAAATTTACAGAGCAGTGATATATTCAATTTTATAAAGATTCACTGTTTTCTGGCACTAAACACGGAATGTTTTTTTTTTTTTAGCGTCAAAAACATTTAAAATTAATAAAATTTAAAGTATCATAGCTTGATAAGTTCTAGTCGTAAATGAATGGCATTTTATTGTTGTTTCACTTGTTAGAACATACAGCATGTTTTACTAAATATAACTTATAAAATGCAGAGACCGTATAAAAATTTAAATTTTGAAACATTTACAAAAATAACTATTTTAACCATTTAACTTAAATGACTTCTAAGATGACAAATAACGATATTTGAAACATTTTTTCAATTGGAAGTATTGAGCAGTGAAAAGAGGGGATATATATAATAAAACTTTTTGCTAATAACTATTAAATCACAGGAAAATGGACAATATATATGAACCGATAATTATAATACAATATAAAAATTTATTATATAAAATGGTTTCGCGGTAAAAAATGAAACGTAAAAATTAATGCTGCTACATTGTTAAAAAATGTAAAAGAAATATCGATTCCACTATTTTTTTAAGGGAATAACTATTGTTTGGAAGCCCCACCAGTGGCTGAGAGGTTCTGCTCTCGAAGCTGGTAGACGGGAGGTGCTGGGTTCATACCCCTGTCGCGCTCGTCGACCTAACCGTTCGGAGTTTTCCGTGGTTTTCTTCGAACCTTGCGTTAATACGGGTTAGGATCCCTTAAAAAGACCCCCACGGAGGGCACTCCCCCCTAGGGCCTATATCCCTCGTGTTGATAATTGGCCGTCATAAATCAACCCAACCCAACTCATTGTTTGTATTTAATTTTTTTCGTTCAAAACTGATAAATTTATGTTGTAATCATTGTTTTACGTAATATCATACTACATTTTACGTTGAATATCTATTTTTAATCGAAGCTGTTTGACGTTATCGTCGAAACTGTCTTTTGAGGGGAAAACCCATTCCAAAGGGGAAAACTTTTTAAAATCTTTTTTCATTATTATTATTATTTAATCCCTTTAATTTGAATTATTTAGAAAATGTTCAATTATTTTTTAGGGTTTCGTTCATCTCATGACAACCCTATTCGTCTCGCTTCTCTGTCTGCCCGTCAGAGTCCGTTCTCTGAAACTGTATAAGTTAGAGACTTAAAAATTTGTGTACTTACAGCTGAATACCTACTGTCACGCTGAAAATCATACAATTTTAAAAAACTTGTATTATTTTAATTAAATGGATTAATTTAATCATCAACTATTTCTGCGATTTCAAAACAGAATCTTAATTTCAACTTTTTCGTTATATACTCGATGGTATCGTGGTAAAGTGTGTTCTTTTTGACCCAGGGATCCCAAGTTCGATTCTCTTCGGCGGAAGCTGAATTTTTAAATTTTTGTTTCATTTAATTGTCCGATGGATTTAATTAAAAGAAATTTCTTAAATGTGATTGTTGGATTTTTTTTTTTTTTTTTTTTTTTTTTTTTTTAATAGAATAACTGAATACACAAGATTTGCAGATACAAAATGATTTATTGTTAATGAAAAATGAACGATAATGACTTCAAAAATGTTTTGCAATAATATATCTGTATAAAATAAGTTCCAATACACAAATGAGACTGTTTTCATAAAAAGCTATTTTGAAAATTATTAATTTAACTTTTTCTTAACTCATGGTTCACGGAGAAGCGAAGAAAAAAGTAAAAATTCAATTACATTTGAAAGCCAAAACAGATACAAAAATAAAATTACAGAATTTCTTCTAAATGTTCTTATAAATAAGAGTAAATACCATACTTAAATTCACTTAATTTCTAAATGTATATCAATGCATTGATATGTTTAACTTTCTTTAAGAAAACTTTTAGATACATTTATATCTTAATTTTAATAGATTTAATTCTAAAGAATTTACACCTACATGAATTGAAAAAGAACATTCTTTCACGTTTGAAAACGTCAGTAGATAGCGCCAAAAAAATAAGACTGGTAGGTGAAATTTATTGGAATTTTTGAAAATGTAATGAAAATAAATAAATAAATAAAAATCATGGAGATTACTGAATATTTAATTCTACTTTCCGAATTTGTGGAAGATTTGAGAAAATATAATCAAATCCAGACAGATATTAAAAAATCAGCATTAATGATTAATTTATCCATTTAAATGGAATACTAAAAAAATTACATTTAAATATTTAGTGCTGCCATCTACATTCACAAAAGCGAAACAAACAATGATTTGCTGATTATACTGCAAAAGTTTATAATAAATTATAATTATAATTTGTCCCCATTAACAATTAAATAGATATATTTTATACATTTTCATTTGAAATATTGATTTTGTAAGCATTTAATATTTTTAATTTAAAAAATACTGTGTAATATTTATATCAATATAAAATTAAAAATGTAAACAAAGCAATAATTTTAAAAAGGGGATTTTTTTAAAGACAAAATCGTATTTTAATTTTTATTATTCAATATTATATAAATTTTGTTCTCAGCATTTTTAATAAATGCTTTTTAGAATATAAGTAAAAATAAAAACACATCTAAAATTTATCCAGGCAATTGGGGTTATAAGTGGCAATACTCAATCATTTATTTAAAATGTGGTAAATAATAGTCACTTTAAAGTAAGAGGTTATTCTTTAAAACATTTTATAAAAAAGCAGAGAAAATGTACCAGAAAATAAGAACATTTATTCACAAACTTTTTTATGTTAAAACAAAAAAACTTTAAAGTAAATCCCCCCCCACCCCCACCGAAAAAGAAATCTTACAAATTACTATGATTCATCTAAACTAAAAAAATAAATAAAATAAATAACTTTTATTAGTTTATTTACAAAAATATCCATATAGAACTTATTAAAGGATCTATGTGTCAGAAATTAAATATTTGCATGCAATTTTTAAATCGTCCACAGAAAGAGTTTAAACTAGACCTAAAAAAACACAGTACTGGAACATTTCTGGGATTGCCATCAAAATCTGTTGTTTCTATATTATTTCAAGAATCGCTCAATACCATTTATGAATAATACCCATTCGTATTATGGTTCGAATAATTACGAGAAAATAGACCGGTAAATTTTTATTTTTAAAAACATGACTTTTTTTTTTTTTTTTTTGGAAAATGAAATTTATTTGGATTTATTAATTAAAGGATAAAATGTTTTGAAATGACCCTTTGTGCGATCTTCGATCACACTTACGCACTTGTTTTTTGTTAAGTAATATTTAAGTTTTTTATCAAATCCAAATTGGCTTACTTTCTGGCACATTTCTGAATTCAATTTTGTTCTCAAACGCATGAAATTGGCAAGTGTTCTTACTTCGAAAATATGTAATAAAACGGGGTTTTTTTTTTTTTTTCATTTTTTGGTAGAGGCAGAAGATCTTTAAGGAAATGCTGTCAAAGTTGGCGTTTTGGACCGAATGATTAGACGCGACAGCGCGGTAAATTAAAAAAACTGCCATCATGAGAAAACTAAACTAAAAATCTGCGGAGATACAATCCATAGGATCATGGCCTATAGTGCCCAGCCCTATTTTCTTGACCATGGAACCTGAATTACTATACAGCATATATCCCGTTTAGGTGGTCTGCCTAAGGCGGGACTCTTACTGTTTAGTTCCCAAGCATGCTTCGTATTCATTTTATGGACCGTGAAGGGATCACAGGTTGAGTGAACCTTGCCCAGTCCGCAATCCCGAATCGAACTGTGGACCTGTAGCTTGGTAGCGCAACACGCTGACCACTAAGCTACTGGGCTTCCGACATGAAACAACAATCGCTTATAACTCAAGATGCAATGTATTTATCGAAAAATGAAAAAACTGTTCGATTAAAAACCACTTAAATAATCATGCCTGCAAGTGTCATGCTTTTATTTAAAAAATGAATCCGTAAATGTGCAAATATTTCAAATGACTCTTTTTTTTTTTTTTTTTTTTTTTTTTTGTTGTTGTTAATGAACGATCCTTATGATGCATTTTATAAAACTAAGGGTCACATTTTCAGTAAGATAAATAGTTTATCTTTTAAAAATAAAGATGTTAAATAAATAGTCATTTTTATTGTATTTTTATATGTTTATTTTAATTAAACTAATTAATTTGCGAAAAGTGGGTCCTTACAGTTATAGAGCACACTTGTAAAAAAGTATGAAAAAAGCATTTTTACAAAGATTTCAAAACTCTAGAAGAACTGTGGTTTTATTTTTTATTAATTTTTTCACATTTTACCATAAGAATCGTATTTTCCTTGATTAAATCATTCTCCTTCATAAAATATTTTAATAATATGTCAAAAAGACATTCAAATTTAAAAAAAGAACGAAAAATCGTGCATCAAGCATCGATTATGAAACACTTTCCAACACTAACAGGATATTAGTAAGATTTTTTTTTTCCTAGAATGAAACGTTATATCTAAGAAAACAACTTAAAAAATCCCTGATGGCTCGGCCTACAGCCACAGGTAGATTTCGAAGACGCAGACCGTTGGGTGCCTGTTTATTGGGAATTGCCATGATGCGGCAGTTGGGATCGCCCACTTCGAAATCTACCTGTGTGTGTGTAGGCGGTGCCGGCAGGTATTTTTTTGTTTTTAATTTTTTCTTTGCTATAATGGTTGGTCCTATAAAAAACTTGTCAATATAAAAGTTGTAGATAATATTAAGAGGATTTATAATAAATTTAAGCGGATTTGATATCTTGTGAACTGACGAAGTTATGAATTTTTTTCTTCTAAAACCCCCTTTCCCCCGCCCTTGGGGCCATTTTTAATGATATTAAAAATCTGTCATACATAAATTTTCGGCCCTTTTCCTAGAAGTAATAATGACTTTAAACGGATTCTACACCTATCATAATGAAGAAATTGTAGGTTTTTTTCTGTTTTCCCAAAAAGCCCCCCCCATTCCCCCCCCCCCCCCCCTTTGTTCGATTTTGGCCATTAACGAACTTAAGCGAGATTTTATGCCCCTTGATTTTATGTATCAGTTTGGAAGAGATTTGTGCAGAATTACTGCAGTTATCGAGTACAAAAGTAGTATCGTGTAAAAAAAGTGATATAGATGGATAGATAGATAAAGTTTTGAACTGGGGGGGGGGGGGGGGGGTGCTCTGGGAGTCATGATCGGCGTAGATCTGTAAAAAAAATTTGAGAAATTCTAACCTAAGGGAGAATGTAATAGGTAGTATTTCTTACGAAATCTACCTAAAACACATAACTCAGTAAAAATTCATTTTCAGCAATTGCTGTCCATATCCGGTAATGTGTGCAAAATCTTTCGTGTAGCTCTGTATACGATCCATGGAATTTATGCACACCACTTAATACACTCAAAATTAGATCAGTTTAAAAAAAGTCCTTCCGGCCTGTACCGGGAGGAAAAGGTAGCTTTCCTACATCTTCGTTTTAAAATTTTAGCTAATCTTACACGAAAACAGCAAGTTAAAATGCAAAGAAACGTTTACAAAAGATTCGTTAATACTGAATTTGAATAAGAAATTCGCCAAATTATTGAGCAATAGCCAAATTTGGCGATATTTCGCCAAATGTCGCCAATTTTAGCGCTATCGCATATGAATATATAGTTTTATGCGTATGATTGGGAAAATTATTACAACAATGAAAGAAAATAATTTGCGAGTAATCGCGTTAATGTGCTGTTTTGTTTCAAAATGTCAGCCACCCTAGAATTTCAAACTGCTCTTTCTCAGCCATTTTTTAAGATAGAGGTAAACCATAAAATGCTCTGGAATCTTTGTATCAAGGCCTAACACGTAATTAAAAAATAAATTTGAATATTTAATTTTTTTGTATATTTATTTTAGTTTTAAATTTTTAAATGGCCGCCATCTTGAAACAAAATGGTGGACCAAGCTGGCCAACGAACTCGGTCGAGACATTAATGACCTTAATACACACAATTAGTTTCATCAAAATCGATTTATAAATACGAGCGTTATCGTATGACATAGGTCAGATATATATATATATATATATATATACTAATATTATAAAGGAGTAAAGATTGTTTGTTTGTTTGTTTGTAGGGGGTAATCTCTGGAACTACCGAACCGATTTCAAAAGTGATGGTGGCAAATTGATGCTGACAACCCCTGCTCCAACATAGGCTATATTTTATGTCGGTGCCATTAACCCAGGGGGTGCAGGAGCAAAAAACGTTCTAAAATTGCGATTTTTTAGCTATCAAACTGGCTATCAAGCCCTGAGAGCTTGGCAGCCGGTTCTGTATGTATGTATGTACGTACGTAATGCGATAACTCTTCATAGAAATATCCGTTTTCCTTCAAATTTTGTTTATAGTTTCACTGTGTTAAGGCGCTTCCCTGATAAGTTTTCGGGATTGATTGGTTAAGTATAAAGGGGGGGAACGGGGGGCTAATTCCCCCCCCCCCTTAATTTATATAAATGGGTTTTTCATGCAGAATTATTCCGTTTTCCTTCAAATTTTGTTTATAGGTTCACTGAGTTAAGGCGCTTCCCTGATTAGTTTTCGGGATTGATTAGTTAAGTATAAAGGGGGGGGGGATCGGGGGGCTAATCCCCACCTTAATTTATATAAATGGGTTTTTCATGCAGAATTATTCCGTTTTCCTTCAAATTTTGTTTATAGGTTCATTGGGTTAAGACGCTTCCCTGATTACTTTTCGGGATTGATTGGTTAAGTATAAAGGGGGGAACAGGGGGCTAATCCCTCCTTAATTTATATAAATGGGTTTTTCAAGCAGAATTATTCCGTTTTCCTTCAAATTTTGTTTATAGCTTCACTGTGTTAAGGCGCTTCCCTGATTAGTTTTTCGGAATTGATTTGTTAAGTATAAAGGGGGGAACGGGGGGGCTAATCCCCCCCCTTAATTTATATAAATGGGTTTTTCATGCAGAATTATCCCATTTCCTTCAAATTTTGGTTAAAGGTTCACTGTGTTAAGACGCTTCCCTAATTAGTTTTCGGGATTGATTGGTTAAGTATAAAGGGGGGAACGGGGGGATAATCCCCCCTTATTTTATATAAATGGGTTTTTCATGCAGAATTATTCCGTTTTCCTTCAAATTTTGTTTATAGGTTCACTGTGTTCAGGCGCTTCCCTGATTAGTTTTCGGGATTGATTGGTTAAGTATAAAGGGGGTAACGTGGGGGGGGGGCTAATCCCCACCTTAATTTATATAAATGGGTTTTTCATGCAGAATTATCCTATTTCCTTCAAATTTTATTTATAGGTTCACTGTGTTAAGGCGCATCCCTCATTAGTTTTCGGGATTGATTGGTTAAGTATAAAGGGGGGAACGGAGGGCTAATACCCCCTTATTTTATATAAATGGGTTTTTCATGCAGAATTATTCCGTTTTCCTTCAAATTTTGTTTGTAGGTTCACTGTGTTAAGGCGCTTCCCTGATTAGTTTTTCGGGATTGATTGGTTAAGTATAAAGGGGGGAACAGGGGGCTAATCCTCCTTAATTTATATAAATGGGTTTTTCAAGCAGAATTATTCCGTTTTCCTTCAAATTTTGTTTATAGGTTCACTGTGTTAAGGCGCTTCCCTGATTACTTTTTGGGATTGATTGGTTAAGTATAACGGGGGGAACGGGGGGGGCTAATCCCCCTTAATTTATATAAATGGGTTTTTCATGCAGAATTATCCCATTTCCTTCAAATTTTGTTTATAGGTTCATTGGGTTAAGACGCTTCCCTGATTAGTTTTCGGGATTGATTGGTTAAGTATAAAGGGGGGGAACGGTGGGATAATCCCACCCTTAATTTATATAAATGGGTTTTTCATGCAGAATTATTCCGTTTTCCTTTAAATTTTGTTTATAGGTTCACTGTGTTAAGGCGCTTCCCTGATTAGTTTTCGGGATTGATTGGTTAAGTATAAAGGGAGGGAACGGGGGGATAATCCCACCCTTAATTTATATAAATGGGTTTTTCATGCAGAATTATTCCGTTTTCCTTCAAATTTTGTTTATAGGTTCACTGTGTTAAGGCGCTTCCCTGATTAATTTTCGGGATTGATTGGTTAAGTATAAAGGGGGGTAACGGGGGGATAATCTCCCCCTTAATTTATATAAATGGGTTTTTCATGCAGAATTATTCTATTTGCTTCAAAATTTGTTGATAGGTTCATTGGGTTAAGACGTTTCCCTGATTAGTTTTCGGGATTGATTGATTAAGTATAAAGGGGGGGAACGGGGGGCTAATACCCCCTTAATTTATATAAATGGGTTTTTCATGCAGAATTATCCTATTTCCTTCAAATTTTATTTATAGGTTCACTGTGTTAAGGCGCATCCCTGATTAGTTTTCGGGATTGATTGGTTAAGTATAAAGGGGGGAACGGAGGGCTAATACCCCCTTATTTTATATAAATGGGTTTTTCATGCAGAATTATTCCGTTTTCCTTCAAATTTTGTTTGTAGTTTCACTGTGTTAAGGCGCTTCCCTGATTAGTTTTTCGGGATTGATTGGTTAAGTATAAAGGGGGGAACGTGGGGGCTAATCCCCCCTTAATTTATATAAATGGGTTTTTCATGCAGAATTATTCTTTTTGCTTCAAAATTTGTTTATAAGTTCATTGGGTTAAGACGCTTCCCTGATTAGTTTTCGGGATTGATTGGTTAAGTATAAAGGGGGTGAACGGAGGGGGCTAATCCCGCCTTAATTTATATAAATGGGTTTTTCATGCAGAATTATCCGATTTTCTTCAAATTTTGTATATATATTCATTGTAATTAGAGATTTACCTGATTAGTTTAAGGGGTTCATTAGTTAACTATGGGGGGGGGGTAACGGGGGGATGACCCCCCCCCTTAATATATTGTTTATTTCTTTATTTTTCGATGGGCTTATTTCAAATTCTTTGAAATAAGAGTATAATATACAATTAGTGTGAATAGCGTGTGAACTCAATGCCCTCAGTTTAACTGGGCAGTTTTATTTTTATTTTTTATACTGAAGGAGCTAGAAATTTGAAATTTGTCATTGTTTTTACTTATAAGATGTAAATGCTCTCTAAGAACAAAATAAAAAAGAAATTGAAATTTAAAAGGGTGAAATGAGCGAAAAGCGTTCTAAAAACAGTCTAAATTACAATTTCTATGAAATCTCTGAAACTACAGAACCGATTTCAAAAGTAATGGTGGCAAATTGATGGGGACAATCCCTACTCCAACATAGGCTATATTTTATGTCGGTGCCACTAACATCAATGGGGTGCAGGATCGAAAAATTTTCGAAAATTGCGACTTTTTTATACTGAAGGGGCAAGAAATTTGAAATTTAGCATTGTAGTTACTTATAAGATGTAAATGCTCTCTAAGAATAAATTTTAAAAAAATCGAAATTTAAATGGGTGAAATGAGCGAAAAGCGTTCTGAAGTCATTCTAAATTACAATTTCTATGGAATCTCTGGAACCACGGAACCGATTTCAAAAGTGATGGTGGCAAATTGGTGGTGACAATCCCTGCTCCAACAGCCTCTTAAATAAAAAACTATGCGTTGCTGACGACTGGGTTTTTCGCTAATTGTTGCACCAGATTAATCTCGGAAAATGAAACATTTGAAGTTACTGAAAAAAATGATAGCTCAAAAAGTATTTGTCAGAAAATTGTTAGACAAACTGCGTTTGAAAAGTAAAAAATTGTATTTTTCTTGATATAAATTTCAAATCTAATGGTTATGCCGTTTTTCAAATATTGAATTTCAAAAATTACCAAATTTTCCAATGGAGTACCATAGCGAAACCTTCATGCGTAAAAATATAATGATAAGGGCGACGTGTCCTGACGTGTATATTGGCTATAGCACGAGTCACAAATTATAGTAGCCTTATTATTCTGTTAAAATATAAAAGTTATTTATGAAATGTCAATATTTTATTTGATTAAAGGTTCGTTAAAAGAAATTGACCAGCGTAGCGGGCGTAGCTTGCTAGTATATATATATATATATATATATATATATATATATATGGATATATCTATATATATAAATCAACATTTGAACGGAGGGTGGTTTTGGGGTCTGGGGGTCATGATCGGTGAAAATATATCGAAATTTTCCGGAACTGCTTTCCTCCGAACGGCTGCAATTATCGATCTTAGTCAGTTCTTCGACCGAATTCTTTTGTATGTCTCTGTAAATGAACGACAAATTCCCTCTATACTCATAGAAAACATGCAGTGTACTTCAGTGATTTCGTTATGTTTGAAGTATCATAACATCTTTAAAATGCACAGCAAACGATTTTCCCTCTTAGATCATAATGTAATGGAATCATTTTGTGCGTCCCTGTAAACAAGCTGTAAGTTTTAATTCTTCTATACTCTTGAGAAAGCATGTTGTAGTTCATCTCAATGATGTATATCAATATCATTATGTTTGAAATATCGTAACATCAATAAAATGCACCGCAAACTATTTTTCCCCATTAGACCGTAATGTAACGGAATTCTTTTGTGTGAACACTGTAAACGAACTATAAGTGCTACACACTTCATTTTCAATACTGAATATGCTATAGTAAATCTCAATAATATATGAAAATTTGAGAAAATCCAGGTATGTTTACGAGTGTTAGAGTACGGAAAGACAGACAGACGGCAGACAGGCAAACTGAATTCTACACTGTTAAAAATTTGCAGCAAACTGTCCAGTCATTTTACCGTTTTTGTAGAAAACGGTTACATAACCGTAATTTAACTCTTTTGTGACCATAATATGGGAAATAGTATGGCTATAGAATAGCGCTAAATTACGGTTATGTAACCGTTTTCCATAAAAACGGTGATATGACCGGACAGTTTGTTGCAAATTTTTAACAGTGTATGCACAATTATAAACATATAGAAATTATAAACATATAGTAATTATATTCATACAGTAATTATTAAACATATAGTAATTATAAACAAACAGTAATTATTAAACATATAGTAATTATAAACACTTTTCATTTGCAACTTTATTGGAAAAAGTTAAAAATGGTACCGAGTCCCTTTAATGCAGAAATCTGCTGCTCCTGAGAGACGTTTCATTAAAAAAAATGTTTAAAAACCTTAATTTATTTATTTATTCTTTCATTTTTATTTTTATTGGCTGATTAGTTAAATATTCATACATTATTTTAATTCATATTGGAGTACAGTTTGCACTTTTACCCTCTACACTCTTCTACAAGTCGATTGACGTCATGGCGTACGCATGAGGACGCAACTGGTTACAGTCAGGGTTAAACTAAAGATTGATTTATCTCTTCTCCAAAAGAATAAATTTATATCCGTGTGCCCTTTTATACGTCATCATTTCTGCTTGTATTTGAATATTATGTTCCTGCTATTTTTATCAACGCAGTTAACAAAGAAATTTATCTGAAGTGGCTAAAATTTACTGTCTGAGATAATTTGGAGAGACTCGGTGCATTTTTCTTTTTTAACACTTTCCAATATAGTTGAAAAGTTTGTATGAATTCGGTTTGTTTGTCTGGGTCTGTTTGCCGTCTGTCTGTCCGTGCTCTAGCTCTCGTAAATATACTCGGATTGCCATGCAATTGATATATGTTATTCAGGTTTACTGAGGCATGTTCGGTATTGAAAATGAAATATGTAGCATTAATAGTTCATTTACAGGGACACTCAAAAGAATTCCGGAAAAATCCTTTCCGGTGTATTCTAACGGTTTTACACTATTACAAACATATTGAAATTGGTATATAACACTGAGGTACACTATAAGAGGCTTACTATAGAATATGGTCACATAGCATTCATCGTTTATTTTACATGGACACACAAAATAATTCGGTTACTGTCTATTAACAATAATTGCTGATTGTGCGTTTTTAGTTATGGTGTGCATTTTTTAATTTGACTAATTTTCTTCCTGTAACTTGGTGTGCATAAATTCTAAATATTATATACAGGACAGCGCAAAAGATCTCGAGTACACTTATGTTTAATGGCGGAAATTGCTGAAGGGGAATTTTCACCTATGTGCTATGCCATTGCCACCTATCTAGGTGGCAATGGCTATGCGCTTCCTAAATGAACTAAATTTTAGCATACTATGTAGTATATATACAAATCTATAGATCATATACAGGGCAACACAAAGGAATTCGATATTTTTCCGACTATTGATGGAAATTCCTGAAATTGTTTTTCCAAATGTGTTATTCGTTTTCCAAGTTGTTTACATCGTATCATATCTTTCACCTTATTAAACGCTGAAGTTTTGTGAAAGTATTTTGGAAGTGTTGGAAAGTGTTTCATAATCTACGCTTGACGCATGATTTTTCGTTCTTGTACTTTTTAATCTCATGTTCTGACACATGTAAAATCTTTTTTAAGATAATAGTTTAACATCATAAATAATCAGTTAAAAAGCTGAGTAGTGTAATTTAATGTAGTGTAATTTAAATACATTTTGCAATCAGCGGTTCCCAAACATTCTAAAAGCGGTTCCAAACCGATCAGCGGTTCCCAAACGTTTAAAATGGTGTATCACGAAATCAAAGTTCATAATTTGCCGTATCACTGTTAATAAAAACTAGTCGTTGGGGACTACCGTAATACTTACCCATCATGGGTATGCATAATATAAAATATGAAAATAAAACATGTGTAAACTACTTAAAAAATGCATTGCAATTCAAATAAAATAGTGGCTTGATGACGTTATAAACTTTAAGTGCTCTATTACTGAATTGCGTAAAAGAAACATCCTTATAACTCCAAAAATGATAATCACATTAACTAACGGTTTATTGCGTCCGATTAAGCGTATCATTTCCAATTAAAATATATCTTTGAATTGAAATTTGGAGGAAATACAAGGTCATGAAAAATCGAAGCGTGTGGTAAATATGATTACAAATATTTCGGCAACTAATTATCAGATCAACTTCATTCTTTATGAAAAATTTATGTTTTTTATTGTCTTTTATATTCACTCCTTAAAATAAACAATTTCGAAACTTTTTATATACCTTTTATCAGAAAGAATATGTCTAGAGTCCGAAAAAAATAGTTCCGGATGATCGAGGTTACTCATAAGCTTCTTCCTATTATTACATACTAAGTACATACCAAATTTCAAGTCTCTATCTCAATTTGTTCGGGAGATAGAGCAATTACAGACACACACACACAGACAGACGGACGGCAAAATATTTTTTCAAAAAACATGTTTTTCGGAATCTCCAGTGTCTGAAACGTGTAAATCCGTTTAAAAAAAAATTTCGATTTTCAAAACGATTACAAGACTTACCCTATACTACGTATGATGGGTAAGTAATAATGTTAACATTTAATATGACATCATTTTGTCACTGACTTGACACTCCGGTTATCTTCTTATACTGACATTCAAATAAGAAGTATTGCCATTATTATATTTTAGTACAAGATTTATTCAACATATAATCACAAAATTGCAAATTTTTTTTTAAATACGACAAAAACCGAAAAAGTCATACAAAATATTTTATTATATTAATGATAATTTTTGAGAATTCCGTAGAATTACTGTCTGATTGCCATACACCGACATACTAAGCCTGGTGGGGCGCTGATCTCTAAAACTAAAATAGCGCAATTTTCAGTTATGTAATAATTTTTTGTATAAGCTTCACACGTACTAGTATCTGAAGGCTCGCGCACACCAGAACTAGTAGGCATACCATAGTTTGGGAAACCCTACATTGGATAATTAATTATAATATTCTACAGGAAAAAACTCCATATCTACCAAAAAAATTTTGCAATTTTAAGAATTTATTGTGTAATAATACAATAAAAAAAAATTATTGTCATATACATGAGTAAAGAATATCAAAATTAATCTGGATAAAACGCTTTTATAATTTAGTCGAAATAAAATAATAGGCAGTTACATAAAGACATCTTATTTTATATACTCATAAATACCGAAAACAACATATGTGGCTTACAAATAGCTTAGTATTTTTTCTAAAGATTAGCTCAAATTTCCCAATATTTCTTTTATTTATATTTTTTGTTTGAAATCATTAAATTGATATTTCTCGTTTAGATAAAGTAAATGCTTTATTTCTCTCAATTAAGGAGTAACACCACTTTGACGTCCTGCAATTTTAGGCTTTTGGGGGATTTCCTTTTTATAAATGCGAAGTATTTATGAAAACCATTTATACAAAATTATTATGTATATACTAAAGCAGAAAATGTATTTTCTTTAGTTGATATATTAAAAATGGCGGCTTGATAGCTGATGAGGCGAGAGAGCTTCGAAAGAAAAAAAAAAGGCCAAGCATCACGATAACTCATCGTAGTCTTAATCTAGAACAATAAAACAAAAACAATGAATTTCTTTCAGTTCAATAGTTAGTGAAATATGTAGCCGCTTTAAAAATATATACATTTTTAGTGTAACGGTATCAATTCAAAGTGAAATGTAAATTTTCAACCAAAAATTTCTTTACCTAAAGTTACACAGAAAAGCGCGATATCAATGTTTCGAAAAAAATCCTACGTAATTCAATCCAAATTCAAAAAATCCTACGTAATCCTACGTAATTCCTTTAAGAAAATATGTGACGATTAATATTCAAAAAGATCAAGTTGATTGATTGAAAATTAGCAGAGCTAGAGTGTCCAACGCTTTTTAAAATTCTATTCTGAAAAAAGAAAAGCGCTTAAAATTTTCATTACTATTCGCTGTAGCGAGATCTATCTCATACTTCTATAGCTCCAAAATTATACTTTCACTTTCGCTATCAATTTCTAACTAATAAAATATGATTTTCATGCGTATAAACAAAAGCACTTTCCAAACTTTGAATTGGTCAAAGTGGTATTTCAACACCTTAAATTCTGACAAATTTATTCGTTAGGTAATTTCAAATAACGTCATACAGAAATGTTTTGGCTTTATAACGAAAGTTGCGATTTCAACGATAAAGTAGATGATTTTTAAATATCTGCCTTTAAAAAGTATTTTTGCAATATTTTACAATTTGGAACATTTTGAATACTTCGCAAAACTATATTCTGTACAACAAAGTCCTGCTTTTAGTCGCATGCTACCAGAGAAGTTTCCTTTAAGAAGATTATTCTAAGTGTAAAAGAACTATATTTCGTTTTGGGGGTAAGGAAAACAATCTAATTCCAACGTAAACAGTACTCTCGTGTCGCGGATTATCGAACCCATGAACTTTGACTTTGTGAAATTTCAGCATGCTAACTACTGCATTTTATTTAGAGCAGGTTGGTTGGTTGGTTGATTTATGACGGCCGATTATCTACTCTTGGGATATGGGCCCTAGGGTGCCCTCCGTGGGGGGGGGTCTTTCTAAGGGATCCTAACCCGTATTTACGACAAGGTTCGAAGAAAACCACGGAAAACTCCGAACGGTTAGGTCGACGAGCGCGACAGGCTTTGAACCCCGCACCTCCCGCCTACCAGCTTTGAGAGCAG
The DNA here is from genome assembly GCA_963931845.1 of Maratus michaelseni. Taxonomy (NCBI): domain Eukaryota; kingdom Metazoa; phylum Arthropoda; class Arachnida; order Araneae; family Salticidae; genus Maratus; species Maratus michaelseni. Next base: position 442,894,277 of record OZ007586.1, read on the forward strand.
AACCTCTCAGCGACTGGTGGGGCCTTTATTTAGAGCTGGAGCATTCATCTGCAGCTCACGGGCCTCAGATCTACCACTATTTTCTTATAGAATAATTAACTTTCTTTAACCCATTTTCGGCCAAAAGTGCGTAAACGCACCATTTCAATAAATATTTTTTTATTAACACTGTGACGTATATTTTTCGCTAATTTTATTTTTCTGCTATTTTTAAGGGTTCTGGAGACATTTATAAAATATTAGTAATTCAATTGAAGTAATCACTTTCTGTTGAGAAATTTTCAAAATACGCTGGTTTTTTACTTGAAACGGTTATTGACAAATTCGACTTTTTGAAAATGTATAATTATTCCACTTGAAATTAATCATATGGTTTTATAATGGAGTAAAGGTGCAAGTTCTGTAAATAAAATAAAAATAAAACAAATGCCATAAGAAAACTTAAAAATTTTTATTTAAATTTAATAATAAATTAATAATAATAAATTAATAATGGTAACGTCAAATTAAATAAAATATTATTTTTCATGCACGAAACTTTTTTGATGCCTTAATGAATGTAATTTAAGCAAATTTCTATGCAAATAATACCACATTTTATAAAATTTCTATGCTTGGCCGAAAATGGGTTAATAACAGAGACTATTTGATTAAAAAAGATGAATACTATTTTTGAAAATTCTGGTGACAAACGGTCTAAACGGTAAAAAGATTGGGCATCCATGATTTAGAGTTTTCTGGATCTTTTTACGTGAAAAACCAACTGTATAAATAGCATAGAAGCAGCTTCACTGTTTTTCTGTAAAGTTATCCTTGACAGTTGTTTCTGTAGAATTATTCAGATGTAAGCGAGCAATATTTTTGCTCAGTAGATTGATGTATAAAAACCAACTACGATTACACTAGAGTCTTATAGGATCTCTAAAAATCTATAGGGGAGATGGGGGATGAATGGGACATTTTCACAAAAATATTTATTTTAAATATTTTATATAAGTTATTATCAATATTATATATCACATGTCAAACTTTAAGTGTTTGACTAGACCTTATGCACAATATTTGTTCAAGATTATTATTATTATACAGATATATAAATTAAATTTAAAAAAACGTTCTTCTATGTCCCAATCATCCCCACAGCAGGGATGAATGGGACACAAACATTTTCCTCCCCGTATTCAATGTTAAGGACTAAAAGATGAACAAAAATGCCGCCTTGGCAAAAGCTGAGAGATTATAAATTGTAATATGATCTCCAGGATTATTTGTTAGTCAATTATCTTGGACTCATCTCAGCTTTGCCTTAAAAGGCCCATAAACGGTGTACTGAAGACGATGGCTACAAAGAGGATGAAATGTTAAAAGAATAATTACCATAAAGTATTAATTTATCAACCTATATAATATTTTTTAGTTAATAAAAAATTTTCAGTATCCTCTAGGGACGAATGAAGCAGTCCCATTCATCCCGATTTGAAATGTCTCAATCATCCCCATGATGCATGTATTCAATTGTCAGCTATTTTGTCTCAGAAATTATTTTGTCACAATGGTTAATATACATTCATTTTAATTACCAATATTGAGCCTTGAAATAAAAAACTACAACATATCTTAATTGTTTATAATGCATAAGATATTTAAGTAACTTCAAATGTAAAAAAAAATTCTGTTAAGCAGAGTTTTCAGGAAATGCAAATTTGAAGAAAACTGAAAACAGCCATGTGCTCTTGCTTTTGGTTCTGAAGCACACTAGGGTAGTGAAATCTATGAGGATAGGGAGCAACTAAAAAAAAATGTTTATTGCCTGAAATATTGAGAGCGTCCCATCCATCCCTTGTCCCATTCATCCCCCATCTCCCCTATTATAAAGCAAAAACATGTCTGTGAGTAACGCTGATGTCATATTGACGATGGTAACACCTGACCACTATATTTCGCTTTTACTGCAATTTTTTAACTTCTAAACATCGCATAATTTTAATTTTTACATAATCGAATAAGAGAGAAAATGCTTTTTCAAATGCACTTTGTTTGAAAACTGTATCTCAATTTACTGATTTTTTATGGTTTTTAAAATAATTTTCAAGCATGATTTTTTTTTAAATCTGTCTCTATCGCGTGAAACCCGATTACAAAAGATTAACCCGTTTGCACTTAAAACAATATGAATAGTTCACCATTTGTTCCCGGCTAATATCCCATAAAGAAATTAAAATGCCATTAATAACTAACTAAATAAATAAATAAAATAGTATAAATGAAACACAAATGTAATCGAACTAAGCGCTTAAACCATTGAAATTATCAGAATCAAAAAGGCTGCTGTAAGTAGCGAAATCATTGACGATATCTTCGGCTATTAACTTCTGGCATGCGAGAAATATAAACGTATTGCTTTTCATCAATTTCAAAATTTATTTAAATATATATAATTGATATTTTTCATGAAAAAATGCATATTGGTGTTGTTAGTGCGCAATCTAAAATATATATTAAATCTAATAAACCTATTAGTTTCAATTTTAAACAAGAACGAAAAATCATGCGTCAAGCATAGATTATGTAACACTTTCCAACGCTTCCAAAATAATTTTACGAATCATACTCTTCAATAAGCTAAAAGATAACATCTAAGTAATCCAAATACTTTTATTCAGCCCTGTATAGGATCTATAGATTTGTATATATACTACATAGGATGCTAAATTTTAGTTCAGTTAGGAAACACGTAGCACAGTTTAAAATTCTCCGTCTGGAGTTAAATAATACGGAAATGTTTTCCCGAACTTTTGTGCTTCCCTGTATAGGATCTACAGAATTTATACACACCACGTAATAGACAAAAAGCGATTTAAAATTAAAATCGCGTTTAGTAACTTAAAACGTACTTCCAGGAATTATTGTTAACAGACAGTAGAGAATTCTTTTGTGTGTCCCTGTAAATGAACGATGACTGCTATACACACAATATTCTGTAGTAAGTCTCTTGTAATGAACCTTATATAAATTTCAATGCGTTTAAAATAGGGAAACATTGTTTAAATAAAGCGCAGACGATTTTTCTCCATAGACGTAATGTAACGGAATTCTTTTGACTGTCCCTGTAAAGTAAGTATAAGTGCTATGCACACCCTATTCCATATTAAGCTTCTTCTAATGCACCTTAGTGATATATATAAATTTCAATGCGTTTAAAATAGTGAAACATTATTTAAATAAACCGCAAATGATTTTTCCCCATAGACCGCAATGTAACGGAATTCTTTTGAGTGTCCCTGTAAAAAAACTATAAGTGCTACATACTTCCGTTGAAATAGGGAACATGCTATAGATAATGATTATAACATATAAAAATTGCAGGGCAATCCGAGCATATTTACGGGAGTTAGAGCACGGACAGACGGCAGACGGCAGACGGCCAGACGGCAGACGGCCAGACGGCCAGACGGCAGACGGCCAGACGGCCAGACAAACCGAAGTCATAAACACTTTTCAACTAGGTTGGAAAGTGTTAAAAAGAAAATCTATATTCTGTAACCCGAGAAATCCGGGTTGGATCCCCTAGTTAATAGTAAATGTACAAACATCCCTATAATAAGATAAATAAAGCAAAAGTTTCAGATTTTATTCCTTTTTATTTTGGTAGTATTTATTAATCTGAGTATTTTTTTCCCCCTGAAATTTCCAAAAGTTAGCACTTTTGCAGTCCCATTTTAGCCATTGCGAAAAAAAATTAAGCGTGGACTCTAATTAAGTCAATAAAAAAAGAAAGTGTTCCGTTTTGATTCACTAAAGTCTCTTTATAAATGTATGTGTTTAAAGAGTATTATAAGGTTATTGTTTACATAAAGTGGCTATCCGCATATTAAAATTTAATCTAATTTTTAAAAAAGTTATTCGCAATGCGTAAAACAATCAAATAAAATTTTCATCAGTTTTGAAATAGCGATTAATTGTGTATAAATTATTGAAAAAAAAATTAATTTTTAATCTAAAATGAGTCGAAATTATCGAAAATCAAGACATGTTTTCCTACTATGATACTTTACAAAATGAATCGAATCCATCTATAGAAAGAAATCGGGAAAATATTTTTTTTTGTTTCTAAAACTTGCTTTTATACCTATAAAACAAAAGCATTATTACAGTTTTTTTTTTTCCTGAAATTTCCAAAAGTTAGCACTTTTGCAGTCTTCTAGCCATTGCGAAAAAAAATTAAGCGTGGACTCTAATTGAGTCAATAAAAAAAGAAAGTGTTTCGTTTTGATTCACTAAAGTCTCTTTATAAATGTATGTGTTTAAAGAGTATTATAAGTTTATTGTTTACATAAGTGGCTATCCGCATATTAAAATTTAATCTAATTTTTTAAAAAGTTATTCGCAATGCGTAAAACAATCAAATAAAATTTTCATCAGTTTTGAAATAGCGATTAATTGTGTATAAATTATTGAAAAAAAAATTAATTTTTAATCTAAAATGAGTCGAAATTATCGAAAATCAAGACATGTTTTCCTACTATGATACTTTACAAAATGAATCGAATCCATCTATAGAAAGAAATCAGGAAAATATTTTTTTTTGTTTCTAAAACTTGCTTTTATAACTAATAAAACAAAAACATTATTACAGTTTTTTTTTTTCCAGAAATTTCCAAAAGTTAGCACTTTTGCAGTCTTCTAGCCATTGCGAAAAAAAATTAAGCGTGGACTCTAATTGAGTCAATAAAAAAAGAAAGTGTTTCGTTTTGATTCACTAAAGTCTCTTTATAAATGTATGTGTTTAAAGAGTATTATAAGTTTATTGTTTACATAAGTGGCTATCCGCATATTAAAATTTAATCTAATTTTTAAAAAAGTTATTCGCAATGCGTAAAACAATCAAATAAAATTTTCATCAGTTTTGAAATAGCGATTAATTGTGTATAAATTATTGAAAAAAAAAATTAATTTTTAATCTAAAATGAGTCGAAATTATCGAAAATCAAGACATGTTTTCCTACTATGATACTTTACAAAATGAATCGAATCCATCTATAGAAAGAAATCAGGAAAATATTTTTTTTTGTTTCTAAAACTTGCTTTTATAACTAATAAAACAAAAACATTATTACAGTTTTTTTTTTTCCAGAAATTTCCAAAAGTTAGCACTTTTGCAGTCTTCTAGCCATTGCGAAAAAAAATTAAGCGTGGACTCTAATTAAGTCAATAAAAAAAGAAAGTGTTTCGTTTTGATTCACTAAAGTCTCTTTATAAATGTATGTGTTTAAAGAGTATTATAAGGTTATTGTTTACATAAGTGGCTATCCGCATATTAAAATTTAATCTAATTTTTAAAAAAGTTATTCGCAATGCGTAAACAATCAAATAAAATTTTCATCAGTTTTGAAATAGCGATTAATTGTGTATAAATTATTGAAAAAAAAAATTTAATTTTTAATCTAAAATGAGTCGAAATTATCGAAAACCAAGACATGTTTTCCTACTATGATACTTTACAAAATGAATCGAATCCATCTATAGAAAGAAATCGGGAAAATAATTTTTTTTGTTTCTAAAACTTGCTTTTATAACTATAAAACAAAAACATTACAGTTTATTTTTTTATCTTAATTTGAGAGATATTTTAATTACTTGAAATTAACGCGGGAGAAGGTGCGCATACCAAGGGTATGAATGGTTTTTACTTTGTCACCAATAAATACAAATAATAATCGTCATCTTATTTGGTCAGAGACAATTTTTACAAATTCTGCAATAAAGTAGGTGGTAGATTACTTTTCTAAAAATAGTGGTGACAATTGTGAAAACCGTAAGTACCCTGTGTATGTTATACCCGGTGCAACTGCTCCCAGGTTAAGTAAAGTTTTAATAAGTAAAGTTAAGCACATTTCCAGAGCTTGGAAAAACACAATTGATTTAAAGACAAAAATTTGTAACTTGAAAAGAATTAAACTTTTTTTTACTTACATCTCTCTCTTCGCAGACTGTTAGCACACGCATAACATTTGAGCAAACGTTATCTAAACTTGCATTGCCGAAGCAGCATGTGATCGCAATTACATCAGCAACGTCCTTACTGCTAAGTGCTAGTAATAAAGCTATAGCGTCATCAATACCACAATCTGTATCAATTATTATTTTCTGACGATCTGGAGATGCCATCCTCTCTTACATATGAAAATACCTGCAAAGAGATTTTTTTTTCAGAATGTATGAGAAGAAATGACAGTCACAAAAATAATTCAGTCACAAAAAATACTTCTCTATACCAACAGTTTTGAAATCAAGGTAATGTTTATAATGATGACAATATTCTAGCCCCGTGCAGAATTCTAAGTATTTTACAAAGAATCTGCTGTGAGTTTACGAAGTATCTTCTGTTATTTACTTTCTTACAGCTTTTATATTTATTCAATGACCTTTAATTTGAGATATTTCGCGAAGTCATGTGTTGTTCTACTAATTAGTCTATAGTCATGTCTCGTTTTAACATAAATGTGCCACATCATTATCCAGTAAAAATAAATTAAGGCGTTGACTTATGCATTTAAAATTATTTCTATAAACAAAGATGCTTTTGCACATATATACAATGTATGCATAGGCGCAGACTACACGGGGGCCAAGTAGGCATTCCACCACTAATTTTTAAAAGTTTTGTTTTGCCTGAGATTTGCTTTTATTTCTATGATTAATTAAGATAAAAATAACATTTTAAAATTAGTGGTGGAAGTTTTCCTAATTGACCCTGTAGCCACCGTAAAATCGGCGCCTATCAATATATGTGCAGGTTGTTTATTAAACCTTTCAGGGCAAGTACAATCCTTATTATTAACCCTAGGCACTGTTGCTATAATGTTAAAACCTCACCAGAATTTGAGAACAAATTCATTCAAATGTAAATAAATGTTTTTCACGTAAATTATAAAAATAAAACTTTATTAAAATATTTCTAGGACAAATTTTCATAATTAGGGATTAAAACAAGTGGTATAAATCATATAGAGGTGACCTTCTAAGGGTTAATGCTTTAGGCTTCTTTTTTCGTATTTTATCTTATTAAAATTTTGTTCATATCGGTTAAAAAGTTTTATAGTATAATGGAAAACACCGTGTTACTTAATTGAAAACAGAATGTCAATCTATTGAAAACTTATCCTGCTGTATTGTGCAAATGTATATTTTGTTGATCAAAAATTTGCGACAGAAAATGATTTCCTGAAAAGTGTTTAAAATCATTGTAAGATGTAGAAAAGTGTGCGTAGTGCGATTCAAAATGTCTCAGAATACTATTTAGTATAGCCCGCTGATCAAATAAACCAATTTTGAACCACGAGATCAATTTTTTTAATAACTTTTTCTTTATAAATGTAATTTTTTTTTCTTTGTGATGTGGTACATACACGTACCAATATTTGTGGTACATATTTGACTGAGTAGAATTTCTGATTAAAAATATTTTTATTTGATAGGTTTAGTTGATTATACTGAATTCATTCAAGGTGCTTCTGGATCTCACCACGTATTTATGCATCACATTCCAAACAAAAAACAAACCGATATTAATGAATTTTTTGAAGAAAAAAAAATCTGAATTAACTGAATTTTTTAAAATAAAGAACAGAAGTAGTAAGTCAATATTTTTTAATTTTTACATATAATGACTCCTTTTCCTTTTCAATTTCACGTACTTTATCAAGAGTTATCGTTTTTAATAGATACAAATACATGCATTTATAATGCCACGTATGAAGTTAAATTAATATAATTAGGGGATCCAACCCGGGCTTCTCGGGTTACAGAACATAGATGAAAACCATTTTTCTTTTTGTTGCTATTGTTAAAAGCTCTAATAGAATTTTTACATTCACTATATTATTTTACATTACCTACTAACAACGCCAAGAAACATTTTTATATGAAAAATATCAATAATGTATTCAAATAAAGTTTTGAAATTTATTAAAAGCGATGATTTCGCATTAGCCGCCTGTCAGAAGTTAATAGCAGAAGAAATCTTCAAATATTTGGCTACTTAAAACAGCCTTTTTAACACTTTCCAACCTAGTTGAAAAGTGTTTATGACTTCGGTTTGTCTGGCCGTCTGGCCGTCTGCCGTCTGGCCGTCTGCCGTCTGGCCGTCTGGCCGTCTGCCGTCTGCCGTCTGCCGTCTGTCCGTGCTCTAACTCCCGTAAATATGCTCGGATTGCCCTGCAAATTTTATATGTTATAATCGTTATCTATAGCATGTTCCCTATTTCAACGGAAGTGTGTAGCACTTATAGTTTTTTTTACAGGGACACTCAAAAGAATTCCGTTACATTGCGGTCTATGGGGAAAAATCATTTGCGGTTTATTTAAATAATGTTTCAATACTTTAAACGCATTGAAATTTATATATATCACTAAGGTGCATTAGAAGAAGCTTAATATGGAATAGGGTGTGCATAGCACTTATACTTACTTTACAGGGACAGTCAAAAGAATTCCGTTACATTACGTCTATGGAGAAAAATCGTCTGCGGTTTATTTAAATAATGTTTCACTATTTTAAACGCATTGAAATTTATATAAGGTTCATTACAAGAGACTTACTACAGAATATTGTGTGTATAGCAGTCATCGTTCATTTACAGGGACACACAAAAGAATTCTCTACTGTATGTTAACAATAATTCCTGGAAGTGCGTTTTAAGTTACTGAATGCGATTTTAATTTTAAATCGCTTTTTGTATATTACGTGGTGTGTATAAATTCTGTAGATCCTATACAGGGAAGTACAAAAGTTCGGGAACACATTTCCGTATTATTTAACTCCAGACGGAGAATTTTAAACTGTGCTACGTGTTTCCTAACTGAACTAAAATTTAGCATCCTATGTAGTATATATACAAATCTATAGATCCTATACAGGGCTGAATAAAGTATTCGGATTACTTAGATGTTATCTTTTAGCTTATAAAAGAGTATGATTCGTAAAATTATTTTGGAAGCGTTGGAAAGTGTTACATAATCTATGCTTGACGCATGATTTTTCGTTCTTGTTTATTCTGATAATTTCAGTAATTTAAGCGCATAGTTCGATTACATGTCTGTTAGCTTTGTGTATTATTTGTATTAATTTATTTAATTATTTGTTTATTTAATTATTTGTTGACAAAGTGTAAATTTCGTTACGGAATATTACCCGCTGAACTATTTATATTGTTTTAAGTGCAAACGGTTTAATCTTTTGTAATCGTCCTGCCCGCGAAAGCGATATATTTTTTTTAAATCATGCTTGAAAATTATTTTAAAAACCATAAAAAATCCGTAAATTAAAATACCGTTTTCAAGCAAACTGCATTTCAAAGAATATATTTTTTCCCTATTCGACGGTGTAAAAATTGAAGTTGTGCGATGTTTAGAAGTTTAAAATTGCAGTAAAGGCAAAATTTATTGGTCAGATGTTGCCACCGTCAATATGACGTCAGCATTACTCACGAACATGTTTTTGGTTTATAATATAGATGGATGATCTATCATTTATACGACTCTCTCACTTGTACACTTTTCTCTTCGATCCTTTAATCCTTTGTATCATCTTGTTGCATATCTGCAACATACCTAGAAGTCAATGTTACTTATACAGTAGGCTTTAAAAGACGGTTTTTATTTATTGCTACTATCTTCCAATACATCAGATAATATAAATTGTTCATAGAATTCTCAACAGACAACGATACTGAATTTTTAATACCAAAATATAAATTATCATTTGAGCAGTTTCACATCGTTATTGCCAAAATGAACTTTGTAAATTTTGTAAGATTAAAAAGGCTGGAAACGTCCACAAATAGATTTTTTTTTCAAAGATAAGTTCGTATACTTTGCAATTTTGCATTAGAAACTTGACACTATTTATAAGAAATATGTATTTTTTGTTGTTGTTGTTGTTTATTGCAGATATGAAAAAATTACCTTTTAATCCCTATTTTGTGATTTTTATGTTCTAAATTTTTTTAATTATTTTTTATGCTCAAAATGATGTATTCTATAACATCTGAGTAAATATTTTTCAAATCATAGTTGAGTCACAAAGGGATGCAAGTCGTATAGGTGAGAGATCACTGTATATAGAAAAAATAGTCAGGCCAAAAACATATAGTATTTGTGACATAAAAGGATACCGATAATGAAACGATATTACTTCAATAATATTTTTTACATATGTGTTATTTAAGAGATATTTGGGATTCGAAAATACACCTTATCTTTTATTTTGCATTCACAAAACTCGGAATTTTTGCACCGTTCATCGTCAGTAATGACTTTTATCAATGACTTCAGTAATGACTGTTGAATTTCCAATGTAATAATGCATGTTTTGAAAATTTCAACCATATTATAAACAACTAGCCGGTCTTCACCCGTCTACTAGTACACGGTTGCTTGAGGGGGGAGGGGGGGCAGATGTTTTCTGAAGCGTAAAACCATGACTTCGCCTGGAGACCACAAAGCGCGTTTTACATTCAAACAGTAAAATATAAATAAAATACTTTATTTTAAATTATACGAAAATAAATAATAAAAACATAAAAAAAGAACGTAAATAAAGATTTCGCGACATAAATAACAAATTTTATTCATGTGCAAACTTGACAAAGATCTGCTCTGCCCTATGCCTGTGCTTATCTAGAAGGAAGGGAGAGCTTCCGGATAAAATAAACAGAAATGGGATAACCTAGGATAAATGGCGATCATCATAAATATATAATCCAAGCGTAGAAATATAAGCATTTGCACTAAAAAAAATAATAATAATATGGAAAAGTATAGCACATTTTCAAAAATAATTACTCATAAGCATTAATACTCGTATATTCGAACTGTATATTATCCGTATATACTGTATGAACTATATTACAAAAGCTGAAAATTTACTCAGACAATTTAAAACAGAGATAATGCTATTCTGAACATCAATAATACATATAAAATTCCTATTTATATGTGTTATTGATGGACGCACAAAGAAAAAAAGCACATCCGATAAAGGTGCTATAAACAAATTTTGGTGATTTTTAACACTTTCCAACATAGTTGAAAAGTGTTTATGAATTCAGTTTGTCTGTCTGCCGTCTGTCTGTCGTCTGCCTATTCTCTAACTCACATAAATATACTCAGATTGCTTTAAAATTGATGTATGTTATTGCAGTTTACTATGGCATGTTTGGTATTGAAAATGAAGTCTGTAGCATATACGGTTCTTTTACAGAGACACTCAAAATAATTCCGTTACATTACGGTCTATGGGAAAAAATCGTTTGCGGCGTATTTTAATGATGTTACACTATTTTAAACGCATTCAAATTGATACATATCACTGAGGTGAACTACACGGCGCTTACTGTAGTATATGGTGTGCATAGAACATATCGTTCATTTACAGGGACACTCAAAATAATTCCGTTACATTACGGTCTATGGGAAAAATCATTTGCAGCGTATTTTAATGATGTTTCAATATTTTAAACATATTCAAATCGATAAATATCACTGAGGTGCACTACACGACGCTTACTGTAGAATATGGTATGCATAGAATGGTTCATTTACAGGGACACTCAAAATAATTTGGTTACAGTACTGTCGATAAACAACAATTGCTGGTAGCATTTTCAGTTGTAGTACGCTTTTTTAAATGTAACTATTTTTTTGCATATTAATTGGTGTATATAAATTCCATAGATCATATACAGGGCTGCTCAAAAGATTTCACGTACGATTTCCGTTTATTGACGGAAATATGCTAAAGTGGAATTTTCAATTGCTTTATGTATTTCTTAACTGAAGTAAATTTTAGCATACTGTGCAGTATACATACAAATCTATAGATCATATACAGGGCTGCCTAAAAGAAATCGGATATTTTATTTATCTATTGGTAGTAATTGCTGGAATTGGGTTTTCAAATGTGTTATACATTTTCTAAATAGTTTACTTTAGTAAATGTAAAGTTTTGTTACAGCATTCTGAATTAGGTGGAAAGTGTTTCATAATCTATACTTGACGCATGATTTTTCGATCTTGTTTTCTCTTTCTTTCTTTCGTAGTGGGGGGTTAGAAAAGTGCAACTGTCAGCTCGAGTTCGAGTTAATATATAACAAATTCTAGATTGGTGTGATAAAATCTACTTAAATGTCAAGCCTCATCAACCTGATAGTCTACGCGATTACAAAAATTAAAATTAAAAATTTATTTTTATACTTTTGTAAAACTAAAAGTCTTTCTCTCCATCACATAAAAATACTTGTATAATGTTCGAACGTAAACAATCTACTACATTCATTTGATTACGTGTTTACTTTTATAAACCCAGAAAGATTTAAATTTTTCATTCTATCAAATGGATTCGATACCGACAGATACTAACCTCGTGTCAAGGAGAGGATGCCTAAAGAAGAGAATTGTATCCAATATTTACATTACTTCTAAGAGAAACCACTCAGAATTACATCAGAACCAATCAGACAACCTGGAATTGAATCCGGAATGAATTGTCTCATTTTCAATGCCAACATAGTAACATTACGTTATTGGTTACATTGGTTATATTGGCACTCAATATTGAACCAGTCCGATGAATAGTATTTCCGAATTCATCGGAATATAAATTCATCGAAAATACTGAATACCAATATTAGTTAAATTTTGGCGATGGAAATATTGGCAATACAATGGCTTTATGTTTCTTGCCAATTCAAGTGCAACGTTGGGAAAATGTAAAAACTACAATATTGGGACAGTATTTCATCTCAATATAGAGGATACTGGTCAACATAGACAAAATATAGTCAAAGTAAACAATATTGTTTTGCTACTAGAGGTTATGTTTGTTTTCAATGCCAAACTCTTTACTTTTAGACATATTCGCGAAATCATTTTCATCCACAAATGCATTAAATTTGAAGATATATATGCAAGAAATCGAATAACATTTTTCATTTCTCCATAAAAGGAACGTATATCCCTCAGAAAATATTGTCAAATTTGGTCTTTTAAACATAACATTTTTTTGGGAGGGGGGAGGGGGGGAGGAGATTGCAGCAGCAATGATAATGTTGTTATCAGGTTTAATGAATCGACTATAACAGACATATATAATATTTATAGAAAAATACATTTACACAAATTTTGTTAGATTTATTGGCACCTAAATGAGAATAATTTAAAGCTTCACACTCAAAGGAATTAACAATTAGTTTGTAAATGTACCAGAAAGTTTCGTGTTTTTGAGCAGGAAAGCCTTCAGAAAATCGTATGGAACATGACGCTCTGAAGGCAAATATAAAGCATGCAAAAATTTCTTGAAATTTTAAAAGAAACTTTTATATTTCCATGAATATACGTGCTATTTTTACACAAATGTTGTACAAGGTCCACAAAATTATGTGCTAAATCTACAGATTATTTTGAGCATTTTATTTCACAGGGTGATAGTAAATATTATTATTTTATAGAATTTGATATCAGTCCCCTAATCGTCCTCGTGATCAACTTTCGCTGAAAAATATGGCACCAAACATGTTTTTAACACTTTCCAACCTAGTTGAAAAGTGTTTATGACTTCGGTTTATCTGGCCGTCTGCCGTCTGTCCGTGTTCTAACTCCCGTAAATATGCTCGGATTGCCTTGCAATTTTTATATGTTATTGTCGCTATCTATAACACGTTCCCTATTTCAACTGAAGTTTGTAGCACTTATAGTTTTTTTACAGGGGCACTCAAAAGAATTCCGTTACATTACAGTCTATGGGGGAAAATCATTTGCGGTTTATTTTAATGATGTTACACAATTGCAAACACATTGTAATTGATATATATCACTAAGGTGTATTACAAGAAGCTTAATATGGAATAGGGTGTGCATAGAACTTATAGTTAATTTACAGGGACAGTCAAAAGAATTCCGTTACATTACGTCTATGGAGAAAAATTGTCTGCCGTTTATTTAAATAATGTTTCACTATTTTAAACGCATTGAAATTTATATATATCACTAAGGTGCATTACAAGAGGCTTACTACAGAATAGTGTGTGTATAGCACTCATCGTTCATTGACAGGGACACACAAAAGAATTCTCTACTGTCTGTTAACAATAATTCCTGGAAGTGCGTTTTAAGTTACTGAACGCGATTTTAAATTTAACTCACTTTTTGTCTATTACGTGGTGTATATAAATTCTGTAGATCATATACAGGGAAGCACAAAAGTTCGCGAACACATTTCTGTTTATTGACAGAAACTCCAGAAGGAGAATTTTAAACTGTGCTATGCGTTTCTTAACCGAACTAAAATTTAGCATCCTATGTAGTATATATACAAATCTATAGATCCTATACAGGACTGAATTAAAGTATTCGTATATTTTTCCGAATATTGTATACGTTGGAAATTCCTGAAATTATGGTTTTAAATATGTTATGCGTTTTCCAAATTGTTTACTTAGATGTTTTCTTTCAGCTTATTAAACGGTATGATTTGTAAAATTATTTTGGAAGCGTTGGAAAGTGTTACATAATATTTGCTTGACGCATGATTTTTCGTTCTTGTTTTATATTAATGCAGTTCCAGAAGAATGTCAAGATGTTCGACAAAATGCTTAAAATCGAAAGTGTCCTGTGACTTTTGGTGACATAGTATATAGACATTTCTGTTGTTTCCGGAGAAATAGATATTAAATGGAAAAATAATCTAAATATGGATTTTAAGTTCTGAAATTTTCAAAGCATTTGACACTTTTTGACATTTGACATTTTATTAACATACATCTGACCTGTGTGCTTGGCGTCAAGCGCCCGCTTATAAGTGATCGTCAATATATACAGGGACGAGATAGCACACACAGGGAAATTTACAACACACAGAAATACAGCCGGCAGTTCCATAAAGAGTATGCAACGGAGCCAACGGAATTCGAACCTGCTCCCACCTACACTCGCAAGCGATTAGCGGTGTGATGCCTTGACCACTCAGCCACGATAGGCCCAATTTTCAAAGCTAGAATTTTCAATAAATGTCAACAAAAGATAAAATGTTTCCAACTTAAAATGTACTTATTTTATTACGGAAATTAATCATATCATAATAACAGACGATATAATTCATTTCACTGAAATAATAACAATTATTTTTATTAGCACTTTCCAACCTCGTTGAAAAGTGCTTATGACTTCGGTTTGTCTGGCCGTCTGCCGTCTGTCCGTGCTCTAACTCCCGTAAATATGCTCGGATTGCTCTGCAATTTTTATATGTTATTGTCGTTATCTATAGCATGTTCCCTATTTCAACGGAAGTGTGTAGCACTTATAGTTTTTTTACAGGGACACTCAAAAGAATTCCGTTACATTGCGGTCTATGGGGAAAAATCATTTGCGGTTTATTTAAATAATGTTTCACTATTTTAAACGTATTGAAATTTATATATATCACTAAGGTGTATTAGAAGAAGCTTAATATGGAACAGGGTATGCATAGCACTTATAGTTACTTTACAGGGACAGTCAAAAGAATTCCATTACGTCTATGGAGAAAAATCGTCTGCGGTTTATTTAAATAATGTTTCACTATTTTAAACGCATTGAAATTTATATAGATCACTAAGGTGCATTACAAGATACTTACTACGGAATAGTGTGTGTATAGCAGTCATCGTTCATTTACAGGGACACGCAAAAGAATTCTCTACTGTCTGTTAACAATAATTCCTGGAAGTGCGTTTTAAGTTACTGAACGCGATTTTAATTTTAACTCGCTTTTTGTCTATTACGTGGTGTGTATAAATTCTGTAGATCCTATACAGGGCAGCACAAAAGTTCGCGAACACATTTCCGTTTATTGACAAACTCCAGACGGAGAATTTTAAACTGTGCTACGCGTTTCCTAACTGAACTAAAATTTAGCATCCTATGTAGTATATATACAAATCTATAGATCCTATACAGGGCTGAATAAAAGTATTCGGATATTTTTCCGAATATTGTATATGTTGGAAATTCCTGAAATTATGTTTTTAAATATGTTATGCGTTTTCCAAATTGTTTACTTAGATGTTATCTTTTAGCTTATTAAACGATATGATTTGTAAAATTATTTTGGAATCGTTGGAAAGTGCTACATAATCTATGTTTGACGCATGATTTTTCGTTCTTGTTTACATTGTCTTGTATTGGATATTTGCGCATAGTATAATTTTAATGTAACAGAATTCTAATTAATTGTTTGTAAAAGTGTATTGAAACTTAATTTCATAAAATACAATTAAATATCTATAATATGAAAATCTGCACATAAAATAAATTTTATATTCTTTCATTTTTGCATAAGAGTGTAACAGCTATTGCACCAAGATCTGATGAATATTTATAAAACTAGTTATAGTACGAACGTACCTCATTTGTCACGTTTGACGTAAAATTTCCAACTTGTTTACTTTCTTCTATCTTTACAAGAAGCAGGATTCCTGGAAAATTTTGACTTCCGTCTTTCGACGGATTTGTACATTTTAGAAGGTCCTGACAACGATTCGACTGTTTTTAAAAAATGTCTGTCCGTGACTCTGTGTGTCACTTTATGTGTCTATCTGTATGTGACACAAATTTTGTAGGCGCTCTATCTCAAGAACTACTGCACGGAATTTAATCAAACATTAGATTCAGTTAGACCTTGACATAGATTGGCACTGATTAGATTTTGGTGTAAATCGCCCAACACATGGCGCTGCTAAGCTGCATTTTTTTACAATTCCCACGACAGTTATAGCTCAGGAACTAATGCACGGAATTTCGTCAAACTTCATATTCTGTTAGACTTTGACATAAAAATACGCTGATTAAGTTTGGGTGTAAATCGGCCACAGGTGTTGCTTCTATGCTGTGTTCATTAGCTCAAGAACGAATAGATTGTCATATAATTTTGATTGCAGACGATTAGATTTATATAGAAGAAAATTTTGTGATGGCCACAACATACAATTTTCAATAAAGACTCAGTCCCATGGTACTCGATGCGTATGAAACGAAAAAACGTATTCCTGAAATTGTTAACACAAGGGTTCCGTTATAGACAGGTACCGCTTCAACAAGTTTCAATGTTTATTTTATTAAAATAATACTTTAAGTATATTTTAAGTTATTAAAGTAAACTTTACCATTTAAAATGAGGTAGGTAATTTATTTACAGAAAATATCATAAATGGGAGATAAGTTATAATTGTAGTTGTTAAGTTGTATTATCTTGACAATAACTGCAATTAGCTTCAAATCAACATAAAAATAGCATCGCAAAAAGCCAAAACCAACAAAGAGAAACAGTGACCTGCAATCTTGTTAACGGAAAATACTTGTCAATAAACAAGGGCAAGAAGCTTATATCACATATTTTCAAAGCTGACACACAAGTATTATTATCCAAGTAATGGCAAAATCAACGATGCGTACAGTTAAATGTAGCCTCTCACTGTATATTTGGCGTAACAACATCAACAAACTACATTTACAGCTATACCACATTAATGAATGTTGACAATTTTACAGGGGTAAAAAATATTTATTAAATGAGAAACATATTTAAATTATTTTGAATAAATAATGAATATGCAGTTTTATTTTGTTAGGTATCTTACTTTCTTCTATCTTTACAGGAAGAACAAATTTACAGGGTGACTTTTAATTAACCTACAACTTTTAACTGAAATAACTCTTGAGTCGTTGCAGATATCACTACAAACATTTTTTTTATTGAAAAGAACGTGTAAAAGTAATTTAATGGATAAGGTTTTCAAAGTGAGAATCTTCAGAGGTGATACAATAGCGCAATTTAATCACAAAGTTGTCAGTAACAAAATCGAGCGTTTCTTTTTCTATGCTTAAAAATGAGTCAGTTGTGGAACTTTTGAGGCTAATAAGGTCTGTCGGCTTCTTTTTGTAAACCAAATCTTTCATATGACCCCAAAGATAGAATTCGTATGGATTCATATCTAGTGAATAAGGTAGCCAATTTTCTTATCAGATCTCTTACCAATGCTCTAGAAGCCTTAGGTCAATTTCTGAATGTTGAAGACCACTTCCGAAGAAATAGTGTTGCATTTTCACCATGTAAATACCAATTTTTAACCATAAAAATACGCTTTGGGAGACATTTTCAAAATTACTTTAAACTAACACTAAACAAATTCCTTTTAGGCCCTCTCTCACTGCACGCAATCGTGCCGCCATCTAGCGAGGCTCTGAGAAGTTATTTCAGTCTAAAATTGTAGGTTAATTAAAAGTCACCCTGTATACGTTTTAGAGGGTTCTGAACACGATTTGACTGATTTTTGAAAATGTCTGCCCGTGTGTCTGTGACACAAATTTTGTGGGTGCTCTATCTCAAGAATTAATGCACGGAATTTAATTAAACTTCAGATTCCTTTAGACCAGGGGTTCCCAAACTATGGTATGCGCTCTGGCTACTGGTACGCGAAAGTGCGATGCTGGTACGTAAAATGAAATACCAACATAATATTATAAAATCAAAAACGGCATGAATTTATAACTTTGAAAATTTTCGAATGAAAGTTAGAGACTGTAAAAGCTTTTTTTTTTTCGTTGTTATTGTTGTTACTATAAATGTTTATTATAGCAAACTGTCTGAAATCCACATACGCTGCTTATGATACAACCAGTTTTCCAGAATTAAACACATGTAATTATTACATTTATAGGGGAAAAAATTAAAGTTAGCAAATAAAGATCTCATTTAAAAATTAATCAATGAAGCAGTTTTAATTGGCATATAACAGTTTTAAACATTTTATTTAAATTGTATTATCTGAAAGTAAAGTCTGAATCCGTGAAAGTAAGAAGAAGCTTGTTCGAATGGGAGAACTTTTTTTCTTTTTTTTTTACTGGTTATTTCGATGCTGAAGTTTTATTTGAAGTATAAATCATTATTACTGTCAATTGAATTTTTTCTCTTCTTCTGTACCAAATGTGTAAGTTTCTTTCTATTTCATGGAAATCGGTTTTTAATACAGTAAAGTTATTTAAAATGGTGATTTTAAATCGAGCAAAATATAGGAAGTTCTACTTTTACAGTTTTTTTCTTTATTAGCATTACGTTTGATGCCTGGTAATACATTAAAGTATGAACTTCGATTTAGTGGTACGTCGGTCTAAAAGTTTGGGAACCCCTGCTTTAGACCATGACATAAATTTGTGCTTATTAGATTTTGGTGTCAATCGTTTAACAGGTGTCGCTGCTATGCTGCATTATTTCACGATTTTCGCAGTAGCCACGTCTCAAGAACTGATGCATGGAGTTTCACCAAATTTCATATTCTGTTAGACATTGACATATTAGGTTTCTTATTAGGAGTTTTCTATATCTTCTTCTATAGTTTCTTATTCTTATTAGGTTTGGGTATGTACCACCCAGCAGGTGTCGCTGTTATGCTCTGTTTTTCCCAATTTCCGAGGTAGCTATACCTCAAGAATGAATAGATTGTCATTTAATTTTGATTGGAGACGATTTGATTTAAATAAGAAGAAAGTTTTGTGAAGGCCACAACATGCTAGTTTCTTAGTTATTTTTATTCTGCCACATTTATTTTTTAAAGGGATTGTTCATAATTCTTTAGCATTCAAATTGTAAGATTTCCTGTACTAGTTTGCTTTTGCTCTTCCACAATGTTAAAATTTGTAATAATTACACGGGTAAATACACTACGCAAATTTATTGATTGCTTGAAGATGTCTCGTGGCCCACTGGACATAAAGAATTCTTACTCTACTCTCACTCTACCTACATTACAATCTATTGCTTAAATCTTTATTATTGAGTTTATCATAAGGGAACGCGGTACCTTTGAACTATTTTTTTTTTTTTAGTATTTTATAATATCTTATTGACATATAAGGCGCTCAGAGCTAAAGTGGATCTAGTCTATAAATTATAGTTTTAAGATAATCAAGGTTAAAGTACAGGGTGATTACAAATGAATATCCAACTTTGAAGGGCTATTAAAAGAAAAAAAAAAAGTACAACCTTGTTGCTAATCAGAAATCAAAACTAACAGTTGAAAGTTTAAATTCAACACAGTTATAAGTGTTCAGTGTGAGCCCCTCTAGAAACACGAACGATATCGAGACGGTTCGATAACACATCACTGACGGCAATTCAATTTTAAATCGGAATTTACTGGACTTTATGCACTTTGACACTGAAATAATTTTTACATAAGGTCGATCAAATGAATACGACATAGTGAAAGTGGGACTTTGTTCACCATGGCTCTGAAAATATACATCATTAACAAGTATTAATCCGCAACAGAGAATTTTTTCTATACTTTTGGATTTGATCCACTTTAGCTCTGAACGCTCCATATCATTAAATGATTTTATGAAGAAAAACGATTTAACCAAGAAAAAAATGTAATTTTGAAATAAAAATTCAAAAATGTAATTAAAAAAAATATATTAATGTGCAACATCTGTATTTATCTTTTACAGATCTAGTGAAAAGTACAACTATACTTTTATCTTTAATCAAATTTATCCATGAATGAAAGAGAAGATGATATGATATATTTAGATAAAAGTGATATTGAAAATGCCTTATCATTTATGTTTTTTGTCTGAAAATCACGTCTCACACACATTTTCTGCAAGGTAATCTTCGCCTTACTAAATCCCAAAGTGTCTTTCATTACGTAAGGCAAATTATTCTATTCTAAAATAGTGGTAGCTTTCTGGCCCGCGGGCCACAGGTTGTGCACCCCTATTTTATGCTAATGAACACTCTTTCTTCTTTTAATAATTAAAAGACTAAATTTTGGTACTTTTGTTTTTAATTTGTCGAAAGTGTCAAAAGAAAAAAAAACTTTAATTCTTTCTAAAGAACAGCAATTTAATTATTTTTTTTTTATTCACATATATTAAAATTAATTTATTTATAGTATTTTAATTAAAAACACATTCAAAATTTGCATTAGAATAATCGATATATGGCATGGAGAATGAATCTTTTTAAAGTCATTTTATTCTAAAAGATTATTTTGTAGATTGTGCGCACGATTTTGCGAATATTAGCTCGCCAGATTTTCAGAAAAATTTAACATATCGGATAGTAAATGTATATACATGAAAAGACCCAAAATTTGTATCTTTCAGTCAAAATTTTTAAAACAATGTTTGCTTATCTTGGTAAAAGGTTGCTGAATTTCGTACTTTTATGATGCATTTGCTTTTTATTATTGAAATAATGGAAGTTTTATTTCGATTGTTTTACTTAGACACTGTCTAAGTAATAAACTAAAAGTACCTCCTTGGATGAGATATGTTATCATGTGCGAAGTTAAACAAATATTCATCTATTTTTGTCTTATAATTAATAAAAATTAAATATGTTTAATTTCGAAATTTAAAAGAGTAGAGCTGTTTAAATATTCCAAATTTTCGTACAAATGGTTGTAATATATTTTTAAGATAATAGCTTTAAAACTTCCGTTAGCTATGGACATTTCAAAGATACCTGACGACTTGACTTGAAATAGTAAAAAATAATAAATGTGTATCCGATTTGAAGTAGAACGAGCATTAATAATATCAGTTTAAATATATATATATGACTGATTTCCAATTTTGATAAGTTTATTATTATTATTACACAGACCCTACAATGTTTTTTTTCTTCAATATGAAGAGTATGTATTATGTATTTTTGGATGCTGATTTCGAGAAAGATACTCAAACGTTGTAGGACGCACAGTTTTGTCACAAACCGAGAATTTCTGTTTGTTGGTAAATTAGAAATATATTCATATAGACACCGAAAATTTTATGCAAGGTCTTGTAATCTATACTAATAAAATAAAGTTTCGCTTTGTGTGTGTGTGTGTCTGTGTGTTTGTGTGTGTCTGTTGGCGATGGCTAGCAAAATCTAGCCCACCTAGAAGTCTGAAAATTTAGGTGTGAGTAGTCCAAGGTCTGGCCATGTGCACCTGAGTCTCGGAATTTTAATATTTTGATAATTACCCAACATATTAATTATAATCTCATTAAACATCGTATCGAAAATGCCATCTTTTAAATCAAAATGGCTAAAGAAAAGAACTGCTGTTCTGGATTTGCAAGTGGAAATGAACGAATTCGACATTATTTTACTAATTAGCGAATTTTAAGAAAACTAATTAAGATATCAATTTGAAAATTTCTGAGCATATGTAAAAAAAATTTCTGCATCCGACTATGTGATTTTTGGCCGGTGATGCAAAAAACTGCCAAAAATCTGCCGGCGCCAGTGAAAAAAAGTTTCAGACAGGGATCTGCTTTCATTAAAAACTGAACTACAAAGATATCTGTTTCTCTGACCGATCCCTCCATTTAGTTTGCGAAAATGAAAGGAAATAATTGCCACTTTTTACTAATGAACACAAATTTAGATAACTAATTAAGATATAGATTTGAAATTGAGGATGGGAAGGGTGTCATCTGCCGGCTATTTTAGCGTAGCGTCTTCGTTATGTTCTAATTATCAGAAAAATGTAATTATTTTTTTAATGATCGCATTAATGTAGGTGAAGGTGGTTTTCTTGAACAAATTATTCCTTATATTTGCGGGTATGGGGGTTAACGCCTTGCTCTGATTTACACAAAACAAATTCCATTTAAAAAATTTAACATTTTTAGCTTCTAACGTAGCGTTTTATAAATGTTATGTATAGAGAATACAGGAAATTTCAAATAACGATTTTCGTAAAAATTAAATTTATGTTCCTAATAAAAGTACACAATCCGTATATACCTGATGGATACCAACAATCAAAGTAAATGAATTGTTGTTGAGCACTTGACCAAGTGCTCCCTGGCGGTCAATTTTACAAGTTTCTTTATCTAACTGTGCATTCTTATCTCTGGTTCTATGGATCACAACGGCCTTTGGATGATTCGACTTGGTTTTCGTTTGCCTTACATATTTTAGTTCCACCTTCCGCCGCTAGGGGGAGCATTATTTTCTAGAGTTGTATGGGCCTGATTTCGACGGAAATTGGTTCATTCAACTCCCTTTATACAACGGGTACCCGTGTTGGATGTTCGTATGGAACAAATTGTGCCCCCTGGCGGGGGAAAGCGGAACTAAAGTATTTTGAGCGCGTGCGCAGCACGCTTGCTATGCGGTCGAGGCACGATTTGGAGTTTCGTTTTGAAGGTGGTTTCTTTGAAACAGGGTGCGCCCCTGGCGGCGATAGGTGGAACTAAAAGAGTTTGCAGCGCGTACGCTGCATGCCTATTATACGTGCTGCAGGCAGCGGGAACACGCGTCGGAGGTTCGTTTTTATCAGAATGCGACCGTGTCGGCGGAAAATGGAAATAAAGGATTTTCAGTCGCCGGGCAACGCACTTTTAAATAAATAATTTTATACAAAATCGGGTTAAAGATATAAAATGATACAAACTGTAGGTTTGTTTAATTTTATTATCACGTGCCCGAGCAACGCTGGGCGGGTCAGCTAGTATATAATAATATAGTATTTTTAAGAGAGGGGGGGTGATATTCAGAAATTTTAAAAGTATTTTTTCCGATGTATGCTATTCCGATATTTATGGCTGGTCTTAATTGTGTCAGCATGAGATTGCGTCAGTCCTGCTAACTGATTTTGCTCTGTTTACGACAAACTTGTGAAAAAGCAACAGCAAAAAACTACAGAATTTATTTTTTAAAAAAAGTGTATTTTGCCTATTTTGGTGAAAGGAATGAAATCCCTGACCAAATATTGCCCTCATGTTCAAGTTGGGTGAAGAACTCCACCGAAGGTCTCCCCAAAGTGAATTTAGGTTCCTGTACAACGAATGGTGGGGTCATTTGGAGCTGAGTTAAGACAGTTAAATTTAATAAGTTTTGGGAAAGGATTTCCCCTCTTTCTGACTTTCATAAAAGTGAGATTATTTTTTATTGTTTGCATTTAAATCTATCGGCTGCACTGTTAACTCCTGATTACTGTTATAAATAAATTGTTGTGTTTGTTAAATCTATGCCATTGTCTCCTTTCCGATTGACATCCCCGAAGGATATGTAACACCTCAGCCACAAGCGTCTTCGGTTATATTTTCATCTAAAAATAATGGCTTCAGTATTTTTATGCGTGTTAAACTATAGAGTCTTAGGTATTTTGATACAAGTAAATATACAGAGTCTGTGATAAATTTACAGAATAATATGTCTGATTTTTAACAGAATCTCGATTTTCAGCTCTCTTTAAATTTAAATAACACTTAGGATAAATGATTACCAATACATTCTACGTTATTTCGCAGAAAATATTTAACAGTGCATGGGAGAAATCCACAGGAGCTGTTTATTGTTTAAGTTAAAAATATAAAAATGCATGGTTGAAAAAATTACCAAAAAAAAACCTCTCGTTTTCCAAAAAACCCTTATAAACACAATTTTTTTAAATAAAAAATGTTCAAACATTTAGTGTTCGTAAAACAATGGAATTTTATCCGACACTTTATCTGAAATGTAATCGCTGCGAAAAACAAATGTAAAAATGTAACAGAATAGTAACGGTGATAATATTTATCAATGTGATTGAAAAGGTTCATTTGTTTCAGGATTACTTCGAGATATGCATTACTAACTTTATCTAACGTCAAACGTGTCGCATTGTCTGATAAATTTGACAACAATAATTTAAAGTAGCAGGCGAAAGAAAAATATCTATAATGCGATAGAAGTGTCAAAATATCATGCAGCTCAAATATCATTCTTACATATAGATATGTAAGAAACTATTAAAGATTAAATTTTACATGAATACATTTTTTTTTAGATTAAAATAGTTATTTGGCCAACCGAAAATAAATGAAGGAACAACTTCCTTTTAGTAATTCTTTCACTCTATTTTCACATCGTGTATAAATGACGTTTAGTTGAAGTTTTTTTGCATTAATATATGACTTTGGTTCAAAATCATATAACCAAAACTTTCGGGTGGAAGAAATAGTTGGGAAGAAATAGCAGGGTATGTACAGTTTTACTACAATTTTATAATAGAATTTATCGCTTTAGTTAAATTCTGCTATCAAACTGGCAAATCTTCAGATCAGGACCCTCAACGTCAATTTTAAAAGAATATTTTTATTTTATTTTCACTTCACACAATATCTAACAACTTGAAATCTGGAATAGTGTTAAATTATATGTATTTTTTAAAGCATATATAAGATTTTCCCAATGATTCAGAAAATCTAACTTTTAAGAAATATTATATTAAACACGATCAAGTATACTCTTCAACTGCTTATAGTTTCAATTTTCTTGAATAAAAATGGACATTTGTTCAGAGGAATAGAGCCCCCTGAACCCTCCGTTGTCCCATTGAATTCATGTTGCCATAATAATTGTGCTATTTCTAGATTCTAGAATACCTACAAGTGCATTTTAAACTACATTCAATTACAGTAAATGAGATCGTTGTACACGAGATTTTATTCGATCGTATTAAATTACTGGCATGCTTGTCAACTACAAAAGATCGACATTTGTTGTACAAGTTGGATAAAATCTCATGTAATAAAATACTTATGAAAACGTAAATCCCCTTACGAGATTTATGTCAAATTTAAAAATCTAACGTTTTTATGCTATTTGTACGAATGAAACAGATTTGGTGGTTGTTATTTAATTTAAAAAAAAAAAAAAAAAAAAAAACCCTTATCGAACGAAATCCAAGTCTCTTCCGTTGCAAAAATCATACAAAAAACGTCGCAAAAATGCATTTTGTAAATAAAATGTTGTAATTTTAGTTTAAATAGAAATGTACATTGCAAAACTGCACTTTCCGAATTCAAGTTAGTTACTTCATTCTCCACCAATTGTGACGACAAGAAAATTTTCCATCATAAAAACATTTCGTATGTTTTTTGTTGTTATGTACTTCAGCTTTCCAATAGAGAACTTAATAAAAACTTCTTAACATATTAACTTCAGCAATGATGCACCCAATTGTCTACATGCATTGAAATGCGTCCGCTTTACGTGTACCTGCTTAAACCTATTGTGAAATCTTCCGCAATCGGATCAACTACTAACTGTCGTATATTTTATCAAGGGTGATTTGGCGCAATAGAGTGGCTTTTGTGGCAGTACTTTAACAGTATACACATTCACTTTAAACCATATTGCTTCTAGCATCGTTCATGCTTGATGCTAACTTAGTCGGAGATCCGATCACAAAAAAATCTTTTTTCATTTAAACATTTTTTATAATAGGGAATGGAACAATGAATGAATTTTTTAAAATAAATTTCCTTCATTCGTACATCATGAAATATTGTTGCTTGGTAACAGAGAATACGAGAAAAAACGAATTAAACTCATGGCAAAAATTTAAAATTGAACAGTTAAAATGCTATATATTTTTCGAATAGTTGCATAAAATTTCATACAAAATATATGGATAATTTAGGATTTTTGTCATACGTACGGGCAAAATTTTAATTTAATCGGAATAATTTAAGACCTTAATTTGGAAATTTTAGCATCCATAATTTAACATTTAAATCAATTATCACAATGCATCATTTTCCTTTCGGCGAATATTAAAATTTGAAAATCGTCTGCTTTCCCATTGAAAAACATTATGACTTAAAAGAAAATGCTCTATATTTTCCGAACGAATGAACCAAATTTAACCAAAAGCTATACCACCTAATTCCGGGTACCTCGCAAACATATCTACCAAATTACAGTCTAAAAGGTTGCTTTTTGCGGCAGTTATCAAGAGACATATACAAACAGACACCAAAAACTGTTCGAGTCTCACAGTAACCCTCAACTGACGGTTCGGCAACAAGGCGATTACGAATTCTTCGATTTAAATATTAAATAGAAATTTTCGAATCAGAAAAAGTGGTGCCAGATTACTTCGAAATTCCAAGGATTGTATGCACTTTGTACACTGTAAAAAACAGATATATGTTACTTAATCTACGAGCATATAGTATAACCATGTACGAAAATATACAATAACCTCTTCCGAGTTACCCACGATTCCGAAAAGCGTTCTTTATCTTTAGAAACCTCAGAAACCAATATATTTTCCAGATTAAAAAATGCATTTATAAAAACAAAGTTTCTTTTGTTGTCACTGTTTTTCGGAAACGTTTCTGAATAGTTTTTATAGTGTATTAATCAATTTTCTCATACCAGGATATTCACGTAAACATTTTAGACTCGTAACTGAATTTATACAAGCGAGAGTAAGAAAATAATATTATGTTAATGCTGTTAATTTATTGTGTGTGTCTGTAAAACACGTTTGTTGAGCATGAAAATGTTTACATGAGATTGATAGCAACCGAAAAACCTATATTCCGGTTTGAGAAAACTGATTAATAAACTATAAAAGTATATTCGGATACGTTTCCTAAAATCAGTGGCAGCAAAAGAAAACAATAACTGGAAAAATATAATCTGGAAAATATATTGGTTTCTGAGGTTTCTAAAGATTTACTTCCTTTACTGAAAATAGACGCTCCATATATTCACATGCTTTCTTCAAAGTTAACCAAGTAATTAAATAATAATAATAAAGTCAACTTCAAGCGATTGTTTCTTACGTTGTTGCAACCATTTACTTATTGCACCCTACTTCGTATTTTAGTACACTGTAAAAAGAGACCAATCTTTCTTAAACTGCGAAAATACAATATTATAACGAACGAAAATATATAATAACCTCAGAAACGAATATATTTTCGAGATTTAAAGAAGCAGTTATAAAATATTTTTTCTTTTGCTGCCACTGATTTTCGGAAACGTTTCCTAGTAATTTTTATAGTGTATTAATCAGTTTTCTGAACCAGAATATCGGTTTTACGGATGCTATCAAATTCGCAATTAAACATTTTCAGCTGCGTAACTACATGTGAGAGCTACAAAATAATATTAATTTTACTGTCAAAGTTAATGCTGTTAATTTATCATATTTGTCTGTAAAACAAGTTTGTTGAATATGAAAATGTTTACTTGAGAATTGATAGCAACCGAAAACCAATATTCCGGTTTGAGAAAACTGATTAATAAACTATAAAAAGTATTCGGAAACGTTTCCTAAAATCAGCGGCAGCAGAAAAAAACTTTGGTTTTATAAATGCTTCTTAAAATCTCAAAAAAATATTGGTTTCTGAGGTTTCTAAAAATAAAGAACGCTTTTTGGAATCGCAAGTAACTCAGAAGAGGTTATTGTATTTTTTCATTTGTGGTTTTATCATATTTTCCTAGACTAATAAACATTTTTCCTTTTTTTACAGTGTACATGTAACAAAATATTAGTAAATAAACGCAGATAAATATGAAAGATATAAATTTACGAACTAAAGGAATTACACAACTTTATATTTATTCTCAAGACATAATAATCGAAATAAAACATTTACATTAGATAAAATTACAAAAGACAATCATTCAAAGAGTGCAAACAATATTAATCAGGCATGAATATAGTTAATAAAACTCCGAAAAAGACCGCTACTCTAACAGGTATGCAAAACAAAACAAAAAAGTGTTCAGTTTCAATAAAAGTTTTCGATACTTCACACCGACTTACAAATCTATATTGAAATCTAAGTAGTATACTTCGATCAAAAAATATTTTAAAAAATAAAACTACGATATCGACGATAATACATTACAATTTTTCATTCCAAACGGTAGCTATTTAATTTATATTGTTAATTTCGTATTTAAAAAAACAAACAAAAAACCCCTCTAAAATCAAAACCATAAGAGCTTTCGGAAAGTCTTTTTACGTCATGTAATTGACGAAATAAAAAGCTAATGTAACAAAATTATAAAATTTATATTGATTTTTATTATTTCATAACATAAATAAACATGTAAAGTATTCAAATACCAATCTACATAATCATACTTAGCATAGATATTGTTTTTTGAAGCGTTAAACAGATGTGCCAAAATATTGCCGAACGCCAAAGGGTTAAAAAAAAAAGAAGATATTCAATAAAGAACAAAAATACATAACATAAACGAGTGAAACAAATAGGTATTACTTACAGAATTACGTCGTAAATGTGTTAACAACCAGATATAGTTCAGTAATACAAGAACAGTATTTCAGTAGTTTGAAACCTTGGATAAAGACCTTAAGTGACTTTGAAATCAGATAAGCATCTAAAGGAGTCGAATTTCTTTATGTATCTTGTATATATCAAGATAAGACCTTAACAACAAGATTGCATAACGGTAGCTTCCTTTTATAAAAAGTGTCGTGTAATTTATACTCCGTTATAAAATGAATAACTCATTAAAGAACTGTCGATTGTTACCATAAGGTCATTCACGTCTGAAATTTATAAAATTATTTTCCGTATTATTATTTTATCGGATTAAATATTTAAAATGTCCTGTTTTATGATGTCCTATTTTATTTTACTAACGTACAAGTGTGCATTTTTTCTATTTAATTTTGTTTTAATTGACTTTTCTTCTTTATTAATTTAAATAAAAATATTTTTTTTAAGTGCATAGTATTTTTATTGCATTTAGGTGCAGTGCAAAAATAAAATCAATGTGATGTTTTGCATTTCACTAATTAATTAATCAAAGTATTAATAAATTGCCGATTAGTGCAGAAACAGCAATTTGTGTCGGATTTCGATTGAGCTCGAGTTAAATAAACTATTTTGAAGCAAATCTTTTCTTTTAGAATGGAGAAAAATTTAGTTTATATTTTCGTTTTAAGCTTCCGTAGTTTTAGAGTCACTTTGTAATGTTATATTTATTATAATATTTTGATTATATATTTTTCTTATTTTGCCTCAAATAAGATTATTTATAAAGCTCCGTCTTTATGAGAAAAACAATATTCTTCTTCTAAATCTACTCCCGGAACAAACGGGAGAGAGAAAGAACATTTATATTTAAATTTCGCATTTATTTACTTTGTTCCAAAGTCGATATTTTCATCAAAAAAAAAAAAAAAAAAGAAAAGAAAAAAAGAAAAGAAAAAGAAAAAGAAAAGAAAAGAAAAAGAAAAAGAAAAGAAAAGAAAAGAAAAGAAAAGAAAGAAAGAAAGAAAGAAAGTTGCAGAGGACCAAAGAGGTGGAAAAAAAATACTAATTCAAGCAAAAAAAAAAAGGGAAAATATAGGACAAGGAAAAGAAGAAGACTAACCCCACTCCTATTATTGCCTAGGGGTCAAATTACGTTTATGTGTATATATATCATTATGATTGCCCCTTACAACTATCATATACATCAGTTAATAGTCACGTTTCATATCGGATTATCTGAAAAACATGAGAAAATATGTTTTAAACAATGCAATCATGCGCTGATTCTGACTGTCATGAAATGTATGACGAAATAACACTGTCAGTTTTTACATAACATTCTAATTATAGAAAATTTATATACCGGTTCCAAACACGTTTCACCGACTTTTTTCTTCTTGCTAGCACAATCTCCCGATTCTCCTTTTAACTTGCAGAATCTCTACAAAAAGTGCTATCGCTTAACGCCATCTGTTGATATAATAAGGAAATATATTTATAAATAAGCTGTCACCGTCATGATGTTTTAAAAGCGGAAGTAAATTTAATCAGAGGTGTAATAAGACACTGGTTCTGAGAGTCGTTACGTAAATTAAATACGCAAACCTTGAAGTCTCGCAAATATTAGAGGTTTTCTAATGCAACTACAGAATGTAGGTACCGAATGGCAAGGCCTGGTTACCACAAATGTCGTATCCAAGATGGACGTCACAGGGGTCATGACCCCCCCCCCCCAACCTCTGAACAAGGAACGCTTCTATAGAACAATACATTTTTAATCTAAATGCATATTAAGAGTATATATAAAAAGACCAAAACTTCTACTTAACAGCACAAATATTTCTGATACTCATCGAGTCGTTTAAACGAAAATGTACGAAATTTGCAGGCATTTCTCTTTCAGCACCAAAATCGAACAGCGTTTTTAATTTTCTTATATATGCGATACATCGTCATTTATAACTGATTGCTCCCTGATGACTTTTTGTGACTAATCGAGTCCTGAAAATCAGCTTAAAATGTCAGCTTTGGTAACAATATCTGACAAATGCTTTGCTTTTATAAGAGAATGGGAAACTCTGTGCAATTTCTTGGCATATGAATGGAGCGTGCAAATTTTATACATATACAAATATACCTACAAAGTTTATGCATTTAAACCGTTAAGAACCATATTCAATTTAGTGATTGTATGCTGAATACCAGATATTGGGTTGTTCGGAAAGTTCCTTCTGTTTGGGAAAACCAATTCGTACCGGAAAATTCTGCCCGTCAATTATTATACATTAGATATCGGAATTAATGTCTAATAACTGAATGATAGAATTTTCCGGTACGAATTGGTTAGAACATTGCAATCTGGACTTAAAAGGAGGACATACGCACATACGCCCTGTTTTTGCAAATGAAGAGTTCATGACGTACGCAGGTACGTCGTGGTGCTTAAACCCTTAACTGCCGACGAAATCTGACGTGATCTTCAATACCTTATTTAATCACCTAATTTTGCAATTAAATAACGCGACGATTAGTTTTCTGATGATATAACAGTAAGAAAGTGCACTTGTTATACGTGTTCAAAACACGGCTCTGCTGGTGAAAATTGGCTCGCGGTCATGCAAGTTCGCCATTCATATGGTACATGCTGGGATTTTTCAAGGACGTATATATACGTCTGGGACAGTTAAGGGGTTAAGGGGTTAATGAATGAAAATGACTTCGTGAATGTGTCGTAAAACAGCTAGTTTGGAATTGTGGGTAAAACTAAATTATAAAAATTTCTCATGAAAAAATGAGACTCGTGAAAAAAGAGACATGATCACCCCCCCCCCCCTCTAAATGAGTGCTGGATTCCCTCAGGTCTAGAGATAAAGATAGACTTTTATCTCTAGCCCTGAGATTTACTTCTGGTTATTGCTCGCACAGGTCAACTAGGCCGCGGATTTGTGCCTACCGCGGATAGAAGCCCCAAAATGTGCAAAATGATTTCGAAAAAGTTTCTTAAAAATTCAGTTTTCTGCACTGATTTACTCAAAAATCAACAGAGATTTTGGTTAACTAATAACAATTTCGTATTATATAATGATAAAAATCACAGATAATACGCACGATTGTAAACAGGCACTTTCTGCCTGCTGAGCATTCTTCGTTTTGGAATTGTGCACCGTTGCAAAAAACTGACCAATTCGTTTTTTGAAAACAGCTGAAATTAGATTAGTATGCCGTAAACAAAATATTTTTATTAGTATTATTTTTTAAGAAATAATTAAAATTATGAAATATTTAAGGTACACACGTCAAACAGCAATAATTTAAACTAACCAGAGTTTCGTGAGAAATTTTATAAAATACATGAAAACTTCTGAATAATCTCGCGAAATTTTTCTAGCTGCTATTTTGGGAGTCTCGAAATGGCGCTGGACATTGGGCTCTTTTCAACCTTGATCGGGCTCTGCCGAATGATAAGGAAAGTGAAAGGCCGCAGAGAAGGGATGGATGGAGCTAGGGCTCCTATAATGCAAGCTGAATCATCAAGCATTTTGATGCCCACTTACTCTTTGTTGCCATTGTTGCCTACGAGGCGAGAAACGTTTACATGATTATCGAGTTACAAAATCGTTAAAATGGACGGTTGTGTGGCATAAAATTGTTCTGATCTGTCAAGGACTGGATTTAGAATATTTAGAGTCCATATAAATGAAGAAAGGCGAAATAATTGTCTATAAATGCTAGAAAAATAGATCAGGATTGAAGAATTTCGCCAAATGTCACGCCAACCAGATGTTATAGGAGCCTTAGATGGAGCCGGTACAAATTACTGGGACCAGGTTCCTTTAAAAGGTCCGTCACGTGTCCTTTCTTTTAAATAATATAGTAAAAATGGACATTTTAAAACCCTTTTCTACGTAAAATTTTTAAGTTAAAATAACGAACAAGTAATAAATATTCAGAACTTGAATCGTTTAACTTGTGTCGTATGAACATTTTTACATGCTAGTAAGAAAAGCTGTTTTTTTTTCACTTTTACTTACCCATCATACGTAGTATAGGGTAAGTCTTGTAATCGTTTTGAAAATCGAAAAAAAAAATTTGACGAATTTACACGTTTCAGACACTGGAGATTCCGAAAAACATATTTTTAGAAAAAAAAAATTGCCGTCCGTCTGTGTGTCTGTGTGTGTGTCTGTGTCTCTGTAAACGCTCTATCTCCCGAAAAAATTAAGATAGAGACTTGCAATTTGGTATGTACTTAGTATGTAATAATGGGAAGAAGCCTATTTCATTTCAATAACCTCGATTAACCGGAACTATTTTTTTCGGACTCTCGAAATATTCGTTCTGATAAAAGGTATATAAAAATTTTCGAAATTGTTTATTTTAAGAAATGAATATAAAAGACAATAAAAAACATAAATTTTACATAAAGCATGAAGTCGATCGGATAATGAGTTGCCGAGATATTTGGAATCCTATTTTCCACACTCTTCGATTTTTCATGACCCTGTATTTCATCCAAATTTCACTTTAAAGATATATTTTAATTGTAAATTTGACGCTTAATCAGATACAATAAACCGCTAGTTAATAGGATTATTATTTTTGGAGTTATAAGGAAAAACCTCTTTCAAGCAATTCAGTAATCGAGCCTTTAAAGTTTATGACGTCATCAAGCCACGATTTTATTTGAATTGCAATGCATTTTATAAGTAGTTTACACATTTTTATTTTAATATTTTACATTATGCATATCCATGATGGGTAAGTAATACGGTGGCCCCCAACGACTAGTTTCTTTTGTTCTCTTTCCTCCTACTAACAAATTATCAGCAGTGGTTGAACTATCAAGTTGCTAAGACGCCGCCCCAATAGCAGGGTACTTTGGCGGGTTAAATGGGCATATGACCGCAACCGCGTAACGACCGTAAATGTAATTTTTTTCTATATTTTGTTAATATAGTGAAATTTAAATTTTAAGTAACACTAAGTAATACCTTTTAAACAAGTTGGAAATTGTATGTTAAACGTGACAAATGAGGTGCGTTCGTACTATAACTAAGTTTTATAAATATTCAGATCTTGGTGCAACAGCTGTTGCACTCTTATGCAAAAATGCTTGAATACAAAATTTATTTTATTTAAAACAGATGTTCATATTATAGATATTAATTTTATTTTATGAAATTAAGTTCAATACACTTTTACAAACAATTAATTACAATTATGTTACATTAAAATTATACTATGCGCAAATATCCAATACAAGACAATGTAAAAAAAAAAAAAATCAACGTTATTATTTCACTGAAAAAATAAATTATATCGTCTGATATTATGATACGATTAATTTCCGTAATAAAATAAGTACATTTTATATTGGCAACATTTTATCTTTTGTTGACATTTACTAAAAATTCCAATGGGAAACTTAAGCCTAGCTTTGAAAATTTCAGAACTGGAAATCCATATTTAGACTATTTTTCCCTTTAATATCTATTTCTCCGGAAACATTTATCTAAAAAACTGTCGGTAGATTACATGATTGCTATAATTAAACAATTTTAGTATACAAATTCGGTTTTTAAATTCAGTTACACGGAAATAATATGACTCCATCTTAAATATGACGTAATCATCAAGGCAAAATAGAATCAATACCTATCATAAGATGTCATTGAATTAATTACGTATGATAGGGTTTAATAGAATGAAGAAAATTTTTATTAATATCTTTTTAAGTTTTGATTTGATTTTCATAAAATTTAAAATGACTCACCAAAATTCTGCAAAGATTATCCTAATATTATTATAAATGTGATTGTGTGTGTGAATGTTTGGCTGGAGTAAACGTCAAAACGGAGGATTTAATGGCCCTGATCTTTGAATATAGGTGGATTATAACCCAGAAATGTACATAGGCTAGATTTTATTTATCTTATTCAAATATGTTTCTTAATAATTAGAAATTTCTTTATCTTCATAGAGATTGAATGAATATTTTTTCCATAAATTTTAACCGTTTTTCTTTCTTGTTGCTAATAAATAAAAATCCGGAACAATATTTTCCCCAACAATTAATTTTCAATTGAGCGATTTCCACGTGAAAAGGGAAAATTCAAAAGAATTCAAAAGAAGATGAATTGCCGTGATATTTCAAACGAAAATATGAACTATTTGTTATACATGAAGTATGAATATCGGTCACGTTGAGAAGAGCTTTTCTGGCAAAAATCATTTTATAATTAGAAGAAAAAATTAACAATAATTTTATAACTAACAAAAGATTTCGCTTGGACTATAGAACTATGAAAAGGATCCTCCATGGCTTGGACAAATATGACGTCATATTGGAAATAAAACATGCATTTTCAAATATTCGTAATAGCACAAGGAGAATGAAAGTCAGTATATAATGAAAGTAGGTGAATAATGACTTCATATTTAAGATGAAAAACTGAAATATTTTTTATCGATACTAATTAATAAGCTTGGTTATCAGTTACATACAGATATGAGTTTTCTGCCAAAATTCACGTCATGATTGTCAGGAAAAGAAATTTAACAAGAATTATATCATTAAAAAGAGTTTTCTCTGGAGAAAAAAATGACATCATATTTGAAATAAAACGGGAATTTTCAAATATGTTTTAAAATAGCGTGGATCAATTCCATACATTAATAATTTAAGGATCAGTAAGTATAGAAAAGTATATGAGTTCAACGCCATATTTAAAACGAAAAATTGAAATTTTTTAAAAATCTTATACGGATTATTAAGCATGAATATCAGTTACAAACAGATGAGAAATTTTTGCCAAAAATCACACCATGATTATAAGGAAAAGAAAAATGAACACGTATTATATGAATGTATTATATTAAAATCTGACCCTTATGTTTGTATTTTGCAACTACTCTTCTTAGATTATCGAACGCAACGCGATTTACTTAGCAACGGTTACCATTGATCCCAGAATGTCATATAAACTCTCAGAATTAAAAAAATATATATTTAAATTCCAATATGTATGTATATAATTTTTTTATGTAAATTTTAACGAAGTTTCTCTAAAAATGGCAACTAAATTACTCCATTTTTGGAGATAAAAAAGGAGAGATAAAACGGATTAATTTTTTATTCCATTTTCTCATTAAAACAGAAAAAAAATGAATTTATTTTCAATTTGAATAGATGGTGAAAGAAAAAATCTTGATTACAGTAAAATTTTCGAAAAATAAAAACATATTTTCACCTATTCAAAATTTATGAATCAACTTATTCTGCAGAACAAGAATTGTCTGTCAACATATTGTCATTTAGAAATAAGATTTGTTTCATTGTTTCAGCTATAGATTAAACCAAGGAGGCAAATTTAAGTTGCTTGCATTTAGGTATACAATTATTGCTCCCTATTCACAAGAATTGAATTTAAAGAAAAAGAATATATTATTTCCAATTAATTATTTTTGAAGGATTGGCTGTTAAAACGTTTCACAAAAGTGTTAAAAGTAAAATGGTTTATCAGGTAAAATTGACATTTGTTTTTACCCAATTCGTCGATTTCACGATTTTATTTGGCCCACGTTTTTCCATTGGTTGCAGTTTCATTTTCGCGATTATTTGTCACAAAATTTCACTTTTTTAAAACTGAGTTATGTCAAGGCCTCTATAACAAAGAAATATCGTATTGACGGTATATACCGTATATTACCTATGAAATGTGATAAAGAGTTAGTTAATTATTTACGTTTTTAATTACCGGGAGTAAAATATTTTGCTTAATTAATGTATTTCTTCTTTTTTTAATGCTACGTGAACGAAGTCACGGGTAACAGCTAGTATATATTAAATTTCAAACCATTCGGTTGGGTGGTTTTTGCGCTGTTAATGCGGACAGACGAACGGATCAGACGGGGACTATACGTGCTACATATTGATATAATTACGAACGCACCTAAAAATAATATTTCAACAAGTTTATGTATACAAGTATACCATACTTAAGGGCCCGCATTCGAATAACTACCGGCGCCCGCAGGCTCTCTCTACGGCCCTGGGAATGTGAAAAGATAGTATCGATGTTGGATGCATATTAGATTTTTCCTCGAGAGGGGTTTCAGATGCTCGAAGGAAAACAGAGGGTGGAGACATTGCATTTCTGGACAATTAATAAGCAGAAAATCCAGTCTCTTTTTAGGGATGCCATTTTGATGCCCCCGGGCCACCCCTGAATCATGAGCCACAGCCAAGTTGGCTGTGCATGAGCCCGGCAGAACAAACTATAGAGAAAAACAAG
This sequence comes from Maratus michaelseni, assembly GCA_963931845.1. Classification (NCBI taxonomy): domain Eukaryota; kingdom Metazoa; phylum Arthropoda; class Arachnida; order Araneae; family Salticidae; genus Maratus; species Maratus michaelseni. The sequence goes on from OZ007586.1 coordinate 442,931,680, forward strand.
ATTTTCGAACAGATGTGCCTGTGGTCCGCAGTCTAGCCCGTGTTTTTAAAAAGGGTGAAAATAAACATTAAAAAAAAAAAATTGTCAGAAACCCCCGTACAAGACATTTGTTTAAATCTGTCAACATAAAAAGCAATACGGATATTTAACAACGAAGAAACATTAAATATTCAAAAGTAACTTTTACCAGAATTGTTTCAGAATGGAGATCTGACTCAATGAAAGAGTCTTTTCATTGTTTTTCTCGTCAAATTCCGTGCATTAATTCTTGAGATAAGGCTATCACTGAAATTGTAAAAATTGCACTATAGCAGTTCCACCTACTGGGCGATATACACTCAACCCTAATCAGCACCAGCCCATTTCAAGGTTTAATAGAATATAATGTTTTATGAAATTTCGTGCATTAGTTCTTGAGCTAGAGAGGCGACAAAAATTGTGTCACACACAGACTAACACACAGACAAACATCTTCCAAAAATAGTCAAATCGTATTCAGAACATCCCAATACGTATAAATCCATCATAAAACAGTCGAAATTTTTCTCGATTTCAATACTGTTTTCTTGTATATGTACCAGAAAGTAAAAAAGGAACATCTCGTTATATATTTTTTCATCTCCAGTTAATATTATTTTTGGTCACTAAAAATTGTCTTCCAAGGCAAACTGTCTTCATCAGAGGGAGCAGAGCCGCCTGTTGATCTTTTTCTCTCATACTTTTTTTCATTTTTATACGGCTGATTAATTATTTTAAGCCACTTGCAAATAATAAATTTTACTTTTTAAAAACAAATCAAAGAAAAAGAAAAAGAAAATTGAGTTAACTAAATTTCAAAATCCAGGAGGAAAGTGACCTTTCCATACCACCCCACCTCTGCTAAAAAGTGCCCTTTTGTAAAGAGTTTTAAAGTTTTCAGTTATCAGCTTATCCGCAGGTTGAATCAGAAATGTAGCTTTGGGAGGAAGAAAAATAAACCGGATAAAATCTAATAAGCTCTGTTACCTTTTCTTGTATGCCCCTTGGATGGCCAAATGCATTATCCAAGGTTAAAATGTCTTTCAGAGACTCAGGTTTTGCTCAAAATAGGTTTTGATAGTTAACACTTCACGAATCCAATCACAATTTTTTATTATTATGACCTAGATTTTGCTGTTAGACTTCCATAAAACACCGGATTAATTTAGAAATATCGAACTTTTGAATGTTCGTGGATTTTCTTACTGGTAAATTAATACTGGTTTTACCTTTCAGTCTTCACTGTTAAAAGCAATGTTTATGTATCATTTATTGGTTTATGACAAGGAAATGTTTTTTCTTCGTTTATAATAAATGTGCTGTTGGGTATTTTCTATCCAAATAACTCTGTTTTTTCACATTGTTAGACTTGTTGATGTAGGTATTGTCTTACTCATTTTATTAAAGCTGCGCCATCGGATAATCATTAGTAGTTAACAAAAGCATATGTCGTTAACCAAATTCATCGTCTGAGACCGTCTGTAACCACGGTACCGTACCACTATATATAGAGTAAACCTCCATAACGGACCCTCCCGAATACGAACATCTCTATTTAGCGAAAACATTTTTAATCCACAAAACATATATATATTTGTATATTTTTACCTCTGAAAAGTAAACACCTCTCCGAATAGCGAACATTTCCGCACTCTTGAGGTTTCGCTATTGAGAGGTTTTACTGTATATATAACACATGGGCTGAAAAGTTCCCGATCTGGCACACAGATGGCGTTGCAATCGCCAAACCGATGCTTTTTTTTTAGTAAACACTAACCTTTAAAAGGTAGCAGAAAAAATGTTATGACGATTCGCCGTGTGGATAAAACGTTAGAGTAGTTTTAGTTGAACGACTTTGTTGATAAACAAAAAAATGGATAAACAAGAATTTCAAGAATTGTTATTTGATGGGAAAAAGCACCGTTCAAACAAAAGCTTGGTTTGATAAGCGTTATCCGGACACTGCACCAAGTAAATCAACCATTATTGACTGGTTTGCTGAATTTAAACGTGGTCGTACGGACACCAGTGCCGCACCACGCAAAAGAGGTGAATTCTCCGGAAAACATAAAAAAAAGTCCACAAAATCGTTTTGGGGAACCGCAAAGTGAAGTTGCAGGCGATAGTTCAGACTCTGAAGATATCCATGGAACGTGTAGGTTTTATTTTGAATGAACATTTGTCTATGAAAAAGTCAAAGTGAAAATGTTGTCAAAGTGGGTGCCGTGCATGTTGACTTTGACCTAAAACAACAACGAGTCGATGATTCTGAGCACTGTTTGGAGCTTTTTCATTATAAAATTATGTTATTTATCATAAAATTATTATTTTTATTTATTTATTAAATTATTATTATTAAATTATTATTATTATTATTATTAAATTATTATTAATTATTATTAAAGTTATGTTATTTATTAAAGTTATAAAGTTGTAAAATTATGTTAAAAAGTTGTATTTTCTTTATTAGACTCTGTCTTATCAGACTCTGTCTTATTAGACTCTGTCTTATCAGACTCTGTCTTATTAGACTCTGTCTTATCAGCCCATGTGTTATACAGTATGCCCACTAAAGTCCCTTGCCACCCTCTTAACTTCGGAACGGCTGCTGCTATATTCATAAAAGTGGTGTCTATGTCTAGGTATAGTAAAGTAGCCATGCGCTACACAATGAAACCGCCTACAGCGCCACCTGGTGGAATGCTGCGGAGTTAGCATTCCTATCTCGAAAACGGAAAGAGATAGAGAAAAAAAGTGATTTACAAAGTTGTAGAGTATCATCGATTTAGTACGAAAAGACACCTTGTGGACATTAATGCGAATAATAGAACGGTTAAAACGCGCATTTCTTTTTTTGTGACTTCCTACACTGTGACGTGACAAAACGATCTTAGAAAGAAAGAAACAACCAGTTATGAAACAGCAGGCCTGTGCGACCCCTCCACAAACATTTCAGGACATTAAACGACGCTATTACGGACGCTTGTGCCAACGTGTCACCATCTATGCTCCAGTGTGTGCAACGTGAAATTCAAACAAACATCCAAATATGCATTGCAGCTGACAGTGAGAAGTTTGAAAATTTAAAATAAAGGTATTAGAACTAGTTGCTTTTTTTTTCTTTCTAAGATCGTTTTGTCACGTGTCACGTCACAAAGTAGGAAATGCGTGTTGTAACCGTTCTGTTCTTCGCATTAATGTCCACAATGTGTCTTTTCGTACTAAATCGATGATGCTCTACAACTTTGTAAATCACTTTTTTTCTCTATCTCTTTCCGTTTTCGAGATAGGAATACTAACTCCGCAACATTCCACCAGGTGGAGCCGTAGGCGGTTTCATTGGGTAGCTCATGGCTATTTTACTGTACCTAGACACCACTTTTATGAATATAGCAGCAGCCGTTCCGAAGTTAAGAGGGTGGCAAGGGACTTTAGTGGGCATACTGTACACTATATGGCCATTAATGACTGGCAACTTTCAATTTTAGACATTTTGTGGAATAGTTAAAAATGTACTTGTCAGATTCGTCTGGAATTTTAGAATTAAAAAGAACAGGTTTGACATCATATTTATCAACGTCGATTTGATAAGGAGTATAATTAGGGGGGCAAAAAAAAATAATACTTGGGATCACCCTGTAAAATAAAATGCACGAAATGATCTATCGCTACAGGATATACATAGGCAGACATTGTACAATATGTGTAGTATTATGTAATTACAATATGTGAAATATAGCGATTTTTTAAAAAAAATTTAAAAATTCTTGCATGTTTTTTGCTTATAACATACAGGGTTTTTAACCAAATTTAACGCCAGTTTCAGAAAAATTGACAAAATATAGTAGAAACAATATAGTGCAATTGAAATGCAAATATATCAAATATTTAAAGAAATATGGGCAGTTGTATAAAATATTTTTTTATCTGCGCATGCGGGAAAGATAAAAAGGAACTTTTTGCATAATTTAGCAGTCAACTCTATGGAGCAACTTATTAAAAAAAATCAGTAAAATATCGTGAAAATTCAGAGAGATATCGGCGTTAGAGTGAGCTGTTTTTTAGTTTCTGACTAAAACTCGCTAAATGATAAGGGATTGTCCACAAATTGTCATGTTTAATTTTTATACTATATTTCATTTTTTATTGGTACTTTAGTTCGCCTTGAAAAACTTTATTGCACCAGGTTATGATACTTTTGGAATGGATCCTTTGATTTTGATAATTCTTTTTTTGTTCGAATAAGCTCGTTAGGGTAGTTTTTCAAAGAGAACTAAAGTATCATTAAAAATTGGAAAATAGTATAAAATAAAAAATGACAATTTGTGGAAAATCCCTTATCATTCAGTGAGTTTTAGTGAGAAACTAAAAAACAGCTCACTCTAACGTCGATATATCTTTGAATTTTTACGATATTTGACTGATTTTTTTTAATAAGTTGCTCCATAGAGTTGACTGTTAAATTATGCAAAAAGTTCCTTTTTATTGTTCGCGCATGCGCAGATAAAAAAATATTTTATACAACTGCCCATATTTCCTTAAATATTTGATATATTTGCATTTCAATTGCACTATATTGTTTTTACTATATTTTGTCAATTTTTCTGAAACTGGCGTTAAATTTGGTTAAAAACCCTGTATGTTATAAGCAAAAAACGTGCAAGATTTTTAAAAAAAAATTTAAAAAATCGCTATATCTCTAATAATATACATGCTATTCATACACAAATGAATACACATATTGTACAATGTCTGCCTATGTACATTCTGTAGCGATAGATCATTTGGTGCATTTTATTTTACAGAGTGATCCCAAGTATTGTTTTTTTTTTCTTTAATTTTTTTTTTTTTGGTCCCCTATTTGTCCTCCTTATCAAATCAACAATGATAAATATGAAGTCAAACCTGTTCTTTTGGATACTAAAATTCCAGAACAATCTGACAAGTATATTTTTAACTATTCGACAAAATGTCTAAATTTGAAAGTTGCCGGTCATTAATGGCCATATAGTGTATATTTGTGTATGTTTAATAAACATTTGTGCTCCTCCAAAATTTCTGGTCACGCTACGCCTATGTGTACATCAATTTTTAAATGTTTTTATGTTAAATCATTAGTATGTGAATAAAATGCCTCGTTTTCAGCTGATTATGTCATGTGTGACTCAGCTAGTGACCTTTAAAAATAGAGGTAAAAAAAAAGACGGAATTAAAAAACCTCACATTTAAAAAGTTAAAAATAAACGATAAAATATACAAAATTTATTTTTAAATATTCATTCTTAAGTAAAATAATTCTCTTATGCAAATTTAATGTGTATTTCAATAATATTTGCATTCTATATTAGACTTTATATAAAGAAAAGTTCAAAAATGGGTTTTTTTTAGAGGACAGAACAATACATCATTAGAATGTAATGATTGTAACTAAGACTATAGAAAAAAGAAGTGGGATTTTTTTTTCCAGCATGTCATAAAAATAAATCCCACTTTTGGAAAAATAAAACTCATCCACCTGTTTTAGACACAAAGATAACATTCACTGGTATCTAAATTATAATGAAATTTAAACAAATTTCTGCGCGTAATTATATTTTAAAAGTAAATGATAATGAAAAAAAATACTACTCTGTTTTTCAATATTTTTATTTCTAAGTATTTTAACATGTGGGGGGTTTTTTTTAGGTAACATAGGTTATTTTTTGGAAAAGTGTTTTTTTCTTCAAATTTTCGCTTAATTGGCTGTTATTTTGTAATATAGTGATAAAATAAAAAGTGATCAACATTAAAATCTTAGTCAGAGCAAGCTGTAAAAATTTAGCTATGTTAATTTTTTTTTTTCAATCTATATTAGACTTTATATACAGAAAAGTTAAAAAAATGTTTTTTTTTATTATTATTATTATTTTTTAGAGGACAGAACAATATATCATTATAATGTAATGATGACTATGACTATAGAAAAAGGAAGTGTTTCTAATATATACATTGTATGACTTTGTCAAAGCCCGATTAAGACACTTTGAGATCCTATAGGCACAGTATTCTTTCATGGGCCTCCCAAATAATACAATAACAAAGCATTTTCTGCCCTTTCTTTCTGGACCTATAAAGGTAAAGTTTGAACAAATAGCATATATTTTTTCGTATTTGAATCCACTTTTTAAAGTAATAGCAGGGTTATATATGGGTCGCCCAAATGAAAGTGGCACTACAGTCGGTGAGAAATGGTTTAAGGCTATTAATATAAATTAGTATACAAAAGAAAGAAGTAATACTGACGTAACAGGTATGCTAGACAAAGTCACCTTGTAGGTTGAAACATGTGTCCCAGCGGTCAACGAGATGATGGATATCTTGGATGAAGAAGCTCCGGGTTTGGTTGTGGAACCAATTTCCAATGGCAGCTTGGCCCTCATTATCGTCGGCAAATCGCCGTCCCTTCAAAGCGTTCTTGAGTGTACCGAAGATGTGATAGTCACACGGCGAGAGGTCTGGGCTGTAATGGGGATGTTCGAGAACCTCCCAGCGGAATTGCCGTAAAAATATTTGGCACGCCACAGCCACATGAGGACGAGCCTTATCATGCAAGAACATAATCCCGCGTGGCAGCATGCCACGTCGGCAGTTCATTTTCCGCTGTTAAAATGTGCACGACTGCGCGTTGACACCGTTTGGAGGAATCCATGATGCGAACAATACATTTTAACGCGCTCCCACGCTATCACACACACATCTGGCGGGATCTGACGATATTGCATGCATTCCCAGCACTCTGCGCCCTCTATAGGAGCATGCGCAGTCCCTTTTCTCTTCAAATGGCGGAGTTATTACAGCAATGCCACTTTCATTTGGGCGACCCTTATATTACCAGAATGGAGCAAATTGAGCATTTGTTCAGTGCCCCTCAGATTAGAGGGCTCTCAAATTAGATATAAACCGTAATGTAAATTTGTGATGAGAAAGAGGCCATGAAGCCTGTCAAAATCGGGCCCTATCGAGTAGCTTTAAAAATTTCAGCTCTGAATGAAATTTAAAAACAACGTGTTGATTTCTCATGAAGAAGTATTTCTCACATATTTATTAAAGATTCTTTTACTAACTATTACATAAATTAGCATTCTATTAATACTAAAAAACAGCATTTTTAGAAAATCCCTTTTTTAACCCCTGAGCACATCCTTTTATTTTTATCATGCATTACCAATCACAAAAATATTCATTTACGTCCCCAATTTTCAAAAAAGTATTTTAGAAAAAATACTTTATCATATATTCTAATACGAGCAAATCTTGTGTGTGGTTATATATATATATATATGCAAAAATTATCTTAAAAACGGCTCTAACGATTTTGACGAAATTTCGTATCCTACCATTTTGGGACACCAGAAAACCATTGGGCTAGGTCACATGTTCGAGAAAATTAGATTTGTGGGTCATTTTGGGTCATGGTCAAGCTAATTGTATCTAAAAAACGGTTCAAACGATTTTGACGAAATTTTGTATCCGACCATTTTCGTGCACGAGAAGACTATTGGGCTGGGTCACATGTTCGAGAACTTTCGATTAGTGGGTCATTTTTGGGTCAGCGCGGGTCAAATTAATTTTATCTAAAAAACGCTCTAACGATTTTGATTAGATTTTGTGTCCTACGAGTTTCGAGCACGATAAAAGCATTGGGCTAGGTCACATGTCCGAGAAAATTCGATTAATGGGTCATTTCTGGGTCATTGTGGGTCAAGATCTAAAAAGCGGCTCAATTTACACTAAATTTTGCATCCAATGGTTTTCGGGCACGAGAAGACTGTTGGGCTAGGTCACATGTTCGAGAAAATTCAATTAGTGGGTCATTTGGGATCATTTTGGGTCATGGTCAAGCTAATTGTATCTAAAAACGGTTCAAACGATTTTGACGAAATTTTGTATCCGACTATTTTCGGGCACGAGAAGACTATTGGGCTGGGTCACATGTTCGAGAACTTTTGATTAGTGGGTCATTTTTGGGTCAAAGCGGGTCAAATTATTTTTTTCTAAAAAACGGCTCTAACGATTTTGATTAAATTTTGTATCCTACGAGTTTCGGGCACGCGAAAATCATTGGGCTAGGTCACATGTTTGAGAAAATTCGATTAGTGGGTCATTTCTGGGTCATTGTGGGTCAAGATCTAAAAAGCGGCTCAATTTACACTAAATTTTGCATCCTATGGTTTTCGGGCACGAAAAGACTGTTGGGCTAAGTCGCATGTTCGAGAAAATTCAATTAGTGGGTCCTTTTGGTCATGGGTCATGATATTTGAACTCAGATTTAATTTTAACCGAGCATAGCTCAGTCTTCCCTGCTCGTTTTACTTATTTAAAAATTTTCGGTCCTGAATAAATTAAATTTTACACCATAAAACCTACTTCTTCAGTTTCCATATGATTAACGAGATTTTACATGAGATTTATTGCATGGATTGAGTAAATCTAGGATGAAAATATCGTGCATAACAAGTTGCTTATAAAAATAAAATCATAGTGTAAATGGGCCCACACAATGGAGTTTTAAGTGAATGCACAGTCATCAAAGAGTTTTTATTCTACATAGTAATCGTGTCATTTTAAGGAACTTGGCCATTTCAACATAGCCATAGTATCTATTTCAGTAAAAAGTGCAAAATTCTACACTAAGTTCTAAGCAATAGCATGAAGTTTCCAACATTTGAGAAACAGAACATTTCTTTTTCATGTAATCAGGTGACGATAATTGCTTAATTACAGTCAGTATTTTCTAAAGAAAACTCTTTCTTTGCGATAGAAAATTCTTATGAATTTTTCATTTAAAATTTGCCATATCTTCAAAATTAAGAACAATAACTTCAAAATTTCAGTTGCCGCTCTGGACCTGAGTCCATGTGGCATATGCCTAAATTTGACCCTGCTTGCGTATTTTATAAACTGTATTGACAAATGCATGTTTAATTTCCACATAAAAATAACTTCAAAATCTTCTTTTTCTTGCTTTCTCGTTCGTAAGATGACAAATAACCTTTTCCAGATCAAATTAACAAACTACTGTTTTTCAATTAATAAAGTGACCAAAGAGCTAAGACGATGTTGTGAGATGCTGCTTCTTAACCGTTTGACTACGAATTTATTTTTTATTAGACATTGTTGCAACTGGAGATTTAAATTTTTGTAAATAGTGGTACGAATGTAATATAAAATTAGTCGCCAGCTCTGAAATCGGTCAGTAGGACGTAAATGTCCCCACATATAATAGTGGTAGCTAGCTGAATGGATCAATTAAAAGACAACAATAGTGGCTAACAGTAGAGTGGATAGTGGAGACAACAATAGTGGAAAGTGGAAGACAACAATTTTAACAATAGTCGTAGCTAGTGGATAGCTAGCTGGATGACCCACGGGATACAGGTTGAAGACCCTTAGTCTAATTGATCCATGTGGAGGTTCTAGTGTTAACTCAAATGATGAATGACATTTCTTATCTTGTATTTAGGCAAAGTAAGTGCATGGCGAGTCTCAGTCGTCAAATACAAGGGGAAATAGGTTTTGAAAACTTCATTCTGCTGTCGTTGTCGCCAACGGTTAAAAAAAAACAGATATTCTGAAATAATATTGGATAAGTTAGTTAAGGCGGTAGGGTGAATTTCTTTTAATTGAGTATAAAAATGCGTTTTAAATCGGAGCATTTGAGACCCAAAACAAGGTAAAATATCATAGGAATATAACGATTGTAACAGATAGGATCCATCCATAATAACTTCTTAATCATAATTAAAACAATTCACAAATATTTTTATAAATATTTACTTTGCTCTATCAAATTTTGCGTCCTTATGATTCGTGTGGCTGGAGCAGTTTGCTCCGAATGCTCCACAGTAGTTACGCACATTTAAAAGAAACTTTATTAAAATAATTCATTCACATTGGGATTTTCCCGATTATGAAACATTTTGAAAAAAAAATTTCACATAAAATATAAAATAGTTAATCCTTTGAAATCTAATCAACGAACAAGGTTAGCATCAAACATGGACGATGTATGTTTAAAATGACTGTAGAATCTATTACAGAACAACTGTCACAAAAAGTTCAGAATTTCTCTATTGTAAAAATCACACTTGTTAAAGTACGCCATTCAGCAGGAGACATGATGGTTACAGAAGATTATGCAATGAACATTTCGGAGAATCACTGACGAAAGTAAAATAGTTTTGTTAAGCACTGTATTCGAGAACTGAATTACATAACAACGCAAAATCTACGAAATGGGTTTACGATGGAAATGAATCCTTCTTGTCGCTATTGGTTTGTCCCGATTTGTGTAAAAATATACATATAACATTATTAATTTGTAGATTTGAGAATATGATAGTGAAGTGAAAAATTAAAATTTCTTGCAAATTGACGTTGAGTATTGCAAATTGACGTATACACAAATAATTTAAAAAAAAACATATTATTAATATACAATAAAACCTGCCAAGATATTAGAAACAATCTTTTTTAAACAAGTTTTAGTGTTTTATTCAGGCATGTAATCTATTGTATTTGTATTGTATTCATTTCACCGGGAAAGTGAAATATTTCCGTTTAATGCAGAACTTCGATAGAGGTCATTTTAACATGTTTTGCTGTATTTCGTATTTTATTTACATAATATCCAACCTTCTTCATTTTTCAAGTCAAATAAGCATATTCTGACTCAGACATTTTATTTAATAAATGAAATCAAAGAAGGACCATATAGAAACTAGACACATTTTATAAAATAAATTTTCTGGTTCAAAATACGTTTATATGGCCTAAAAAAAAAAAAAAAAAAAAAAAAAAAAAAACCTGAAAGGTTGGCAGCTATGCATTTATAATCATTAAAAAGTTTTTATAAAGTTTTTATTTTATTTTATTAATTTATTTATTTTATTTTATTTATTTTTTTTTTGAGGGGAGGAATAGAGATGAAGGCGCCAATTGAAGTTCTGCTGGCGCGCCCCTGAGTAGAGCATATTTTTTTAAACTTTTTATGCCGTTCAGAATACACAATTTTAATCGTACTACTCAACCAACAAACAAACAAGCAAAACAAAAAAGAGAGAGAGAGAGAGAAGGGGGGGGGGGGGTAGAAAAGAGAATCGACGAAGGGCACACCCATAGACATCTGATATAAAAAAAAAAAACTACTTATAAATCCCTCGTCAATGGGCGCACCGGGAATTTGCCTCGTTACCCAGTGGGCCAGTACGAACCTGATTATGTAGATATTTTGCATTTTTTATTCCTCTTCTGGCGCGACCGCGAGGCCCTGTGCGGTCGCACCTGTCGCCAGGGCCCTACAGAGAGACCAGGGACACCGGTAATAATTTCAATGCGGGCCTCATCCAACATAAGTATGATATAATAAAACATGCTTAGACGGAAACGTAAACGACCAGTGAAAATTTCTGTTTTAGACAGGTTGTTTTCGTTTTAGAACGTATAATTGCATGATATTTGTTTTGACTGAACCCTGATTTTTTTTTCCCGTTTATAGCAGAATTCCATTATAAACAGGCTTTACCGTTTTAAAAAATAAATTTGCTGGGCAGTACTTTTTTTAGAAAATCTATATAGTATTTGCTTACAAATTCGTGTTTTTATTTTACAGTATTACAGTTTATGATACATTTGTGACGCTTTTTCATCTAAAGATTCTATATAGAAATTTAAAATAAACTAAATTATAATTGATTTCATCAATTAAATTTGAATGAAAAAGTTAAAAGTAAGAAAGAATTAAAATCCGAAACCATGTGACTTTCCACCTGATTGCTGTTCGCACGTGTTAAATTATATTATCCATGTCATTAAAATAGGGGTGGCATTTCAAAATTTGCTTGATGTGGTGGTGGAAAGGGGGGGGGGGTAGGTGGAGGAGAACAATGAAAATTTTGATATCGTTTCGAACAGCTGACAGGTAATTGATTCAGTTTTATTCTCACATTTGTGTATAAAATTAGCCAAAGTACTCATTATTGATAAATGTGATTCACTTTGAGAAAGTTGCAAAATTAAGGCTTTATAAACCATTATTGATATTTACTAATTGCATTGCTTAAAGTGTTTATTTAATATTAATGTTTCTATTTTAATCTAATATGTCAAATTATTTTAGCTCTTGTGCAATTTCAGATTATTTTAAATCTGATCTGTGACAACTTATACGCTTCAAAATATCAAATTCCTTGACAGGCCAATTGTTTCCCCACTAGCCTCCCCCAAATTTCACTCCTGCATTAAAAGTATATTTTATTTTCGAACTTTTAATATTAATCGTAGATTACTTAATCGATATAATATATATGGTACCAAGAAGTACCAATGTAAAAAGAATCATTATCTACCGATTTCTAGTTAGTAAAATTTAATATTTCAAAATGAATTTAAGCGCGTCTCAGATAACATTTTGACTTAGAATAAGGCTTTCTAATGCTGGTCTAAAGATAAAAAATAATAAAACATGATTTATATAAGGCTAACTGCCATCTGTTTCTAATAATGTTAGATGTTAGAATCGTTTTGAAGAAAAACAAGAACGAAAAATCATGCGTAAAGCATAGATTATGTAACACTTTCCAACGCTTCCAAAATAATTTTACAAATCATACCATTTAATAAGCTCAAAGATAACATCTAAGTATAAACAATTTGGAAAACGCATAACATATTTAAAAACATAATTTCAGGAATTTCCAACATATAAAATATTCGGAATAATATCCGAATACTTTTATTCAGCCCTGTATAAGATCTATAGATTTGTATATATAATACATAGGATGATAAATTTTAGTTCAGTTAGGAAACTCGTAGCATAGTTTAAAATTCTTCTTCTGGAGTTTCTGTCAATAAACGGAAATGTGTTCGCAAACTTTTGTGCTTCCCTGTATAGGATCTACAGAATTTATACATACCACGTAATACACAAAAAGCGAGTTAAATTTAAAATCGCGTTCAGTAACTTAAAATGCACTTCCAGGAATTATTGTTAACAGGCAGTAGAGAAGTCTTTTGTGTGTCCCTGTAAATGAACGATGACTGCTATACATACAATATTCTGTAGTAAGCCTCTTGTAATGCACCTTAGTGATATATATATAAATTTCAATGCGTTTAAAATAGTGAAACATTATTTAAATAAACCGCAGCAGACGATTTTTCTCCATAGACGTAATGTAACGGAATTCTTTTGACTGTCCCTGTAAAGTAACTATAAGTGCTATGCACACCCTATTCCTTATTAAGCTTCTTGTAATGCACCTTAGTGATATATATAAATTTCAGTACGTTTAAAATAGTGAAACATTATTTAAATAAACCGCAAATGATTTTTCCCCATAGACCGCAATGTAACGGAATTCTTTTGAGTGTCCCTGTAAAAAACTATAAGTGCTACACACTTCCGTTGAAATAGGGAACATACTATAGATAACGACAATAACATATAAAAATTGCAGAGCAATTCGAGCATATTTACGGGAGTTAGAGCACGGACAGACGGCAGACAAACCGAAGTCATAAACACTTTTCAACTAGGTTGGAAAGTGTTAATAAGGCTAACTGCCATCTGTTTTTAATACTGTTTAGATGTTAGAATCGTTTTGAAGAAAAACAAGAACGAAAAATCATGCGTCAAGCATAGATTATGTAGCACTTTCCAACGCTTCTAAAATACTTTTACAAATCATTACCGTTTAATAAGCTGAAAGATGACATCTAAGTAAACAATTTGGAAAACGCATAACATATTTAAAAACGTAATTTCAGGAATTTTCAATATATACAATATTCGGAAAAATATCCGAATACTTTTATGTAGCCCTGTATATGATCTATAGATTTGTATATATACATAGGATGCTAAATTTTAGTTTAGTTAGGAAACGCGTAGCACCGTTTAAATTCTCCTTCTGGAGTTTCTGTCAATAAACGGAAATGTGTTCGCGAACTTTTGTGCTGCCCTGTATAGGATCTACAGAATTTATACACACCCCGTAATAGACAAAAAGCTAGTTAAGATTAAAATCGCGTTTAGTAACTTAAAACGCACTTCCAGGAATTATTGTTAACAGACAGTAGAGAATTCTTTTGTGTGGCCCTGTAAATGAACGATGACTGCTATACACACACTATTCTGTAGTAAGCCTCTTGTAATGCACCTTAGTAATATATATAAACTTTAATGCGTTTAAAATAGTGGAACATTATTTAAATAAGCCGCAGACGATTTTTCTCCATAGGCGTAATGTAACGGAATTATTTTGACTGTCCCTGTAAAGTAACTCTAAGTGCTATACACCTACTATTCCATATTAAGCTTCTTCTAATGCATCTTAGTGATCTATATAAATTTCAATGCGTTTACAATAGTGAAACATTTTTAAAATAAACCGCAAATGATTTTTCCCCATAGACCGCAATGTAACGGAATTCTTTTGAGTGTCCCTGTAAGAAAACTATAAGTGCTACACACTTCAGTTGAAATAGGGAACGTGCCATAGATAACGACAATAACATATAAAAATTGCAGAGCAATCCGAGCATATTTACGGGAGTTAGAGCACGGACAGACGGCCAGACAAACCGAAGTCATAAGCACTTTTCAACTAGGTTGGAAAGTGCTAAAAAGTAGAACCAGTCATTTTATTTATTTTTTTAATATTACCATCGAAACTATTTATTGCAATAGGCATTTTGGATATAAATCATTCACAATACATTTATATCTTACAGCGATCTAAGTATTTTTCAAAAAGTTACAGAATAGTGGTAATAAGTGACGTACCGACAAATTAAAATCATGTGGAACGTTTTCTATAAAAGCTGATCAAAGTATTATCACTAACAGATAGAGACAAATTCAAGGTGGGTTCACTCCTTGAAATTTCCAAGGAGTATGGCGCCACCAATTTAAATAAGACATGTTTGCCTAATATTTTTTCTTCAGATTAAAATCTTTCGGCATTTAATCGCATAATTTGTAATGGTTTTCTGCTATTAAATAAGGCGAAATATTCTATACGAATTTTGCGGTAGAAATGTGCATACTCTGTAAACTTTCATATAAATAGTACCAATCGAAACGAATAAAAAGAAAACAATCACTAGGTTTTTACATGATAGAGAACTAAATTAAAATTAAATGCAAAATAAAGTAATAAAACAAATTAAGGAGTAACACTACTT
Organism: Maratus michaelseni; assembly: GCA_963931845.1. NCBI lineage: Eukaryota > Metazoa > Arthropoda > Arachnida > Araneae > Salticidae > Maratus > Maratus michaelseni. The sequence goes on from OZ007586.1 coordinate 442,946,926, forward strand.
TAACCTGTCCAAAATCTCAATAAGAAAAAAAATATATATTGCTTAAAATATTCTTTATACACATGAAAATCATATTTTATTACTTAAATATCTCTATAGAAAATGAAAGGGCATTTTTGGAGTTATAGTAGTAGTTTAAACATGTTTATTATTATTACAGCATATTACATATTAGAACAGCAATTTTCAAAATCAGTGGGCACTCTACCCAATGAACGTGATCGTTTTGAGCAGTGTTGAATTCAGACACTTTTCTCCAGGATTTCTGTGGCTCCGAGGGGGGGGGGACATTGTAGCGTTCCGGGGGGGGGGGCATTTCATTGCTCCATGGTGGGGAATATCCCCACCCTGGGCCACCCCCTGAATACAACACTGGTTTTGAAAATTAATCGTCACATATTTTTCTAATGAAATACATAGGATTGTTTCGATATATTAATAAATATTATGTATTATATTATATTATATTATTATATTATATATTATTATTCGATATATTTAATATCGATCGCTCGTTTTTCTCTGTAACTGTACGTAACGAAACTTTTGCGTCCATCGTTTGACCCTCATTTTGCAAAGTGCTCCCGCCCATCATCAGTCAAGCCACCATTTTTTTAATATATGAACAAAAAAAAAAATTACAATTTTCTACTTTAATAGATGTAGTATAATAAATTACTGTAAATGTTTTTCATAAATACTTCGCATTTCTCATTAAAAAAAAAAAAAAAAAAAAAAAAAAAAAAAAAAAAAAAAAAAAAAAAAAAAAAAAATCTCGAAATAGCCTTAAATTTCAGTGCGTCAAAGGGTCAAGGGGTTTCAGTGCGTACCCATTAAATTATTTATATCTTATGAACAGATATCTAAAATGATTCAAAAATCTTTTTTTATAATAATACTTTAAAAAAGAATAGGTTGCGTTCATATTTAATGCCTATTTAAGGAATCGGACCAAAAATAAACTGTTTTATTCACTCATATTGAAAAGTAATTTGATTTGAAATATTTAATCAATGCCGCATTCAGATCTTCGTGAATAAAAGTTGGTAAAACAAATTTTAGTTATATATGTAGGGCTCCCAAATGGTCCGCCAACTGAATACCAATATTTTTTAACAGACAATTACATGGTAGAAGTTTCTACAATATTTCAGCAAAAATTTACCTCCGAAGGTGGTTTCTACAAATTTTGCAAGAAAAATCTAAAAATAATTTTTTTCTAAGAAAATACCGGTATTCAAAAAGCGGACCATTTGGGAGATCTGTATATGGCATAAGGAGTATTTTAAGGAGTATCTTATTACCTTTTAGGTAGCTTTCAATACAAAAAAGTATAAAGCTACCTATTGCAGCCGTTCGGAGGAAAGCAGTTCCGGAAAATTTCGATATATTTTCACCGATCATGACCCCCAGACCCCAAAACCACCCTCCGTCCAAATGTTGATTTATATATATAGATATATCCATATATATATATATATATATATATATATATATATATATATATATATATATATATATATATATATATATATATATATATATATATATATATATATATATATATCTGACCTATGTCACACGATAACGCCCGTAATTATGAATCGATTTTGATGAAACTAATTGTGTGTATTAAGGTCACTAATGTCTCGACCGAGTTCGTTGGCCAGCTTGGTCCGCCATCTTGTTTCAAGATGGCGGCCATTTAAAGATGTAAAATGACTTAAAATCTAAAATAAATATACAAAAAATTTAAAAATTCAAATTTATTTTTTAATTACGTATTAGGCCTTGATACAAGGATTCCAGAGCTTTTTTTGGTTTACCTCTATCTTAAAAAATGGCTGAGATAGAGCAATTTGAAATTCGAGGGTGGCTGACATTTTGAAACAAAACAGCACATTAACGCGATTACTCGCAAATTATTTTCTTTCATTGTAATAATTTTCCCAATCATACGCATAAAACTATATATTCATATCCGTTAACGCCAAAATTGGCGACATTGGCGACAAAATTGGGCGACATTTGGCGAAATATCGCCAAATTTGGCGATCAAAATAAGTCTTCATAAATGAAGCCAATTTGGCTATTGCTCAATAATTTGGCGAATTTCTTATTCAAATTCAGTATTAACGAATCTTTTGTAAACGTTTCTTTGCATTTTAGCTTGCTGTTTTCGTGTAACATTAGCTAAAATTTTAAAACGAAGATATAGGAAAGCTACCTTTTCCTCCCGGTACAGGCCGGAAGGACTTTTTTAAGTCCTATTTGTTCAAAACAGTTATTTTGCAGAATGCACATACGATTTCGTGAAAATGGCTAACCATCAGATTTTTGGGAAATTTCAATATCTTGTATCGTAAATGTATGTATACGAAATAACATAAAATTTTGCTTTTTCTGCTAATATTTATTTCAAGTTTTTAAAATGTCCGACTCGTAAGAAAATATTTTTTTAATTATTGAAAGAATACGAAATATTTTTTTATTCAATAATAGGTCATTTTAATAGAACAGTATTTCTCCAAGTGTCTAAAATAATAATAATTGATGCATTTAAGGTGGCTAGAAAGGTTTGAAATGAAGAAAAAATGTAATTGTTATTATTTTTACTTTATTATATTTGAATCCTTAAGAATATCTTATAGTTGTTCCGATAGGAAAATTCCTAAAAGTATGGTCATACGAGCTGTAAACGTTGAGACATGCAGACCGGCGATATCTGCGAATACAAAATTTAAAACTCATTTAGCACCACTGTTTTACAGCAGTTTTGCCATGATAACTTTTGAATAAATTAACAGATTTGCATGTTTTTTTTTCTTTTTTTTTTTTTTTTAAATAACGGAAAATAAATTCTCTACTAACGATATCTGAAAAACTACACAAAAACTTTTTTTTTGAAGTTATAACATAAAATATGATCTAATTTTATGGATTTTGAACTTTCTTTTTACAAATTTTCACATTTTTTACAAATTTTGTCTATTTTTTCAGGTATAATAGAGAGGTAATGTAATATGCAGCTTAAAAAAAGGACAACTCAAAACTATGGAAACTGGATTTCCAAATCGTGAAAAAACTAATTTCGCAAGATTAATTTGTCGTACACCATTTAAACTTTTGTTACTGTTTTTTACAATTTAACAAATATTTTGCTCTATAAAACATAAATAAATAAATGCAACAATAAGTAATAGTCTAAATTAATTACAGGGTTCCTAATCCACGATCAAACTTCGGTCAGTTTTCGTTATTTAAAAATTTCTGGTTCCCTTAAGTTACGTGAGTGTTATCCTCGCACTGAAAGATTTATGATTGATGACTTTAATGTATTTATAACTTTAAATTAATAAATATTAAAAATATTCCTTTAAAGTTTTGTGCAAATGAGTCTAAACATTTCAATTAACAATCTTTAAACTTTCGCTGACTTAAGACATTTTAAAGATATTTCACTCCTTTAATTACAATAGCATCAGAAAGTGTTATTTATCTGCTTCTACAATAGCATTTATATGAATTACTTGAGAATCTATATATTTAAAGTGAAAAGCGTATTCTGTCAAATCCGCATGAAAATCGTCTCTTTGCGCATGCGTCAACGTTTTTTTTTAAGGCTTCTACCCTCAGAAACGGGAAACCTGATTGATTAACCCAACCCCCACCTTTGTATCCTAGGGGGATTGAAAAGGGTTGATTGCAAACGGATGAAGCCATTGCATTGAAAGCATAGACCTTCAAATTTATTTTTGCTCTGAGGTTGAAAACTAAAGCTTTTTTTTTAAAGAACTCATGTTTTCAATACTAAATATGCATATTTTTTCGCTAAATTTTAAAGGAATCTTAGATACATTTATATTTATAACCGATTGAAGTGTTAGAGAGTTCGGAAGATGAGAACTATTTTTTCTATTGCTATGTTAAAGGAGCCGACGCGAAAACAAACGAACAAACAAAAAGCGAGAAAAAGAACATTTCGTTTACAACTAGATAACAATATTTTTTCACGAATTTTTCACATGGGCTGTAAAACCGTTTTATTTATCACCAATAAAGATTTCAAAGAGTTCGGACAAAATATAACTTTTTATTTTAAAACTATGAAACGACCCTGGGTAAAAAAAAAAAATAAAAAAAAGAAAAGAAAATGAGCGCTTTTATCCCTATAAATATCAATATTTTTTTCGCGAATTTTTCATTTAAAAATATAATTTCATACAAAATCGAGTTAAAGATATAAAATAATAAAAACTTGATTTTTTAAAATTTATTTATTATCACGGACCCGGGCAAGGGGCAACGCCGGGAGGGGGTCAGCTAGTTGGTTGTTTAAATTTCACCGGCACTGATTGCTTGACACCTGCACCTTTACTATGTGCGTTCTGCTGATTTTTAATAAAAGCTGGACAATTTTTCGAACGTAAAACGTCCAACTGTAAAATATTTTATACATGAGGAGTACAGGCCCTGACCCCCCACCCCTACCTGGCCAATCCGTAAAGAATTCTGACTTTTGAATTTTATTATTTGTTAGTTATTTTAATTTTAAAATGTTATGTAAAAAGTATGAGTCTACTTTTCTGTTAATTTATTTAAAAATCAGGAGTGAAGCCGGGCCCTGGTAATTTGTACTGACTCTATCCCCCTCTGTACAGGCCTGCCTGTCGCACATCGCTAATAGTCCAGTAAATTTAGACCAAAAAAGGCTTCTGCCTGGAAAGTTTTGGAGAATTACTTCTATTTCTTCCTTTATGTTTTTAGGTGTGCTGAACACGAATTTCAACTTTGCCACCTCGTATCTGGTCTGCTTAAAAAGTTAAAAACGAAAAATCATGAAAAAATCGAATTTTTTTCGGGTTTTACCTTGTATTCGGTAGAAGGTTAAACTTTTTTGAAAACATTATTGAGCAAAATTAAACTATAGAAATTTTCCTACATTTTCATATGTAATGTTTTTTTTTTAAGATGAATAGTTTTGGTATACGAGTAAAAAGAATTTTAGCGATACGTTGAAATTCCATCATCGGAGGGCGAAAACGCGATCCAGTCACTACGCATCCATTTCAATCAGCAATTAGCTTTAGTTATTTGTAGTTGCATTTCGAAATTGTTAAAATTTGTTTACCAAGTTTTAAACCTTTTATAGCAAGCACCAACAAAATAAATTGAAATCAATCAAGTGATTAGGAAAGATTTAAAAACACAAACACTCCGAAGAGATGAGAACACCATTTTTTTCCCCTAGTAATCTGATTTAAGTACAATTATAAATTTAATATAATACTAACATATGTGGAAGATTGTAAACAAGAAAAAAAGAAGAGAAATGCAGTTTGTTCTCCAATTAATGTCGTTTTGATCGCTTTGAAGGCCCTAGTTTAGTTGATGTTCTTCGACAGGAGGCTCATCTTTATCTTCATCATCACATGATGGCTCAGATTGTGTCTCCACTTGACTTAAAATATCATGAAGCATGGAGTATTGGGTCGTCAACCAACTTCTGCTTCGTCGGTATCTTCTTTTGCGTCCTTGCAAAGCATATTTTCAGAGCCAAATCTACTCATCAGCAGGGCTATTAAACGGTTTTTGTTCTTGTCGTTTGCAAGCAATTTCCCCTAAGAAACCGCTGACACCATAGTCTCATTAAAAACAACCTCATTAGATACCGTTTTACGAGATCTTCTTTCACGCTCAACAAATTTAGTACTAATTTCAGTAATGTTTCCTGGGTATCCAAATCCATCGAATATTAGGGGAACTTGGGGCAAAATGAAATAGGGGGGGCAAAGTGAAATGGTTAAATATTTAGTCCGTATGCAGTGTCACCTATCAGTCAATATTTTAATTATGTTATTTCACATCTACTTGCTTACTGTCAGGCAACAATCGCTTCTAGAGATCAATATATATGAATTTAGTAACCATTTTTCAAATTGGATGAAAATATTGTAATATTATTAGGTAAGTAAATAACATTTTTTTAATTATATAATGATAGAGTTCTTCTTATTAATATTGTAAATATAAATTAAATTCTTCTGCTGTCTAGTGAAGTACTTGTTTATTTAATATTAGGCCTACTTTTGGTTTTAATTTTTTATAAGAATTTGTTATGCACATGCGGGGCAAAGTGAAAGGGGCAAAGTGAAAGGGGCAAAGTGAAAAAGATTTTTAGTGATGGGGCAAACTGAAATATTTTATTTCACTTTGCCCCTAGAACATATTTATAATTTTAAAAGTGTAAAATCATTTTGTTTACATATTCAGGTGTATAATGGTAAGGACATATAAAAGAAAAACAGAGCAGCCATCCTGGTCTGAAGCATCAATGACTGCTGCTGTTCAGGTAGTAACAGGTACTGATCAGATGAGTCTTAATTCAGCAGCTGAACAATATGGAATACCAGCGGCTACTGTACAAAGAAGTCAAAGAAGATGGAAATGTTGCAGAAGCTTCTAAAAAAGGCTTGGGGAGATACAGGTAATTATTAATCTTAGTAGATGTTTTATCTGATTGTTAAAACAATACAGACACATTTATATATTTTTTTCTTTACAGACCTGTATTTTCTGCAGTGCAAGAGAAAGAGATAATGAATCATGTTCTTGATATGGAAGCCAGGCTGTTTGGATTAACCAGAATAGATATAAGATCACTTGCATATCAATATGCTGTAAAAAATAATGTTCCAAACCCCTTTTGATCACAAGACTTGTTTGGCTGGCATGGATTGGGTTTATGGCTTTTTGCAGAGACACAAAGAACTCTCTATTAGACAACCAGAAAATACATCAGCTGCCAGAGCAGCTGCATTTAATCCCATTTCAGTATCCTCCTTTTTTAAACCCCTTGGAGAATTAATGGATAAATATCATTTTCCACCAAACAGAATTTACAACGCTGATGAGAGTGGTATCTCAACAGTCCCCAACAAGCATTCAAAAATTATTGCAGCAAGAGGTAAAAAACAGGTGGGAATTCTTTCATCAGCTGAGCGTGGAACATTAGTAACAGCAGAAATTTGTTTTAATGCAGCTGGTCATTATGTTCCACCACTTTTAGTTTTTCCACGAGTTCGTCACAATCCCCTGTTTGAGCAAAATCTGCCACCACAGTCCAAAGTAGTTTGTCATCAATCTGGATGGATGCAGACTGAAATTTATGCACCTATTTGGTTTAATCATTTCGTGGAACATAGTAAGCCAACGAAAGATCTACCAGTTTTACTTATAATTGATGGGCATAAGACGCATACTACAAATTTAGAACTCGTTGAACGGGCAAGAGCCAAACATGTGCATATCCTTGTCATACCACCACATACTTCACATAGATTACAGCCATTAGATGTTAGTTTCATGTTCCCACTTAACAAATATTATGAACAAGAGGCTAGAACCTGGCTTAGAAACAATCCTGGAAAAGTGATAACAATCATATCATTGAAGTTGGATCATTGTTTAGTACAGCTTACATGCGAGCAGCAACTGTTGAAACAGCTGCTAATGGGTTTCAAAAGACAGGAATTTGCCCTTATAATCCACATATATTTAACAGACGATCTGTTTTCTCCTGCAGAAACAACTGACAGGCCTTTTTCTGTAGATAATATTGATATTGACACAGACACAATTTCAGCTAATGCAATGGGAGATACACATACATCTGACACAACTAAAATAGACCCACTTGCACTAGACACTTGTACATTTGACATAAATGAACCTGGACCAAGCAAAACAAATGCATCTCCTATGATGGAAACTACAAAAACAACTCACGTTTCTCCAAGAGATATATTGCCTATTCCTATTGCCAAACATCGTGTCAAGCGTTTAAATAAAAGACGTGGTAAAACTATGGTTTTAACCTCAAGTCCTGCACTGAAGGATTTACGAGCACAAAAGAAAATGATAACTGCTACAACTTGCAAGCCAAAAGTAGCTAAGAGTTTATTTGCAGCATCTTCAGGTTCTAATAGAAAGAAAAAGAAACATATTGAAAAAATTGAATATTCAGATTCATCCAATTCATCAGTAGAATCTGATATTTGTGATGATAACAGTGAGACAGAAGATGAATTTGAGACCCTGGAAGATGACTTCACTGAACACAAGGCTGAAGTTCAGCTTGTTACAGAAAAGGTGGAATTTAGTGAAATAAATAATGGGGATTTTCTCTTGATTGAGTTGCACTCAGATAAAGGTTCAGGTAAAAAGAAGCAGTTTGTTGGTAAAGTGATTTCATTTCCCTTGCAAGATGGACCACATTTTCTTTCAATTAAGTTCATGCGGCCATACAGACAAAAAAAGGATGTTTATGTGTGGCCTATAACTGATGATACAAGTATTGTATACTATACAGAAATACTGGGAAAGTTGTGTAAAGTGAAAGAACTCAGACATGGACAAATTCGTTTCTTATGTGGATCAGCATAATTATCATACAACTGTAAAAAAATCATGTAAAGAATTGGACTTGTTTATATTTCATTTTGCCCCATTAACAATATCACTTTGCCCCATACCTGGGGCAAAGTGATAATTTTCTACTGCTATGTTACATCTTTAATACATCACAGAAATTCAAGAATAAAAATTTGAAAAAAATTAATTTCATAAGGCAAGGGTCTTATAAATTATGTAGTATAAAGTTTCAAATGAAATTTCTGTTTTTTCATTTTGAAAATTGTAATTACTTTTAAGTATTTCACTATGCCCCATGTTCCCCTACTACAGCGTTCGCTGTTTCGACTTAAACACGTTTCGACTTAACAAAGTCCACATAGCTGTCATAAATCGATCCAAATGATTGACCACCCTACCACAAAACTCTGTGCAGTAAATTCCCGCCATCGATGACATACATACATCTGATCCCAAAAGTGGTGTTAGGTGAAAGTTTAGTGAATTCCTTGTAAAAAGATGGATTTGGTAGTTTTTCGCATTCCGGATTCGTCAGAATGAGACAATGGGTAGGCAGAGAGGTCGTAAGACAAATATTCCACAAGTTCTTGGTCAGATTCTTTTGTTACACTCATTCTATGGAAGAGTACTGTCGGGTTGATGTGAATTTTTTTCTTCACATATCTTAATCTTGACAGCGCTACTCAACACAGCTAATGGCTGCACTCTTTTATTATGCTTGTATGTAATGTAACGGAATGAAAATTGCTGTTAATGATTCTTGATATGCCAGCAGTGTCAACTTTCCTGTGTCATATGACAGTTTATTCTTTCATTTCCAACAACCCCTGTAGAGATTGAAATGGGGTCATTTGTTTTTCAGAAAGGAATGTTTTGATGAAGCCATTCCAATAATTTATTCATATCATTGTTGTTTTTTACCACTCTGGAGTTTCTCATCTCTACGTATTGTTCAGAAATTGTAAAAGCTGACCCACCGAACTCTTCAATTTCTTCGCATTTCCGCTGAAGTTGTGTCAAAACGACCAAAACGACATTAATTGAAGAACAAGACTACATTTCTCCTTTTTTCCCCTGTTTACAATCTTAAACTTATAATAGTTATAATTGTACTTAAATCAGATTACAAGAAAAAAAGATATTGGTGTTCTTATCTATTCGGAGTGTTTGTGCTTTTATATCTTTCCTAATCACCTGATTCCAATTCATTTTGTTAATGTCAATTCGTTTTGTTAACTATATAAGCTTTAAAACTTGGTAAGCAAATTTAACATATTTGAAATGCAAATACAAATAACTAAAGAGCTGCAAATTGGTGATTGAAATGGATGCGTAGTGACTGGATGGATCGCACTTTCGCCCTCCGATGATGGAATCTTAGAAAAAAACATTGCATATGAAAACTGTAGGAAAATTTTCTCTAGTTTAATTTGGCGCAATAATGTTTTCAAAAAAAGTTAACCCTCTACCGAATACAAGGGAAAACCCGATTTTTTTTTCATGATTTTTACCTTATAACTTTTTAAGCAGGCCTGATACGAGGGGGCAAAGTTGAAATTCGTGTTCAGCACACCTAAAAACATAAAGTAAGAAAGAGAAAAAAACTTCTCCAAAACTTTCCAGGCAGAATCCTAGATTGACTGGTCTACGGCTATCTATCCCGTTGGCAAAGTTGAAATTCGTGTTCAGCACACCTAAAAACATAAAGTAAGAAAGAGAAAAAAAACTTCTCCAAAACTTTCCAGGCAGAATCCTAGATTGACTGGTCTACGGCTATCTATCCCGTAAGCTTTCAAAGTTTCAAACAGGAAGAGAAAAGTCTCCTGTCTCCGCATGCTTATCTGCCACATTGAAGTTTTTTCCTTTGCACAACTTCTACGCATGCGCTTGCTCATGTCATATAATGCATTGAAATGCAATACTTATATGCTTTTCGACAAGAATAAATTACTTTGGTGGGGAATTTAAAATGCTTAGGGGAATTAATTATTAATAGGGTTATGTAGCTTGGTTGCAAATTCTATTTTCTGTAAATACTTTTCATTTAAAATTGAAAACATCAAGCACTTTTTATTCAGCTATTTTTCTCATTGATATTATTTATGAACGAATAGTTGGTGTATAATGATTTCGTGAGTGGTATGACGTCAATAGCAAAATGAGTGGCAGCTATTTAAATTTTGTGTTTTGATTGCTCTCAAATTGGGAAGAAGGGTGGCGGTTAAAAAGCTCGATGCGCTAAAAGATGCGGTCGCCTTTAGTTAAGATGTCCTTCAAAACGCGATTAGGAAACAGCGGAAATGACACTGAAATGTTATCAAGCTCCGAGCAGTTCTCATTTTGTAGTTGGAAGTACTCATTCTTCAGCTCACTGTCAGAAAAGTGTTTGTGGTTAGACGATGCCTGCATCTTTTTCGGTACTTTACGTTCGACTACATGTGGATGCATTTTCGTATAACTGTTTTCCATTAAGTACCGGGAGAAAATAACGTCATTCGTACAAATGCACTTAAGAAGGCATTTCGTAAACAAGGGATCAGTGTTCGAGTATATAGCATCATTGTATTATTCTGAGCCTTGAGAGCTAAATGAGGAATCTGTTTGTATTAAAGTAACATATTCGCGCAGCTGCAAATGAGCAGCCTGCCCAAGTGGGATTTGGTGTGGTGTGTCAAAAATTATTTGTGATCAAAACAGTAGTAGCCAATGGCTAATGCAAGCTATGGAGGTTATGCTGGATATTGGTTAACAGTAACACCTCTCCATCATCCTAATGATGCCTGTGGAACAAGTAGTGATGACCTTAGTAGTGATTGGGAACCAGAAGAAGGTCGTCAAGTCCAAAAGGTTTGCTTATGAAATATATATTTAATTTTATTTGTTGTGTTAATCTTGTTAAAGATCAATTTTGCCTGTATTTTACATGTTTCTGGTGTTGAATCAGTAATGTTGTTCAAAATTCTTAAAATCATTTAATTCCCCTGTAATAAGCTTAAAGTAAATATTTTGCAAATAGAAGTAATTGTAAAATAAATTACATTGATTATGCAATCATTACATGGATAAAAAGTGTACAGTGAAAAATATCTTTAGATTATGATTTTGTCTTTGCAATCACTTTTTTTATTTCTTAGCTATATCATATATTTCAGCTCGTGTCCCATAAAATATTTTGTATTAAATGTATGAATTAAAAGCAGAGTTGTTGCTATAAATTCTCTACTTTCTTTGTCCAAAATTTAAAGAGTAAATTTAGATCTGCTTCAAAAGATGGTTATATATTTATGGCTTTATGAATAACTAGTAAATAAAGTGGATTTGTTATTTATTTCAATTAAAAAATGTGTTTATTTTCATAGTTCCACATTATGATTGCAGAAAAAGTTCTCCTTATATAAGGTTGGTGATTGGCATGTGTGCCCTCTGGTAATTTTCAGCGTGTTGCTCTCCTGAAAATGTAAAACAAATGGGAGGACTGTCTCTTCGATTGACCTCTGTGATAGACTGTGTCCTTCCCCATCAGAAATTTTAAAAAGTCAACGCCTCAGTTTGTAACCGTGTTATAAATATGAGTTTCAGTGGACATGAAAAATCTTTTGGTAGCTATATTTGTAGATTTTCTTCAACATAATTTTTACCTTTGCTTTAAAAGGAATGAAGAGCTGGGTCAAAGATCAATCAATTCTGATCAATTTCCACCCTTGTGAAATCTTTAAAACATAATTATCTTTTGACTGGGCTCCCTATGATCTTGTGACCTTTATATTCTTCATTTTATTCCACCTTTTATGTGTCCTATCCTAACGGGGGAAATCCAGCTTTTCTGCATTGGAGAAAAATTGCAGCCTGTATAATCTTTAGTATTAAACTCTATATTCTCAAAAAAATAAATAAATCATGTAGCATTTAAGGATCTTCCTCTCCCCCTCCCCCCTTAATATTATGCAGTACAATCTAATTTTTGAATTCCTTGAATCAAATACAGCAGTTTGACAAAATAATTTATGCAAACAAGTATGCATAAGTGAATTTGCAAGAAAACTCTTTTCATACAAGAGCTTTTTTTTTTTTTTTTTTATTACTGAACCTAATTTACATTATATATGTAATTTTTACTTAAAAATTCAGCTGTTGAATTTTTGTGCAAGAGTGCAATGCAAAAGTTGTGTGATTTTTTTTTTTTTTTTTTTTTTTTTTTTTACAAAGTCTAATGCACAATGTAATACAACTCGCCCTCAGTACTATACAAGGACAGATCCAAGCAGAGGATCACTCGGGCATGAATGTTTTATGAGTTTTCATGGAAATCTGCTTTTTTAAATGCATTTCTGGCTGTTTTTGAGATTGATGCAAAATTGTTGAGAAATCGTGGTCTAACAACTTATGCCAAACATTTATCCAAATGCATTAATATTGCAATAATTTTGTATTTGCGAGGAGCTCAATTTTTTATTCAGCTTGCACTTCTATGACTGATCATGACTCTTCCCGATGAGCCAAAAACATTTTTGTGGAACACTGCAACTTTTTCTATGCAAATATATGTTAATATTGGAAATATGATTTGCTAGGAAATGTAATCTGCCCCTGTTACTGTCTTAATGAGTGGACCAGCGAGGCCTGGGCCTAGGGCGTCAAATTATTCGAACCCTGAATTAACAGAGGGGTTATGAAATATTCTTTACTTTTACTTTAGAATATACTACTATTTAGCACAGGTACAGCGAAGGAGGGGGGATTTCAGGGTATAAACCCCTCCCAAATCATTTAAAAACTGATAAGACTCATACAAACCCTCCTGTGTTAAGATAAAAATGTGTAAAACCAAAGTATAGAAAAGCATAAACAACATAAAAAATTTTACCATTCAACTGTTTAAAGGCTTCGTAATAGAAGACTCTATTTCAACACAAGATTAATGAATGAAAAAGTTAGGAGCAATAGCAGCAAAGTAGCACATATATTACTGCTACTGCTCTTTCACTTTTTTTTCTCTCTCTCTTTGAGATGTTCTTTTATGAAACCTTTAAACACATAAATGTAAAACTTATTAGGATTGTTTCTTGTTGGTGCTTTTCATTATGTAGGTATGTCAGTTTTTATGCGTCATTTTAATAAACACTACCTTATGGACATGTAGCACAATAAAATTGTTCAATTCATGAGTAACAATGGTTCAAAACCGCTCCCAGATGAGGATCCTGGTTGCACCACTGTATTTAACATGCAAGGTGTTTTATGAAGTGTAGTAACTAAAACTCATAATTTTAAGATTATGAAGTTATTCCCACCATGTTGAATAATATTTTCTTAATGTACTATATTAGCTATATATTATGTAATTGAGATAACTTTAGTGTAATATAAGTCAAAAGTTAATAGAATACATTCTGCTTTACAATACCACTTTGACAACTCATATTTTTAAAAATATATTCCCTGTCACAATTAACATTTTATTAAAATTTTTGCTTCATATTAATTATTTTATGATAAATAGATATGGGCCATTTTCAAAATTTGCTTGACATATGCTGTCCCAGAAGAAAAAAATGAAAATTCAAACATACATTAATATTTAATGTTTAATTTGAGCTATGCATTATATAAAGAAGACTATATTAATTATTTCTAGCATTAAAAATTTAAAAAATCAATAAAAATTGTTGATATTTAAATCATTATAAATGGATTAGTGTCAAATCCATTACCAAATGTCAAGTCCATTACCACACATTTTTTTAATATTATATCATTTTTTCTCCATTCTATTGTTATTTTTCTTTCAACTAAGAAATAGAGATATAATTTTCTTAAAATTCAATAATTTACATAAATATATATTGTTATTAGAAAAAGTTTTGTATAAATTTCTATGTGGTCAAAATTTGGGGTTATAGATGTCTCTCATTTCAATTTAAGTATTATTGTTAAGTATCATGTTCTGAAATTTAGGGACATAAGTCACTTCAAAGTAAGTTCATTTTTGAAATTAAAAAAAATTTAAATGTGTCTATTTTCAGTAATTTTGTATGGTAACGGACTTGACATTTGGTAACAGACTTGACACTAATCCCTTTATCTTTATACTGATTTATATCTCAACAATTTTTATTGATTTTTTTAATGCTAGAAATATTTAATATAATTATCTTTATATAATGCATAGCTAAAATTAAACATTAAATATTAATGTATGTTTGAATTTTCTTCTTTTTCCTCTGGGACAGCATATGTAAGCGAATTTTGAAAATGGCCCAATGATAATCAATAGTATAAATACTATTGATTTAAACTGCAAAGAAAAAAAAAATCTTTAAGAATTATAAAAAGGTGCAAAAGCACATAATCAGCAAGAATTATCAAAAAGAAAGATAATTGGCTATTGATAAGACAAGAAAATAAAAGTATGACATCAAAAACTAATTTTACTTTTTTTTTTAATATAAAAAATTGGAACTATAAAAATTAATTTAATTAGTTTTTTTTAACTATTAATGTGGGAAAATTGCCTTAAAAAAAAAAAAAAAAACTGAATTAAAATTTCAGTACACAAGATTTCTTGAGAAAATTGAAGAACTAATAAAACCTATGCCTTCCAAAGATTTTATAAGACTAAAAAATTCTTGTATAATTAAAAAATTTTTCTCCAGTAAAGCAGCACTTTTCAAAGACATCGAATTAGTTTTACATACTGTAACTGTAGCTGCAACTATTATGTCTGTAGAATCTATGTGTGAGTCATTATCATCAAAGTATGAGTACCAAAACAATAAGAGGAGGCCTGTAAGTGAAGAAACAGCCCACCACGAAATGATGGTATCTGTAAATGGACCATTGCCTACAAGATGTGATTCTGTCATTAATAATGCTTTGAACCAATTCTTTGTTAAGCAGAGTGACTGGCATTTTTTAAGAAAGAGTCACAATATTAAAGAATGGTTTGTCTCAAAAACAGTAGATAAACTGATGAGTAAGAGTTGATCTCTTCCAATCATGGACTAATAACTTTTTTATTTTAACATTCATTTATTCATATTTCAGTTATTTTATAGATTAATAAAATAAGTTTTGTTGAGCAATCATAAATTGATATCTTTATATAAGTTAATGATTAAAATATTTCACATTTTAATAAATATATATATATATATATTTAATTTTCATTAGTTTTTCTTTTATTCATTAGTTGTCTGTATTAAGCATATCATTCAACACTACATTTCTTAACTGAGTTTTAATAATGCTTGTTAATTAATATTTTTCTTTTAGTGGTGTTTCTTAGTGGCACTCCACTTGCATATAACTTTTCATTTTTGCTTTTAACAGCGATATAGGACTCGGGAAGGGCACAGTGTTTTTTTACAGAAAATTTTTAAGAAATTATTTGAGTTTGCAGACAGTTTTACATTCTATCAAAGTCTGCAGCTTCCTTATTGTTAAAGGTGTGAACAAAAATTTGGATTATGTTTCTAGTGAGACAATCAGTCAGACAAACAGTATTTGACTGAATAAGTGGATTGCAAAGTGGATATTGATTTCTTCTACAAAAATTGTTTGTCTTGATGTGTATTATTACCCTTGAAAGTTTGTTCTATTATTTTAGAAACTACCCTGTATATTTCCAGCCTCTGAAAATAATCTCTCAATCCAGATACTGCTTGCTGATGTACTTCCTTGCTAAATCAACAGGAGAGAAAAGTTATTTTTATGTAGTTGCCTCAAATTTTTCTTCTTTAGTCCCTTTCTGGCAAATAAAATCTGTTTGACTGTTCAAATGAAAAAAAAGTCTTCCCTGTCAGTCATAATCAGCTTAAAGTAAATGGGGAGAATAAAATGATCCATAGAAACCAAACTTTTTAATTAAAAAACATCTATTAATTTCAAGCGTTTTAAGACTATCCTCTTCTTAAATAATTCAAAGTGTGTTTGTTTTTTTAGTCTAAAGTAAAGTTTACTTGTGAAAAGGTCCTTTTGATCAAAATGGAAGCATTTATGTTAAATATGATGTAAAACTCTTAAAATTTCATTTTTTGCTATCTTTAATGCTGAAGTATAGGATTATTCAATCAGCTGAATATTTACTATTAGGCTGAATATTCGGTATTTGGCCAAAATCGTTCTTCGGTGCATCCCTACTTTCCACTGGAAAATATTGTTGGTTGTAGTTTAGGTAAAGGTAAGATTAATGTTATGATAAGGAAGCACAATTCTGTTTTTTCACATTTAATAAAAAATTGTCCAGGAATTGCCATTTAAATGTTCTTGCCACATTATTCACCTCCAGCTTCCAAAGCTTGCTTAAAACTTGATTACTATCCTCAAACAACTTACCTTATTGCTTTTGTTGTATCTGTAAGATACATGATATAATTTCCATATTTATACAGTGATAGGTTGGGTAAAAATTAACTAGAAATGGTGCTCTTTTACCTTTAATCACAAAACTAAAAGAAAATTATTAACATAATGAAAAATTATGACTAATAAAACTTATAAACTTATTGTAACATTAAACCTATAGTATCTTGGAGACTATACAAAGATAGTAATCCAGCATACTGAAGATCGCTTAAGAAATGCTGAATCCTTTTTTAGCTGAAGTTATGGTAGGTAGGTAAAATTTCTGGAATTTTTTCATATTGAAATGCATAAAATTATTTTGTCATCAGTTGCTTGATGGCTGTCAGTTAAGCAGTATGTTGACAGAATTCTAGAACAAAATGAAGTATCCAAAGCATGTTTCAGAGAGGCTTCCTTTGAGGATTCATCATACACTATCCAAACTATATAACAAACTATGCAAAATGCATTTACTAAAATTTATCTTGGAGTTCATGACATATAGTCTCGAAGTGTTATGCAATTTTAATGTCTTATTTCAAGATGAAGAACAATTGTTGCACAAACTGAACCCATGAGTCGAAAAGTTAGTAAGATATGATGTATGCATGGATTTTTTATGTAGAAATATGTAAAAAATACTTCCATTTTAAACAATAACACATGCAGATCAATCTCGTTACTTGCCCATAACAGAATTATATTTAAGCAGTTTCTGCACGTTAAAGTATTCAAGATCTTAACAAAATAAAAATGTTCCAGAAAAAGATATATATTTAATCCATTCAATATTTTATTAAACTTGTGACTGTTGCAGATTTTACCAATGAAATTGTCAGGCATATTTCAACAGTAGATCCATAAGTGGCACAAGAATTAAAAATGAAATTGTACAAAATATCATAATGAGAATCCCTGTCTTAAAAAGCTATGGAACCAAAGAACTTGATATCAAATGAAAAAACATTCATTACTAGGCCACCCTGTAGAATGCCTAAACTTTGAACCAAATAAAGTTATGCTGAAAGCTAAATTGTTGGATTAGTGAGCATGAAGTTTCATAGGTGAACAATTATTCATTCTCAAAACATCAACTGGTTTGTCAGTTTTTAAAAAGTTAAAAAAATGTGATTAACTTGCTCTTAATCCGGCCTTTTTTACAAATGTTTCAGCTGAGTGAATTCTGCACACTAAAACAGACTTAAAACTTAAACTATAGTTTCATTAATTGCAGGAGATAAACATCAAAGAAGAACAACAACAACAAAAAAAAAACCAAAGAACAGAATGGTTGTGTAAACTTTGAGCCAAATAAAGTAATGTTGAAAAATAAATTGTTGGATTAGTGGGCATGAAGTTTCATAGGTGAACAGTTATTCATTCTCAATTAATTTTCTTTTACTCTCTCATGTTTATTTTTATTTTTTAACATTTTCTATAGTCCAGAATTTTTTACAAAAAAATTTGATTCATATGACATATGTGCTTAAAACTTTTTCCTAATTAGAAATTATTTTTAGATGTTTATAAAATATTTCATCGTTTTCACAAAATTAGTTAGTATATCTTTATTATTATTATTATTATTATGTTAATTGGCAGATTAAATAATTTAAAAAAATCTTTTTTTTTTTTTAATACTTTGACAAATTATGTTCATTTCATTTTTATACGTAGAGTTCCTTTGACAAAATTGACAGCTGTTAAGAATTAACAAATTGCTTAATAAATGTGACCACTTCAAGCAAAATGTCTAATGATTATCTTACAAAATTATGATTTTATGACTACCTAGTAATATTTTCAGAATTTGTGTTGGTAATTTAAAAAATAAAACAAATATTTTGTTCAGTTTCAAACTTTCTTAAAATTTTCTGCTAACTGCATTTGTACATTCATCTGTGTTCTGACTCTGATGTAGTCTTTATTGATTCTTTTGGAAGTTTATTATAAACAATAACATCTAATAATATATATTTTTTAATTGTGTTATTTTGTGATTATTAAATTAATGATTTAAGATTGTGATATTGCCAAAAGCATTGTACAGTATATTCAGATTGAGACAATTTGTCTGGAGATAAAGGGCAAAACTGGGAAATTTCATTAGTGGCCAGTAGTAGTAGTTTTGTAAGTGGCCACTTTTTTATTTAAAAGTGCTAAACAATAAACTTTTGTTAAAATTTTTATTACTATTATTCTAAAATTAAATTGACTAAATAAATGTGTTAATTAACTTATTGAAACCAGCAAAAGTGGAATCATTTATGCAATGCAAGAAAAGTTTCTCTCCTTGCAGGAAAGGTGGCCACTGGCAGACAATTTTTTAGTAGCCACATTTTTCCATTTAGTGGCCCTATGACCGGTTCTAATTTTGCCCTTTATCTAGAGAGTATGGAGTACATTCTGCTTATAAAAATCATATTTGTTATTACTAAAGATTCTTGAAACTAAAATTTATATTTTTTTATGTAAATAGTTGTGTATAATTATATAATAATATGCTCATGACACTATATCAAACTAATAAACTTCAGATTGGAAATTCTACATCAAATATGAATAATTTTTTATAAAGCAATTTAAACACATTAAAATGTTTTTTGGCAGTAATTAGAATGCATACCTGTTTATTTTACATATCAAATAAATAACTGAATAAGGAAAAAAAAAAAAATCTGCAGTTGTCTGATGTAGAGGAGATTTTACAAAATTATTTATTCCTTTTTCTATATCTTAAAACAACATGAAGTTCCTGAGATGTACCTCTAAATTCTAGTGTTAGTCTTAAAATCACGAGCACTTTAATTCTTTGGATGGCGATGATATTCAAATATTACATAATCCATATTTTCTTCATTCTCTCTGGTAATAAATAGTCTTCATACCATCTACGGTTTCATCATCTGTTAGATATACATCCGTTGCAATCTATTCATTTAGTTCAACTGAAGTCGCATCTTCAGTTATTAGCTGATTACTTTTTTCTATCAAGATCTTGCTTAAAAATTCTTGCTTTTTGGAAGAATTTAAAAAGGCATGCTTTTGAGACTTAATTCCATCTATACTATTGTATATATTAAAAAGCAAGTTTTTTTTTACATAAAGCAAGTTTTTTTGCTAATTTCAGATTCTGATTATTTTCTTTCACCAATGGCTGCAACAATTTTCTCTTAAGTCAGAGTGATAAAATGTTTTAAAAAGCTTTATGATGCCTTGGTCCAAGAGCTGTTCAACTGACCTTGTATTGGGAGGCAGGAAACAAAGATCAGTATTGGTGCATTTTACTAATGAGTAAGCTGCACAATTGTCTAAAATCAACACAATTTTTTCTTTGGAATTGTATTCTTTATTCCGCTTCAGGAGAAAGTCAGTAAATATCCTACTATTCATAAAGGCAGTTTTTAGTACTTTCATAAGATACTAACAGCATTTCTATGACAATAAGCATCGTGGAGACATTCTTTTGCAATCATCAAAGGTATTTTCTTTTCATTTCCCTTCATACTCATTACCCATCCCTTTTTGCTTCTTTTCATTTGATGCAATTAGTCTTAAACATCATGAGATCAGGCATTGCTCTAAAATAGTCCAATCTGATCTGTGTTGAAAATTTGGTGTGGCCATACATCTTAAGATTACAGTCAAACATTCTGAAATCCACTGTTCTGCTTATTTAAAGTCTGCATCTTGTTTTTGTTTGTAAGCTTGTTTTCTAAACAATATTGTTTCTTTAGACTTGTTCAGAATTATCTAAAATCAACATATAATTTTTTTTCTTTGTAATTATAATTCTTCATCTCTCATTTCAGGAGAAAGTCTGTAAATATCCTGCTAGCCATCCAGGCATTTTTAGAATTTTCATAAGATACCAAAAGCATTTCTTGGCCAGCAATCATGAATCTTGCTTTTCTTTGTGAGCTTTTATAGAAACAATATTGTTTCTTTCCATCCAGTTACCTAACCTTCTGTAGCTCAAAGAATTTTCTCCCAAAATTTTGGCAAAATCTTCAGCCTTTTTTTTATCAGAAATAGCCTTACTTAATACATCTTTCGAGCTTGGCTATAACCGTTACAAGAGAGCCTCTTCAGCTCAGCTGACTTTCGTTCTTCTATTTTCATTGCAGATTTCTATTACTGCATGCAGCTTCCATCATTTAATCATAACTTTTCAGAATCTTATACAGCATTGGTTGAGTCACCCAAACATAATGCAGCTTCTCTCTGACTGCATGATGATAGAGACATATTTTTTAACCCTCACAGCAGTGGCAACCTCATATGAGAAATGAGATTGTTATTGAAAACGACCTTTAGTGAGTAGCATATGTTATTTTTATTCCTGTATCGCATGCAAACCTCCTATAAAATTCCATAGTTCTTGTAAAATACAACAGTAGATTGAACTATTTACTTTAACACTTTCCAACATAGTTGAAAAGTGTTAATGAATTTGGTTTGTCTGTCTGTCCATGCCAGGGTCAAAACAAGCTTTTTTTCACAGGGGGCAAACATGGATTTTGGTGCCTCCCTTCCTCCTTTGCACAGTCAATTTACAAAGAGAATTTTACTAAGTTTCTAATAACCAACTAATATGCAATCATAAAATACATAATAATGAACTATGTAATCAGTTTATGTCAAATATTTATAAAACCTCTGAAACCGGAATGAAAATGAACTGGAAAAAAATTCCGCTTAACACAGATTTTCATCTTAGTAAATTGAATTGCTGAAATTCTTTCATTTGGGACCATGTAATTTTTTCATCTAGGACAAGATTCTGTTATACACGGATTTTACTGTAGCTGTAGTATTACATTGCAATTAAGCAGGCATTTAAAGTCATATAGTGATATGAATCGCAATGTCTTAAGAGCTAAAAAAACCAGGATTTTCTGTAGGTATAACAATGAATTCCAATACCGTAAAATATATGTGTGCCATACACAGCCAATTTCATGGAACTATCTCTTTCTATTAATAGACTGATATGTCTAGATTCTTTCCTGAACATAACATTAATTATCAAATTATAATAGTGACCTAGAACAAAAGCAAAAAAAAAAAAAAAGAAACTTTTAATTTTTAACTAAATATTACATTTTGTGAATTTTCTACCCTGTAGTGTTTAGTGTCCCAGTCAATCTCAGTTCTTTTGGTTTTTCCAGCTAAAAACATTTTTACCCCAATTTCATATATAATTTTTTGTATCAAAAAAACAAACCAAATGTTAATTTGGGGCCCCCTTTTAGTTTCGGTTCTGATCCATACTCCAACTCGCGTAAATATATTCAGATTGCCATGTAATTGATATGCTATTGAGATTTACCATAGAATGTTTGCTATTGAAAATGAAGTGTGTAGCATCCATAGTTTGTTTTACAGGGCTGCTCAAAGGAATTTGTTACATTATGGTCTATGGGGAAAAAACGTTTTCAGTGTATTTTAATGATGTTGCACTGTTTCAAAGATATTGAAATTTATATACACACTCAGGTTCACTACAAAATGCCTACTATAGAATGTGGTGTGTATAGCATTTATTCATTTACACAATCAGGGACACAGAAAAGAATTCAGTTACAATACTGTCTATGATTAGTAATTGCTGGAAGTGCATTTTCATTGTGGTATGCATTTTTAAATTTAACTAATTTTTGCATATTTCTTGGTGTGTATAAATTCTATAAATCATATACAGGGCTGCACAAAATAGAGTACATTTCTGTTTGTTGACAAAAATTGCTGAAGAGTAATTTTCAACTGTGTTATGGGTTTCCTAACTGAACTTAATTTTTGCGTACTATGTAGTATATATACTTAAATCTAATAGATCATATAGAGGGCTACAAAAAAGAATTTGGATTTTTTTTCTGACTATAGACCATAATTGCTGAAATCGGGTTTTCAAATGTGTCATGCATTTTTTGAATTGTTACCGTAGACATCTTATTAAATGGTTAAGTTTTGTTACAGTATTCTGAAAGTGTTGGAAAGTGTTTCATAATCTATGCTTGATACATGATTTTTCTTTCCTGTTGAATATTCACCTTTTTGTGAATTTTTATTTTTTCCACTTTACACCAGAGAAGATTTTCTGAAAGAATTTCAGCTCTTGTATCTAAACAAAAACATGACCAAAAATGTTGTTTTACTTTGTGGTAAGATGTCCAAAGTTTAAATTATCACTCAAAATATTGAATAATTCTTAATAATATTTTTTTAATGCTTGTAAACATTATATCAGAGTAATATAGTCAGTGTATATATGAGCACACTCTGTACATAATCATCATCCTTATCAACGTTATCACTATGCATGTTAAATTATTTCTCCTAACACTGCACCAACTTATTAAAACCCTATGCATAAAAGTTCAGCCTCAGACCTTGCAACAAATTTGTTACTTTAGTTTGAACTTTTGCATCAGTGTGAAAGTACAGACTTTGCAATGCATTCATCAAGTGTGGGAAAAGATGGAAATTGCTATCCTCAAAATCAGTGTGTCAATGTATCCACTTATGTGATATGACCTCATTAGTAGTTGCTGTTGGAGGCACATCTGATTTGCACTTCATCATGAATTCCTACTCTTCCTTCATAGAACATGTTGGACCACTTTCTGACATTACAATATTGCACTACACAACAACAAACTTCCTACGTTTGTTGGTGGAATCCACCAATTTTTTCTATGTGTACTCCTCACTAATGGCATGAGCTCTGTGTATCACACTTTTCTGTATTTTGCTTCATTTCTGCTGGAGAAATGACTATCGTTCCTTAAAAGTGACAGGTAGGGCTCTTCAAGCATGTATACATGCATAATATTACTCTATTTTTGTAACAAATTTTAGGGCACAGGGAAACTTACTGTCTTACCGTAAGGAGAAAAACTCTGAGAAAATTCTCTCTCTCTGTGGTCACTATAGAAACGGACTCGTCCACTTAATTTTCGGGTGGTCAGGAGTATTGTTGGCTTTGTTTGTAGCTTTAGGCGCGAAAAAAGGGAGAGGAGAAGGTAGCAGTCTGCTTTGAGCTTTTGCCATTGACACACATAATCCACTCGGTAACTTTTATACATACATAGCATATTTATTCTATAAAATAAATTAGCTTTTTTTTTCTTTTTTTTTTTGCATTGTTAAGCTTTCACCAGGGCTTAATTTTTAACAAAAAAAGTACCGGAGCCCTAATATTCTGCAGTACTAATAACCGTAGCATGCCCCCCCCGCTCCACCGTCACTCCAATCTGCATATTTATATTCCATACATTATGCGTATTTGCAAAATTTAAAGCAATTTTTTTTTCAAGCAAAATAAAAATTTTAAATATATTTATCGCTTGCACTGGGCTCCGGAACCCAGTATTTATGGGCTCCGATGAATTCCGACCAATATTTAAATATTTACTAAAAGTAGAAAAGTACCGGAGCCGGGCTCCGGTGGGCTCCGGCGCAATTTAAGCCCTGGCTATCACTACACTTTTATTTACAGTTTCCCTTATGTGATTTCAAAAGGGTGCTGCACCCTGCTTCCCTGCTTGCCATTATGGTTTGAAAAATACCACCCTTCTTGCCTCTCAATCAAAAAAAGACACCCTTACTGTCGTTTGGAATCTAGGGAAAACTGTGCTTCATTAAAAAGAAAATTAATTCCTACAATAAAAACTAATAAAATATAAAACATTTTTTTCCTTATATACTGCATAAAACGAAAACGTATAAAACGACAGAAATACCCCGGTTACGATTTTGAGTACGTTCATTTGATTGTTCTTAGTTTTCCGAACAAGCACGGTAAACATTCCCGGAGTTTTTTCTTCTCAAAATAAAATATGATTTTAAATCGAATAGCGTTTTTCAATTTTCGATAAATGTATTAAATATCGAGTTATAAATAATTGTTATCTCATGACAACTTTTTGGGATTATTGCATACAGAAATTCGGTTCAAAACGTCAATTTTGATAGCATTTTCTGAAAGATCGTATGCCTTTGTCAGAAAATGAAAAATGCTATTTGATTCTATAGCTTCTTAATATGGAAACTTGAAAGTGTCATGCATTTGCGAAAAAAAAATAGGCATGGATCAGAAAGTAACTACGTAGAGCCTGAGCACAGTCTTAAAGCATCATAGTATTATCGTATAGTCATAAAGCATAATGTATCTTAAATTATAATCGATTGATGTCTCATCACCACCTTTCTCAAGCTGTCGAGTTGAAGTGATTTGGAATCGAAATGAGTTTTTCATTTTTTTAAATAAATAAATTACTTATCGCGTTAAAAGCGATTCCTGTCACGTGACGATACGTTTTTACCTTTTCTCGTGCTGCCGTGTCTTAAATTCGATTCAAAACGTTGACTTTCACAGCATTTTCTAAAAGATCTTCTGCCTTTATCAAAAAATTAAAAAGCGTCTTTCGATTACCTAGTTTCTAAATAACATCATCTGCCAATTTCATGCGTTTCCGAACAAAAATGAATTCAAAAATGTGTCAGAAAGTAGCTTTTTTGGATTTGAGAACAATCTTAATGCCTATAAAAAACATATTATAAAGATTTGATTTAAAAAATGATGGTTTTTGCCAATACATTTCTCTATTTATTATATTATTAAATTCTACTGTATTCGCGTTGTCGAATAGAAGGCATAGTAAAAATTGAGAGCGTCAAACGAATGCTAATTGTGCCAAGTTTGCAACCTGCTGTTATCTCTCACACCTCTCCCACTTGGTATGTTCTGACGGAGCAACCCTGCTCAGAGTTTTTCTCCTTACGGTAAGACAGTATCTATTGAATGACCTGTAAACATTCAATAATTTCATCATCTTTGTTATAAAAACAAAGTTTAAGTATTGATATCTTTAATAACTTGTATCCCATCCAAAAACAAAAAAAAAAAAATATTTTTTTTTTCTAATAATTTTTATAACTGCATTTTAATATTTAGGTATGTTTTGAATTAAATAAGTTGCTATAATTTTTTTAGCCATCACAGTGGAAGAGAGTCAGAAATTTAGTGAGGTGTACTCCTTTTGTACAAACCTACAAGAAACAAAAATATCCTTGGGTGCAGCTTGCTGGTCATCAAGGTATTAAGCTGTTTGTTTTATAGCAATTAACTTTTAATGTATTGAATAGTTTTATTTCTTAAAGTTTTAATCAGTTGAATCACTTTTTTTTCCTTCCATTGCAAAACAAGCTTTATCTGTCATTTATTCTGAAACTGATGAAAGGGGAGGGGGCTGAATTCTTAGACTATCTATTTAAAATAGTCAAACTCAAAACAGAAGTAAAAAATATTACTCTTATAGTTTTTCTGGATTTCTTGATAGATGTATTAACTGGGTCAGAGGTCAGAAAAACTACTTTTGTAGCAAACTCTAACTACTTAATCTGAAATGTAGTCAACTACAAGAACTTGTTTAAAAAAGTAGGGACTAGAAACTACCTTTCAAAAATAGTCACTACTTTGCTACTTTCATATTTTGTCAAAGAATTCAATCTATACTCGAAAATTGTGGACACAGACAGCATAACAGTGGCCCGTCATTATATCGCATCTATTGAAATACAATCAAATAAGTGTGATATAAACAAGGGCATTAAAAGATTAAAGAACGATAACATACAAGAAAATGTTGGGAAAAACAGGAAAATCCGGCAACAAAAATTGAGACGACAAGGTCTGTCAGTAACCTGTTAGTGGTACCTATACAAGCAGGTAAGTGGCCACTTTGCTATTTCTATCATATATTCATATTATAAGAAAGAAAGATCTACTTTTCACTTTCTTCTTATATACATAAGAAAAAAGTATTGGAATTGTAAAAATTTTCGACTTTCATTTTTTGATGAATTTAAGTTTTGGGATGTCCTGAACACAATTTTTGGAAAATGTCTGTTAATCTGTGCATAACACACTTTTGCTCTATATCAAGAACAAATACATGAAATTTAATCAAACTTCAGATTTAGTTAGACCTGGACATAAATTAGTGGTGATTAGATTTGGGTGTATATCGCTCAACAGATGGCACTACTATGCTGCACTGTTCATTATTTCCGCTATAGCTATATCTCAACTAATGGATGAATTTCACCAAACTTCATATTCTGGCAGACCTTGACATAAATAAATATTGATTAGGTTTGGTTGTATACTGCCCAACAGGTCGTGCTGCAATTGTGTTTCTCATGATTCTCACAATAGCTATAACTTAAGAACTAATGCACAAAATTTCATCAAACTGCATATTCTATTAATATATGCAGATTCAATTTTGATTTTAACCACTCAAAAGGGGGTATTGCTATGTTATGCTTGGTAAAAAAATTCCTAATTGGGTCCACTATCAATTGATGCAGTTTAGAAAGCATGGTTATGAGTATGGCTGTAGTTTTAACTCCATACTTGTAACTCTCATACACTTTTAACCACATTGTTGCCAGAATCTAATTTATGGCACCAACTTTTGGCTGTAGACCCGATTACAGAATATTAGCCCTATGCTTTTTAAGATGAACATCATAGTTGTAATTTATTTTCTATTCTGTAGAACTAAATTTTATATTTGAGTTAATGATTTAAAATGTGTATTGTTGATCTTATTTTAAATTTTAATACCCAACATTGTGCACTGTTGTTTTGTTCTTTTAATCAACTGATCACTGTAACTCTGTGTTAAATTCAAAGAAATGCACTATGTTACAAATTACTGATTTTTTTTTTTTTTTTTTAGCTCACAGGCTATCAAAGCCTGAGAGCTTATGTGCCCGCCGGTTCTGTACATACGTATGTATGTATGTATGTACGTAACGCGATAACTCTTGATAGAACTAACCGTTTTACTTTAAATTTTGTTTATCCTTGTGATAAGGCGCTTCCCTGATTAGTTTTGGCGGTTCATTGGTTAAGCATAAAGGGGGGAAATGGGGGCTAATCCCCCATAATTTAGATAAATAGGTTTTTCATGCAGAATTATCCCATTTTCTTCAAATTTTGTATATAGGTTCATTTTGATAATGCGCTTCTGTCAATAGTTTTGGGGGTTCATTGGCTAAGTATAAAGGGGGAAAGGGGGGATAACCCCCCCCCCTAATTTAGATAAATGAGTTTTTATGCAGAATTATTCAATTTTCTTCAAATTTTGTATATAGGTTCATTGTGATAATGTGCTTCTCTGAAGAGTTTTGGGGTTCATTGGTTAAGTATAAAGGGGGAAAGGGGGGCTAATCCCCCCTTAGATAAATGGGTTTTTAATGCAGAATTATCCGATTTTCTTCAAATTCTGTATACAGATTAATGGTGATAAGGCGTTTTCCTGATTGGTTTTGGGGATTCATTGTTTAAGTATAAAGGGGGTAACAGAGGGCTGCCCCCCCTTAATTTAGATAACTGCGATTTTCATGCAGAATTATGCGATTTTCTTAAAATTTTGTATATAGGTTCATTGTGATAAGGCGCTTTCCTGATTAGTTTAGGGGGTTCTTTGGTTAAGTATAAAGAGGGTAAAGGGGGGCGGGCTTATCCTCCCCCCTTAATTTAGATGAATGTGTTTTTCATGAAGAATTATCCGATTTTCTTCAAATTTTGTATGTAGGCTCATTGTGGTAAGGAGCTTCCCTGGTTAGTCTTGGGGTTCATTGGATAAATATAAAGGGGGATACGGGGGGGGTAATCCCCCTTAATTTAGATAAATGGGTTTTTCATGCAGAATTATCCGATTTGCTTCGAATTTAGTATATATGTTCATTGTAATAAAGGGCTTCCCTGATTAGGTTTGGGGGCTCAATTGTTAACTATAAGGGGGTGGGGGAACGGGGGGGGGTTATCCCCCCTTAATATACTGTCGATTTCTTTATTTTTCGAATTCTTTGAAATAAGCGTATAATATACAATTAGTGTGAATAGCCTGTGAGCTCAATGCCCTCAGTTTAACTGGACAGTTTTCTTTTTTATTTTGTCATGTGCTACACACTACATTAATTTTTTCAAAATTCAGCGTGTTACTCTACAAGCTGCTAAAAAAGTGGTGACTGCTGCAGTTTTGCTACGTGTAATACACTACTTCTGACACTCTACTAGACATACTAAAATTCAGAATTTTAACTTGCTCTTGTGGATATCCTATCAAAAATTGCATTCTTAAGCATCAGATGCCAAATGTTAATTTTCAGTCATAAGTGTTTTACTATTGATAGAAACTTGCTGAAGATGTAAATGTGTGCAATAAAGCCAATCGGTTCTTTCTTTGTAAATTATCAAAATCATGGGCAACATAATTGGTCTTTGTGTGGCTAAATTTAGAGTAGATATTTCTCATTCATATGCTATATACAACTTCAAGAAAAATAATTTCTCAGTTTTTCATTATGTCTAGTTGTGGAATAAGTCATAGGAGGGTATTGGGATAGTTTTACATATGGTAAAATTGTTATCAAATTGGAGAGGAGGAGAAGCTGATAAACAAGAGATTATGTGGGGAGTTGTTTCGAATGTATGTTTGTGTATATATATATATATGTGGGGGGGAGGAGAATAACCAGGTATCATAAAGCTGTAGAAGACATTTGAAATGACTGTGTCAGCTATTGGACAAAATGGTTCTGGCCAAACATTTGTAATGGCCCTGGCAGAAGACAGTTTCTTAGTGGTAACAATGTAAAGAAATTTGTGTATAACTGCAATTCAATTATAAAAAATGTCCTTTTATTCCAGTGCAGGTATCTCAATATCATAGCAGATTGTTAACATAGGCTTAAATCTAATTTGACTACATATTTTAAAAAGTATTTTTCTTTTGACGCTAGTGCAAAAAAACACCGCATCAGTTGATTTTGGATAACTGCAGTTGCACTGGTGAACTACAAGCTGCAGTTCTTTTCTTAAATGAGAGTACATTTTTTGGTCAGTTCCAAGGCAGCAGTACATCTGACATGAATCTTGCACTGCTTATGATGACAGAAAAAAATATTGAAGTTGTCCATTAGAGGCATGGTGGTTTAATAGTATAAGCTATCACAGTGATTAATAAACAAACTGAACTTATTGATGTAGGAAAAAAGTGAGATTTATTCCAGTTGTTGCAGCAAGGTCTTCATCCTTATGAGTTATTTTTAAAGTGCTTTTGGATTTTTTTTGTCTTCTGCCATTGATCAGTTTGTGTTGAATAGCAGCTGCAAACCAAACAAATGGCCAAAATGGTTTGGCCTGCATATTCAAAAGACCTAAACCAAGTTGAGTGCACTTTAGATACTCTTGGATGACATACTGCTGAATGTATAAAAAAGCATCTGATTATAATATAAAAGTTGTTCTGTGAAGACTGCATACAATGTGCTGAGTGAGAATCCTCGCTCAGAGTACATTAAACTTAACCATATCTCTACAACATATTATTTTCAAGAACAATTCCAAAAATTGCGATGTTACACTCAGTGCAACAAAAGTAAACTTTATTAGAAACATAAACATTGGTACTTGCATTATGATAATATGTTTACATGAGTAGATGTTCGAAATAATCTCTGAAAATATTGAAACTCACTAGCATTCATTGTTGAATGGTTAACAAAGTTTGATTCAATGGAAACGCTTGATGGATATTACAATAATGGATTGTATTTCATTCACCTATTCCACATTTCGGCTGAAACATTCCTCAATATGCATGATACAGGGTTTGCCCGTAAAGTAATGAGACTGGATCTGGTAGAAATAATTTATTGATCTGATCAGTGCATATTGTTAAAATTCTTCAAAAAAGTCTCCTTGGACATTGATACACAACTGCCAATGCGATTCCCACATTGCAAAGGCGCCCTAGAAGTCAGCTGGCATAATCTCTTTCAGAGACTTTGTGACTGCTTGTTGGATGGCTGGAACATCTTTGAAATTGTGACCTTTCAGGCTTCTTTTGAGGTTTGGGAACAGGAAAAAGTCTGCCAGGCTAAAATTGGGGCTGTACAGTGACTGTGGCAAAGTTGCAACCACTATCTAGGCCAGGTAGGCAGTGTGGGCTGGATCGTTGCCATGGTGGAGCTTCCAGCGATTGGCAATCTCCAGTCATTTCCATTTGATGGCTCTGTGCAGCGACGGTCAGAGTCCAGGAGATTTTTTACTTTGGCCACATTTTCATCCAAAGAAATCGTTGAAGGGCGTCCAGATCCCTCCATGTCTTCAACAGTCTCCCATCCGTTTTTTGCCGGAAAACCTGAACTTTGAAAAGGCATTGCCTTTGTAAGCCTCCTTAATTAAGGCAAGCATCTCTGAAGCAGTTTTGCCCAGGTGAAAACAAAATTTAATCGTGTAGCGCTGCTCCAGCAAAGGCTTCATTTTTGACGTTTTCTGCTGTGACAAAAACTCAAACAGGTTTTGTGCCATGGATGATCCTCATTGTGTCAGAGGTCTAACACAACTGCCAACCAGTGCATTGTTTAGCTTAGACCCCTCACCACAAATCCAGCCACCAGAGAGTGCATTGCTGGTGACTGGAGTGCCACATGGCTCCCAGTCTCATTACTTAACGGACAAATCCTACAGTAGTAATTTTGAGCATTTTCTCATGCAAACATCATGTGATACCTAATACGCATTAATTTATATCCATATTTCCAATAAAGCTTATTTTATGCCCACCGGATAAGACGTCCCATTTTCTTTTGCATTTTTCTCAAAAATAACTATTCTAGAGCTAAGGTTCTTTAGTCAGTTTTTATGTATATTCCGAGCAAGGGTTCTCACTCTGCACAGTTATGTGATCTGGACAAAATATCCTTTATAGTACCAAAACAGCAATGGTGAAACTTTCTAGAGGAATTTAAATAACTTGGTTTCTAAACATGCACAATAGGGTGGGTCGAAAAAACCGAAATTTATATAATCGAAACGTAATAGTGCAGGAAAGTTGCCATTGGTAATAAGGTAAAAAATCTCAAAATATTACACCAAATGGTTAATATATTTTACCGCCGCAAAGGGGGCAAAGTTTCGAAAAATCGCAAAAAAATTATTTTTTTTTAAAAAAAAACATTTAAATTATCCAAACATACCAATAAAATTTCTAATAGAATGCAGCAGCTACATCAATATGTTAGTAATTTTCCAGTAAAATTTCATTATGGTGAAATCATTTCTATAACCGCCGCAGAAGCGGTCAAAATTTTGAAAAAAAAACTGCAAAAATTTCAATTTTCCGTTTTTTCTAAATTTTTTAATTTTTATTATATGTCTACAATTAAATAAATTTACATTATAGCTAGTAATAACTTATAAATGTCTAGCAATTTTGATCATGGGCATTGCCAAAAAAGGGCGAGAGGGGCCCCGCCCCCTCTAAATTTCAGAGATTTTTTAAAGGGATTTTCTGGATTTTCCGGAAATGTTTTGTAGGGGGCGTGGGCAAATATGAAAAATGAAGGAGAATTTATGTAAGAAGCCCCCCCCCCCCCCTACCAAATAAATCACCAAAATTTCTTCAAAAAGCCCCTTTTTCTGAAATTTAGAGGGGGCGGGCCCCTCTTGCCCTCGGTTGGCAATGCCCATGATCAAAATTACTAGACATTATGAGTTATTATTAGCTATAATGTAAATTTATTTAATTGTAGACATATAATAAAAATTAAAAAATTTAGAAAAAACGGAAAATTAAAATTTTTGCCATTTTTTTTTTTCATAATTTTGACCCCCTCTGCGGCAGTAATAGAAATGATTTCACCATAATGAAATTTTACTGGAACATTACTAACATCTTGATGTAGCTTTTGTGTTCTATTAGAAATTGTATTGGTATGTTTGGATAATTAAATTTTTTTTTTTTTGAAAAAAACAATTTTTTTTGCAATTTTTTGAAACTCTGCCCCCTTTGCGGCGGTAAAAGATATTAACCATTTGGTGTAATATTTTACGAATTTATACCTTATTACCAATGACAACTTTCCCGCACTATTACGTTTCGATTATATAAATTTCGGTTTTTTCGACCCACCCTAATGCACAATACTCTACATTTCAAAATGATTTGAATACCCAGTCATTTTGTGATATGCCAAATATCCGTAATTATCAGAAAATACCATTCTCTGAACAAGTACAATAATCTTACATAATGACAAAATTAAAATCAAACTTTAAATTCATTGGGAATTTTAAATTCTTGTTCCACTCCATGCCTGATTGTATTTTTGCATTAATTAAAAAATCTGATGCATACACTGGTTAATAAGCTGTATTTTTGGTCAGTGTTCATATCATTATGCAAGACCTCAAAATGGAGAAATTAAGTTTCCTTCATCTAAAAATGATTGTTTCAATTAAATTTTGTTATAAAACACAAATATTTGTGCTATTTCTAAC
The DNA here is from genome assembly GCA_963931845.1 of Maratus michaelseni. NCBI lineage: Eukaryota > Metazoa > Arthropoda > Arachnida > Araneae > Salticidae > Maratus > Maratus michaelseni. The sequence goes on from OZ007586.1 coordinate 442,980,068, forward strand.
ATTCCTGCATCTTAAATTACTTTTGTAGCATTTTTTTTTTTTTTTTAACAAGTAAAATATAAATAAAATATATTCGGTTTTACGAGTAAAAAAAACTGGGTGTTCATATAGTTTTGAATTGCAGTGTAGATGCCTTGCTTGAGGTGGTCATACATTAAATGAATATTTTTTGTTTAATTTTACTTTTTATAAAATCTTTTGTGTTTGAGACACATTTTCAAATACTTTGAAATTCCACATATTTTATGAATTGAATCATTGATTGTTGAAAGGTACCAAGTCCATATTTTAACATTCCTCATTTTAAGATGGTTTCAATGTTTTTTCATATTTATTGACTGTTTATGAAGAAAGGAACTCATTTGGGTTATGTGGCTATGCATGTTTGAGAGGAAGAAATTTAAAAGCCCATGACTTGGGAAATTTCAAAACTATGACTTAGTTTTTTTCAACAATCACAAATTCAATTATAAAATTAAATGCTCACTTTTGTAGGTATGAATTGTGTTTGTATCTGTGTTGCAACATTTTAAATATTAATCTTTAATATAGAAGAAAAAATGTAATGAGAGTAATAAACTCTTAATTTTTGGGCACAAATATATTTTATCTTAAATTATTCAATGTTATGAACATGAATAATTGTATTTCATGAAAATAACTAAGTATCATAACACCATTATCAAATACTTACAGGACATTGGAGATTTCCCACTTGAAAAATAAGTGCATTTTATGAAGTTTTTTTTTTATGTTTAGAAGGGAGGTAGAAAAACATGCTGTGTTTTCCATAATAAAACACTTCCTAATATATTAAAACGAAAAGTGATTTCTGTAAGACTTGCACAAATTTGACCTGTTTTTTTGCACATGTGTCAAATTAAATCTAGAATGTATTCAGTTTTAGAGCAAACTAGAAAGAGGTCAGGGTGGCTAAAGCACTGGGTTTAAGCTGTGGTTCTCTGTTGAGATTGAGGGTTCGATACTCACTCCGAACAGAATGATTTTTGTTATTTTATTGGCAATAAGATAATTTATTTTAAAAAATGTTATATTTTTACTTCATGAGAAAATATATAATTTTTAATTTTTTTTTTTTATTTGAATGTTTTATAATTATGTATAATTTAACACCCAACAGTATTTATTTTTTTAAATGTTATATACTAAGATATCATATATATGATATACACTAAGATATCATATATATATATACTAAGAAAAGTGTGTTATTATTTATCATATAAAAGTAAAAGGAGAGAAAACAGAAGAAAAAAATATTCATACAGGAACTCTAAAGGAAATTACCTTAATATCCATGATTTAACAATTATATATAAAAATGTAAAATAAAATTAAAGTAGTTGAAAAATATCTGTTATAAATCATTAGCTGTAAACAACAAATTTTAAGTTTAAGGTTTTATGTAACTTATAAAAAAATAAAGGTTGCGTAATTTTAAAATATTCAGAAAATACTCGGTATTGTTATTTTTTCAAAATGTTATGACTGTGGTACATAAAATTGAACAACCAACAATATTTTGTAAAATTACTAATTTTATATTAAAAATATTTAAATTAAAAGATTTTGCAAGTAGTTATCGATTAAATAAATTGATCTAAACTTTTGTTTATATTTTGTCTGATCATTATCAAGAAGATATGTTTATATTCTAAGAAAAATGTGTAATTATTCTCCATAAAAAGAGAAAATAAGGGTAAAAGGAAGAAAAAATATTCATATAAGAACTATAAAAGAAATAATCTTGATATCCATGGTTTAACATATAAATATTATATGAAAATGTAAAATAAAATTCATGTAATTAAAAACTATATATTATAAATTGTTAGCTGCAAACAGAAAAATTTAAGTTCAGGGTTTTAGAGTCAGGCTGATAAAATAAAAGTAATGAAACATTTAAAAAGTCATGTCATTTTTTAAAAAAAATTAGAAAAGTCTAAATATTGATATTTAAGAAACATTGAGACTATAGTAAGTAAAAATAAACGCCCTCAATTAATGCTCATTCAATTAATATTTTTCGTCAAAACTCCTGCTGATAAGCAAGCATAATCCATATATTTAAAGCTGTTTGGTAATTCTGTCAAATCTATTCCATCGAAATTCGATCGAATACGCATGCGTCAAAAAATCACCGGCCAATGAGGTGAGGGTCTATGACTGTCTCTACAAACGTGTTTGGGATCGTATCATCTGTTGTTTTTTTCTGTTGTCACGTTGCGTTAAACCTAGGAAGATATTTATCTAGAACTCACTGTGGAGTGTTTAGAAGGTATTTATTTTATTTATTTATTGTAATTTGTATGAATACTTAGATGTCCATTTCGGATTTACTGTTTAAAAATGAATTTAGGCTCATAAGTTGGCGAAATCCCGATGGAAATTTTTTTTTTAGATCTCTATCATTTTGTTTATATAGTACAGAAAATAATTATTCAAACGTGTAGAACACGTAATACAAAATTGGACCACTTATGGTCTGTTTATTATCGGGAATGAATCTTATGGTGTTCCGATTGATAATGAATTCGATTATGTAAATATAATGTCAAAAGACAGTACGCACGGTAGTAATATTTTTATTATTATGTGTTCGAAAAAAGCAGAATCTGAGCATCTGAATATAAGTTATAAAATAAACAGAAATATATTATCTCTATTCGATTTAAAAGTTTTGTCATTACATAAGTGGGCTATTTTATTTGTAAAGAGTATGTATGCATTATATTGTTTGTATGTATACAAATCTTTATAATGTTTTGATTTGCAAACTCTTAATATTTGAATAATGTTTACATTATATTTGTTTGTATGTATACAAACAATATATGTATACAAAGAAGTATATATACAAACAATGTATAATGTATCATGTAACAATATTAATATTTACATTGTATTGTTTGTATGTATACAAATCTTGAATGTTTTAAATGGGCAAATTTGTAATGTTTTTTATGTTATTTTTTTTAAATGTCAAAAAAAGATAAATTTTCAAACTTGGTATAAATAACTTAGGTACTTTTCTCTATTATCCCATTGACCACTTTTCATAACAAAACAGAAATATATTATCTCTATTCGATTTAAAAGTTTTGTCATTATATAAGTGGGCTATTTTATTTGTAAAGAGTATGTATGCATTATATTGTTTGTATGTATACAAATCTTTAGAATGTTTTGATTTGCAAACTCTTAATATTTGAATAATGTTTACATTATATTTGTTTGTATGTATACAAACAATATATGTATACAAAGAAGTATATATGCAAACAATGTATATAATGTATCATGTAACAATATTAATATTTACATTGTATTGTTTGTATATATACAAATCTTGAATGTTTTAAATGGGCAAATTTGTAATGTTTTTTTATGTTATTTTTTTTAAATGTCAAAAAAAGATAAATTTTCAACTTGAGTACTTCTCTATTATCCCATCGACCACTTTTCATAACAAAATACTATCGCCAAACTGTATGATTAAATGCCAAAATTGCAGTCCCATTTACTTGATGTCGAAAACATTATACGTGTTTTTTATGTCATCAAGTGGTTTTTAATTCAACATTTGCGTGTATTTTTCATTATGTTTATTTGATTTATTAGTTATTTCATTAATTAAAATAACAATTGTATCCTTAAATTCTTATATTTTATTTATTTATTTTAATATTCCAATGACAACGTTCTCCCATTTATTTGGCGATAGTTTTTTTTTTTATGAAAAGTGGTCGATGAGATAATAGAGAAGTACCAAAACTTAATTACGTATATGAGTATATTCTTTGACAGTATTAATCATTACTCGATATTTTAAAACTGCATCATATTTGTAGAATTATATTAATTTAAACAATGCTTCTATTGAAGTGTGAAGAACCATATACCTCTATGAAGAACCATATATTTACATAATTGTCTTCATTAGCAATCGGAACACCATAAGATTCATCCCCGATAATAAACGGACTATAAGTGGTCCAATTTTGTATTACGTGTTCTACGATATTTTTACATACATTTAAATAATCATTTTCTGTACTATATAAACAAAATGATAGAGATCTAAAAAGACAATTTCCATCGGGATTGATTTCGCGAACGTTAAAAAAGCCTAAATTCATTTTTAAACAGTAAATCCGAAATGGACACCTAAGTATTCATACAAATTATAATAAATGAAATAAATAAATACCTTCTAAACACTCCACAGTGAGTTCTATATAAATACCTTCCTAGGTTTAACGCAAAGTGCAAGAAAAAAACAACAGGAGATGATCCCAAACACGTTTCTAGAGACCGTAATAGACCTTCACCTCATTGGCCGGTCCTACCGGAAGATTTTTTTTATGCATGCGTATTGGGTCGAATATTGTTGAAACATTTGACAAAATAAGCAAACTGTTTCCACCTAGGTATTTATACACAATACAACAAATAAAATAAATGCCTTCAAAACCCTTTTGATCATCACATCAGCGTGCAAGACAATTTTTTTACCGGAAACCGTTTGATGAATTTCATTATTTTTCCGTTATCGATTGACAAATTTTACGATTTTACCGCTAACGATTGCTGAATTTCACAATTTATCGACTATTGATTAACGAATTTCATGATTTTTTCCATGAACATTTGTCGAATTGCACAAAAAAAATTAAGAATATCGTCAAATTGTCTTGGGTAAAAAAATTTTGAATATTGTCAAATGCCATCGAGAAAAAAGTCTCTTTGTCAAATGATTTTGAAGAAAAAATCGGGAAATTCACAAAATGGTTTCGGAAAAAACTTCACCAAATGGTTTCAAAATTCTTTGAGTGACAGCGGGAAAAAAAATTTCATTTTACATTCAATCATCGCAATTGGCGAGTGTGACTAAGTTTAGCCAGTGGTGGCAATAACATCAATCACCAATTTCCAGTATTACTCGCCGATTGGTGAATGTTAATTTTGTCTTATATCACAAACTGTATTTACATATACTACTAGATATAATGATTATGAACCATGATTTTTCTGTTATTGGGCGAGATTCATGTTTTTTCAGCAATTCTTTGACGAAATTAGTGTTTTTTCAGCGATCCTTTGAAGAATTTCGCATTTTTCTCACGATCCTTAACGAAATTCGCATTTTCCAGCAATTCTTTGATAAAATACATTTTATTCCGCAATTTTTAGACGAAATTTAGTAAAAAAGCGTGATCTTTTGGTGAAATTTCCTTTTTTGCGATTCTTTGACAAAATTTGCTTATCTTTCGCGATCCTTTTGCATAATTACGTTTTTTCTGTGGTCTTTTAACAAAAGTCATGTTTTCCCATTATCCTTTGATAAAGTAGTGTTTTTTCCTCAATCATTTGACAAAATCTGTTATTTTCCCCCCGCGAAGATTGGTTAGATGTTTTTAGTCTGCAGGTGCCCTAAAAAGTCTGTGACGCCCGTTGCTGCATCGCACACATTCTTCCATGGGGCATCGAACGAAGTAAATTCAACCTAAAGAATCATTGTTTCATTCCTGACATTTCTCGAAAGAAACAACGTTCAACTCATTGACTGAATTGTAAAGGGCGAAATGTGTCAATTAGCAGAAAGTGCGCAATTTGTTCGTTCATGGAAAAAATCGTGAAATTCGTTAACCGATAGTCGATAAAATTCGAAATTCGTCAATCGATAGCGGAAGAAGTGCAAAATTCATTAATCTACACAGTGGAAAAATCGCAAAATTCATCAACTGGTTTCGGGAGAAAAAATTTTCGAATATCGTCGAATTTCTTCGAGAAAAAAATTCACAATCTGCCAATTTCGGGGATGAAATTTACCAAATGGTTTCAAAATTTGTCGCGCGACAGCAGAGAAAAAAAATCTTTTTTCATTCAATCATCGCAATTGGTGAGTGTGACTATTATGTTTGACCAGTGGTGGCAATAAAGTCCATTGCCAAATTTTCAGTATTACTCGCTGTTTGGCAAGTGCTAATTTTGTCCTATACTTCAAAACCCTTTTGATCATCACATCAGTGTGCAGGACAATTTTTTTTACGGGAGACCATTTGATGAATTTCGTGATTTTTCCGTTATCGATTGACCAATTTTACTGCTATCGATTGTTGAATTTTATAATTTATCAACTATTGATTAGCGAATTTCCTGATTTTTTCCATGAACGTTTGACGAATTACGCAAAAAAAAATAAGAATATCGTTAAATTGTCTTGGGTAAAAAAAAATTTAATATTGTCAAATGCCTTCGAGAAAAAGGTTGCAAGTTGAAACGGCTGTGACTTCTTTTTCATGTTATGCATCTCCGGTGTCCATCCCCCCCCCCCCCCCCCAAGTGGGACACTTTTCTAAATTTTGCACATACCCCTCATGTGATATATCGGTGGAAAAGTCTTTGACCACTTATTCATGTTATGCATCTCCGGGGTCCTTCCCGCCCCCCCCCCCCTAAGGGGGGCACTTTTCAAAATTTTGTTGACACCCCTCATGTCATACATTGTTGGAAAGGTCTGTGACTGCTTAATCATATTATGCATCTCTGGTGTCCATCTCCTCACTTTGCCCCCCCCCCCCCCAAAGGGTACTTTCTAAATTTTGCACATTACCCTCATGTTATATATCATTGGAAAGGTCTGTGACCACTTAATCATTTTATGCATCTCCAATGTCCATCTCCCCACTTTGCCCCCCCCACCCCCCTAAGGGATACTTTTCTAAATTTTGTTGACACCCCTCATGTCATATATCATTGGAAAGGTCTGTGACCACTTAATCATATTATGCATCTCCGATGCCCATCTCCCCACTTCCCCCCCCCCAGGGATACTTTTCTAAATTTTGTTGACACCCCTCATGTCATATATTGTTGGAAAGGTCTGTAACTGCTTAATCATATTATGCATCTCCGATGTCCATCTCCCCACTTTGCCCCCCTCCCTCCCCCAAAGGGTACTTTCTAAATTTTGCACACAACCCTCATGTTATATATCATTGGAAAGGTCTGTGACCACTTAATCATATTATGCATCTCCAATGTCCATCTCCCCACTTTGCCCCCCCACCCCCCTAAGGGATACTTTTCTAAATTTTGTTCACACCCCTCATGTCATATATCATTGGAAAGGTCTGTGACCACTTAATCATATTATGCATCTCCGATGCCCATCTCCCCACTTTGCCCCCCCCCCAAGAGATACTTTTCTAAATTTTGTTGACACCCCTCATGTCATATATTGTTGGAAAGGTCTGTAACTGCTTTATCATATTATGCATCTCCGATGTCCATCTCCCCACTTTGCCCCCACCAAAGGGTACTTTCTAAATTTTGCACATTACCCTCATGTTATATATCATTAGAAAGGTCTTTGACCACTTAATCATATTATGCATCTCCGATGTCCATCTCCCCACTTTGCCCCCCCCCCCGTACTTTCTAAATTTTGCACACAACCCTCATGTTATATATCATTGGAAAGGTCTTTGACCACTTAATCATATTATGCATCTCCGGTGTCCATCTCCTCACTTTGCCCCCCCCCCCCAAGGGGTACTTTCTAAATTTTGCACACAACCTCATGTTATATATCATTGGAAAGGTCTGTCACCACTTAATCATATTATGCATCTCCCATGTCCATCCCCCCACTTTGACCCCCCAAGGGTGTACTTTTCTAAATTTTGCATACACCCCTCATGTGATTTATCGATGGAAAAGTCTGTGACCACTTAATCATATTATGCTCCCCACTATGAAATTTGTCAAGTTAAAGCAACTATAAATTTTACTTTTATGGTATTATCAAGTTGTTTGCCGTCAAATTTTGACGGGTTCCATCTAGTAGGTTATAAATTACAAGCTTAAAATTCTTTCACTTCATTAGTTGAGTAGGTTGAACTGATATCGCCATCCATCATTTTATATGAAATCGTTTACACATTATAATAATTGATCAAGTTTTCAATACTTAAGTTAAATGTAACTAATTAAAAATTATAACACATTTCTAATAGAATTTTCAAGTTGTTTACCGTCAAATTTTGACGGTACTATCTAGTATTTTTTTTAACTTTCAAAAAACAAGGTTGTATTAATTTTTATTGAAAAATGTGACTTTTGTGCTCGCTGTCATGCTGCATGTAGTGTTCTGTAGTATTGGAGATCGCTCCAAGGAGTTTCATCCTAATCCAATGACACAAAGTGCATGTTATATATAATTGTCTAGTTCTTGGCTGACAGTTTTTAAAATTTTGCATTTTTTTAAAAAAATGGCAGATTATTAAACTTAATGTATCAGTTTTCAACACAAAAAATCTGATATCATATTTATAAAAAATGAATGAATAATAAAAAAAATAATTTAAAGCATTGGTCAAGGACTAGAAATATATAACCCTTCATTAAAAAAAAAAAACAAGGAAATCTGTTCATTTGTTGCCAAAATATTTCTGCAGATTTAAAGTCTTGCAAACAAGTACTGCTCATTTGTGTACTGTGTGACAAGAGTTTATATAATTGCTTAAATAAAAAAAAAATGGCTTCAAGAGAGTATTTATAAAATGTCAGACCTTCAGAAAATGAGAGAAAAAAATGCATTTTTTGAAGCCAAAAAATTCCCATGTAATGTATTTAAGTATCAGAACAGAACTAAACTAAAGAAAATTCATTTCAGAAAAGCTCTTTGGCAATCATATACAAAATGGCATAAATAATCTATTCTCTGAAAAAAGGAGTTTTGATTATTTTCTCTTCCTTTCCCTCTTTAATTTGCTGAAAAGACCTGTTTTCTGAACTTTGAAAAGAAACATTTTTTTTTCTTCTACGTTTTCACATTTCACAATTGTTTAGAATTAACAATTAACTTTCTAAAGAACGTTTGACTGTCATTATTAACTGGAGGGGCTTTGCCTGCTTTTCTGGTCATTTTTTTCCCAAACAAACCTGGGGTCCTACTGTCTTTGTGGGGCAGCATACACCCGTGCAGACTACAACTGTTCCAGTTTCAATACAAGCAAACATTGAAATTTTATGATTTTCATTTTGATCCAGATTAAATATGAATTTGTGACATTGCCATACATGCTGCTATAGGAACCAGTTTGGCATTCTTCCAGCTTTAATTTAATTACAGCAAGAGCAAAATTTACCAGAGTTCTTTCTGTTTCAGGAAAAATTGTCAAAAAATCATAGCTAAATGCAATATAATGCTAAAGATCACATAAAAAAATCCCTAAAAAGTCAAAACTCACATAGGACAAATTTACTATATTGGGTTAAAAGATTGAAACTGGATTTATTTTACTGATGACCGAAAAGTGTGTACGAAATGTGAAAAAATATTAAATGCACAAATCTTTTGAAAAGTTCAAAAATTTACTATAATGGGCTGAAACATTGAAGCCGGATTCCTTTTGCAAATGTCAAAAAATTGCCATGAAACGTGAGAAAATGGTAAAAATTAAAAAATAGAGGACAAAATTTGCTATATTGAGCTGAAAGACTGAAATCAGATTCCATTCACTAATGTGGAAAAATTACTTTATTTCAAAATTTGCTGTACAATTTCAGAAAAAACTTTATTGAAAACATGATAAAATTTACTATAGATTAAAAAATATTTTAGTAAAAGATTGAAACCAGATTCCTTTTGCTAGGGTGAAAAAAATCATCACAAAATGCAACAAAAACTGAGGAAATCACTAAATATTAAAAAATCGCCAAGTACAAAATTGACTGTGTTTGAGTAAAATATTGAAACCGGATTCTTTTTACTGATGTGGAAAAATCATTGCTAAACATGAAAAAATCACTAAAAATTCAACATCAAGAGTTTTACTATATTGCGCTAAAAGATTTAAATCTGATTCCTTTTTACAAATGTCATAAAATCTCATCAAAATGCAAAAAATCTCAATCTCCATAAAAAAAATTCGAGAAAAATTAAAAAAATTGCTGTATGAATTCTAAATAAAGTTTATTGAAATGAAGACAAATTTTACTATATTCGGCTAAAAGGTCATTTTATTCATATTTATTCAGATTAATTTTATTAGTGGGAAAATATCTGCCAAATGCTAACAATTGCATAAAAAATCAAATTGAAAAAAAATCTAAATTGGCCTTGCTTAAGGTTGCATGACTTTAGACATATAGGTACCATTATGCCAAATTATGTAGCTCATAGGTAACAGTCTCTTCAAAACACAGCACACATTCAAACATCTGGCTTTATTATTATACAGTAGACTATCTTAAATCTGCATAGCTTAAAACCGGAGGTTATGCAGATTTTAGAATTTTGCGGATTTCTGGTCACTGTTTTATTTACATTTTTTATACAATAATTTGAATTTAATAATGCACTCAAAATTATAATGAATGCTTACAATAAAGTAAAATAGTTAAATAAAATAAAAAAATTAAGAAAATTTTAAAAAAATTAATAATGCATAACCAACTATGTATAATGATGAGATATTTTTTTTTCTTGAATTATTCAGTGAAACTCGCCTTATAAATGTACACTAATAATTGACATCAAAATCTTAAAATAGAAAGTTTTCCTTCATGTTTAGCCATACTTAATAACCAAATACTTAATAATAGATACAATCATTCATGAGATGGCGAAAACTCACATCAGATCAATGGGGATTTTTAGTATGAACTACATACTCTAACTAGCACCTGTTCAAAAATACAGCTTTGTTCTAATTTTTTCTGCTATTTTGCCTTAATATGACTGGACTCAATGTATATTTGTGAAGTTTGAAAATGTGTGTGAAGAGGGGAGGGGGTGTATCACTTTCAGATAAGAACTAAGTGGTTTGTTTTTCAGTTATTGTATATTTAGAATAAAGATTGTCACACATTGACAAAACTATTTTGATGGATTATTGTAATTTTAAAGTATTTGTATTTTTATCTATTGGGAATACACATATGCATGTTGCTTTAAAATATATTTGCTAATGGAGCTTTGCTTATCCGGTTATCCCAAATTTATCTTGTAAAATGAATCTAGGATTAGTGGCTCCACTACCTTTAGCTGCCTACATGAATCAAGCAAACTTAAATTATTGTGATTTATTTCGATCCAGAGTTAAATTAAATTTTCAGCATCATCATTCATGTTGCTGTAGGAACTGATTTGGCATTTTTCCAACTTGTATTTAATCATGGCAGTAGCAAAAATTGCCAAAGTATTCTTTCTTATTCAGAAGACAATTAGCAAAAAATTGCTGCAAAACACAAAAGCGCTTAAACAATGCTTAAAAAATTTGGGGGGGAAAATCTAAAATCGCACGAAAATTTGCGATATTAAGCTAAAAGATTAAAACTGAATTCTTTTTAAAAATGCTGTAAAAAAATTGTCAAAAAAGGCAAAACAACAATCTCAAAAAAATTTCGCGAAAAATTAAATTGCCTACAAATTCCAAATAAAGTTTATTAAAAAGAGGTCAAAATTAACTATATTGGGCTAAAACATTGAAACAGGATTATTTTACTAATGTGTAAAGATCCCTACCAAAACACAAAAAAAACTAAAAATCACATAAAAATATTTGCAAAAAATTCAGAAATCACTGTACAAATTTTGAATAAACTTCATTGAAAAGAGGACAAATTAGATTAAGAAATTAAAACCAGACTCCTTTTACAAATGTCAAAAAATCATTGCAAAATGCAAAAAAAAAAAATTGTAAAAATCTCAAATTTAAAAATTGTTGTACGAATTAGGGTAAACTTTATTGGAAAGATGACAAAATTTATTATTGGACTAAAAAACTGTATCTGGATTCCTTTTACTAATGAGGGAAAAAAATTGCAGCAAAATGCTAAAAATTGCAAAGGACAAAATTTACTATAAATAAAATAAATAAAAATTTAAACTGGATTCCTTTTTATGAATGTCAAAAAATCCCCATAAAACACTAAAAAATGCTGAAAATCTCAGAAAATTCAATAATTGAAGGACAAATTTTACTATAATGGGTTGAAATATTAAAACTAGATTCTTTTTACAAATGTCAAAAAATCGCCATGAAAGGTGAAAAAGCTGTAAATATCGCATTAAAAAAATCAAATTGCTGTACAAATTCTGAATAAACTTTATTATAAAAGGGACAAAATTTACTATATCATTCTAAAAGATTGAAACTGGATTCCTTTTACTTATGTGGAAAAATCACCATGAAATGCGAAAAAAATGTTAAAAATTGCATAAAAAATTTGACTCAAAAAAATCCAATACAAATCTGACTTTGAGGTGCATAACTTCAGATGTACAGGTACCTTCCTGACAAATCTTGTAGCTGTGTGCACAGCGGTCTCTTCAGCACACAAACATCTATCTTTAATATTATAGATAATAGAAAACTTAAATAGATCAAGAAGATTCATTGAAACCTATAGCGAATAAGCATATTAAATGCTGCCTTAAAAAATACATTATACATACATTTCAGAAAACTACTCATAATGTGGAAAAATCAGAGGGCAAAATTTACTATATTGGGTAAACTCCTTAATTACTCCTAAATAGTATATAAAAATGAAATATTTCTCCTACTGTTCAGAATTTACTTTCTAAATAACTTTTGACCTTTGTCTTCATCACAATACATACTTTTTTGTATTAAAACTGCATTTGAAAATTTTTGTATGTTTGAATTATGTTCCACTTTATTTTTAACTTGATTATACTGATTGGTAAAAATAATAAACAAATTGAAAATTTTCCAACTGAGTAAAAATATCTCCTGGCTGGGAGTCGAACCCAAGAACTTTCTTACATTGCCAATGCTCTGTTTATTGAGTTACCTGAGATGGCAGCTGGCCAATGCCCCAGGATGAAATGTGTTGTCTGGTTGTTGGTTCAGGTATCTCAATAGGCTTGTTGGAAATATAAGAAAAAAGTTTTGTGTTCGACTCCCGGCCATGACATTTTCACTCAGTTGGAATGTTTTTAATTCATTTGAATTATATTAGTTATTATAAATGCTGACCTATTAAAATTCACACGGTGTATTAATATAACAGCAATTGAGGGCTTTTGTAACAATGTAAATTTATTTCAGGTAATTTTAAAGCAGGAAATCATGGAACAATTCTTAAGAAATTTAACAGTTCTGAAATGGCATGCCTTGAACTTATTATGAAAGATCATCTGAAATCTTTTGTTCCTGATTTTAAAGGAAAAGTTGTAAAAGAAGATGAGAGTATCCTTTTATAAAAATTTAATTTTCATAATGTAAATACTGTCTCTATATGTCTCGAATATTTAATCTCAAATTATCTCTATATTACTTCTTTTTATATTTACTAGTTAAATATGATTTCGAAATTTTAGTCATAAAGTCTTTGATAAAGATTAGTCCAGGGGGAAATATTTTTTTAAACTAAAATGCTCTTTTCAATGAGTCATTTTGGTGTGTGATGGTTTGTCAATAGGCATTTCTTTTTCTGCAAGTAAAAGTATATGAATTGCAAATAGGATTTTTTAAAATTATTATTTATAAGGATAAATCTTCTGTGACTTCTGGTAAAATATGGTAAAAAAAAAAGATGAAAAAAATTAAACCCTACAGACATTTTTAATAAAGTTTAAATTATTGATGTAGTATGTTATGTTTGGATTCTTTTTTCCCTATATAACTAGCTGATACACTGGCAGGAAAAATTGAAGGAACAACTGTAAAAAGGTACTTTATGTTAATTCTATTAAATGAAATCCAATGAAAGATTAGGTTGGTAACTCAACTACAATATTATCATACAATCCAATATTATTCACCTTTGCTACACAGAAATATGTAAATTTGATAAGTTTCGCATATGTAAAAGGTGGAACATGTTGTTGGAAAGCATTTGATGGATCGTGAGAAATGGCATTTAATCAAGAGAGTAGGACAGAAAGCTTGCGTTTTTGGTCAGGGGTATTCAGATATCTTATAAAAATTTTCTATGCATCTCTAAAAGGTTGTAAATGTAAAAACACAAATATCCTAAATCCAAGGTCCAAAATTATTGAGCACATTTCATGATTGAAAAAAAAAGAACAAAATGAGGTATGTACTGTTTTCTTGGAAAGGCAATTTCAAACAGTTTTACCCAACAACATTTTAGACATTAAATAAGTTCTACATAAGTTCCTTTTGTGGCATGCATAATATCCAGCTGATATTCAATTTCATGCCAAGTTTGTTGCAGCATTTCAGCAAGTATTCCTCCAATGACTACAGTTATTCGTCATTTTAGGCAGGGCTGCGGAGTCGGTTGGAAAAATGACAGACTCCAACTCTGACTCCTGAAATTTTAAGGGAACCGACTCAGACTCCGGGATGGCTAAAGTACTAGTTTTGCCTGTTGATTCCTATTATTCAGATAGCTTCATTGCTGTCATTTGTTTTGAAACAGTAATAGTCGCTTTATTAAATGTCATTAAATAAAGGAAATATTACTATTTAAAAAAAGTGGCAGCAATCAAGCAATCTGAATTAAAAAAAAAAAAAAAAAACCTCAAATGGCAACACTGCAACCTGCTGTTACATTCCCGTTTGACCTTGAAGCATATAATGTACATATCAACCGATAATTTTTTTTCACGTTTCAGTTTTTTTGGATGCATTATGTGTTTAAGCTGTGATAGGTAGTCAAGACTAGGACTCATTTACTGCAGCGGCAAACTTCCAACAGTATTTTAGTATAAAAAATTTCACCTTTTTTTAAATAAAGCAAAAATATTCTCATAAAATACCTGTGGAACTTTGCCAATTGGCTCTGGTCAAGACTGAAATATTTTGAACATCCCCCCTCCTCCTCCCAGATACTCTATGCACATGCACTCATACAAAAACACAATATGCATTAAATTTTATATGTGGTAAAATTTAATTATGTCAAAACTCTGCAAAAACTGCATGTAAAATATTTATATGCATGTAAATTGCAATCGAAAAGTTAAACTTGAAGCTATTAGATAGAAAAAACAGTTGAAATCTAATAAATCTTCAAAATTTACTTTGAACAACACACACAAAGATCTATCAGATGAATCCAAACAACATACACTATATTGCCAATGATGATTGGTCACTTGCGATTTTAGACGTTTTGTTAAATATCTGGAAAGATACATGAGGAATTATCCTGAAACTTCCGGAGTGTAAACAACATGATTGACTTCATATATTTCCGCAAAGATTTTTTCCCGAAACCCCATAAGGGGCCGTCAACAAATTGAAGAAAAACAAATACCTTTTGGATAACCCTGTACAAACTAATATTGCAAAAAGCATTCAAACTGTAGATTATGATTAAGTGGCTTATTGTAATAATTTGGGTTCATTTTTATGAAGATAGCATGTATAACATGGTACTTTTGCTGTTATTGACCATGCCGTCAGTGCTTATTAATATAACGGTTTGCATAGCTAACGGGTTCTATTGTAGATAAAAAAAATGTAGTAAATCCAGGAGAAAGAAGAAGCACATAGTTAGATGAATCATCTGTTTATTTCTTGAAGAGGCATTATCGATAGTTAAAGAAGCAAAGGGGAGGTACCTACAAAAAACGAAGATAAATTTTCTACAACCTTTCTGGTCAAGTCAAACGGCCGAAGAGATAAAGTTTTAAAAGTTACATGTACGGGTGTTGGCGCGGAAAGCATGATAAAATCGCCAGTACTTGGCGAGAGAGTTTTTGGAGACTAATGTCGGAAGCGTATGGGAAAAAACGATAAATGCTGGATTCTGCTTATGATTAAGCATTCTTTTGAGAGCGGTGGGGGTTGCAGGAATTCTTGCATGGAGACTAAACAAGGAAAAAGAAAAGAAAATAATTTTGGGATTGGCGTTTGATTTTGCTAAAAGACAGCTGCAATTAACGGTTACTTATGACTCGAATCTAATAACAGGGTGTGAAAAACATGAACTTGCATATTACCGTTTACATGTGGGCGAGAGATATTTTAATTAATTCTTTTGAGAGCGGATGAGAAGTGCTAATGCTTGCATAAAGAATATCGGTTATACGTTACATTACTTTAATAAGTAGAGCACAGCTGCTTATATATTTTGTCTAAGTTTTAAGACAGATGCACTTTTGATTTCATGAGAAGAAAACTGTTGGATTAGAAGTATGTGAACATTTGCAACTCATTTTTAGCATAACCACAAAGTCAAGGTTGAAAACTTTCTGATGTATGCGAATAATGACTTACATTTTAGAATAAAGAAATCAGATTTGTTATCTAACTTAAATCAGAAATAGATTTTAGTTAACATATTGAATTTTTTTTTTTTTGGGGGGAGGGGAATTACAGACATTTAAAATCTATAAACTATATTTGTTTATTATTTTTAATTATTTATAATTATTTATTTATTTGGGGGGGGGAATGAATGAATATTTATGAATTTATTTTTTTTATCTCTATTTTGGGGGGGGGGAGGAGAAGCATGAAATCAATACATGCATGCTAGATGTTGGAAGAGGAATGGAAAAGCTTTTGTTAACTTGTTAAAATTTTGGGGGGGGGGGGTTTGAACTGAAAGCAAGATATATGACAAACGTCTTTGTCATATATATCACCCCAATGACCAGAAAAGCTGTACTGTTTACAGTACAGTTTAAAAAAATATACAATACAATTATACTCTCCCCAAGCTGAAAACAATACATACATAACATAAAACAAAATACTTGTAAAATTATATGAGTTGCAACAGTATAAAGGATTTTGTTACCTGATTAGTCCGTAACATCAGGCTGTAAGATATAAAACATAGTGCACTACATTCGAAGATTTTTTTTAAATTTCTTCGTCCTTTTATTTTCTGTTTTGTTCATCTTCTGGTACCAGTTTAAAAGTTATTACTTAACAAAACAGTACTCATTTTCTCAATTTTCTTGCACTTAGATACCATATTAATACTTAAGTATAATATGAAAGACAAATTAAAAAAAAACACAAATAACACATAACATAAACATATATCCTTAAGAATGACTTTGAATTATATGAAAAAGTGAAAATGGATTAACTCAAGTGTAGTATAATGAAAAATTGTTTGAAAAGGTTTAAAAATTCGTGCAAGCACAGGACGGTAAAAAAAAGAGGTGCATGTGGCACGCCCATGAAAAAGGGACCGCCCTTAATCTTGTCAATGCATGACAAGTGTGATGTCTCAGGCTTAGGGCCTTACGACTTAGGTGAGGAGGGCAGTGATGAGAGTCCACGTCATTACAACATGAACTCCCTGCTCCCCAATGAAGATCACACTGATCCCCACACAGGAGCATAATTCGGGAACACACATATTTTTGGGAAAAGGGAATATTGTGAATTAGTAAACTAAATCACAATTGTCTCTCTAAACACAATCTGGTGAGGTGTGGTAACCTAAGGGCAAAAATTTAGACCAGTACCACTAGCCTGAAGGGAAAGAATTATTAAAAAAATAAAAAAAACAAGATACAAGTGTATCTTATGCAAATCCTAATGTATTGACAGTCCTAGAGTGTTGAGAGACCTAAAATATGTCATAATCAGGTGTGATGAAGTGAAACTGTACAAGTCATGTAAGCAAATCGATTAAGTTTGTTTAAGAGAACTTTTTTTTTTATTTATTTAAAAGACCTTATTTATTTAAAATATTTGCAATGTTGTATTCAGTATGAATGAAAGTTTAAAGTGTGAGAGAAAAAAAAATGTGAAAAGATTATATTTATCTACTGTTTATAAAATTGAATGCACAAGAAGACATGGACCAGCCGTGAAGTCAGGTGAAGACAAGTTATGCACAGTATACGTAGAATCCTGGCCAGGGATAAAACACTTAGTATCAGATCATATAAAAATTTAAAAGTTTTTTTTTTTTTTTAATTTGTTACAAATTATCTTTTTCTTAAATTGTAGCAAGGGGCGATAATGGTGTTAGAAGAATTATTATCTATAACATGACTTGCAGGATCACATAAATGTCCATATCGAGGTGGTGCTAAAAGAAGTCTATCAATATGTACCCTAAATGCAGTATCATCGTGAGCATATAATCTTTTAATTGAAAACGAAACAGGGGAGTGTTTAAATGTTACAATATATGGACCGGTATATTTAGGTTTAAATTTGTCGACTGATTTTAGGTAAACAATATCTTTTAAACATATATTTCTTAGTTTAGCTTTTCGACCGTGAATTTTGTAACGTCTATCTTGAGCAGTCTTAATGTTGTTATATGCTTTGTTATATATTTTGTTTAAGTCATCTAGTAATTTATAAACTTCAACATGTTTATCAAGGAATGCTTGGTTGGTACTATGATCATATGTGTCAAAAATTAATGAAAGTTCACGTCCAAAATGAAGTAAGTTAGGTGAAAATAGTGTAGAAGAGTGTGTCGAACCATTATAAAGTGACTTATGAATAAACAGAGCATTTTCAAAAGAGTGTCCTTCTTGTAGTAATGTGGTAACAGAATATTTAATAGATCTGTTAATCCGCTCAGCTATACTGTTAGATTGTGGGTGCGAGACCGAACTGTGATGTATTTTTATACCAAGAGCATCATTAAATGCATTATAAATATGAGAAGTATATTGTGGGCCTAAATCTGACAAAATACAGACGGGTCTCCCATAGGTAGTTATATAACTAAATAAGCATTTTACAACATTGGGTGCAGAAGTATCAGTGAGAGGATAGAGTTCAATGTGTCTTGAGAAGTGATCGGTTACAGTTAAAACATGTTTATTGTTTGAGAAAGGACCAAGTAAATCTGTACTGACTGTATGACCAGGATATCTTGGTGTGTATGTAGGTTGAA